>CM057106.1:23835080-24435080 GCA_029959045.1 Taenioides sp. WSHXM2023 | reverse complement strand
GTTAACACTGACGTCATAAAATGTCCTTTGCAGTCTACCATTTGAATGAATGCTTTACTGTAATCTGGTAAAGCTAGTGCTGTACTTGATACTAATGCCTGTTTTAATGTGCAGAATGCACTTTCTGCCTCCTCTGTCCATGTTATTGGATCTGTCATTTTCATTGACTCCTCATACATTAGTTTCTGTAATGGATGAGTTATTTCTGCATAGTTTGGAATCCATGATCTACAGTAATTAGTCAATCCTAAGAAAGACACAAGTTGCTTCTTTGTCGTGGGCTTTGGTGCGGCTAATATTGCTGCTTTTCTACTGTCTGCTATTGTTCTTCCTCCTGCACTTAAATTATGTCCAAGATATTTAACTTCTGATTTACACGGTTGTACTTTGTTTTTGCTCACTTTGTGCCCATTTTCAGCGAGATACTTTAATAATGCCACTGTGTCTATTTTACAGGTTCCTCTGTCTGGTGATGCAATTAATATGTCATCTACATACAGTAAAATCTGGCTTCCTCCTGGAGGGTCAAATTTTGACATATTTGCTGACATAACCTGTGAGTAGATTGTAGGACTTTCACAATAACCTTGGGGTAGTTTGGTGTAGGTATATCTTTTACCTTCGAAAGTAAATGCAAACCAGAACTGGCTATCTTTGTCAATTGGAATTGAGAAAAATGCATTGCTGATGTCAATTACTGTGAATATTGTGGCATCAGGCCTCAATGAATTTAATAACGTGTGTGGATCTGGGACACAAGGTGCTCGTTGAATTACTGCATTATTTACTGCCTGTAGGTCTTGTATCATACGCCAGTCTATGGAGGGCGCCTGTTTCTTTACTGGAAATATTGGTGTATTACATGGTGAATCATCACACCTAATTATGACGCCTGCTTTAATTAAATCATTTATTACTGGCCTTATTCCCTCAATTGCATCTGGCTTTAGCGGATACTGCTTTACGCATGGTCTATATTCAGATTTTGGTCTTATAATTACTGGTAGGGCTCCTTTAATCAGTCCTACATGAGATGGTCCTGTTGACCACACTTTGTCTGGTACGTCAGCTAAGAAGTCCTCATCAGCTTCAGTTAAGAAGATTCGTCACAGTTGTTGATCAAAGGGTTCTACACTGTAACAAATTTCTGTAAATTAACGGCAACAATTCAACATCATTTAATTGTTATTTTAAAATACAAAAAATAAATGTAAATTTAATCATTGTTTTGGTAAAATTACATCCAGCAGCCCATTTTTACAAAAACAGAAATGTTTAATCAAAATAACAGTAAGATATTGTCAATTCACTTTGTGATGATGTTAACTAACATTATCATGCTGCATTTTTGGAATTCTGGGAAACTTTTAGCTGCTGAGCTAAACATGTGAAGACACTTGCTCGATCCATTTGCAATCCATGATCATCCAACATTTTATTCTTGGTAAGTATAATTTTAATCTCTGTATTGCTTTGAAACTTGCCGAGAAGAAGGTGTGTGCATGAAACTCACGTTGTGCCGGCTATCGCTTATGCCACTGTTTTATATTGAAACCCCCGTCTCACCCAAGTCCCAACATGGTATGCATGTGCTCTCATCAAGATTGCAAGATAACATGCACAGGTTAAACAGAACGGATCAGGAGCATACTTGGACAGTGCACATGTTACATTGTTTTAAAGATTGGCGAAATTAAGACCACTTTGCATACATTTAGAAACGAAGTCCCCGTGGCTAATTTGCATAAGACTGGACAGTGGCTGCTGCGAAACAACTTTTCGTTCATCTCTCCCCTTGCTGAGTATTCCCTGACATGAGGTGCTAGCAATGTGACGGTCGTGAACGAGTCAACATACACAGTTTAAAGTGAATAATAAGCTCTCACCCGCGAGCCGTTCGCGCACATCGTGAACGGCTTTTTCAAGTCATACATGACATACAAAAGTATCATACAATTCCAAAACTAGAAAAATGATTTGATCTTTTTTTTTTTTTTTTCCTCACAGGAATTTTCAACTAACAATGAAACTGAAGAAGCATTTACCCTTCCAGCAACTCCTCGCCTGGTACTGCTTGGTAAGTATGTATTTCAAAATGCATGTTTATGATATTTATCCAGTTGCAATTACTCACTCTCCTTTTCTCTCTCTCTCTCTCAGTTTCAGGTGACAGTGGAGGTAACTGCATTCGTCAGTGGAAAATAAGCCTGGAGGGCAGGATTATTTGTACTGGGATACAGCCTACCTTCGTTACCGGACTCGCTGCTGTCTTTTCAACATATTATAATTTCAATCTGCAGTACCAGCTTGAGGCAGCGTGCACACTGGAATTCATACAAAGGTTTGTTAAGTAGTAAAATGTATAAATATGTTTAAAAGCCTTTCATATCTAAGTGAGTACTTTCATTTACCAGGCGCTTCATTGGAATCAATCCTGAGCGTGGAACAAAGAGATTGCATGAGGGGGCTGTGTCCAAGAAAACAGGCAAAGTGACAAAAAAGAAGTCCACAACGGTCAACCCTCGTGTCTCCACGCTTTTAAGGAAGCTCATGGACTTTGAGTGGGATTTTATTTAGTTCAGTCTTTAAGGATCTGATCCACTACAACTGTGCAGTTAGTTTAGTGTTCCTCAAAGTTATAAAGAGACCTCTGGTGGTACAACAGAAGGTAAGTTTTTTAGCCACCACATTTGTACAAAAAAAAAAAAAGAACAAAATGTTGTTATTTTATTTACCTTTTCTGTTCATTAAAGGTAAGCCAGACATTCTAAATTTGTGTATGTGCTTTTTTTATTGAAAATTAATTGTAGAAGGAAAATATAAACATAGAAAAACAGTATGGTGCTATTAAAAAAAAACAAAAACAACAGTTTTATGCTGTTTTCGAAGTTTGTGATTTAACAGGAAAATTCAGTTTTCTTAATGAAATTACAAAGACATGATGTGATTTTATGAACAGAATTAAGCTGTTAAAAATAAAAACAGTAGTGTCTCGTTGCAATTACAGTAAAACAATGGCACCCTGACTGCCAGGTTTTTACCGTTTTCTTACGAGGAAATTCTTTACAGTGTAGGTTTGCTTGTCCTGTCAGTCTAGCTGTCCAGAATAGAGATGTTCTAGTTAGTCCAGTCTCTGCGCTAGTTTCAGTGTTCATAGAAATCACTACCCAGTCCTTTGCATTCTGTCCTTTGTGAACCATCCGCCCCAGGTCTTTCCATTCCCACTCTATGGGTTTGTACAGAGAAATGTGTGGAGGCAGATGGTTTCTGTACATGTCATACATTGTGCCTGCGTCCCACTCACTGCGCTGGCACTGTCCGCGTCACTGTACACATGTGCAATGGTTACTTTGGTGGGTGACAATTTCTGGAGCTTATTTAAATACTCTTCATCTGGACCTGGAGTCTTTTTAAACCATGTGGTAACATGCAGATTTCCTAGTGGCATCTTGTCTTGCTCTCTAAAAATAGCTTTCCTTCCTTCATCTAGGAGTGCATTTGCCATTTGAGTTGGATAATTTTTGGACAGATTTAACGAATAATAATAATGAGGTTGGCCTCTGCCTTGCAAAACATATATGTCTGAATTAGCCAATTCATGTTTTCTTTTTACTACCATACTGCTTCCTCGTGGGATGATAGCTAGGCCCAGTTGGATTAAAGCGTCTCTTCCTAACAAATTTTCTGGACATTGTGGAAAGTACAAAACTGGTAAGTGGCATGTTTGGCCCTCTGGATCTCGGATCCACAGGGGAGCAGTTTCTGAGATTCGTGTTACTGATCCGTTCGCTGCTCTGATCATTACATCGTTTGGGCCGAATTTGAGACCTGGTACTGGGTGTTTGCACGTAGTCCTACATGCTCCGGAGTCACATAAAAACTTTACTGGAACTCCATTTACTATAAGTGTTTTTTCTGGCAAGACTTCTCTATTTAGAAAAATGTCTTGGTAATTTAACAGCACTTCCTTCTCTTCTGGCCACACGACTTTAGGCTTAGGGTCTTCCTGCTTTTCTGGTTCTAGTCATGCTTGATAATCTCCCTCACTTTGTCTGTTTTGTGGCTTTGACCTACAGTCTTTAGCAAAATGTCCTGGTTTCCCACATGACCAACATACATATGGTTCCTGATTATCTTGGTTCTGGTACTGGTCTCTGTTTTGTCGACCTTTATATCCTCCTCTGCCTCTGTCACTGTTCTGGCCTCCTCTACCTCTGCCTCTGCCCCATTTACTACGTGCTCCTCCCTGGAAAAATATTTCATTTCCTTCTGCTTGGAGGAATACTTGTACCGGTTTGTTTTTCTTTCTGTTCTTTTCTACCACTACTTTCTCTGCATGTAGTGCATGATTGACATAGTCCTCTAACGTTGCTCCTGCCATACCGTAATAGTGTTTGTCTAACCAACACCTGATTCCTTCTCTGGCACCTGCATGGAGAGCATTTTTGAGCTGTTGTTGGTAAGCTCCCTGTGCATCAGTAGTTTCTGTCAGTCCGCTGTGTGTTTTAAACACTGTAGTCATCCTTACTTTAAAGTCCTCAAAGGATTCGTCCTCCTTTTGTTTTGTTCTGGATATCTCACCATAGTTAGCTTTCTTTTTGTACCTGTCTTTTGTTCTTGTCGCTAACTGTTCAAGTCTGGTTGTCAGTTCACTGTCATCATACTTTAAGGCAACTCCATCATTTCTGGAGGGGTTCCAGTCTCCTCTAACATGACTCCAGTTTGAACCTAGTGCGGCCATCCAGGCCTGCTGTGCCTCACGTCCATCTAGGTTATAGGATTTTCTCAGTGCTTCCATGTCATTACAAAACTGATCTACGTCCTCGTTATAGGGTGTAACACCCTCTACTGCTTTTTTTTACATCTGCTGTTGTCCAGGTTCTATAAACCATCATAGTTGGTGGTTGATTGTCCTGTCCTGCTCTGGGGTTTGCTACTTCTATCATTGGAAATAGTCGTGTGCAAGGGTCTGAGTCGTCTGGATTATGTTTAAAAGGGTTGCGCGGTGATGTTTCTAATTCTGGAGCTGTGGGTATTTCATTTAAACCCCCACCCATATCTTTGGACCACTCCCAGTGTTTATCTGTCTTACTACGGGTTACTGGTCCTCCTACAGCGCCCTTAAGTTCTGTCAAGTCGGGGTATGTTGGAGATTGAGATTTCACTGCTTCTGCATGTGTTTTGGGTGCCTGTGTCTCTTTAGTGTACGGGGGAGGGTGTGTGTTATCTCCTGATTCTGCTCCCTGTACTACTTGCACCTCTGCTACTGCTGTCGTCTCATCATCCTCTTTTCTGTGAAAAAACACTTCTTCTCTTTTAATTCTGTCCTCTCTACTTTCCTGCTTTCTCTTTTGTCGCCCCTCTCTCACTCTCGCTACTTCTAACCAACAGTCTAACTCTCTCATGCCATGTTTACGCATTTTCTTCTCACTATTTTTTGTTTTTTCTTTTATCTGGTTGCGTAATGTCTCTAAGGTCACTACACTCAGTCTGCCTTTAAAATTATATTTTTTAACCCATAAGTCTAGGTATTTATTATATCCTGCATTTTTTGCTTCCATTACTTTATAATCCTTACATTGTAACCTGTCTCTAGGTTTACTGGTTGTTAATAAGTTTCCCATTTTGTCACAATTTGGATCAGTCTGTCACTCATAGGGAGTCTCTAAGACTGATTTCAAGATCGGATTGGGATAGTGATTAATTTATTTTGTGGTATTTCTCACTTCTACCCGTTAAGGTGGAGAAATCTTGTCTTTACATCCACAAAACTCACTATTTCCAGCCCCAATCTTTTGGTATGAAATTAATAACCTAGTGGTTATTAACTTCCACTCACACACTCATTCACACTCCTATTTTACTTTTACTCACGGAATTTAACACGAAGAGGACTCCGCCGTCCTTTGTTTTACGGAATTTGACACGAAGAGGACTCCGCCGTCCTTTGCTTTACGGAATTTAACACGAAGAGGACTCCGCCGTCCTTTGCTTTACAGAATTTAACACGAAGAGGACTCCGCCGTCCTTTGCTTTACGGAATTTAACACGAAGAGGACTGCGTCGTCCTTTGCTTTACGGAATTTAACCCGAAGAGGACTCCGCCGTCCTTACCTATCAGTGCCTAGGATTCATAGGGTTTGTCTACGCGCAACGACCCTCAGTCATTCGCTTCTTTTTAAGTCAAGACTTACTCACCCTCTGTTGTCTTTCTCCCTCGGTATTCCTTCAACCGTCGGACTCCAACCGACGTGAAGACAACCAGCCCGAGAAAGGGAATATTCTGCCGTGGCCACGGTCTTTCTGGATTCTTAACGTCCGATGGAGTCTTCAGGTGTCTTGGAATCCGGCTCGAAGGACCAAGTTAATGTCAGGTTCAAACCCACCTAAACATTTTAAACTTTTTAGGTTCTTTTTAAAGACAATACAGTAACTTGTATTTACCTTGTTGACATGTTTCGGCTGCTAGCTGCGAGCCATCTTCAGAACTGTCACCGGTGTTGGTGTTACTTCCTGTAGGCGTGGTCAGCCTGATTGACCTGGCAGGTCGCTCAGACTGACCACGCCTCCCGTCGCCTGGTGGTCTCTGGAGGAGGGTGTCCCAGGTGTGTGAAAGGAGGAACGCTCCGTCATCACGGTTAATGCTGTCCGTGCCTCGTTTCCTGATTTCAATGGCCTCCCTGATCCAGCGTTTGAACTTGTTGTTTTCCGATCCGATGACCTGTGCCCCGTCCCAATCCATAATGTGGTTATTTCTTTTACAGTGGTCTGATATGGCGGATTTTAGGTTTTCCTGCAATGCTTTGTCTTTTTGTGTTCTGGTGAGTCTCCCTGATGTTTCCTTTTCACATTCCTTTTGGTGTTCCTTTTTTCGGATGTGGAAAGCCCGGCCTGTTTTCCCTATGTATGATTTATTGCATGATTTGCATTGGATTTCGTAGATGGCGTTGCATTTTTGTTCTTGTGGGATTTTATCTTTGGGGTGTACTAGTTGTTGGCGGAGTTTTGTGTATGGTTTGACTACAGTGCTTATGTTGTGTTTTTTCATGGCTCTCTGGATGGGTTCAGTTATTCCTCTAATGTATGGTAGTGTGACTGTGTTCTTGTGATCCTGCTGCCCTCTATTGGTTTGTTGTGTTTTTTGCCGGGGTTTGTTGGTTTTATTGTTGACTTGTTGTCTGCCTTTGTCTATGGCCCAGTTGGGATATTGACATTGTTTGAGTGCTTGTATAATGTGTCTCTCCTCCTCTTCCCTGTCGGTTTGGTCTGTTATGAGTGTGGCCCGTTCGAATAGTGTCCTTACTACTGAAAGTTTATGTGCAGTGGGATGTTCGGATGTCCAGAGTAGATATTGGTCGGTGTGCGTAGGTTTTCTGTATACTGTTATTTTGATGCTGCCGTCTGCGATGTGGTGGATTTTAATGTCCAAAAATGATATTGCTCCGTCTTTCTCCTCCTCATGTGTGAACTGAATGTTACCGGTTCTGTCTTGTGTGTTGAGATGGTCCGTGAGTTCTTGGGTGTGTCCTTGCTGTATTTTTTCCAGGATGTCATCTACGTAACGTTTCCAGAAAGTTAAACGGCATTGTGGTGGTGCTGTGTTGAATGCTTTTTGTTCCAAGTCCTCCATGAAAAAAACTGCTCATTATTGCGGATAGTGGATCTCCCATTGCGAACCCCTCCTTCTGTCTGTAAATGATGTTATGGTATTGGAAATATGTAGATTTGGCCACGAAGTGTAATAGTTGTGTAATGTCTTCAACAGTTAAATTTGTGCGTTTTTTGAGTGTTTTGTCCTTTCTGAGTTTATCCTGTACTATTTGTAGTGTGACATCCACGGGTGTTTTGGTGAAGAGTGAGATGACGTCATGCGATATGAATATTTCGTCCGGAGCTACTGTGATGTTTTTTAGGTCCTGTGCCAATTGTTTTGCGTTCTTGCAGTGGAATTTTGTTTGACCGATGAGTGGTTTTATTATTTCGACCAGAGCTTTTGACAGATTGTATGTAACTGAACCTATGCTATCGACTATCGGGCGGAGTGGTGTGTCTTTTTTGTGAATTTTTGGTGTTCCGTAAATGCGAGGGGTGATGCTGGCTGTTGGGACTAGGTTATTGTATGCTTCTCGGGTGATTTTTTCTTGTTCTAATAGGGGTTTGAGTAATGATTTTAGGGCTTGTTTCTTTTCTTCTGTCGGATTCTTTCTGATTATTTCATATGTGTTGGTGTCTGCTAGTAGCGCTTCCATTTTCTGTTCGTATGTTTTTGTGTCTAATATAACTGTTGTCCTTCCTTTATCTGCGGGTAAAATAGTGATTGTGTTGTCTTTTTTCATATGATTAATGGCTTTCCTCTCCTCCTTGGTTATATTGCTCCTCGGTATTCTGGCTGTTTTTAGTATCCCTGTGACTGTGTTGCGTAACTCGGCTTTCTGTCCCTGGTTCGGTATGTTTTGACAAGCTAACTCCGTGGCTAAAATGTATTCCTCTATGGGGATTTTGTTTGGGGTGGTGGCAAAATTTAGTCCTCGTGCAAGTACGTTTGTTTCTGTTTCCGTGATTTTTCGTTGTGTTAAATTGCATACCCATTTATCTTTAGCATTTGTCTGTGCGGTTTCACTTTTATGTTGTTTTTTATCTATGAGAGAGTTTAACTTATTAATGTGGCGGTCCTTGGTTATTGCAAATTCTAGTTCGTGTGTTTGTTGTAAGTGTTTGTTAAATTGCTGCTGTACCTCTTCTTCCATGGGAAATAACCGCCCGTATTCTTTCTTTTTGTCGCTTAGTTCTTGATCGATGAATCTTTGCTTATTGATGGTGATGCGAATCCTTTCTTTTAGTAGTGCTTTTTTGGCCTTATTGATAATTTGTTTTGCATTATGGGTTGGGATCGGGGTCTTGATGTTAATACTTGCTGGCGTGATGTTCTCGTCTCTGCATCGGAGGTTGAAACGTAGGTGGTTGTTGTAGCGGGCGCGCGCTTTTTCCAGCCTCTCCAAGTGGCGAAGTGCTTTGACACCTTTTTGTCCAAATCTTCTTTTTATTAAACCGAAGATGTTCATTTTGTCTTCTTATGTACTTTAAACTTTTTAGGTTCTTTTTAAAGACAATACAGTAACTTGTATTTACCTTGTTGACATGTTTCGGCTGCTAGCTGCGAGCCATCTTCAGAACTGTCACCGGTGTTGGTGGTGACGTGTCGTATATCAGCAGTTGTTACTTCCTGTAGGCGTGGTCAGCCTGATTGACCTGGCAGGTCGCTCAGACTGACCACGCCTCCCGACTCTCAAACAATGTCAATATCCCAACTGGGCCATAGACAAAGGCAGACAACAAGTCAACAATAAAACCAACAAACCCCGGCAAAAAACACAACAAACCAATAGAGGGCAGCAGGATCACAACACAGTCACACTACCATACATTAGAGGAATAACTGAACCCATCCAGAGAGCCATGAAAAAACACAACATAAGCACTGTAGTCAAAACCATACACAAAACTCCGCCAACAACTAGTACACCCCAAAGATAAAATCCCACAAGAACAAAAATGCAACGCCATCTACGAAATCCAATGCAAATCATGCAATAAACCATACATAGGGGAAACAGGCCGGGCTTTCCACATCCGAAAAAAGGAACACCAAAAGGAATGTGAAAAGGAAACATCAGGGAGACTCACCAGAACACAAAAAGACAAAGCATTGCAGGAAAACCTAAAATCCACCATATCAGACCACTGTAAAAGAAATAACCACATTATGGATTGGGACGGGGCACAGGTCATCGGATCGGAAAACAACAAGTTCAAACGCTGGATCAGGGAGGCCATTGAAATCAGGAAACGAGGCACGGACAGCATTAACCGTGATGACGGAGCGTTCCTCCTTTCACACACCTGGGACATCCTCCTCCAGAGACCACCAGGCGACGGGAGGCGTGGTCAGTCTGAGCGACCTGCCAGGTCAATCAGGCTGACCACGCCTACAGGAAGTAACAACTGCTGATATACGACACGTCACCACCAACACCGGTGACAGTTCTGAAGATGGCTCGCAGCTAGCAGCCGAAACATGTCAACAAGGTAAATACAAGTTACTGTATTGTCTTTAAAAAGAACCTAAAAAGTTTAAAGTACATAAGAAGACAAAATGAACATCTTCGGGCCACCTAAACATTTTAATATACAAGAAGAAAGACAAGAGATTATTAAGTTTTACTCGCGAGGAGAACGGACAGAGAGTGTCTTACAGTTACAATCTCCGACCCGCTCTGAAGCACTCAAAGCCGTCCTCCCCATTTTATTTAGGATGGTCCCTAGTTACAATGTTTCTAAGGGGGAAGGGAAAGAGATAATAAGATAATATATGCTTCTAAGGAGGAAGGGAAAGAGATAAAAAGCCAAGACATTTATCAAATACAATAATAAGACAAGACATTTATCAAACATGTCTGACACAGTTATGTGACCTTGGACCCTGTCTTGTTCCGAAGCCACAACATCTGCTTCCACAAGTAAAAGTACTGCACATAGTATAAAGAGCACAAAGAGATTATTCAAAACACACAAATATCTAACATTTGATTATAACAAATATAGGATAAGATATATAAATGCTTACAGCAAATATGGGATAAAATATATACACAATTATTCCAACACTTTACCAAACAAAAATGCCATAGAGATACTTATTTTAGCAGTTACAAGAAATAGTTTATACTGTATAAGAAGTACGGCAATCCTTAGATGGGGTACAGTTTGACAACTGCAAACCACTTAAAATTAACTATTTCGGCTTTTAAGGCAGAAAATGAACTGAAAATAAATAAAGTGTTTAAATCTTTTGATAAATCATAGCCACCAGATAATCCAAGCAATCAGTCTTTCCCAGATTTCAGTAGGACTGGTTTAGTTTACTCTTAACACACTACAGGATTTCTTCAATGATTTTTACATGTGCAACAAAAAGTGCACGCCACAAACACACAAAGACTGCACACCACAAGCTAAAAGTTGTGAGGGCACCTCACATCAGCCATCTCCTGGTTAGAGTAAAATGACTTGCTTTGAGACTAAAGTGTTCAAAAGATCAGAGGATTGCAGTTTAGATGCAAGTTAAAACTGTGTTATTATTAGTGAATTATCTGTGAAATATGGTGCAGTAGCTCAGATGCATGCTTTTTAATGCACAAAAGGCTGACAAAAAAACTGCACAGGAATCTCTATCATAAATCTGCTGCAGCTTCATCCTGATCCTCACCTATGTGGACATAAACAGACACATGTGAAGACTAAAGAATGCTTTAAATGGATCAATATTGCTGTTTTGTGGACTGGGTGTCATTATTTGTAAAGATGTGTTTAGAATCCCTCAGTCGTCCAGGTAGAATCCATGGCAAAAGGAGAAATTCAATTTGTCAGAACTGAAGAAGCAGCTTGGATGAGCTGCAAAATGTACTCGACCAAATAAACTTTTGTCCAGTTGACAAATTGAATTTCTCCTTTTGCCATTATTTGTAAAGTTTACGATAATATGAGAAAGCTGCAATTTAGCGACACAAGAAGTGGTAATAAATCCATCCATCCATCTTCTTCCGCTTATCCAGGGCTGGGTCATGGGGGCAGCAGTTTAAGCAGGGACCCCCACACTTCCCTCATCCCAGACATTTTTCTTCCAGCTTCTCCTGCAAGACCCCAAGCCATTCTCAGGTTAGCCAAGAGACATAGTCCCTCCAGTGTGTCCTGGGTCTTCCCAGGGGCTTCCTTCCAGTGCGATGTGACCGGAACACCTCCCCAGATAGGCGTCCCCATATTCCTAGAGCACCCCCCATAGGACACCACGAAGGACACAGTTAAATGCCTTCTCCAGATCCACAAAGCACATGTGGACTGGTTGGACAAACTCCCATGAACCCTTGAGCACCCGGTGGAGAGTGTGGAGCTGGTCTAGTGTTCTGTGGCCGGGACAAAAACCACACAGCTCCACCTGGATCCGAGGTTCAACTATCAGTCAGATTCTTCTTCAGTGCCCTTGAAAAGACCTTACCAGAGAGGTTGAGTAGTTGTAGTTGGTTAGTCTTCTTAAATAGAGGGACCTCCACCCAGTAATAAAAAGTAATATACTTGTTTAAATTATGTTTGTATCACACAGAGGTGCAAGTTTGTATCTTGCACCTCTGTCTGTCCCTGACACTCTGTTTAATTGGCTCGTGCAGAATTTATGATTTTTATTGTTACAATATGACAGATGAGCTCAGAGTCACTCAGACACCACACACAAGGAGCACAGCAGATTAAAAATACCACACAAAGATCCAAAGTCAGGTTATGCCTCCCAGAAGTTGGGGAGAAGCAAACTGGGCAAGTCAGGCAAATTATCTAGTAGTGTGGTGGGTTTTAGTGTAGTTTATTCAGGAATGAGAAATAAAGTAAAATAATAAAAAATAAAATGTACCTCTGCGTTTCCTGTTGCAGATAATGAACCTCCTGTCCTCATACGCTGGTGCTGGAAGTCACATTATAACACTCATTATAGATACAGTTTTATTAGGGTAACAAACAAGTCATACCTGTATTCTGTCTTTTGTTTTTCTTCATTAAAATGTACAGTGAGAAAGCCAGCGACAAAACCAAGACCGTGGTAAACGTCAGAGCTCCAACCAAGATGTAGAAAACAGGGTCAACTGTGGCTGCAAAATCATTATGAAAGACAAAGACATAAAGTATAGGTTAATTTATTACTTTACTTTATTTATTATTAGGTTATGTGGATTTATTTCTTTTCTTAACATTTAAATGGCTCTAGATCTCATACTGTAGACCATGCATGAGGTGTTTATTTTGAATTCCAAATTATATTAAACAGACCGGTCAGTGTAAATCAAAGGGCCATATGTGGCCCGGAAGCTGTACAATGCCCGGATCTGTGTTACATTGTATGTTGAAGACAAATGAATACTGTTATGTCATTATTATGTCATCTCATTTTTTTTTTTTTATTGTTGTTCACATTTAGGAGCAGTAGCACATGTTTTCCCATATACCTGATTTAAATTTCTCTTCTCATACAGATATATTCTATCATCAGCTCTTTAGGTCAAAATAAGCATGCATGTTGTCAGCTTTTACCATCACGGCAAAACTCCACTCTGGTCATGAGTTGTGAAAAGGGCTTATAAACTCATTGTGGTGAATAATTAGGATGCTTGGAATGCATAAGGTAAGTGAGGAAAAACTTTGGACCACTGTAAACTGATTAAAATAAACTAGTTTTGTTTTTAAGACAGTAAAAACCAAGTTCAGCGAATTCAAGGTATCCATACACATCAGGCTTTAAGGCATTTGTACTTAGCATTTTTATAACAGCAGCATTTGCCATCCAGAATTATTACCAGTCAAAACTGATTTAGCAGTTGACTACAAATTTAAGCCTATGTGAAAATCTTGATTGAGTAAGAGAAGCGTAATAATAAAATAAAAATTCACACTTTATTGTGATCCAGGTCCCATTCCCAAACAGAACTTGTCCACAGGTGGCCTAGCACAGCAGTAGGTCCCAGTCTTCTCTAAACTCACATTGTGTATTGGGAGGCTGTAGACACAGGAGTTGGTTGGATTTTTACCATTGTTCTTGCACTCTTCATCCATACTTCCTCCTCCATGGCTGTAAAGGACTCCTGCTGCAGACTCTCCAGACTGTTTGAACCAGTGAACCCTGTGTTGTCCTTCACAGCTCTCAGTCTGGACACTACAGTTTAGAACCACAGAATGTCCTGGTTCTATTTCCTCATGTGGAGACTGATGAACCTCAACTGTTGGTTTCAGACTCTTTACAATCACAGTGACACTTTCCTGGAACTCACTTTGGTGTAAATAGCATTGCACACAGTGATAAACAGCAGAATTGGAGATGCTTACATTCTTGATGTGCAAGTCATTTTTGTCATTGTCATAATCCATCTTGAAACGATTGCTACTGAGAAATTCTCCATAAAATTCACTCTTTTTTTGATACTTAAAGTATGAAGAGATGAGCTCTGTTTTCATGCCCAATTTTTGCCTATACCAGTAATGTTTAGCTCCGCTCTTGACATTGTCAGATGAAGCACAACGTAATATAATGTATTGATAGTGTCTCTTCTTTTCATAGTCAAGCTCGCATGTGATTGCAGATAAAAAGAGACACTACAAAAACACTACAAGTCAAGTGTTTTTCCTTTTGTAGACTAGATTTAACATTTGAAAGAGTTGTACAGATTACAGGAAAATGTGTTCAGACTATATTTACTTAGCTTATTAGTTATTTCACTTTGGGAAATATGATTTTTTAATAAAAATGGCATTCAGTATTATTTCCTGAACTTAAACAATAGAGACTATCGCAGTTTTTTTTGTTTTTTTGTTTTTTGTGTCGATTCAATACCACATATAATTTTTCAATACCATTATTCAATACTGGTCTAATCGTAATGGTGAAGTAATTTTAATAAATATATGTGTACAAATTGGATTCAAGTAGACGCTAAAGGACAAATAGAAGGGATTGAACGCCTGAAGACATTGGATCAGTCCAAAATGCTGCTGCTGGTGGTGACACAAAACAATGAAAAAATGGCCCTAATGTGTATAGAATTTATGTCTAATCAATGCTAATTAGTATTGATATTTGCATAATACTATGAATACCCACACTTGCACTGAGTCAATACTTTGGTATCAATATTGTGTTATAGTTTATTTAATCAGTTACTAGAAAAATATAATATGTCTTCTTTAAGACATATTATCTGCATAACAGACTTTATAACCATGCATAACAAACTTTATAAATATGTTATTATAGTGTTTTCTATTCAAAAACATACTTGTTGTACATCTTTATGGTCCATGCAACTTCATTTGTCTTATTCTGATTATTTTGCACACATTTTCTATATTATGCAACAAATGACCTCTACAGAGGCTGTAGGCCATCCTCCTGTGGAGCCACCACTCACAGGAGGAACCTAAAGGAGCCGGTGCAGGGAGATCTAGGTGGCAGTCGAAGGCAGGGACCTCGATGACCAGATCTCCGGACATGAAGACTAGATCTGGGGACATGGAAAGTCACCTCGCTGGGGGAGAAGGAACCCGAGCTCGTGTGGGAGGTTGAGCGTTAGTGACTAGATATAGTCGGCCGCACTTCCACGCACAGCTTGGGCTCTGGAACCCAACTCCTTGAAGGGGGCTAGGCTCTCAATTTCTCTGCCGTTGGCCACAGGGAGCGGCGGCGGGCAGGTGCGCGCCTGCTCATTGCCCCATAGCTCAGCCGCTGTGTGTTGGAGTTCACCCCAGTGAACAAGAGGGTCACGTCCCTGTGCTTTTGGGTCAGGGACAGGTCTCTCACTGTTGTGCAGGCCTATGGGCCGAACAGCAATGCAGATTACCCGGCCTTCTTGGAGTCCCGGGGGGGGGGGGGGTACTGGCCAGTGCATCAACCAGGGACTCCGTTGTTCTACTGGGGGACTTCAACGCCCATGTGGATGACAGTGACACCTGGAGAGGGGTGATTGGGAGGAACGGCCTCCCTGATCTGAACCCGAGCGGTGTCTTGTTATTGGACTTCTGTGCTAGTCACAGTTTGTCCATAACGAACACCATGTTTGAGCACAAGGGTGTCCATCAGTGCATGTGGCACCAGGACATCAACTTTGTTGTCGTGTCATCTGACCTCCGGCCACATGTCTTGGACATTCGGGTGAAGAGAGGGGCCGAGCTGTCAACTGATCAACACCTGGTTGTGAGTTGGGTCCGCTGGTGGACGAGGAAGCCAGAAAGACCTGGCAGACCCAAGCGTATAGTGAAGGTCTGTTGGGAATGTCTGGCAGAGCCCTCTGTCAGGGGGACCTTCAACTCACACCTCCGGAAGACCTTCTCCCAAATTCCGGGGGAGGATGGGGACATGGAGTCCGACTGGGCTTTGTTCTCGACCTCTATTGTCGATGCGGCCGTTCGTAGCTGTGGTCGTATGGTCTGTGGTGCCTGATGTGGAGGCAATCCCCGAATCCTGTGGTGGACACCGGAAGTAAGGGATGCTGTCAGGCTGAAGAAGGAGTCCTATTGGGCCTTGTTGGCTCGTGGGACTCCTGAGGCAGGTGACAGGTACGGGCATGCTGCAGCCCCGGGCGGTCACAGAGGCAAAAACTGGAGGGGAGGAGTTCGGAGTGGCCATGTAGGAGGCCTATTGGATGGCCTCAAACCCTCAGGAGGGGGAAGCAGTGCGTCACCAACACTGTTTACAGTGCGGGTGGAGAGCTGTTGACCTTGACTGGGGATGTTGTCGGATAGTGGAAGGAATACTTTGAGGATCTCCTCAATCCCACCGTTACATTTTCTGAGAAGGAGGCAGAGGATGGGGACTCAGAGACGGACTCGTCCATCACCCTGGCTGAAGTCACTGAGGTAGTTAGCAAGCTCTTTGAAGGCAAGGTTCCGAGGGTGGATGAGATCCGTCCTGAGTATCTTAAGTCTGTGGATGTTGTGGGACTGTCTTGGCTGACACGTCTCTGCAACATCGCGTGGCGGTCGGGGACAGTACCTTTGGACTGGCAGACCGGAGTGGTGGTCTCTCTGTTTAAGAAGGGGGACCGGAGGGTGTGTTCCAACTACAGGGGAATCACACTCCTTAGCCTCCCCGGTAAGGTCTATTCCAGGGTACTGGAGAGGAGAATTCGACCAATAGTCAAACCTCAGATTCAGGAGGAGCAGTGTGGTTTTCGTCCCGGCCGTGGAAGAGTGGAGCAGCTCTATACTGTCCATCGGGTGCTTGAGGGTTCATGGGAGTTTGCCCAACCAGTCCACATGTGCTTTGTGGATCTGGAGAAAGCATTCAACCGTGTCCCTCGTGGTGTTCTGTGGAGAGTGCCCTGGGAGTATGGGGTTTGGGGCCCTTTGCTAAGGGCTGTCCGGTCCCTGTATAACCAGACCAGGAGCTGTGTTCGCATTGTCGGCAGTAAGTCAGACCTGTTTCCGGTGCATGTTGGATTCCACCAGGGCTGCCCTTTGTCATCGGTTATCGGTTCTGTTCATTGTATTTATGGACAGAATTTTTAGGCGCAGTCAGTGGCCTGTGGGGGTCTGGTTTGGGGACCACAGGATCTCATCTCTGCTGTTTGCAGATGATATTGTCCTCATGGCTTCATCAGACCAGGACCTCCAACATGTACTGAGGCGGTTTGCAGCCGAGTGTGAAGTGGCTGGGATGAGGATCAGCTCCTCCAAATCCGAGGCCATGGTTCTTGACCAGAAAAAGGTGGCTTGCCCTCTCAGGGTGGGTGGAGGGTCCCTGCCTCAAATGGAGGAGTTCAAGTATCTCGGGGTCTTGTTCACGAGTGAGGGAAAGATGGAGCATGAGATTGACAGGCGGATCAGTGCAGCATCTGCATAATGTCGTTGCTGTATTGTGACCGGACCATTGTGGTGAAGAGGGAGCTGAGCCAAAAGGCAAAGCTCTTGATTTACCGGTCAATCTATGTTCCTACTCTCATCTATGGTCATGAGCTTTGGGTAATGACCGAAAGGATGAGATCGCGGATACAAGCGGCCGAAATGAGTTTCCTCTGCAGAGTGGCTGGCCGCTCCCTTAGAGATAGGGTGAGGAGCTCAGTCACACGGGAGGAGCTCGGAGTAGAGCCGCTGCTCCTCCATATCGAGAGGAGCCAGCTGAGGTGGCTCAGGCATCAGTTCCGGATGCCTCCGGCACGCCTCCTTTGGGAGGTTTTCCGGGCATGTCCCGCCAGGAGGAGGCCCCGGGGAAGACCCAGGACATGCTGGAGGGACTATGTCTCTCGGCTGGCCTGGGAACGCCTTGGGGCCACCCCGGAGGAGCTGCAGGAAGTGTCCAGGGTGAAGGAAGTCTGGCAGTCCCTGCTTAGACTGCTGTCCCCGCTATCCGGCCCCAGATAAGCGGAAGAAAATGGATGGATGGATGATTTTCCATATATTATTTTAAATATAACAATAATATATAAGATTAGATAGCCCTTTTCAAAGTTGAAAGTATAAAATGCTTAAGATACATTCCAGTCTTTTTTGATAGCCACGTCTCTCTTTTTATCGTTGTAAGGTGGCTCAGAATCAGGTGGTCTTTTAGAGTTGGTGCCCTCCTCTAGGAAAAAATAGGCAAGTCATTAAACACAAGTTGGAGCATGGTTCTTTATAATTATGTGTCTAATGTCATATGATAAGTCAAAATTGCATGGAAAGAAATGTCCTTTGGGGTAGTTGGTGCTTTTGCAGTTTGCGGAAAAGGTCCTTGCGGTCTGTTGTTTTGACCTTGATAAGGGCGCTGTCAAGTGTTTTCCTGTTGTACCCCCTCATTTGGAACCAACTGTACATCTTGTTAGCTGGTGAATCATCAGGTCATCAGATGAAAACTTACTTATTAATGAATTACTTATTACTTACTTTATTCATTACCATATTGTTAGTTTTGTTCAGAAGTAGTTTGCTAATGCTAGTTGTTGTTAGCCTTTTAAGCTTTCGTCTTTCTTACCTTGATAGTTGTGGTTAAATTCTCCATGGAAGAATTGATATCCTTTGTGAACCTTGTTGGTTGAAGATTTGGTGATGGGGCAGGCAGATTTATGAAGCTGGTGGAGAAAACACGAGACATTTCCACAGCCATTTTGCCATGGATAAGCATTAACCAGAAGTTCTGCAACCCTTCAGGGCGGGACTTCCCGCCGTTGTGAAAAAGGTCTAGAACAGGCTCCACCAGTACCATAGACTGTATATATGACCACTTCGCACTGGGCTCACACAAGCTATTTGCTCCTCTGTCTGCATATCCAGGTCTAACAGCACAAAACATGTACTCTAGAGTTTAAACGCTAACATTAAACCATAGCACTTACTGCTTTATTCGCAGCTGCTCTCCCTGTTAAGTGGGACACCACGTTTCTTCCACAAATATAATCCACAGAAAACATATCCAATTGTTTAAAAACTTAAGTAAAATTTACCAACAGACCAGCGTTAGAGTAACTTATAGGTACTGCTCTTTATTTTACTGTGAGGTTCAGCAGTGGTCACAGATCAGACTGCGCTCTCTCGTCACATTCAGAGGAGTTTTTTTCCTTTGTTTTGGGAGGTAAACAAGACCGCAACACTGCATGTCTGATAAAGTCCTCCTTAGAGTAACAAGACAGTCTGAGTCTGTAAAACTGATTGGCAGACTCCTTTTTAGAGGAGTGGGATGAAAACCCGAGGTCAATATCAATGTACTTCTATCTGTCTCCTTTCTAAATAGTGATGTTACCACTTCATTTTGTAACCAACATATCAAGGAAACTGTCATTGCCAATCTTGTACCAGATGTCAGTGAATAAAATACATTTTCAAAGCAAAAGTAATTGTATTTAATAAAATAAATCAGTGTGATACGAAATTAATTGGGCAGATGGCCTTCAGCTGTAGGTAATGACTTAAGCACCTTTGTGAAGGATGTTAGTATAGAGGCTAGTGATGCCCAGAGAAAACAGCAGAGAAAATAGGAGGAACCACAATTAATTTGTTTGGTTAAAGGCTGAAACATTGCATGCCGACCGTCCGATAGTCCTCCTCCATGGCCTCTCCGAACTCCTCCCAACCCCGCGTTTTTGCCTCTGCTACTGCCCGGGCTGCAGCATGCTTGGCCCACCCGTACCTGTCAGCTGGCTCAGGAGTCCCACGAGCCAACAAGGCCCGACAAGACTCTTTCTTCAGCCTGACAGCATCCCTTACTTCCAGTGTCCACCACCAGGTTCAGGGATTGCCGCCGCGACAGGCACCACAGACCTTACGACCACAGCTACAGTCGCTCGTAGCGGTACAATAAAATGAATGTACAAAATATTAGACAAATGCACAGCAAATTATTTTATTATAGTTATTCACATTTTACAAAAGCAAATGGAATCTACTGGATCAACAATAAATGTGCAAACAAATCAGCAACCTAAATTGTCCAGACTTTGTACCAGAAAATATTTCGTTGCATGTTGTTTTTGTAGGAACATTGCAAAGTCACATTCTGTTCAGTTGCAGCTGATAGGAAAGTAGGCTTGACCATTTTAACTTTCATTGAAGCCTGAGAATATCTGCTTTTCACTTCAAAAAAAGAGACCTACATCTGGGTGTAGATAAGATTAAGAACACAGTACCACTCTGGAAACTCACCTGCTTCGACCAGATGCAGTAGTAAGAGGACGCAAAGGAGTATTGCGTTGTATTGGTGTTGAAGATGTGTACAGTATTGTACTCTATCTATCTATCTATCTATCTATCTATCTATCTATCTATCTATCTATATACATGCAGTATACACATGCAGTAAGGACACATGCTTTTCTTTATTTTTTATTATAGCAGAAGAAATGATAACAGATAATTTTGCAGTTAGTTTATTAAGGACGTGTAGAATCCCTCAGTCGTCCAGGTAGAATCCATGTCCTTTATTCCTTTATTAAGGAGAGTTAAATATGCACATGAAATAGACAAGATTGGGCATTGTTTTATCTTGTCTGACATACATCTTATTCAGTTTACATACAATATATTCACAATCCTGTATGCTTAATGCAAATGTCCTAGTTGAGCTACCGTACCCTGGAGTACACACAGTCGCTTTGGTCAGTATTCCTCTGTCTCCTGGACTTCTTGTTGATGCTCAAAGCAGCGTAATGGAGGTGGTCTGATTCATCCTGTTCAAAACAAATTATATGAACAATATTATAAATACATTTTCAGAAAATAGAGACACATGTAAATAAACATAGCAGATCATTGAGTGACTATTTACCCCTGTATTTTATAGTTGTTCTTATTGTTTTTGTTTTTTTTTTTACTATTAAAACAAGGTACCTGATTTTTACTGTCGCAATTATTATTATTAGATGCAAACAGTACACAACAAACCTATTTTGACCTCAAGAGCTGCTTAGACCATATATGTGTACTGGGGCAAGAAAATAAGCATTTTATTGTCAGAAAATCAGGAAGTGGACAATTAGCTTGCTAGTTGCTGTTACCTTTACCATGATGGCAAAACTAAAGCAATTCAGGGTGAACAATTAGGATGTTCAGAATGCCTAGATCACTGTAAACCATTTAAAATGAACGACAATGAATTGAAAATAGATATGTGTTACTGTTTAATAATTTTGTTTAATCATAGCAACTGAATAATACAGCAACCGCCGTAAAAAAAAAAAATCTGAACTTAAGTTTAATTTAGTATTGCTCTAGTTTAGTCATGAATTAAAATCAGTAAAATGTACCTCTGTGTTTCCTATTGTAGATAATGGCCCGCTGTTCTCACACACTGGTGCTGTAAATTACATTATAACATGTTCATTGTGGATTAACTCTTATTGGTGTAACATTGAAAAAAACATAAATTCATACCTGTATTCTGTCTTTTGTTTTTCTTCATCACAATGTAGAGTGAGAAAGCCAGAAACACAACCAAGACTGTGGTGAACGCCAGAGCTCCAGTCAATATGTAGAAAACAGGGTCGACTGTGGCTGCAAAGTCATTATGAAAGACAATGACATAAAGTATAGGTTACTGCCACATGGATTCTGTAAATGAAGGTGTAAAGGTGGTTGTAAGAGGTCAAAGACTAAACATAGTGTCAATTTCAGATGTTGCTTGCATAGTGCGTGTGACTCTCATAGCACCTATGATCTCTGATAAACTTTTAACACTAAGCACCAAAGAAAAGATTTGGCTTTGAAGGAACAATCAGATCTACCCCAAATCTATAACAGGACTATTCCAGATTGAAACTGGGACTAAACTTGGTCTTAAAACATCATTTCCACAGACATCCCAACCAAGAACTTAACCAAGCTTGGATAACATTGAGTTTAAATTAAGCTGGAGTGCCCAGAGGAAACCCACACAGACACAAGAAGAAATATGCAAACTTTGCAATGGACTTAAAGGTGCACTATGTAGCTTTCCTGGTGGAGGATCCACCACCTGCCTTGTCTTCTTAGAAATGCCTGAAACATTCTATGCCATGGGATTAAATTCTATCTCCATGATAATCATGTGACACCAATTGGCGACCCCACTTATATAAAGAATGCACGTTTTCTGTAGCAATAAAACACAAAAAGGTATATTAATTTAATGTGAGACAAACAAGTACCAAACAGTCAAATAATACTAACCTCAGCTAGCCTGAAATGTACACAGAAGTTACTTTTACATAACATGCCCCTTTTAATTTGGATTTGCCTGGTTGAAAATGGCATTGATCTGCTTGGCCAGTCATCTCTCTAGTCCTGAGTTCCATGGAGTATCATAGATGCGATTTTACTTACTTTTCATATTCACCCTGGTCCCATTTCCAAACAGGACTTGTCCACAGGCGTCCACAGCGCAGTAGTAGGTCCCAGTCTGCTCTGAGCTCACATTGTGTATGGGGAGGCTGTAGACGCAGGAGTTGGTTGGACTGTCTGTATTGTTCTCACACTGATCACTGCTGCCTCCATGGCTGTAAAGGACTCCTGTTCAGACTGTTTGAACCAGTGAACCCTGTAATGTCCTGCACATGTTCCAGAATGAACTTTACAGTTCAGAACCAAAGAGCGTCCCGGTTTAACTGTCTCCAATACCATTTGATCAATCCGAAGTGGTGAATTGAAATTCTTAACAGTCACATAAACAGTTGCCAAGAAGTCCATATAATGGCCCACACAATTTATGCAATGGTACACAGCCGAGTCCGAGATTTGTACATTTGTAATTTCCAAGTTATTTTTCTTGTCTTTGCAATCCAGTTTGAAGCGATCATTGTTGTGGAACTCATTATAAAATTCACTCTTGTCGAAGTACGGCGAAGTCATCCTCAGGGTGTTCTCCAGACTTTGCTTGTACCAGTAAAGTTTTCCACTAATTTTGTTTCTGCAGGAACATTGTAAAGTCACAGTCTGTCCAACTGTAGTTGGCAGGAAAGAAGTTTTGACCATTTGAACTTTGATTGAAGGCAGAGAATCTCTACTGTTTACTTCAAAAAATAGACTGGGGTTAGATCTGGGTTTAGATAAAATTAAGAACACATTACCACTGTGCAAACTCACCTGCTTCATCCAGATGTAGTAGTAGGAGGATGCAAAGGAGTATCTGCAAAGAAGCCATCCTCTTCATATTCTAGTCTTCAATGAAAGGTAAGAATGGTGTCTTGTCTATTTCATGAAACAAGGTTGAATCTGATTGGCCAGCCAGGAGTGACATCTCACTGTAAAAGTGATCGCATGATCTTTACAGTATGGAATTTGGTGTTGAAGAAGTGTGTACTGTACTGCACTAACTTTACTCTCTTTACAATGAAAGAAGACATATTGTGCTTGTGTCTGCTAGTTACAATCTGACACCTGTAGATCATTAAGTTATATTCTGGACATTTTAAATCGTAATATCATCTAAAACTTCACTCATTAAAAAAAAAAAAAAAAAGTCCACTGATTTCTAGGTTGGAAAATTGTGGTGCCCAATGAGAACTAAAATTAGAAACATTACTCAAATATGCGCAAATCACTCTAAATACAATGTCAAAATTAGTAAATACAATGAGTAAATTAGAAATAAAAAGTCGATTTTGCACAATATGTTTAACATGTGCCACTGTACTTAAAAAAAAAAAAACAAAAAAAAAAAAAAACTTTTAGATGTTAGTTATTTAAGAGTTGTGTACAAAGAGGGATGGACATGTTTGTATATTGGGGGTAGTTGTGGGGAGTTTAATTTGCTACAGCGTCCACATGTTAATCAGTCACATTTATTTATATACCACATTTTACAACAACAATGGTTTGTTGTGGATTTTGGCAGCTCCAACATAGTCATAGCAAGGATACCTGCAGTTCATTATTGATATTTCTCTGTGGTTAGCTCTGGAATCATGCAATTATTACAGAATTTGTCCTTCTGTAACATTATCAGTTTCCTTGGTCAACTCGTCTCAGAAGCGGTCTGCTATGCTCTTCTCATTTTATCGCAGCCAGCTTGTCTCCAAGCTCTCCTTCCTATATAAACCTCCTTGCGTGGAAGCAGTCAGGCTTGAATAGCCAATACTAACGCACAGTGTTGAGTATTCAAGTTCATCAGTTCCCGTACTGATGGTAATTAAACTTCTCCTGCCTCAAACTCTATAGTCTTTGCCTCCATACGACTAGTCTTTAGGACAACACTTATTTCCCTGACATGGTTGACCACAGTGTTTACATGTTTTAATGTCACATAAAAATACACTGAACAATAAAATTACAGCAAAGCCATGCATTAAAGGTCTTGTATACGCTTTTTTGTATTTGAGCAAAATTTGTCTTATCCCAGTATAGATATAGTGTATAAGCAGCTCTCGAGGTTAAAACATGTCCATTGCATGCCCTCTGTATGTAATCATAAAGAGTTCTATTGGCACGTTAACTTCACAAAAATTCTGCACTGGTCTCTGAGAGCTGTGACAAGCGTATGATTCATACATTTTAAATGTTCTAACTTTATATGGAAGCTATTTTACTCATTGTTGTAAACAGAATAATACCAGTGTCAATATCTTTCAATTTTAAATCAATAGAAAACCTTCAAAAAAAACAAGTTAATTACATGTTATTTATAAAGAACTTAAATTATCAATCTGAATCATTTAATTACCCCTATTGCATGTAAATTTTCTGTATATTGTTTGTCGATTTTCTCATATGTATGTTTAGAATATTTTGTATGTATGTATACAATACATTTTATGAAAAAAGCATACGAGTTCCTCAAAGTTTTCAGCACAAGCAATTCTACAGTTGCTACAACATATCCGCACCTGTTGTACAACCAATTTGGTTTCTTGTGTCAAATGTGTAGCGAGATCTGCTGCTCAAAATATGAATTCTTTAAGAAGGTGAAGACCTGATTCATACTGTAATAAAAATGTAAAAACTAGTTCATTTTAAATTATTTGAAGTAGTCCAAATTATTCCTCACTTACCTTATGCAATCTAAACATCCTCCTTAGCCACTGCGATGAGTTTATGAGCGCTTTTCACAACTCTCAGAGACCACTGTGCCTTGACACAAAAAAGCCTTTGTGACTACACCCACCCATTCTTGGGAAACTGATGTGAGCTGTTGTAACTCTTTGAAACAAACAAAAGTCAGGATGATGCTGAGCAGTTGAGTATAAACCACATTTATACTTGAAGTGGAGTGGACACAAGTCAGTATTTACAATTTTCCTCTGTCTTCTGGATGTCAAGGTTTGATGCTCAGAGCTGCATAGTGGAGGTTGTCTGCTTCTGGGTCCTGAACATGATTTGAAAATATACATTTTGAAAATCAACTGTGAATCAAGTCATACTGAAACTCTTTTTCAAAGCAGTAACACTTATTTCCTCATTTGAACTTGAAGATGTGAAAACTCTAGTTGTGTCCATTGCTGTTAAAAATAAATAAATGAATAAAACATTCAAGGAACATTGCAAATTAACCTTGGGTATATATTTTACCTTACTTTTTTTTTTTTTTAATTACATTCTACTTATTTATATTTAATTGCTCACTAATAATTTTGTGAGAGCATTTTTGGAAGCAATGGAGGTTATTTCAGAAACATTCTGATGGACATAATGCCACCATTAACGCAACCAAAGTGCACTGTAGTACAAAATTTTACACTGACTCATGAAAAGTGGAACAACTTGCAACAACAATGACAAGTAATGTAATTAACTCATAAATATTATTTATGAATAATCATGATTTAAAAAAAAATCTGATTTTGATTTTAGCGCGATTCATGTGAGCTTAATACCTTTATATTGCCTTTATGAGGTAACTACAGTCACACTTTGGTGCATTTGGTCATATCCACCAGTCACTCATGAGACTGCCCAATGGAGGTTTAAGTGGGGAAAAAAGTGTCTTTGTTTGACCGTAGAGCTGCATTTAAGAGAAATGCGATTTTACCAAAATACTGTAGTTGCAAGGGATCCAGAATACTCACTTCTTCATTCTTTTATGAAGATGCGAGTCTGCTCACCAGTGACTCTCCCCGTTTTCATATGGCATTTTGTGGATTACCCAATCAGGGATATGCATAGTCCATCAATATCAATAATATGGCTGCTTATATAGAAAAAAAGAAAAGGAAAAAAATATCACACAGGACTTTAAAACACTGTGTATTTTTAAATATACAGTTGTGTTTGTAAATGAAAGATGACAAATGAGCTCCTGTATTCCACATGCATCATTATAAAGAGAATCTGACTGCATAATCATGTTCGGTTCTTAACTTAACCCACTTTGCCCCCAGTGTCTATGTACATTGGAGTGAGTGTGTTTACCATTCTGGATATGCCTGGCAACCAAAATAACACATTACAGGAGATCACCAGAGCAAGAAACACAAATGTTCAAATCAGCATAAAGCTTTTGTCATGTAGGCTTGCTCACAACGAGAATACTTTTACTTAAAAAGAACTGCTGTTCGCACCGGCCCCCCTATGGGGCTGTTGCCCATGGTTGGTCCATGGGCAACAGCCCCGTGTCCTTCCTTCGGGCTGTGCCCGGCCGGGCCCTGTGGGGAAAGGCCAGGCCACCAGACGCTCGCTGTCAAGCACCACCCCTGGCCTGGCTCCAGGGTGGGACCCCGGTAACACAAATCTGGGCGACGTAACTGGCCTTGCTGTGTTTCTCATCATAGAGGCTTCTGAACCACTGTTAGTCTGACCCATCCCCCAAGACCTGTTTGCCTTGGGTGTCCCTACCAAAAGCAGCTTGGATGAGCTGCGAAACATATTCGACCAAATAAACTTTTGCCCAGTTGACAAATTGAATTTCTCCATTTGCCAGGTCTGATTTACTGCTGGCAATGTGAACACAGCTCCTGCTCCGGTCATACAG
Source organism: Taenioides sp. WSHXM2023 (assembly GCA_029959045.1). NCBI lineage: Eukaryota > Metazoa > Chordata > Actinopteri > Gobiiformes > Gobiidae > Taenioides > Taenioides sp. WSHXM2023. Next base: position 24,408,145 of record CM057106.1, on the reverse strand, counting down.
GGACCGAACAGCCCTTAGCAAAGGGCTCTGGAATTCATACTCCCGGAGCAACCCCCACAGGACACCACGAAAGACACAGTCGAATGCCTTCTCCAGATCCTCAAAGCACATGTGGACTGGTTGGGCAAACTCCCATGAACCCTCCAGCACCTGATGTAGGGTGTAGAACTGATCCAGTGTTCCCGTAGCCAGGATGAAAACCACACTGCTCCTCCTGAATCCGAGGTTCGACCATCGGTCGGATTCTCCTCTCTAGTACCCCATAATAGACCTTACCGGGGAGGCTGAGGAGTGTGATTCCCCTGTAGTTGGAACATACCCTCCGGTCCCCCTTCTTAAACAGAGGGACCACCACCCCGGTCTGCCAGTCCAGAGGTACTGTCCCCGACTGCCATGCTGCGATGTTACAGAGACGTGTCAGCCAAGATCCTTTGGCACAACATTCAGAGACTTAAGATACTCAGAATGGATCTCATCCACCTCCAAAACCTTGCCACCGAGGAGCTTGCCAACCACCTCAGTTACTTCAGCCAGGGTAATGGACGATTCCGCCTCTGAGTACCCATCCTCTGCTTCCTCCTCAGAAGATGTGATGGTGGGATTGAGGAGATCCTTAAAGTATTCCTTCTACTGTCTGACAACATGCCCAGTCGAGGTCAACAGCTCTCCACCCACTCTGTAAACAGAGTTGGTGTTGGTGAAGCACTGCTTCCCCCTCCTGAGGCGTCGGACGGTTTGCCAGAATTTCTTTGAGGCCATCCGATAGTCCTCTTCCATGGCCTCTCCGAACTCTTCCCAACCCCAAGTTTTTGCCTCTGCGACTGCCCAGGCTGCAGCATGCTTGGCCTGCCGGTACCTGTCAGCTGCCTCAGGAGTCCCATGAACCAACAAGGCCCAATAAGACTCCTTCTTCAGACTGACGGCATCCTTTATTTCTGGTGTCCACTACCGGGTTCTGGGATTTCCGCCGCGCTGAAGGCCTGGTAAGACTCCTTCTTTAGCTTGACAGCATCCCTTACTTCCGGTGTCCACCACCGTGTTTGGAGACTGCCGCCGCAACAGGCACCACAGACCTTATGACCACAGTTACAAGCAGTCGCATCAACAATAGAGGCCGAGAACAAAGTCCACTCGGACTCCATATCCCCAGCCTCCCCCGGAATCTGGGAGAAGCTCTTGCAGAGGTGTGAGTTGAAGGTCCCCCTGACAGAGGGCTCTGCCAGACATTCCCAACAGACCTTCACTATACGCTTGGGTCTGCCAGGTCTTTCCGGCCTCCCCCTCCGCCAGCGGACCCAACTCACAACCAGGTGATTGGTTGACAGCTGTGCCCCTCTCTTCATCCAAGTGTCCAAGACATGCGACCGGAAGTCAGATGACACGACGACAAAGTCGATCATCGACCTCCGGCCTAGGGTGTCCTGGTGCCATATGCACTGGACAAACCTTAGCTAGCACAGAAGTCCAATAACAGGACACCGCTCGGGGTTAGATCAGGGAGGTCGTTCCTCCCAATCACCCCTCTCCAGGTGTCACTGTTGTTGCCCACGTGGGCACGTGGGCGGTGAAGTCCCCCAGTAGAACAATGGAGTCCCTTGTCGGTGCACTGTCTAGTACCCTTCCCAGTGACTCCAAGAAGGCCAGGTACTCTGCACTGCTGTTCGCACCGGCCCCCTATGGATCCTCCTGCGGGTGGTAGATCCATGGGCAACAGCCCCCTGTCCTTCCTTCGGGCTGTGCCCGGCCGGGCCCTGTGGGGAAAGGCCAGGCCACCAGACGCTCGCTGTCAAGCACCACCCCTGGCCTGGCTCCAGGGGTGGGACCCCGGTAACACAAATCTAGGCGATGTAACTGGCCTTGCTGTGTTTCTCATCATAGGGGCTTCTGAACCACTGTTAGTCTGACCCATCCCCCAAGACCTGTTTGCCTTGGGTGTCCCTACCATGGGCATGCAGCCCACAACAACATAGCTCCCGGGATCATTCGGGCACTCAAACCCCTCCACCGCTTTAAGGTGGTTGTTCAAGGCCAATATTCATTTTAATATAAATGTATTCATTATTATTTTTACTTGAGCTGTGTTTTAACCACAAGCACAAAGTCACTCCGATGAGCAGACTGGAGGTGAACATCAAGGCTCCACTCAGGATGTACACATGGGCATGTGCAGCTTTCAGACCCTGACAAATGTTAAGTTTTTTGTTTTTTTTTAACACTCAATTAGACATTCAGCGTTATTTAATAATAACAATATCATGCATATATATTCTCTTCTGAGTTTGAAATGATCCGGCAATAGATTTATGTTTTACTTGATACTTAATTCAAATAAAATTTGTTCATTTCAAATCATGTCCTAAAGAAGCACAATACTGATAGAGGATTTGAAGAAAGGATAAAATTAAAACTAGACAGTAATATCTTGACAATTCAAATAGATTTAATAATTGAATATATCCCAAAAAGCCAAAAATACAACTCAAAATTTAGATGTGAAGACAGATTTTGGTGGTAAATGGAACAAATGTATCTACATATAGTGCCATACCTTCAAAAGACACCCAGGTCCCATTCCCAAACAGGACTTGTCCACAGGCGGCCACAGCGCAGTAGTAGTTCCCAGTCTGCTCTGAGCTCACATTGTGGATGGGGTAAACACAGGAGTTGGTTGGACTTTTAACATTGTTCTTGCACCCTTCATCCATGCTATTTCCTCTATGGCTGTACAGGACTCCTGCTGCTATTAAAAATACCCAACCTAATAAGTAATGCAAATCCTTGTATAATAGCATAATATATAATAAAACACTAAATGAAAACCTGGCTTGCTACTATGAAAGGCCACTAAAAAGGGGCAGATTCAGCAGCAGAGAATCTGTTCAGCAGTTTTGAACAGGAGTATATACACTGCTCAAAAAATGCTCAAAAAAAGAATACTTTCACATCAGATCTCACTGTGAAAAAAAAAATAAAAAATGTATGCATTTTTTTCACAGTGAGATCTGATGTGTTTTCAAAGTGTTAAATTTTTTTGAGCAGTATATATACCAATAAAAAATAGCCCTAATATGTCTCAAATTACAGTTTATAATTTACATATGCAAATTAGCATTTATATATGCATAATAGTATTGATACCCACATTTGCACTGATTCAGTATCAATGTATCAATACTTCTATATTGTACACTATATTTAATTTAAAGGTTGTATGGAGGATTATAGAGATGCAGCAACCTTGTAATTATGATGACCAAAGGGGAAAAAAAAAAAAAAAAAAAAAAGAATGAAAATCCATCAACTGTGGACATGGTGGGGCCAGATAAACATTAGCCAGATAACATCAGCCAATAGATAACAAGGCTACCTCGTTATCTATTGACTGTTAGGTTGTCAATCAAACTCCCTACGCTTCTAGCGTAACTGACTTTCTGGCACACTGGGATTACGTGGTTTACGTTCGCCTCTCACTCATTCCACATACAGTATGCAAGACGCTGTTTACTCAACCAATGCAGCAGTTCTTAGCGGCTTTTTCCAACTGTAGCTTCCTCGCAGTTTGCACAAAGTTTGTTGTGATGGCAAACAAAAATCCACTACCAGTTAGCCACAAAAGAAAGTCCCTTTTTGGGGTTGAAGAGAAGGGGAAAAGGAGAGAAGCTAAACTCAGGTGATTTTTGGAGATTCCTTCCAGCGATGGCATGCACTGAAGCAGAGGGTCTAAAGATTGACGCGTTGGTTGCTAAATTACTTCTGGACAGGAAACCTCTGCTTATCATTTGAAAACGTACAGTATAGTTACAGCAGTAACAGCGATTCGGCTATATAGCACCGGCTATAAAGAAGCAGCGTAAGCGTAAGGAGGAGGCAGGAGGAGGCGTTTCTACTTAGAGAGCTGTGTTTGGTTTCACGCATGCGCAACATTTGAAAAAGGACAGTCGCTGGATTTCTCGTTCCTTGGAAAATCCTCTATACAACCTTTAATCAACTAGATCAAATCTAGTCAACTTTCTCTTCTGGCTCTTGGCGAGGTCGGACACGTTTTTCTCCTCTCCTGCCCTTATATTGCCTGCTTTGCTTCTTTGACTTGTCTAATCTAGTGTTTTATACCCTTGAAAGACTCTCTCCGCTCTGCTCCTCCAAACCTAAATTAACTATGGATTTGATAAATTGGTCTGTCAACACGTTTCGACGAGGAACGCAGGTTCGGGGGAACCTGTTTGCAACAGGGTACACTATGGACAAGTGGGAGAAGTGGCACGTCATGGGTCTAGCAGCTCTTTCCGTGGAGGACATACATAGAAAACATTTACCTTTTCAGAAGCATTGTGACGGAGTAGCCCCGTCAAAGCTCGCGCTAACCTAAGCACGCCCAAACAAACCCACGCTAGCCACTTACCTGGTTTCGTTCATTCTGCTCCATTTCCCGCTCCCCGTCCGTCCGCTCCGTTCTCCGCTATATTTACCGTCCATCCACCACAATTGTCTCGGGTGCACTGTTAAATCATCCATGTCCGTAATTCTGTTTCCCAACAAACTCCAAACCAGTATCCATCTCCTGTTCATGAGCCGCACTGTCAAACTGAGCGCCTCACGCACTTCCTATTTCAGTCGTCATGCGAGGGACATTGACGTCTGACGTCATAGTGACGTCATCACGAAATATAATTTGCGGCACTAAATTAGCTATATTATTCTTCCTGGTTCTGCTACAGGCGCAGAGACATGGCCATGTTGAACAGTGTATTTTCAAGTATTTTTCTGTATTTTTGTTATTACTGTTAATTCTGGTTTTAGTGTTGAAAACCAGTATTTTTGGGTTAATTGTCTTGGGGGAGGAGCCTTGGTGGATAAAAGGGGGCCACTCTCCCTCAGTCAGTCTGGGCCAGGAGTTGTACATAGAAGGTAACACCCTGTAGTTCTTATGAAGAATATTTCTGCTGTTGTGTACATGTTGTAAATACCTTTTTGTTTCACTGTCTTGTATATAGCACTCTTCAAACTTTTCTTTTTGGGATTTAATAATCAAAAACATCCTTCTGACTACGCCATCATCATTACGTAGGATTAGAACCCCGTCACACATGATTACAGGACTTTTGCTGATTGGATTAGGCATGGCCCTGATTTTTCGGAAAATTACTGAGGCTGTTTAAACCCCACTTGGCTGCCCAGATTGATTGAAACGGGGGTCAAACCTGTGAGCATTCAGACTGTGACAACGAGACGTGTTATAGAGGGATCTGCGGCTTCACACCACATACAGGAAAACATAATAGAAAAGGCCTGAGGTTGGATAGACATGTAGCTCTAAATCGCAATATTGGAAAACATCTTGGAGACAAAGAGGAATGGACAGACCTTGAGACCAATAAGGAAAAAAGAGAATAGTTGTGGAAATCGAAATGTAGCTGCTTGCCCCAAACCCAAACAACATGAATCTTATCTTATTGGCCTTCTCCAGTCGGCACTAGTCTCAGCCAAGGCCGGCTGGAATCAACTCCCCCGGAGGGAGCAGGGAGACGCTCTCCCCCCGAATTGAATTGATACCTGCGGATGTTTGACTTCGTCTGGGACGCCAGGCGGAGCAACTCTCCAGACCCATGCCTCATTCCATGCCTTCGCAGCTTTGTCCTCCCCACATGTCTGTTGAATCCAGCGCTCACGGGGCTGCAGGATCCGGATGGCTGCTTGGGGTGGAGTACGGTAGAGGAGGGGGGTGTTTTCTAATCAAACATACACACACGCACACACACAAAACACTTGAAGTTGTCTGTTATGTATGTTTATGGTGCATGCAACTTCTTTTGACTTGTTCCGATAATTTTGCACACATTTTCTATACTATGCAACAAATGACCTCTACTTCTGTACATAAAAATTAGTCCTTATTATTATTATTTTTAATATATATAATTTTAAATGTAAGATATACAATGTAGAACATGAAATACCACTTTTCAAAGTTGAATATATTGGATGTTTAAGATTCAGATATCTGGGGCCCGATCTTGCCCCCCATCTTAGTGCTAGTGCAAGTGTGGGGCGTGGAGCTCTAAACAAGAGGTGTGTCGTGCCTGAATATCAGATGGACTGGAGCAGACTAAGGGTGTGGTGTGGTGTATTCAGTGAATTGCTAGAATTGTAAAAATAAATATCAAACTAGTCCACTGAAAAAACGTGTAACATGCTCAAGGCTTCTTTTATTACCTCCGCCAAGGAGGTTATGTTTTCGCCTGAGTTTGTCTGTTTGTTTGTTTGTTAGCAAGATAACTCAAAAAGTTATGGACGGATCTTGATGACATTTTCAGGAAATGTTCCTAATGGTAAATCCAACAGATGATTAGATTTTGGTGATGATCCAGAAGAAATCCTGGATTCTGGATCACTTTGAAAACTGAGCTGCTTGGTGGAGGTCTGCGGTCTCTGAGTGCTTTTCTAGTTTGGAAATATATTAGGATGATAAATGCTTAACATTATTAACATGTTCGTGTGCCATGCGGGATGTTCATGCGCTGTCCGGATGCCCTCCCGCAGCAGAGCACAGCCCCTCACCTGCTTCAGTATCAGCTTAGAACTGCTCTATAGTTTGGCTTGATCTGGATCTGTACAAAAGCTGCTCATTGAGGCCATTTACAGCGCTGTCTTAAAGTGTGGGTTTTTTTACCCTGTCTGTGGTCCTAATGCTGCAATGTCGGATTTCCTCACATCCTTGTACCCTTTCTGTCATCAGCTCCATTTAATTTTGTGACCAAATTATTCCCATTGTGCCGCTTTAGTTAGTTTAGAAAGTTAGTCGCCAGTAAGTAGGCTATCATCAGAACTGTAGATAACTGCATGGAGCTGGGGAGCATCCGGACTCTGACAGGGATCAGCGCGCACATTCATTGACAGCTGGGGGCTGTGACAGCGGAGCAGACACACATCTCGTATGTGCTGCTCTCTTGGCAGTAGCGGTCAGTAGAGCTTTGAACAGCTGCTTAAGAGACATATAGTGCACATGAGCACTGCTCTGTACAAACACCTGCGCATCCTGATCTCTGTGCTCATGGTGCATATCAGTCACTTGTGCAGGGCAAATGCAGGTCGTGCAGTCACCCTCCCCGTGTGTTAATGGTTTAATCCATATCTGTGCGCAAGGCGGTAAAATCAGAAACATTTATTTGACAATAAATATATTCCATAATCCACGAGACATCCATCTGTGTGGGACCAAATGCAGTGGACACCCGTGAGACAAGAATGTGAGTGGTCAGCAGTAGCAGCAGTGGAAACTTGTACCTTAGATGAGAGACGCAGTGGTGGACTGCCAGGATAGGTGGGAGCGGGTGTGACCAGGGGGAGAGCAGCGCTCAGCGGGTCTGCTGTGTAACGGGAGGCAAACAAACAGAGGAAAGCAGCAACTAAAAAGGTTGACGTGTGTGCGCATGTGCGAGTGTTCGGAGCACAAACTCAGCCAGTTCTGTCATGGCCCATTCAAAATTCTGTATTACTGGTGCGTACTTGCATCGTGGGGCTCCGGCGCTGTTTTATTGTACTATATATAATTTTTCCCCGCACCCCTCTTTGCTGCCTAGTAATGAGACAAAGATTGCAGGCATTACCCACACTGGCAGTGCTTTTAAATGCTACAGATTGGTTGAGATATCATCATCATATATGTACTTGTCTCACTCCAGCTTCCAGCAATGAAGTACAGCCCGACCTGGACACATCCCCTCATTAACTCTAGTGCTAAGATCGGGGGCAAGATAGAGCCCCTTATATGAGAAATGTAGTTACTTGACAATCCAAGTACAATCATATGACAGACTGACTTTCATATTGCTACTTTTGTGAAGGAGCGAACAGAAGCTATAGCTGAAGTGAGTGAACCACATAAGCTCTGAGTGCAGGTTTGTCTGTTATATTTTTAGCACATTAAGGTATCTTCACATGTACTTCTTGGAATGGTGGTGAATGATTATGAAACTAAAGACTGTGCCTTTCTGATCGTAACCACAAATGTTGCAAAGACCTGAAGCTTCAAACATGTGAGTATGGTAGAGGATGTCAGAGCCTGTTTCTAAAGGAACAATAAAGTCTTTGTAACTGTGATCCTGTCGTCAACATGTATTTTAGAAACTTAATATTGCTTTGGCACCTCAGTGGGTTTATAGCAGTATTAATCAGTAAAGGAGACAAAGGGCAGTCTTGTCTTGTCCATAAACACAGTCTATTGAACACTTTGGCATTTCAGTAAGCAAGTAACAAAAATAGCAGAATTTCTAGTAGGGCCACTTTGTATTAGGTGATTGCACATAATGCAAAACTTTATTTATATACACTTTTCAACACAAATAGTAACCTGTGTAAAAAGTCACCCAAAAATAGATAAATGACTATCACAATGGGGAGAATATATATATATATATATATATATATATATATATATATATATATATATATATATATATATATATATATATATATATTCTCCCCATTGTGATAGTCATTTATCTATTTTTTATGTGTGTGTATATATATATTTCCCCCCCCATAAATTTGCTGACACAAACCAAAATGCCAAACAATGTACAAAAAATCTCCATTGAATCAAAAATAATATGCTGAACAAATAAAGAGTTTATACTGCTTTATAGTGAACAAAATATTTAACTTGAAACTATATATATATAAAAAAAAAATCTATAATAAAAAACCCCAAAAACATTTAAACTCATAAAATAATAGTAATAAAAAACTCAATTCATTTAAACACCATTTCCATGTTGTAGTAAATGCATTCACTCAATGTGCCATCAGACTGTCTTCTATCTTCTTCTGCCATCTGCTCGCCTGCCATGTACTGGACAAGTTTTGGAAAACCCTGGTACATCAAAATAAATACATTTAAACCATGGTAATATATAAACAGCCCAATTATCAATGTTCAAACAGATTTAGAGAAATAGGACACACCTTTGACTTTGGTGACGAACCTGAATTTTGTCCTGATCCTGCCAAAGAAAACAGGCATTATATATATATATATATATATATATATATATATATATATATATATATATATATATATATATATATATATATATATATATATATATATATATATATAATTCATTATTATTTTTTTTTACCTGTATTGTTTTTTAAGCACAAGCATAAAGTCACTCCAATGAGCAGACTGGAGGTGAACATCAAGGCTCCACTCAGGACGTACACATGGGCAGGTGCAGCTTTCAGGACCCCAAAAGAAGATGTTAATTTTTTTTTTTTAAAACTCCATTAGGCATTCAGAGTTGCTTTACAATATCATGCATATACTGCATATTCTCTTCTGTAGACAGATATTTTGAAGAGAGGATAAAATTAAAACTAGACAGAAATATTCATTTCAAATTCAAATTCAAATATGTCTATTAATTGAATATATCCAAACAAGCCAAAATTACAACTCAAAGTTTAGATGTGAAGCCACATATTTGGTTGTAAATGGAACAAATTCATCTATGTATAGTGCCGTACCTTCAAAAGACACCCTAGTCCCATTTCCAAACAGGACTTGTCCACAGGCGACCACAGTGCAGTAGTAGGTGCCAGTCTGCTCTGAGGTCACATTGTGTATGGGGAGGTTGTAGACACAGATATTTGTTCTTTTTCCAACATTCTTGCACCCATCACCCACGCTACCTCCTCCGTGGCTGTACAGGACTCCTGCTGCAGACTCTTCAGACTGTTTGAACCAGTGAATCCTGTGTCTACCATCGCAGCTCTCAACCTGAACGCTACAGTTTAAATTCACAGAATGTCCTGGTTTGATTATCTTGGATGCAGTCTGATGAATCCGAAGCTCAGAATTCAAATCTTTGATGATCACAGCAATACTTTCCACAAATGTTAGTTCATATCCTAAGCGAATGATGCAGTGGTAAATGGCTGAATCTGACACTTGGACATCAGTAATGTGTAAGTCACTTTCATTAAGTGTAAAACGACCATGTTGAAATTGTCCATAAAATTCACCTTTCTGATTGTATTTATTTAAAACAGCTATGACTGTCGGTTCCATGCCTACTCTATATTTGAACCAGTAAAGTCTTCCACCAGACCTGATGTAATCTTTAGTGGAGCAGGTTAAAATGACCTCATCACCGACTGTCGCTGAGAGGAAGCGTGCTTGTGTGTGCGCTGAAAATAAAGTATACAATGTTAAATAACAGATGTTTAGTGGTGGCATTATTAATAATCAGAGGTGGGTAAGTACTCAATTACATTTACTCGAGTAACTTTTAAAAGACATTGTTGGTTGGTTGGTTAGTTAGAAGTTACAAAAGCTTCATATTGACAATATTAAATGCTCTGAACGTTTGTGTTTCTTGCACCACTCCTTCATATGTGTTTAGTTTTTAATTTTTTTTCTCTATCTTCTGAAAATACTGTATTTTGTGCATTATTTAATGTTTTGTCCTTCCTGTTACATTATCTTCAAATAAAAATAAATTAGATGTTACGTCCCGCGAGTTACTCTATAAGTTACTCTTACTTGACTAGTAGTTTTACTAAATACTTTTTTACTCTTACTTGAGTAATTTCTTGGACCACTACTGTGTACTTCTATTGTGTACGTTACTTCTATTTCATTTAGAAGTAACGTGACTCTTACTTGAGTGCAATTTTTGGCTTACTCTCCCCACCTCTATTAATAATTAAAAAATAATACTCACCTACAGTGTCCATGAAAACATACAGAATGCAAGTTAGAATCTGAGAAGGTGCCATTGTGTCTTGGTTTAAAATGACAGAAAAGTATATGATCTCTCCAGTTTAGTGTCAAGCCCTTCCTTTGTTTGGCAAGAGGAAAGATGCGCTGTTCAATAAGGTGTGAGCCCATGTGGTTTTGTTCTATTGACATCGACATGCATGCTACGCAGAGGTGGGTATACAGATACATTCAAGATACATTCATAGCGTATCGTAATGTATAAGATACATTCAAGCAAGAGTAATGTTACTTCAAAATAATATTATTCAAGTAAAAGTAAAACAGTGTGGTCTAGTTTAGTTTAGTCTTTATTTGAAGGAACAATTTACAGAGACATTAAGCTCATAAAATAGCTGATAGATATTCAGCACCAGATTATAGCTAAATAGCTTAGTTTCCATCTGCAGTCCACGATTGACAGAAATAAGTTATACAATTCTATTACATTCAGTCAACAATAAGAGCAATACACACAGTTCTGACCCAGACACACTCACACAATATTACCCATTAACAAAGTAAAGCATTAAATATTTAAAAAAAAATCATGAGTTTCATCCTATTAAATACATATTAACTTACCATTTCTACATTTCACTATTACATGAGCCCATATCTACCTACAAAAAAACCCAAAATTCCAGTGCTGCACACATTTCGCAGTATGCCCTATTGCACACTTGTTACAGTGCTGCAGGTTTGTTTATTCCACAACCACTTTTTAAGCTCCACAGAAAATTTGACATAGTTTGTTCGGCTTTTTAGTTCAGTTGGGAGATTGGCGGGAGACGCGTGTGGCTCTGGTTGTCACTACAGGTGTGGACTGAACAAAGTGTTTAAGAGGTGCACATGCTGAGTTGTTCAGGATTTTATATACCAATCCAATTGAGGCTAATGTTTTCTTATAATATATTATTAAAGTGAGCTGTCTATATGTTTGAAGGACGTGGCAGTGGTGTTGTTGTTGCAGTTTCCGGTTGCTTTTGAAAAAAAATCATCAAGCATGCATGAAAACATTTGTGTCATGGAATGGCAAACAGTCTGATTATTTTGAAGCTGTACAGTTTAGATTTTTTTTTTTTTTTTTGTTCTTCTAACGTTTTTAACTTGACTTTCAAATAATAAATGGGAGTCCAGGATAAAGCTTAGATAATTGATCTCTCATTTGACTGATGTCTTGTCCTTCACTTGTCAGATTCAGATTCTCAACAGGATGTGCTCTGGAAGAGAAGCAAACTGACACTATTTTACTGACATTAAGAGTAAGTCCATTGTTTTGAAACCATACTGCAACAGCTTGTAGATGGCACTGAAGCTTTGCAATAATGGCTTCCATAAATTTGCCATACACCGGCACAACTGCATTGGCTGCCAGCCCCAGGACAGGTGTTTGGTAAGTCAGTGTTAAAAGAACTGGACCAAACATTGACCCCTGTGAGACCCCTGTGCTAATGTTAAAAATAATGATTTTTCATTGTTGATTATTACACACGGTTGTATTTGTTCCAGGTATGTCTTAAACCACCAGTGGTGTTTTCTCAAAATGTAGTCCAGATTTTTGTATAAGATAATCACGGTGTAGTAGATCTAAGGCATTTCATAAATCTAAAAAAAATAATAATAATAATTAAAATAGCAGTTGGCCATTTCAGCTCAATATTGAGCTGATTTCTTCTTCTCTATCACTATTGTTTATTTGTCTATGACAGCCAAGACCTCTGACTTAGTTACTTGTTCTGAGTTAGTGGCTTTGTTGGCTCTATCCTGGATCTCAAATTAAAACCATTAGACAATTCTGCACTTGATGAAGCAAAAACTGTTTACCTTCATTTACAATTGTCTCTAATTTAAGTTCTTGCAGATGTGTTTGTTTTACTTTTGGTTTCACAAAATTGTTTATCATTTTCCACATTACAGGTGAATTTCCTCTGGCCTCTGTGCATACATACAATATTTAACAGTCTAATCATAAATATTGTTTTAGATCAGTATAGCTGATTTCAATGAACAGAATGTAAAATCATAATCCAGGTATGTAATAATTTGTTACTAAATCCAGAAACAGCACAATAAGTCACCTTTATAGAGATGGTAATAGACTATGTCAACACATAACATATTTAAACCACCATGTGACATTTTATTGTTTTGAAAATGCTACATTCCCTGAAAACAACATATTAACACGTGTACTTAGTTTCAGTTTCGCTCGAAGTCCCCCACATCCCTTGAGTTACATTAATTAAACTCCTGCTCATCACATCAGGTTTGTGAAGTTGTAGTGTATTGCTTTGTATCCTGCTTCAAAAAAATGGCTGGGTGGGAACAAGGGTGACGTAGGCTTGGGGCTGAGCATTGTACAGAATTGTAACGCTAACTGCAATGAAGGTTTGAATAGTGTCTGGGAGAGATCGCTAGATTACTCATGCATGGATAACATATAAACCACTAAAAGGTCCAAAAAGTTGATTTTGAATAATTTCCTCTTCCTTAAATGAAGCAGCAAGTCCCACAAAAGCACATCTAACACACTGGTGTAGTCCATGTTCAGTCGTGTGGGTGAACAGCAGAGTACACACAGTCAGTCTGAGCTGTGACCCTCTGTCTTCTGGACGAAGGGTGGATGTTCAAAGCAGCATAATGGAGGGAGTGCAAATCCTGCTCCTGACAAAAATAAAGACACAGAAATGTGGTGGTCTAGTGTCTATTCATAATATACAGACCATCTAAAACAGACCATCTAAAATCTAAAACACTTAGAATATAATGAAAATGTTAAATATTTTTTGTCACTCATTTCAGAAGTCACACCCATATATTATATAAATGTATGACACATAGAGTGAAGCTTTCAAATGATTATGGCTTACAGATAATGAAAACCCAAAATTCTGAAAATTAGAATATTGCGAAAAAGTTGAATATTGGAAAGTCATCTTGTCACACCCTAATAAGCTAATTAGCTCAAAACACCTGCAAAGGTTTCTTGAGCCTTTAAATGGTCTCTCAGTCTGGGTCAGTGGGCTACACAATCATAGGGAAGGCTCCTGATTGGATAGATGTCCAGAAGACACTCACTGACACCCTCAAGGAGCCATAAAAGGTTGTTGCTGTATTCAAACATATTCATAGAAACTTGAGGGGAAGAAAAAAGTGTAGTAGGAAAAGGTGCAGCAGTCAAAGTGATGACCAGTGTGTGTGACCACAGTCAGTGATGATTTGGGCTGGTGCTGGTCCACTGTGTTTTCTAAAGTCCACAGTCAACGCAGCCATCGACAAGGACATTTTACAGCACTTCATGCTTCCTTCTGCTGACAAGCTTTATGAAGGTGCTGATTTTATTTTTTTGGGTTTTCATTATCTGTAAGCCATAGTCATCAAACTTTAAAGAAATAAAGGCTTGAAAGCCATAAGTCTATATAATATATTGGTTTGACTTTCTGAAATCATTTTTTTAAATTTTCTTTTTCATGATATTCAAGTTTTTTGAGATGGTCTGCAAATTATGAATTTAAAAACTGAATTTGTAACTCACCTCTCCATTAGTCGTAGCCAGTATTCTGGATTGACATTTGAATTCTGTAAATGTGATAAATGTACTTCAGTCAGTTAAGTGAAATCTAACAATGAAATAATAATCACAAACTGACAAAAAAGGAAAAAAGTTTTAAAAATACTGCTATCGTACATCCCTACTTATGTATTGTAAGTGCAATTTTAAACATATCCATGATGGTCAATGTTTTGAGCTCACATGGAATGATACATCTTAAAAGTGATGGTAACATTTTGAAATTCACAGTAGAAAGTAGAAAGTTGTGGATTTTGAATTGCCCCAGGGAATATTTCAGACTTGTGTTCTTATTTCGCCAATGTTATTGTGTATACTGCAACTATACATAGAGCTTTAAAAATGTATGGGTCAAAGACTGTTACCTGTGGAGAGAGTGCTGTATTTCTTTTCGGCTCTGCACAGTGAAAATGCCAAAAGCATCACCAGGACCGAGGAGACTGCCAAGGCTCCACTCAAGGCGTAAATAACTATAGTCTGTTCTCCAGCTGTGAAACCAGGACAGATTTGAATGACTGACAAATTCCATTTTCTGTTTGACTCATTTTGACAGATTATGACTGGCTGGCTGTTACATTACATGGTATGTTGAAAACACAAATAAGCAAATACTAATATTATAACCATTAGAATATATATTTTTTTTATCAATAAAATGTATTTATTTGTTTAAGACCCATGCCATCCAGAATTGTAAATTAATACAAATCAAGATTGATTTAGTAGTTGACTATAAATAGAAAGCCTACAAGAAGATCCTTTTTTGAGTGTTTGAACCATATTTTTCTATCTACTATTTGGATGCAACAGCCAAGAGCTCAATAATAAAATAAAAACTCACTTTTTACTGTGATCTGGGTCCCATTCCCAAACAGGACTTGTCCACAGGCGGCCACAGCGCAGTAGTAGGTCCCAGTCTGCTCTGAGCTCACAGTGTGTATGGGGAGGCTGTAGACACAGGAGTTGGTTGGATTTTTACCATTGTTCTTGCACTCTTCATCCATGCTTCCTCCTCCATGGCTGTAAAGGACTCCTGCTGCAGACTCTCCAGACTGTTTGAACCAGTGAACCCTGTGTTGTCCTTCACAGCTCTCAGTCTGGACACTACAGTTTAGAACCACAGAATGTCCTGGTTCTATTTCCTCATGTGGAGACTGATGAACCTCAACTGTTGGTTTCAGACTCTTTACAATCACAGTGACACTTTCCTGGAACTCACTTTGGTGTAAATAGCATTGCACACAGTGATAAACAGCAGAATCGGAGATGCTTACATTCTTGATGTGCAAGTCACTTTTGTCATTGTCATAATCCAGCTTGAAACGGTTGCTACTGAGAAATTCTCCATAAAATTCACTCTTTTTATGATACTTAAAGTATGACGAGATGAGCTCTGGTTTCATGCCCAATTTTTGCCTATACCAGTAATGTTTAGCTCCGCTCTTGACATTGTCAGATGAAGCACAACGTAATATAATGTTATCTCCAAAAGATGCTGAGAGGAAACTACCCTTCTCATGTAGACCATTCATCTGAGCTGGAAAAAAAGAGTTATAAATAAGGACAAAATTCACAGAATCTGACTATTTAAGCTATCAGAACTGTCTTTAGGCTACAACTCACCCGCAGAAGCCAACAGCAGACACTGGACAAAAAGAGATTGCAAAGGTGCCATCTTCCTCATATTCTGGTGAAGTGAAACATATTGATAGTGTCTCTTCTTTTCATAGTCAAGCTCGCATGTGATTGGCAGATAAAAAGAGACACTGAACAATGAGGTTAGCCTGCAAGTCAAGTGTTTTTCCTTTTGTAGACTACATTTAACGTTTGAAAGAGTTGTACAGACTAGAGGAAAATGTTTTCTGCATATATTTTACTTTAAACCAAGACAATATATCTGTGTGCACAAGTTATTAAGGCTGGACAATATGAATTGTCAAATTTTTGACTTAATAAAATAAAAATGGCCTTCAATATTAGTTCCTGAACTTATAATACCGACTCTATCATACCCATTTAACACAAGAAAGTCATATTTCTTCAATCAAAGTCTGGACTCACATGCTTAGTTTACCTGACAGAGGCTTTAGCCCTCGTCATTAAAAAGGCCCAACCTAATCATTGACCATTAGAAATTAGAAATGATTGAAACAGAAATTAAAGTTTCATTAATATATACACAAAAATATATACAAAAATAGATGGTAAAGCAAAAAGAGCAAGAGACAGGTGTCAAATGAGACATAGTTATGAAAATAAATGTATATGTACGTAAGTATATGTATGTAAGTCAAAATAAAATAGAAAAAAATAAGTAATAAACTATAAAATCACAGCTATAAACAAGAGACAAGAATGACAATGTGCAAATAATATGGTGATTGACAGGGCAAACTAAATGAAACACTAAATGAAAACTTTTGGCTTGTTATCTTTAAGGCCATTAAAAAGGGGGCGGAGTCAGCAGCAGAGAATCCGTTCAACAGTTTTGAACAGGAAGTCTGAAGATCAGTTTCTATTATTAAATCACTGAAATAATTTCCCTTGTGGATCAATAAAATTTGTCTAAGTCTATTTCAGCTCAGCATTGTGGTTTACAGTGAACAACATGTATAATTTTGTTATGTATATTAAGTCTGGGCGATACCACCATTTTGGTATCAATACGATACCAAGTATTTTGGGAATGGTATTTTGGGACTGGTTGTATCTTGAGGGTGAAGGAATTTAAATAAATATGTACAAAAGGGCATCAAATAGTCTCTAAAGGACAAATGGAAGAGATTGGACACCTGAAGAGATTGGATCAGTCCAAAATGCTGCTGCTGGTGGTGACACAAAACAGTAAAGAAATGACCCTAATATGTGTCAAATTACTGTTTACAATTTACATATGCAAATTAGCATTTATATTTACATGGAAGTATTGCTACCCACATTTGCACTGATTCAGTATTGATATAACAATACTTCTGTATTGTACCCTATATTTAATCAACTATAGAAGAGTGTTTAAATTTAAGTGTCCTGTATTATGCTCAACAGACTTTGAATCTATAATATATATATATAAATATGTTTGTGATCCATGCAACTTCATTTGACTTGTTCTGAAAATTTTGCGCACATTTTTTATACTATGCAACAAATGACCTCTACAGCCTCTTGATCACTCTCTCTTTTTTATTATTATTGTAAATATAACATATAAAATTAAATACAATTTTTCAATGTTAAAAATAATGTTAGAAAAAGATTTTAAAGATTCAGATATCTCATATGAAAAACGTAATTACTCAACATAATCCAAGTACAATCATATGATAGAACTCTCCTGACTTTCATATTACTGCTTTTGTGAAGGAGCAAACAGAAGCTATAGCTGAACTTTCAAAAGAACCACATAAGTTAAGAGTGACGAGTATAGGTTGTTATATTTTTAGCGTACCGAGGTATCTTTGCATGTACTTCTCAGACTGGAGGTGAATGTTATGGAACTAAAGAGTACGACTTCCTGATCGTAACCACAAATGTTGCAAAGACCTGAAGCTTCAAACACATGAGTATGGTAGAGGATGTCAGAGCCGGTTTCTAAAGCAACAATAAAATCTTTGTATCTGTGATCATGTCGTCAACATGTCTTTTTTCTTGTCTTAGAAACTTAGTATTGCTTTGGCACGTCAAGGGGTTTATAGCAATATTAAACAGTATATGCACAATTGGCGGCACAGTGGCTGAGTGGCAACACTCATGCCTCACAGTAAGAAGGTTACGTGTTCGATCCCCGGGTCGCCCAGGCCTTTCTGTGTGGAGTTTGCATGTTTCCTCTCCGTGTCTGGAAGGGTTTCCTCCGGGTACTCCAGTTTCCCCCATCAACCAAAAACATGCAACACCCCTATGAACAGTATACAATCAAGGACCGTCAAGGAATTCCTCCCTTCTGTGGGCTCACCACCTGCAGAGGGGTTCATAGGGGTCTGGGTCTGGTGCACAGAGTAGGACTACAGATGGAAATTAGCTATGAGCTACAATCTGGTACAAACATATCTGCCACTGTGCTTAATGTAATTGTACACTGTCCTAATAAACCAATAAACTTAAACTTAAACTTAATGATTTGACTTTACTTACATAATTTTTCCCAAAACAAAGTAACCTGTCCAAAAAAATTCAGAGATTGTCGACAGTGAGAAGACCCAATCCCACCTTAGGCTATTCATGATCTGAGCACAGCCAGCTTATATGGTTGTATAAGGTTACAAATGTCAGTTAATGTAGCAAAATGTAATAATTACCTATGTGGCTGAATGATGTACCAGTAAAACGTACAAATATATAAATATTAGACAAATATAAATTATTCAAATGTATAATATATATTGAAATTTTAAGAAAGCAAATGCAGATCAAAAATGCATGTGTAAACAAATAGTCTTTTTTTTTTTTTTTTTTTTATTTATAGTGCAAAAATGACCTAGCATTAAAGCTCTTAAGAAAACTTAACAATAAAAACTTCAAATAATGAACTGAAATTATTTAAACCCCATTTCCACACTGATGTAGATGCATTCACTCCATGTGCCGTCAGACTGTCTTCTACCTTCTTCTGCTGTCTGTTCTGCTGCCATGTACTGGACAAGTTTTGGAAAACCCTGGTACATGAAAATAAATACATTTAAACCATGGTAATATATAAACAGCACTATTATCAATATTCAAACAGATTTAGAAAAAATTGACGTACTTTTGCCTTGGCTGAAGAAGCTGAAATTTGTCCTGATCCTGTCAAAGAAAACAGGCATTTACACTGTCATTATTCATTTTAATATACATTCATTCATAAGCTCTTTTTTTTTTTTTACCTGAGCAGTTTTTTACGCACAAGCAGAAAGTCACTCCAATGAGCAGACTGGAGGTGAATATCAATGCTCCAGTCAGGATGTACATGTGGACAGATGCAGCTTTCAGAAACACACAAGAAGATATTTCCATTTTTTTAGATTTAAAAGGTACACTATGAAACTTTTCTGGTGGAGGGTTGGTCAAATTTTATTTCTTTGCATAGCATTAAACTGATATATTTTAGAGACAGGCAGGTCACACCACTAGGCCATGCACAGTAAGAAGGCATGTATTTCAAGGTATTAACACCTGACATTATTAAGACCTGTAACTGAATAAATGAAAGATAGCATAGACACATTTTATTCAATACTGTGGACATTCCATGAAGAAAAACAGATGCTAGTCCCCACTGGTTACATAGTGCACCTTCAATTATAAAAGTAAAGGCAACAGAGTTATGGCAAATAATACTAATACTACTAATAGATTTAGTTGTTACTCAGTTCAAATGGTATTTATTTACTTTTTTTTTAAACTAGACAAAATTTATTTTTTTAATTTATTTTATTCTTTTTTATTTAGATATGTGAGGGTACATGCATTTTGCAAGGTTTTGCAACAGTTTCCTCCTACATTAGACTTGATGCACTTTATAGTCCATGCCTTTTTTTAGTGTAGGTCACTATACTAATTTATTTATTTATACAGTAAGTTAAAAAATCATTGCAAAGTTTAAAATATGTTTTCACTGTGTACATGACAATACATTTCTTTAAATATTTGAATTTTGGCGGAAAATTAAACACATCTTGTATAGTACGATACCTTCAAAATACACCCTGGTCCCATTCCCAAACAGGACTTGTCCACAGGCGGCCACAGCGCAGTAGTAGGTCCCAGTCTGCTCTGAGCTCACATTGTGCATGGGGAGGTGGTAGATACAGGACGTCGTTGGACTGTCCATTTTGCTCTCACACTGATCACTGCTGCCTCCATGGCTGTAAAGGACTCCTGCTGCAGACTCTCCAGACTGTTTGAACCAGTGAACCCTGTGTTGTCCTTCACAGCTCTTAGTCTGGATGCTGCAGTTTAGATTCACAGAATCTCCTGGTTCTATTTCCGCATGTGGAGACTGACTGATTGCTGTGTTAACATTTAACTGTGGGTCCTTCACAAAGACAGTAATACTCTGCACAAACTGAAAAATCATTGAATAACTCATTGTACAGAAATAGGTCCCTGAATCTGAAAGTTGGACATTTGAGATATCAACATTGTTTTTGTTTTCATCAATGGTCAGTTTAAAGCGTGGGTTGTTCTTTATATCGTCTTCCAAAACTCGATCATAAGCTCCACGATATATGACAGAAACAAGTCGCGGTATCTCCCCTAGACCTTGTTTGAACCAGTAGTATTTAAAGACTTGACTACTATGTGGACACTCCAGTGTTAGGTTGTCCCCAATGTTAACTGATAAATAAACACCTTTTTGATGAGGTGAATCTGCCATTCCATCTGAAATTGTAATAAAACATATTTTTGAATTAATTTGCATGACACTGGAATGTAAAAAAAAAAACACTTACCCATTGTTCCGCAGAGCAGGCCTGTCAGGTAGAAAAGCATCAGTGTAGGTGTCATGGTGTTGAAATACCATTAAGCTGATGTTCGTATGCGCCCCAGACTTTAGACTGAAATCTTTGACAGGATGCAGAGGATGGTCACCGCCCACCCAATTGCTAAAACATATCAATAGTTTGTTGTCTTGCTCAGTAGTTTGCTGTTTTCTAAGAAAACCAAGACTGTTGTTTGAGGTGAAATTGTGTCAGAAGCTTCCTTCTGTTGCCAGGCTACATCTGTCAAACCATTAGACCTCATAATCTGTGAAAGAGGAATTAACCTTTTTATTTTTATTTTTTTCCCGCTACTAAACTTTTACTTCTGAATGATATTGAATGATATTATGACATAAAATTTGATACAGGGGATTTTATAGCCTCATATCATCAGATTCAAACATGCCTGACTCCAGTTAAGGTGAGACAGTGCAGGTAAATACAAACAATGAGATAAACTACAATAATAGTAGAACAATACTGTATTGTTACACTTTGAATTGATGGACACATTCCATTCAGTTAACTATAGCCCACTCAGAGGCAAAATGAATCGTGTGTCATATTAATAGACACACAATTACCGGCTCCTAGAGCCCCCTCTTTCCCTTAGTCCTGAGTGGGCTCTGGCCCTCCAGATTTTGAACTCTATAGCCTCGTTTCTATAGGACAGATCCTCCAGTTATTATGTACTAACCAAAATACTGGGAACCTCGTGCCTGTTATTAACAACAGGTGCTCACTCGTCACGACTGCACTCTGCACACATAAATAGCACAAACAGCACTCATGTTTAACATAGTGCCGCTTGTGCCCAAACAAAGTGCAGTGTTTGTCTTATATCCGCCTATAAACACATCAAGTATGTCATGCCTTAAGCTCATTGTCATGGAAACACTCCCTCCCCCTAACTGGCCCATGTCAAGATGGCCCCAAGTGAACTGTGCCAGTGGAAACAAGGCTTACCTGCAGATGGATGCACGTCTGTGGCAATGGATCTCTGCTTTACTCACTACGTTTACTAGTTCATGGAAACCAGCAAAACCAAATAACTGTCCTGTCCAATTTCAACCAGCCTCAAGGTTTTTCCCACTGGGTTTTTGGAGTTTTTTTCTTGCAGAAGGAGAGTCTAAGGACAGACGTTCTGGGACAGTTCTCCGTGCTTGTTTCTTGTGAATGTTTGTTAATCTACTTGTCTGTTATTGACCAATGACAGTTTCAATGGTTTTTTTTGACAGATTTTCTAATTTTCAATTGGTTAGATAAGATAAGATATGCCTTTATTAGTCCCACAGTGGAGAAATTCCAGTGTTGCAACGCACAGTTCAAGAACAGCAGGAAAATGGTAACATGCAATAAAAACAAGATAATAGGTAATGGCTAAGAAATAATTTAAAAATAGACTTAAAATAGACTCTAATGTAACACTGTTTCGGTGGAGCAAAAATATAAAATACCAGAAAAACTATTATGTACAATAAAAGTAACAGTGCAGCATATGAACAGAATAAATCTCAGTAAAGTGACTTCAGTATATTATAATGTTATTTGCAGTAATATGACTATGTTTATGTACAGCAGCATTAGGATAAATATCAGTAAAGTGACATAAGTGAATTGTATTGCACAGTATTGCACAGAGATATAGTTGAATGACACATGTTCAGTGTTCAGTGTTCATGTTCTCCTCTGTGAGATCAATAAAGTCTTATCTTATCTTATCTTATCTTAACAGTGTTCATTGTACAGTCTGACAGCAGCAGGAAGGAAAGACCTGCGAAACCTCTGCTTCACACAGCGAGGGTGAATCAGTCTGTCACTGAAGCTGCTCTCCAGAGCAGACAGGGCGTCCTGCAGGGGGTGACCCTCATGGTCCAGCATAGAGATGACCTTAGCCAGGACCCTCTTTTCCCCCACCTGCTGCACCGCGTCCAGAGGACAGCCCAGGACGGAGCTGGACTTCTTGATGACCTTGTCCAGCTTCTTCCTCTCCCTCTCTGTGATGCTGCTGCTCCAGCAGACCACACCGTACAGGATGGCTGATGCCACCACAGAGTCATAGAAGGTCTTCAGGAGTGGCCCCCTCACTCCAAAAGACCTGAGTCTCCTCAGGAGATAGAGCCGACTCTGGCCCTTCCTGTACAGTGCATCTATGTTGTGAGTCCAGTCCAGTTTATTGTTCAGATGAACACCCAGGTACTTGTATGAGTCCACTCTCTCAATGTCCCTTCCCTGGATGTTCACTGAGGGGACAGTAGAGTGGCGTCTGCGGAAGTCCACCACCATCTCCTTGGTCTTCCCTGTATTGATGATGAGGTGGTTCTGCTGACACCAGTCCACAAAGTCCTGTGTTAGTCCTCTGTACTCCACATCGTCGTCATCCTTGATGAAGCCAATGATGGCAGAGTCATCAGAGAACTTCTGCAAGACGCAGCTGTCCGTGTTGTGTCTGAAGTCTGCAGTGTAGAGGGTGAAAAGAAAGGGCGCGAGGACAGTGCCCTGGGGCACCCCCACACTGCAGGTCAGTAGGTCAGACACGCAGTTCTTGGCTCTCACAAACTGGGGCCGGTTTGTGAGGTAGTCCAGGATCCAGTCTGCCAGGTCACAGTCCACACCGGCGGTCTCCAGTTTGTCCCTCAGGAGCAGTGGCTGGGTGGTGTTGAAAGCACTGGAGAAGTCAAAGAAGAGAATCCTCACAGTGCTGCCGGGGTTCTCCAGGTGAGACAGTGAGCGGTGCAGCAGGTAGATGACGGCGTCCTCCACTCCGATGCCAGGCCGGTACGCAAACTGCAGCGGGTCCATCGCTGAGCTCACGGTGGAGTGGAGGTGGCCAAGGACCAGTCTCTCCAGTGTCTTCATCAGATGCGATGTTAGAGCCACCGGCCTGAAGCTGCTGAGGTCTTTAGCGTGCGGTGTCTTAGGCACTGGTACCACGCAGGAGGTCTTCCAGAGTTGTGGTACCACCCTCAGCTTAAGGCTCATGTTGAAGACATGCTCCATAACTCCACACAGTTCATCTGCACAGGACTTAAGGAGCCTGGAACTGATGCCGTCTGGTCCTGCTGCCTTCCTGGGTCTAATCTTCTTGAGCTCCAGTCTCACCTGGGCTGTAGAAAATGACAGTGGCAGGCTGGGGGGATGGGTGAGTCCATGTGTAGTGGTGGGCTGAAGAGCAGAGGCAGAGGTGTGAAGAGGTGCAGGAGTTCCCCATTGTCCAGCTGGGGAGGTGAGAGCTGGCAGCTGGGTGGGGGGAGGGGTGGGTGATTGATCAAATCTCAGGAAGTGAGGATTGAGCTCGTTTACCCACCGCAGATCCCCCTCCGTCTGGGCAGGAGGTGCTTTGAAGCCTGAGACAGTCTTGAGACTTCTCCACACCCCCTGTTCTTCTGCTGTAACTGCTGCTCCATCCTTCTCTTTTGGCTGGCTTGGCTCGTCCTGATTTTCCTCCTCAGGTTCAATCAATAATCTTGTTAAGCCCCAAGAGGCAACAGCTGTTGTGATTTTGGGCTTTACAAAACTATACTGAATTGAATTAAAACCTCAAACGTGGAACTCAATGTGCTTAGCCCTGTGCTGGCTTTTTAATGCTTTTGAAACTCAGGTGACATATTCTCATAAAGAGCTTACTTGTCCTGAGAAAATATTACTATAAAACTGACTTTACAGAAATCGCTTTATAATAAGTATTAAGAAAAAGAATACATTTAAGATCTCTAATTCAAACAACACTCTGTTGTGCATTGTTCATACTTACTGTATAGCTAAAGTATTGCAGTAGTGTGGACAGGAAAATAACCACCATGTCAGTGTGTTTTTATGGTTATACAAGTTTACCCACAAAACACTGCAGTATCAGACTGCAGTGTAGCTGATTTCTTCAGGTTTTCAAAGTAATATGTTCCCATCTACTGTGCAGTGTCTTTTTTCTGTTAGCAAATCAAACGCAACACTAGACTTTGAAGAGCAGTGACCTCATTAACGCAGTTCATCGGTCTCCGCTATCTTCAATGATGTCTTCTTTTCAGATTCTCTGCACCTTAAGTCTTGCGCTGGTCAGTGTGGGTAAGCAGAATTGTACTATTAATCAAAATATGTTTCTGTCATTCCAGTATACGCAGTACATATATGATTATGCCTTATTTGACACCTGTCTCTTGCTATCTTTTTGCTACTTATTTAGAATTTATTATTACCATTTATTTTTTACTCTTTGTTATTATACAGTGCATCCGGAAAGTATTTACAGTGCTTCATTTTTTCCACATTTTGTCATGTTACAGCCTCATTGCAAATTGTATTAAATTCATCTCTTACCTCAAAATTCTACACACAATACCCCATTATAACCATGTGAAAAAACGTTTTTTTTGACAGTTTTTTAATTTATTAAAAATAGAAAAGAAATCACATTTTACATAAGTATTCACAGCCTTTGCCAAGAAGCTCAAAATTGAGCTCAGGTGCATTCTTTTTCCCCTGATCATCCTTGAGATGTTTCTACAGCTTCATTGGAGTCCACCTGCGGTAAATTCAGTTGATTGGACATGATTTGGAAAGGCACACAATCGTCTATATAAGGTCCCACAGCTGACCGTGCATGTCAGAGCACAAACACCAAGCATGAAGTCAAAGGAATTGTCTGTAGACCTGCGAGACAGGATTGTCTTGAGGCACAAATCTGGGGAAGGATACAGAAAAATTTCTGCTGCTTTGAAGGTCCCAATGAGCACAGTGGCCTCCATTATTCGTAAATGGAAGACGTTTGGAACCACCAGGACTCTTCCTAGAGCTGGCCGGCCATCTAAACTGAGCGATCGGGGGAGAAGGGCCTTAGTCAGGGAGGTGACCAAGAACCCGATGGTCACTCTGTCAGAGCGCCAGCGTTCCTCTGTGGAGAGAGGAGAGCCTTCCAGAAGGACAACCATCTCTGCAGCAATCCACCAATCAGGCCTGTATGGTAGAGTGGCCAGACAAAAGCAACTCCTTAGTAAAAGGAACATGGCAGCCCGTCTGGAATTTGCCAAAAGGCACCTGAATGACTCTCAGACCATGAGAAACAAAATTCTCTGGTCTGATGAGACAAAGATTTAACTCTTTGGTGTGAATGCCAGGCGTCATGTTTGGAGGAAACCAGGCACCGCTCATCACCAGGCCAATACCATCCCTACAGTGAAGCATGGTGGTGGCAGCATCATGCTATGGGCATGTTTTTCAGCAGCAGGAACTGGCAGACTAGTCAGGATAGAAGGAAAAATGAATGCAGCAATATCCAGAGATATCCTGGATGAAAATCTGCTCCAGAGCGCTGTTGACCTCAGACTGGGGCGAAGGTTCATTTTTCAGCAGGACAACGACCCGAAGCACACAGCCAAGATCTCAAAGGATTGGTTTCAGAACCACTCTGTGAATGTCCTGGAGTGGCCCAGCCAGAGTCCAGACTTGAATCCGATTGAACATCTCTGGAGAGACCTGAAAATGGCTGTGCACAGACGTCTCCCATCCAACCTGATGGAGCTTGAGAATTACTGCAAAGAAGAATGGGCAAAACTGCCTAAAGATCGGTGTGCTAAGCTTGTGGCATCATATTCAAAAAGACTTGAGGCTTTAATTGCTGCCAAAGGTGGATCAACAAAGTATTAAGCAAAGGCTGTGAATACTTATGTAAATGTGATTTATTCGTTTTCTATTTTTAATAAATTCAAAAAATGTCAAAAAGAAAAAAAAAAAATTCACATTGTCATAATGGAGTATTGTGTGTAGAATTTTGAGGTAAGAGATGAATTTAATACAATTTGGGATGAGGCTGTAACATGACAAAATGTGGGAAAAAGGAAGCGCTGTGAATACTTTCTGGATGCACTGTATTACATTGTGATTAGTGAGCTACTGTGTCCAAATAATTTCCCTTGTGGATCAATAAAGTTTGTCTAAGTCTAAAGTTTTGTTTTCATTAGTCTTTAGTGTTGATGTCTGACCTGCCATTGTCTGTAAATCAACAAGAACAAGGCAAGCTCCTCTTAGCATCTATTGGAGATGGCATCACCCTAAGTTGTGCTTCTTCTAACAATGTTAAGATCGGACCTAAACTTTACTGGTACAAACAAAAATTGGACATGAAACCAGTGCTCATCTCTTCATATTTAAAATACGACCAGAAGGGTCAATTTTATGGAGAATTTCTCAGCAGCAATCATTTCAAGCTGAATTGTTACGGCTTAGCAGAGGAGGGACCCAAAAATTGGACTGACCAGTAGGAAAAGGAAAATGTGATTTATTAACAAAACTAGAAACAGGCTGGAACGAGGCTGGACCGGGTGGAATATCAGACTGCAGAGGGTGAGTATCGGGCTGGAGTAGACGGGGATCTCTGGAGAGCAGACAAAAAGCAGGTAAGTGGAAAATACTCAGCTGACAACGTGGAAATACAAAAAACTCAGCAGAGAAGAGCCTGGAAGTTCACCGTGCGTAGGATGAAACAATCTGGCGGAGTCTCACTGGTGAGCAGGGTCTTTATTGCAGGAGTTGATTGGATGATGAGTCTCAGGAGTGGAGCACAGCAGGTGAGGAGTGATACAGGTCCCAGGAGACTCCGCCCACAAACACACACACACAGGGGAAAGGAGGGAGGGGAGCACAAGTCATGACATGAATTGTGATAATGACAAGAATGACATACACAACAACATAAGCACCTCCAATTCTGCTGTTTATCACTGTGTGTGATGATTTCTACATGAAAGTGAGTTCCAGGAAAGTGTCACTGTGATTGTAAAGAGTTTGAACCCAACAGTAGAGGTCCATCAGTCTCCACATGAGGAAATAGAACTAGGACATTCTGTGATTCTAAACTGTAGTGTCCAGACTGAGAGCTGTGAAGGACAACACAGGATTGACTGGTTCAAACAGTCTGAAGGGTCTGCAGCAGGAGTCCTGTACAGCCATGGAGGAGGTAGTGTCGGAAATGGGTGTAAGAACTTATTATTATTATTATTATTTTAAATCCTTTATTATCCCTGTAGGGGAATTATCCTCTGGATTTCACCTATCCTTTTCAGGAGCAGTGGGCAGCACATTGAAAGTGCCCAGGAACCCATCTCCATGATCTTATTGCCACAGCTGGAGGATTTTTACCTATGGAGGATGTTTTTTTTAGGGGGTTGATGGGGGAAACTGGAGTGCCCAGAGGAAACCCACAAAGACATAGGAAGAACATGCAAACTCCACACAGAAAGGCCCGGACAACCCAGGGATCAAACCCGGAACTTTCTTGCTGTGAGGCGTGAGCGCTAGCCACTCAGCCACTGAGCCACCATGAACAATGGAAAAAGTCCAACCAACTCCCCGTGTCTACACAGAATACTGAAACTAACTGGGAAAAATTCTGAGCTTTCTTGAATCATTTCAGAATGCTCTTGAACATTATAAACACTTGTATATAGATTAGGCATGCACTGATACAATATTGGTTTCGGACATCACCACCAGTACTGAAAAATTTGCTGGACTGAATATCGACTGTCAAATATTGGTTCAGCCGATATCCTGGTTGAACATATGAATCTATGTAATAAGACTATTTACTGCCCATTCTTGGCCCAGAAAGTCTCAAAATGTTTGAACTTTTGTTTATACAAAGCTGTTCTGTAGATACTTGAGGGATAAATAACAGTTACATAACACACTTGGATCAGTTATGTCTTATTTTATTTTTGTATTAAAAAAAGTAGATGCTATTTTCAGTCTCTGCTCTGTAATATTACTGCAAAGATGCATTACAATAAGCAAGTGACAGCAATATCCACAATGGTTTACAAAAAACACAGTGCTCCACCTTAAACTAAACCACTATACTTACTACTACCTACATTCATTCTTATCAAATAACTTCATATCCATTAAAAAAAAACAGAAGAGGAGAGAATCGGAGCGGGGGTTGTATGGGATGTTCATAAGGTCCCGGAAATATAAATCTCAACATTATTTCATTTTTGTGTGGAATAATTCAAACAGGAAGAAAATGACTGTCTTCATTTGTATACCTGCCTTTGCTAATAGTTTCCAAACAAATTTAAGGTGCACTATTAAACTTTTCAGGTGGGGGCATTCAACACTTGCTTGTCTCCGTCGAGATGTTAGTGACACAGTGTTTGTATGTTTTGCATGTGTGTGAGACATTATGATGTGGTCACACCCCTGTACCCACGCCTGCTAACGGATACGCTACAATTACACTCAAAGTCCCTCATCTAAACACAGAGGTGAGTGATTGTAGAGGAGCAGATAACGAGGAGATCTCTGTAATGAATAGGAATAATCAGAAAGTCTCTGTGTGGTTGTCCGGCTCGCGTCAGCACATCTCTCCTCTCTGTGCTTCCCCAGTGGGCTCATTAGAAACTGCTGAACGCCGCTCAACACTGAAATGCAACCTATTTATTATTATCATATATATTATTTATATTATTTGTCGTTCTTTTTGGCAAAACTTACAGCTCTCCACGTTCTGTAACTTCACACTGTAATCTCTAATCTGATTTGACCTACTCTAGTTTCCGGAGTGAGCACAGAGGCAGTTTTGAGATATCTTAAGTAAGAGGATTTTCATTTTTAGCAATGGTTGAACTGGATAAGCAATATTTCTCCATCACCAGTCATCTTTATCTCTTGATATAAAAAACAGAACTTTGCAGTGTCACAATTTCAATGTTTCTTTTTACCAACCAGTCAAATTGTACCAGTCTTCGATGGTAAATTCTTGTAGACTTCTTTTTACCTTTCACAATATGAATTCCAACAATATTTAGGAGTTCAGAATGTCTCATCCTGCCACTGGAGGACTGGTCCAATCACAGGGCATCATTGTGATTTGGGCAGAAGTCAAAGAGTCCACACAAACCATGGACATTTTAGGCTATTTTTTGAACATAGTTACACAAAGTTTATTTTTTTGCTTTCCTCAACCAGTTTCATACAAATCTGCCTTCTCTGCTTAGAATACTTTAGTCAAACCAAGTGGCAATGCTTTGGTTCGGGGTGTTCAAATATATCAAAATATTGATATATTGTGATACTAAATTTGGTGATAGTACACTGCTGTATTAATATATATCACCAAGAGTATTTTTTGGTATCTTTTAGCTTGTTTAATCACTGTTTTAATGATTAAAATAGATGTATTTCATACATCTATGAAACTCTTCACAAATTTTAGTTTAACAAAGATATTGTCTCATGTATCTCCATATCGTGAACCATGTATTGAGTATTGTATTGAATCATGAGGGATCCTGTGATCACCAGCCCAAAATAACTGGCAAGCACTCCAATGATAAACAAAAAAATCCTAACAAAACTTTGAAAAATTTTTGTTTGTCACACAAGACATACTCTTTGGTCCAAACATTTTCATCCCATACATTCCAGCACTCAGTGCTTCCCGATTTCCGTGTTGGTTTTTGCTCCGACTTGTGTTAAGCCATGCCTATCCCCTTTGCGCAAAGGGTGCATCTGAAAACGCTTTGCGCAGAGGGGTATCATAGCCCTTCCCCTTACCCCTCGCCCTTACAGAAAAGAGAATTGGGACAGCCCTCTGTCTCTCGTGAACGCGCACAACAGAGGGGTAGGGCTAAGACAGAGGGCTAAGGGGTAGAATTGAGACGCAGCCTAAGTCTCTCTTCCCCCCTGGAAGAGCTGGAGGAAGTATGTGTGGAAAGAGAAGTCTGGGCTTCCCTGTTTAGACTACAGCCTCCACAACGTGGCCTTGGATGAAGCAGAAGAAAATGGATGGATGGACAAATTTTGATTTTCCATAAAGTGATCATTTACTTTATATAGGCACCCCCTTCCAGTAGTTGCTGGATTCAGGTAAGGTAGGAAGCGTACTGCAAAAGGACACAGTAACAGTGCATAAAATCAATCCCCTATTTCATTTTAGCCAGAGAGTTGTGAAAAACCCCTTACAATATGTGTAGTAACACTAAACATATCATTATATATTTAGATCATGTGTGCGTTGTTTTCTCCTCCTGGGACTGTGTGACCTGAAAACATACCTAAGGAGTTTGTTGGCACAGCGTAAACAAGTGGAAATGTTCCTTGCCTCAATCACAGCTCTTACAATTTCCAGCGTGTTTAAACAAATGAGAAAACAGGCCTGGAGATAAGGAAGGGTTTTAAGACCCTGCTATTTACAGTGACGCTGTTTCCACAGGACCTGGAGCTCTGTGCCTGTGCAGATGGAGATAAATGCCCCTCTGTATTTAGGACGAAGCGTGCTCTGCTAGTGTTTATGCTAATTGTCCTGTAATTGGATGTGGGACTGAAAGGGGAGGGGCGCACCTGCACCTGGCCTGCTGCTGACCCATTAAGCCAAGCAAGTTTAAAGAGTTCATAGTGAAGATAAATGGATTGTTCAAATACAGTTGTCAGGTGAATTTGGGCTGTTTTCAATAGCAGAGGGCTTTTAATGATTCAGATTAAGTTTCTTTTCATGTTTGAAGAGATGGTTTAGCTCTCTGTAGAGGATTTGTATTGTAAAAATATGAGCGTAATTGCATGCAATACAGGAATAATTAAAGTCAAAGTGTGCAGCTCCACCTGTCATGACTGTGGCTTACACGAGAACTGTACATTTTAGGAGTGAATACTGGGTTGAGTTATCCAAAAAAGAATAACACTATGAATAGCATGATACTAATCAAACCTCATTGGTGCTGGAATCGATGCTGGAAAAATGTGACCTTTCCTGAATAGCTTTAGCATCATCTCGATCCTTATCAGAACTAGTGAAAGACCATGAAATAAAACACTGTTACTTTTTTATTTGGGTTACATAAAAAAAGAAACATCTGAAACATCTAAATCACATTTTTTCTATTAGAATCGAGTTTGAAATTTTAGTACACTTTTTTACAGCACTAGTGCCCATGGTTGTATTAGCAGATCAATTATTCCTCATATTTCAAAAAAAAAAAAAAAAAAAAAAAAAAGGCAGTATGACATTAAACAGCTCTATCTTACATTTATTCAATTACAGGTGGTTTTATAGCTTAAAAATACCTAGAAAAACAGGCAAAACTGTGAGTGGGATTGTGTCTCCGCAGATCTGACCTGTAACTTGGTCTGGTTTGGCCTCCATGAAGACAGAATGGTTTAATGCCATATTGTGAAACATTACAAACAAAGCAACAACATCTCCACGGAGAAAAACATTTGAGAGACAATCCAGCAGAAAAGTCACGCAATGCACCTTTAAATTAATAGCTCCCAATATATATTTTAAACACAAATCTCCTACAATTTCATTTTGGTTTATGGTTTTAAATTTAAGTAGTGAAATGCAAAAAAAAATCACTGTTTAGAATTTAACTGTGAAAACACAAAATGATTGTGAACCTTACACGTAACAACCTTAAGTATAATATAAATGTGTTCACAGCTGACGGAAAATGCTAAGAAAATGACTCTGGCTGTATAATTAAAGGTGCTACATGGCTGCAATTTAACATCAGTAAATAAGAGAGGTGTTTATTTACTCTGTCACAGTAAATATGAATAACTCTGACAATGAATAGCTGCACCATAGTAATTATTAAGGAGAGTGGCTGTGAGAGCTGTGATGTGGCTCTATACAAGGGAACAGTGGTGTAGCAATGCACTAACAAGGTGTTATGTGCTCAGACAAATGTAGCGACAGCAGAGGCCAATACTGTAAGTAAGGAGTCCCAAATCAATAAAACAGCAGCTATGTGTCTCTATAAGCAACTAAACCTGCTAACTCTGGACAGTCCTTTGTCCTGTATTAAAAGGAGAGCTCTCAAGTGGTGCTTTAGCCTCGTAAAACCTTCCCCTCTGTCTAAATAAGGTCCTATGCAATTTATCTAATACAGAATTGCCATGTAGCTAGTGGCTAATACTAGCTATATGGCAGTTCTGGTAAAAGACAACAAAAGAGGTTAGAAAAGGTGATTTATACTTAACGGCAAGTCCAATGCATTGATCCAGCCTTTTTCCTATCAATATGCTGATAGACCATTTATAGCCACAATTAAAGGTCCTTTATTATGTGAAAGTGAGCTTTAAGCCATGTTATACAGTTATTACCTCATCAAAAACATACCTGGAGTTGTGTTTTGTTTCATTCACACATCAACAGCTATAGTTCAATTCCAGGGCTGAAATTATCCAAATGATTCTAGTGAATGTGTATGGAGTTTAAAAGCACAGAAATTTCACAGAAACACACAAACTTCCTGTATTACCACATGATGTCACAAGATGGAACAGAGTGTTTTCTTTCTGAGAGAAAACTCAGCCTAAATATGCAGGGAATGAAACAAAATAACTCCAGACATGTTTTTAATGAGGAAACAACATTAGAACAGTAGATCAGAAAACTGTGTAATATGGGCCCTTTAACATTACAACAAAACTGATCCAGTCCTTCAAAGAGGTACATCTGGTCTTCAAAGATAATTTATCAAACACATTTTCTATTAAACAGACCAGGGCAATGTTTTCTCATCAGTTTTCCTTTGATATTATGGGGCCGTAAATGTCAACCTAAAATGGCAAATCAAACTCGCCCACATCTGTAAACTGTTTTCAATTCTGTAGGTTTGTTACTGTGTTAATTTTTTCTTTTTTTAAAAAAAAAGAAAAAATTATATATATATATATATATATATATATATATATATATATATATATATATATATATATAATCTCAATAAGTTTAATACTTTTTCTTTGACACACTCTGACTACTTTGTTCAAAGAATCTAATCACTTCCATTTGAGACTGAGGGACAATATAAAATCACTCAGATTGACTCAAAGCTGATAATAGGGCTCTTGGTTTTCAACTTGACTGCATGAAGTTAATAGTGACTGTGGTGCGCCAAGAGAAAGTGAAAGTGTTCTGGAGAGTGGCAGAAAACACACAACGAGGGTTCTTAGCAGTGAAGGAAGCGGTGAAGGAGGCGGTGAAGGAGGCGGTGAAGGAGCCAGGAGAGATCTAGTACACTGTGAACAATAGAGGGACCTTGGTGAGGAGGTGTAATAAGAGATGTGATCAGAGAAATAACAAAGAAGGAGCGAAGATGTGTTATGTTCACAGTATAGTATGCAGTAGTGTCTTATATATTATCTATATTCATCTGAGGTCACATATAAGGCCACCTGAGGTTTTCATACTAAAGGTTTTCAATATTAATTTCACACTTTTTCATTTATGTTTCTTCTTATTTCCATGATTATTTGCATTGTAGATTTTCACTGAAGGCATCAAAAGTATGAATGAACATATATGGAATGTAGTAAATAAAAGATAAATCAAAATATCTCAAAACTTGTTATTTGCTTTGATCACTGCTTTGCACTTTTGGCACTTTGGGCATTTCTTGACCCTGACGTGGGACACCTCTGCTGTGAAAACCATTTCATGTGAATTCATCCAGAAGCTCACTGAGAGAAGGCCAAGGGTTTGCAGCACTGTCAACAAAGCAAAGGGTGGAGACTTAGAGGATCTGAATTAAAAATACATTTGAAAAAATAATTAGTGGAGAAATCAAACTTTTTTTTCTTTGCTACATGATTCAACATATCATATATTTAATTCCTTCTGTAGAAAGTGGTAAACTTTACAATGTTAAAAATTGCACTGAAAAAGAAGGTGTGTCCAAACTTTTGACTGGTCGTGTAAACTTCACAGACGTTTAATCATTTCTTTTGCCACAAAAATCTCTTCTTCCGAAGTCTGAACTCGGCACATTTAACTGACAGAAGATTGACTTCATTAAAAGCTCATGATTGACAATTAGAAATGACTGAATCTTGAACTTGAAAACGAATTGTACAGTCCTAGAAATGGCGTTTTTGTATTTCTTTGAAATGCAGCCTATAAGTATTATCTGACAACAATATAGGCCAGGGGTCAGCAATGCACAGGAGAACAAGATGTAGGCTTACTGAAAAATGTAAGAATAACCTTGAAAAAAAAGTGAAAAGATGGTAATGGCTAGAAAAATAAAAATCCTTGTTGTAATAAGTTTTACACTCACAACGTATGATGCACATGACTTGTAAGCTTGTGTGTTTAAACACACACATTTAAACGCCCAAAACATCATAGAAGCATGTTTGCAAACCATTGGCATTGTACACTTTGTTTAAAATTCAAGGCTTTTTTCACAAAATTTCTCTGTCTCTCGTGTTTGTGGTGATTTGTTCAGAATACGTGTCACCATTCACCACAAATATCAAACGTGTGATCTCCCTGTGACCACGCGAGGCCTGTGACGATACCGCATTTTGAAGGACAATATATCGCTTTAGAAAAATATAACAATAAACTAGAAAAGCACTCAGAGAGCGCAGACCTCCGCCAAGCCCCATTTAACGCAATGCTAACGAAATTTTCAAAGTGATCCAGAATCCAGGATTTCTTCTGGATCATCACCAAAATTTAATCATCTGTTGGATTTACCATTCGGAACATTTCCTGAAAATTTCAGCAAGATCCGTCCATAAATTTTGAGCTATCTTGCTAACTAACAAACAAACTAACTAACTAACTAACAAACAAACAAACAAACAAACAGACAGACTCAGGCGAAAACCAGTGTTAATTTCGTTGACGAAAACTATGACGAAATTATTTCGTCAACGAAGGTTTTTTGCGGACGAAAATGAGACGAAAACTAAATAAAAATTACTTTTAAATGACTAAAACGATGACGAAATAGACGGACATTTTTGTCAACAAATAAAAGACGAAACGAAAATATAACCTGTGACGAATAATAGATCCATGGTGACGAATAAGTGGTCAGGACTCCTCAGGAGAAGAGAGAGAGGAACGAGCGGCCGCTGTGCTAAAGAGCCAATCACAGCGCACGTTGTTGCGCGGTGCCGAAAAGCTCACGCGCCCCGCCGAGAAACATGAGGAGGACAGAGGAGCAACAAGTGCTAAGAGAAGATGTTGGCGACTGGGATTGGGAGAAAAAGACGGTCTGACCTGTGGTCTCACTTCACGTTTGATAACAAAGAGAATAAGACGTGTAAACCATGTGGCGCGTCAATCAAGGGGAAAAAGAGTTAGAGTTAAAGTTTTACAGTTCAAAGGTTGTTACAGTACTTGCTATGCATTAATAAGCTGCAGTAATAAACTGTATAGGGCAAAAGGGCCTTTGACACCTGCACTTTAATTTTTTTTTTTTTATATATATTTTGGATTTAGCTGTGAATTATCATTTTGACAGTTATTGATGTGGTTTACACTGGTGTCATAAAGACAGACAGCAATAATTTATACTGTCTTTGTGCTTTGTTTGCTACTGCTTTTCCATTTAAACAGTGAAACACAATTTCAATAAAAACAGTTGTGTTTAAATATAAAGTGTGAAATGTTTTGCATATTAATATCCCAATTTCAAGAAAGTATAGTTTTATGTTCAATGTAAAAGGTAAAAATTGATACGTGTGAAAAGCTTTTAGTCGACTAAATCTATTGTAATTTTAGTCGACTAAATCTATTTTCATTTTAGTCGACTAAAACTAGACTAAAACTAAAACAAATCTGATGACTAAAACTAGACTAAAATTAAAAGTAATTTTAGTCAAAAGACTAAGACTAAAACTAAATTAAAATTCCTTGTCAAAATTAACACTGGCGAAAACATAACCTCCTTGGCGGAGGTAATAACTTTGATTAGGCTGGCTTGACTGGAGATCTACTTTGTTAGCCCTTACATTGTTTTGGTTATAAGTTTAACAAAACCTTGCCCTGTGTGAGGATCGAACTCACGACCTTCAGATTATGAGACTGACGCGCTACCTACTGCGCTAACA
The DNA here is from genome assembly GCA_029959045.1 of Taenioides sp. WSHXM2023. Taxonomy (NCBI): domain Eukaryota; kingdom Metazoa; phylum Chordata; class Actinopteri; order Gobiiformes; family Gobiidae; genus Taenioides; species Taenioides sp. WSHXM2023. The sequence goes on along the minus strand of CM057106.1, from coordinate 24,371,505 downwards.
AGGCTAAACAGGCAACAGATCTATGGTGAATGAACTACATCATACCAAAATTTAATCATCTGTTGGATTTACCATTCGGAACATTTCCTGAAAATTTCAGCAAGATCCGTCCATAACTTTTTGAGTTATCTTGCTAACTAACTAACAAACAAACAAACAAACAAACAAACAGACAGACAAACAGACAGACGCAGGCGAAAACATAACCTCCTTGGCGGAGGTAATAACTTTGATTAGGCTGGCTTGACTGGAGATCTACTTTGTTAGCCCTTACATTGTTTTGGTTATAAGTTTAAAGTAGATCTTAAGTAAAAATAAGTAGTGTTCAATTATCCCCAGCAGTGCATTATATAATGTCCATATCACCATGAATAAAACCAGCTACCATCACAGAACAGAGCCAAAATCCACACCAACGAGCACAAAGTATTTTATTGTTTTTCTGTGCCTGTGTCTACATTTTGACAAGTTAATAATGTTCTTTGTTTTGAGGAGCCCAGCAGAAACTCCCATAAGCTTCTCTTTCATTTATTTAAATATCCCTTAATCTCTGACAGCACGTAGTAAATAAATAAACGTATCAGGGAGTCGTCCAAAAGAAAGGGGTGAAATGTGACAGGAGCTATTAGCGCTGGCTCCATTCAGATGAATTGTGTGATTTCACAAGCTAGCAGCTCCTTTAATATATGTAAAATTACAAACACATATTAGGCCAGTGGCAGAGCACATTAAAAGTGACTTATTGGGAGGAAATAGGCTGAAGAGAACTAAATGTTTCATGAATTTAGATAATGTGGAATTAAAGTGACTTTGTTTTCAGTTTTAACATAGTTTTGCATACTGATGATGAGAAAGGGAATATCCAACAGCACATTTAAAATGAAATAATTTATTCAAATGTAATTACTATTTTAGCCTTGTTTTTCACATCTTGTAGTGCATCAACTTTTTATTCATATTCATTTTAGGTGTGTTATGTGACATTTCTGGTGGAGGATCCGTCACCAGCTTGTCTCCATGGAGATGTTATTGCTTTACCTAGAATGTTCCACAATATGGCATTCAGCTCATCTATCATGCATTCATTAAACTGCAGGTGTTTTTATTGCCAAAGAAACATCAGTTCTTTCACTGAGTGGGGCCTCTCCACATCTCTAACTCGTAAATTGACCTGTTTGTGTAACCTGCCTATGTTGCTGGAGAAACAGAAAAGTTTAATTCCAAGAATGTTTGTGCTCTTAATGACCCATATGTGTTGAATGCAGTTGAGTGTGTAAATGACGAGAAGAAATGGCTCAAACTTCAGTAGCCGGACAACCACTCGTACCTGATCACCTAGCCCCGCCCCCCGGGAGAGCCTGAAATCTGCTGAAATCCTCCTAGACACTGACATGATCCCAGACAGGACAGCGGCTCTTTCTGCAGGAGACATGCGCAGTAGAGCGTAGAGTGATGTAGTCTAGTCTGATATTCTGTTTATTTGTTTATGTTTTTAGTTATTTCTACCTAGAGTTGTGCTTGCAGACAACTCTAGGTAGAAATTATATATATATATATATATATATATATATATATATATATATATATATATATATATATATATATATATATATATATATATATATATATAAATAAGTTATTTAGTTACTTATTTAACTGTTAAGTAACTAAATAACTAATTGTGTGTGTTGTGTTTGTTGTGCAGTAATAATTATATTTCCCATTAAAGTTTTCCAAATGATACGAACATCTTAAACTAAATCCATACCTATCACCATCATAATGCAGCTAAACATGTCTGTCTTGCCTGTTTGGCTGATAAGAACTCAATGAGTTGTTCCGCAGCTCATTGAGTCCTTTTTTTTTTTTTTTTTTTTTTTTGATGCTCAGTAAAATTTACTTTAAGTCAGATCCAGTCTTTTTTTTGTAGACTGGATCTGACCTTGCGTCTGTGTACACCTGAACCATCTGTTTAGTCTGGGCCGCCAGCAGTGGGCTTTAATGCTGGCCTTCTCTGGACGTGGTAGGATGCTATTGTTGCCTGGTCCAGGTGAATCAGCTCTTGCCCTCTTCTGTTTTATTTATGAACCTGTGGAGGTTCCCATTCCAGGTGGGTTCTGACTCACCTGTCTTCCCTTTTCATTGTTAGGAGGGTTAGACAAAATTCAGGGGAATTTTGTCTAACCCTCTTCCACCCTACTTCACGACTGGAGCTGCCACGTCCTTTTCCGTCCAGCCAGTCTTGAATTGGTTTGAATCTTTGTCAAACTTGAAGACTGATGGGGAGCACAGCTGGGAGCATGTTCCATTTTGTTTGTACTAGGTCCAGGTGAATCAGCTCTTGCCCTCTTCTGATTTAATGCTGAACTTGTAGAAATGCCCATTCCAGGTGGGTTCTGACTCACCCTCTTCTGGTTGACCAGTCTGGAATCGTCCTAATTTAGTGACAGATTTGAAAACAGGTGGCAAAGAGAGTCGATTTCATCTTCCATTTTCATTGTATAATGAAGGCGGGACTTCCGCCTCTTCCTTTTCCGCCTCTTCCTTTTCCGCCTCTTCCTTTTCCGTCTAGCCAGTCTTGAATTGGTTTGCTTCTTTGTCAAACTTGAAGACTGATGGGGAGCACAGCTGGGAGCATGTTTCATTTTGTTTGTACTAGGTCCAGGTGAATCAGCTCTTGCCCTCTTCTGATTTAATGCTGAACTTGTAGAAATGCCCATTCCAGGTGGGTTCTGACTCACCCTCTTCTGGTTGACCAGTCTGGAATCGTCCTCCTTTAGTGACAGATTTGAAAACAGGTGGCAAAGAGAGTCGATTTCATCTTTCCTTTTCATTGTATAATGTCTAGGGGAATTTAGTCTAACCCTCTTCCACCTTACTTCACGAATGGAGCTGTGCATTTGGGAGTTCCGCCTCTTCCTTTTCCGTCTAGCCAGTCTTGAATTGGTTTGCCTCTTTGTCAAACTTGAAGACTGATGGGGAGCACAGCTGGGAGCATGTTCCATTTTGTTTGTACTAGGTCCAGGTGAATTAGCTCTTGCCCTCTTCTGATTTAATGCTGAACTTGTAGAAATGCCCATTCCAGGGGGGTTCTGACTCACCCTCTTCTGGTTGACCAGTCTGGAATCGTCCTCCTTTAGTGACAGATTTGAAAACAGGTGGCAAAGAGAGTCAATTTCATCTTCCATTTTCATTGTATAATGTCCAGGGGAATTTTGTCTAACCCTCTTCAACCCTACTTCACGACTGGAGCTGTGCATTTGGGAGTTCTGCCTCTTCCTTTTTCGTCCAGCCAGTCTTGAATTGGTTTGATTATTTGTCAAACTTGAAGACTGATGGGGAGCACAGCTGGGAGCATGTTCCATTTTGTTTGTACTAGGTCCAGGTGAATTAGCTCTTGCCCTCTTCTGATTTAATGCTGAACTTGTAGAAATGCCCATTCCAGGGGGGTTCTGACTCACCCTCTTCTGGTTGACCAGTCTGGAATCGTCCTCCTTTATTGACAGATTTGAAAACAGGTGGCAAAGAGAGTCGATTTCATCTTCCATTTTCATTGTATAATGTCCAGGGGAATTTTGTCTAACCCTCTTCAACCCTACTTCACAACTGGAGCTGTGCATTTGGGAGTTCTGCCTCTTCCTTTTTCGTCCAGCCAGTCTTGAATTGGTTTGATTATTTGTCAAACTTGAAGACTGATGGGGAGCACAGCTGGGAGCATGTTCCATTTTGTTTGTACTAGGTCCAGGTGAATTAGCTCTTGCCCTCTTCTGATTTAATGCTGAACTTGTAGAAATGCCCATTCCAGGGGGGTTCTGACTCACCTTCTTCTGGTTGACCAGTCTGGAATCGTCCTCCTTTAGTGACAGATTTGAAAACAGGTGGCAAAGAGAGTCGATTTCATCTTCCATTTTCATTGTATAATGAAGGCGGGACTTCCGCCTCTTCCTTTTCCGCCTCTTCCTTTTCCGCCTCTTCCTTTTCCGTCTAGCCAGTCTTGAATTGGTTTGCTTCTTTGTCAAACTTGAAGACTGATGGGGAGCACAGCTGGGAGCATGTTTCATTTTGTTTGTACTAGGTCCAGGTGAATCAGCTCTTGCCCTCTTCTGATTTAATGCTGAACTTGTAGAAATGCCCATTCCAGGTGGGTTCTGACTCACCCTCTTCTGGTTGACCAGTCTGGAATCGTCCTCCTTTAGTGACAGATTTGAAAACAGGTGGCAAAGAGAGTCGATTTCATCTTCCATTTCCATTGTATAATGTCCAGGGGAATTTTGTCTAACCCTCTTCCACCCTACTTCGCGACTGGAGCTGTGCATTTGGGAGTTCTGCCTCTTCCTTTTCCTTTTATAGGTATAAATATATATTCTGATTCTAATATTCTGATTGTGGGTGTCTTTGTCTATTCAGAGTTTGGCTAGCTGTAGGGTTTTTCAAGTGGTGTGGTCTAAGCTACAAACTACCTTACTTTGTAACATCAAAGCTTTTAGAATCTTCAAAGCAACCTTGTTGCCATAGAAACGAGTTTGTTGTTTTTCAAATTCCACAATATGACAATGTCACTATGGAGACAGTTCCTGTATTACTAGTTCATTCGTAGTCTGTTCTTTGCTATTCACATGTTGTCCCTGTCCCACTCCCCTTTTGGGGAGTGTAACTGTTTCAGATGCTGCTGTTCCAGTTTGGACCGCTGCTGTCCCCTAGTGTCGAGGACCTGGACCCCTCCTCTCCTTCCCTGTCCTGGATTAACTGTCCTCGTCCTGCTAGATTAGTAGTTTTATCTGCCTGTCCGTCCTTAGGAGTAGGATCTCTCCTTCACTGTGGTTCTCCTCGAGGTTTCTCCGTTTTCCCATTGGGTTTTTTGGAGTTTTTCCTTGCCGAGAAGGAGGGTCTAAGGACAGGAGATGCTGGGACAATCATCCATTTGCCTGTTTGTTGTTGAACATTCTGTATTTTTGTTTTATGAATGTTTCTTCTGCTTTATTAATCAACAATTTTGTGAAGTCCGCCGAGATAACTGTTGTTGTGATTTTGGGCTATACAAAAATAAATTGAATTGAATTGAATTGAACTGTATTCCATTCTACTTTTTTTTTTTTTTTTTAAATATCTAAAAGGGAAATTCAAAAATGCTGAACTTGAACACTTCTTATATTGATTACCTTCTAGAACTCACTGTATAACAGATAACGTCACACCCATCTGTTTTAATTAGTATTGGCCTGTTGATACTTTGCAGGTCAAGGTCAGGAGTGAGGCCTTTCCTCTTGAGTTCACATGGCTCCTCCTGGAGGCTGCTGTGATACTGCAGGACACAAAGGAGAGACACTTTTGGCTCGTCATCTCCTCAAAATGCCCTGACGCAGATCTCCTGACCCTACCTGACTACTTTCTGTTTAGATGTTGTTGCGTCACCTTGAATGTTTCACAATATGGCATTAAACATCTTGTCTTTATTTCATTACGTGCTTTTGTATTGCTTAAAAATAGCTTCCATTCTGTATTGTAACTGTAAGTAGGCTTGTCTCTCTGACCTGTAAGTTGGTCTGGTAGCGTCACTTGTTCTCCATGGTGATAAAATGAATGCCATACTGGGAAACATTCTTGGCAAAGCAATAACATCTCTATGAGGATAAGCAGGCAGCTATTCAGAGCTGGGAATGAACCAGCAACATGTTGGTTTGGGAGTGGAAATGTGACAATATAGGAAGTAAGGAGTAATATAGAACTGTTCAGGTGGTGGGTTTGCCGCCTGCTTGTTCCCATAGAGACGTTATTGCTCAGCCTATAATGTAAAATGTATGTACCTGCATGGAGACAAGCAGATGACACCAGGCCAAATTACATGACAGATTTATGGACAAACCTGCTAACAGTCAGAATGCACATTTTTCTAGGCATATTTGAGAGCAGAAACACTTCTAGGTTAAATACATGCAATAATATCATAAGTGTAACCTCTCAAGTAAATCAATATCTACATGGAGACAATACCCTCCACCTAAAAAGTTACATAGTGCTCCTTTAATATCCAGAGGTGGGTAGTGTAGCCAAGAGTTGTGCTCAAGTAAGAGTAAAATCACTTATAAATAATATTTTGTTAGTAGAAATACAAAATAGTAGTCAAAGAAATTACTCAAGTAAGACTCAAGCTGTGTTCTGTTTCATTCAACGACATTTTGCATATTTAGGCTGTGTTCTTATCTCAAACAAAGCACTCTGCTCCACCCTGTGATGTCATGTTGCAATACAAGAAGTGCTCCACTGTGTTTTTATTTACTTAACTTACTGTACTGTTACTTCAGTTACTTCAAGCAGGTGTAAAAGTATGCTGCTAGAAAAGTACTGTGAACAATACAATTTCTTTAAAAAGTTAAAAAGTAAATGTAACTGAGTACTACCCACCACCTTGTTAAAATAAAATCAAATAATTCATTGTCATTTCACCCATTCATTTTCATAATAGTCCATTTGATGCGTGGCCTGTGTCATGACCGCTTGTCTCCCTTGGGTGCTAGTGTCAGCTTCAGCAGTAACATGTGAAGAACGCTATTCACAAAGTCATGCTAATCTCCTCCGCCGTGACGGACAGCTTGTGTTCAAAAATCAAACTGAATTTCGATTTTGAACTTTTCCATCATACAAGTCAAATATCAAATGTCATGAAACTCCAGCGGGAGAGCTCTTGTGCCCCCATCTGTCCTCCTGTCCAACAAAAAGATAGAGACAATTATATTTGAGGTGAGTGATGAACTTTTAAAGGCTTCTGCATCTTAATTGAACTTTTAATTAAAATATTTTTCTTTGGGTATTTCGGCTCTGGCTTCTCAAACTTCTCATCACTATCAGCCAGTAACAGCTTGGTTCATCTCCGGCTATTCATGACCGCAGCTTTTACCTGAAATGACTGACCATTCTCCTGGTGAAAATAAAATCAAATACCAAAATCACCTGCTACAGATGTCAGCATTGTTAATATCTGCTTTTTTATTTTTTAAGTATATTTTATTATGAAAAATATACTTAAAGTTGTGTTAAAAGGCCCATATGTGATTTTTTAACTACCTCTTCATGACATCACAAGGTGGAAAAGAGTATTTTGAGCAGACTAATAATAAAGGGTTACTCAAAAATGTGTGAATGAAACAAAACACAACTCCAAGTATAACCATAAAACAGCGAAGGTGTGCACACAAGCAACCAAACAAAGCAGAACAGGAACAACTCAAATCAGCCGTTTCTGACCACTGTAAAAGAGAACCACATTATGGACTGGGACGGAGCAAACATCATTGGGACAGAGGACAACAAACATCGTCGCTGGATTAAAGAGGCAATCGAAATACGGAAACGTACCCATGGGACTATAAACCGGGACGAGGGGGCTTTTTTACTCTCACACACCCGGGATAGTGTCCTGAGGAAGTCGGACTGCAGATGGCGCTGTCATCCTGCCTCCACCGGTAGGAAGACAAATCAGCTGACCGGACACGTCACAGCAACATCACATGACCACTCTGAGGAAGACCGCTAGTGAGCAGTCGAAACTGTCAGGTATGAAAACAAACTCTTGGTCTGAAAAAAGAACTTAAAAACATACAACTCCAGGTATGTTTTTGGGGAGGTAACAGCATTATAGCGTAGCTTAAAGTTCACAAGAGTCAATTTTGACGGCAAGCCTTTAAAACATTTTTGGACAGCGTTTGCTTATCTGTGCATTGTGTCACCATGGTAACTACTGAAAAAAAATATATATATAAAAAAAACAACACGATAGACATAGATGGAGAACACCCCCAGCTTGATGTCACTGCAAAAAATAAATATTTCAGCAACATATCACACTTCAAAATGTGTTAGTGTGACAGGTCTAGAGCTCACACGTGCAGCTTCAGAGTCACTGACACAAGAAAGACAGTGTGAGTATTTCAAACGTATTATTATTACCATTTATATTTTTTCTCTTTGTTATTATAATAGATTGTGATGTGTGAGCTACAGTGTTCAAATAATTTCCCTTGTGGCTCAATAAAGTTTGTCTAAGTCTAAGTAACACAGCAAAAAAAAACAGTCCCACACTGGAGTCACAGCTGCTTCACTGCTGAAAATGACTCAGACTCTATCACATGTACAGGGTGTTCTACCCCAAAGTTTAAAAAGGGAGAAGGCATCAAAAGGCCCATCAAAACAAAGGCTGCCTTTTCAAGTAATGCCAAAAGTGACCATCACAAACAATACAGCACTCTGCCATATCTACAGTTTTTACTTCTATAATCTTGATAGATTATAATATAGAATAGAATAAAATAATAATAATTTAAAAAAGAATAACGTAAATGCATATACAAACACATTATAAATAGAATATTTAAAACTTTGAATAAACAGGAAAAACTAACCATTATTGCAGATTATGTTGCTGACATCCTGGATCTGATCTTTGAAGAGGTGTTTCCAGATCCAGCTCCATTTGTCCAGGAGATGCTACAGATCCCTATTCCACTCAGCACTAACATCCAGGTAGGCAACTGTCGTCTCTGCTTTTACATCCCGCTTTAATCCAGCACCGGTCTGAAGCCCACTATCCCTCTTCATCTGGGAACTCCTAGTGTATTTGGAGGACAGCACAAGATGGCAGAACCACATGAACTGTCCAACACAGCCATCCCCAGCACCATGACACGAAACATCTGTGGGCACAGTACCTTTAACGACTGAAGCATATACAGAACTGATTAGACAACGTGCAGAGTGCAGAAGGCACTGCTGTCTGTACAGTTAATATGAAGTTGCAACACTTGCTAGCACTGTTGTCAGCGCACTGAAACAGTTTATCGCTGTGTGATAAAATAAGTTATGATGCTAAATTTATATTAATGAGTGGGATACGACTTAATGCATGTTATGCCTTATTTTTGTAATGGTCACTTGTTTTAAGAAACTACTTCCAGTAAGTCCATTCAAATCTGTACAAAGGTAAATAATAAATGATAAATATTGGACAAATTGGTACTGAGGAGTGCCATGATGCATAAAAAATACTATGGACAGTTCCCTTACCGCAGGTTAAAGGGCCTATAAACATTTTCTCATGTAATTAAGTCAAATCTGTTTGGATCAGTACAGACACGTTGTAGAAGCAGCTGTATGAAAACCACTGTGTGCTGTTTGCATCTAATTATAGACCTTTTTATTCTCTGCGAAACAGGAAGTGCACTGATAGTAGTAGAATTATGAAAACATACAATTAAAATTACTTGAAATTTTTGTACACACTTGGTCACTTTTAAGAAACAATTAAAAAAAGGTGCACTGATAGCATGCTAGTTGTTGTTAGCTTTATCATGGTGGCTAAACTCCATTCTGGCCTCTGAAAGTTGTGAAAAGTGCTTAAAAACTCATTGGGGTGAATAATTATAGGATGTTAATGCATTAGGTAAATGAGGAATAACTTTGGACTGCTGCAAACAGTTTAATATTGAATATTTATAAAGTGTGTTTAAAAACACACTTTTACTCACTGGCTTTTAACTGGCGTGAGAATTGTGTGGTCCCTTTATTGATTTTAATTGCTATTTTTCTATTTATTTTTATTATTTTTTTTTGTATTTTGTGCTTTATTTTATTTAATGTATTTAATATATATTGTGTCTACTCTGCAACACTTTGGAGACTTTGTTTTGGGTAAAATGTGCTATACAAATAAAATTGGATTGGATTGGATGATATTATGTTATTATGTTGTGTTTTTCACATTTTCCAGACAGTCAAAAATGCCACAAACTAGAGAGAGATGTCAAGTAAGTTAGTTTAAAACCCAACTTTTCACCTTTACACTTTTATCAATATACCATTAAACATTATAAATGGCTTCGTGTATGCTGAGTTTGAAAAATCCCTCTGAAATTGGACTCCAGCAGATCAGACTTGTGCACCGATAACTCATTGTACTGTGGCAGGAACGTGAGGCAGAGCTCTGTAATCAAGGCCTTTATGAATATTCCCTGTGACAAGACTAAAAATCCTCGTCCACAGAAGATGAGATAAAACGTGCAGGAGAGGCAGTGTGCAGTCATCATTACCACTGAAGTGTGCATCTCTCCGTCGTAAAAAAGTCTAATATGTCATTGTTGTGAGTCCCTTTCCGCAGACGCGCTTCAGCTGCTGCATAATTGAATGTGAAAACAGTCGTATTTGTGAAAGAGGAGACAAAAACACCACAAAGCTGAAGGGAGAAATGGGATAATATTTATGTCTGGACCAAAAACACAATGAAGCAGGGGACTGTCTTCATTTGTCTCTGTTATCTTATTTGCTAAACTTGGCTGTAGAATTTGTACTAACTACGCGTCTTCTGACTTAAAGGTGCAATATTACACAACATTGACTCCTGTGTGCCTTAAGCCATATTATAATACTGTTACCTCCTCAAAAACATGCCTGGAGTTATGTTTTGTTTCATTGACATATGTTTGAGTAATCCATTATTAGTCTGTCGACATCTCCAAAGCTCAAAATGCTCTGTTCCACCTTGTGATGTCATGTAGTGGTAGTTTTCAAGTTAACAGCTGCTACTACAGTGGAGCACTTTCTGTATTACCACATCACAAGGTGGAACAGAGTGTTTTTGTGTGAACAGAACAAAACACCACCATATTTAAGATGAGTTCTTCTCTCAAAATGAAAGCACACAGTTCCACCTTGTGATGTTCTGTGGTAATGCAGGATGTGCTCCACTGTGGTTTTAAACTCCAGGCACCTTGACTAGAATCATCTGGATCATTTCAGCCCTGAAATTTCCAATCCTTACTAAATAAAAGGTAAAAGGTGGCTGTTAACTTGAAAACTACTGCTTCATGACATCACGAGTTGGAACAGAGCATTTTGAGCTTTGGAGATGTACACAGACTAATAATAAAGGAAACTCAAACATGTAAATGAAACAAAACAGAACTCCAGGTATGTTTTTGGGGAGATAACAGCATTATAACATGGCACAAGAGTCAGTCTTGTTTAATATTGGACCTTTAATTAGTTTCTTGTCTTTGTGTGTTTACTGTATGTGTAATTCCCTTGTGTAAAATATGTCATTAATCCACATGAGTCCTATTCTCTGGCATGGCGCCACACATGCCATTGTGTCTTCTCCCTCTCACCAGACCAGTTTGAGCTGCTGAATAACTGAATAAGAAAACGTATTTGTGCACAGAGAGAAAGAGATAGAAAAACATCTCAGAGCTGAAGGGATGAAATAAGGTTTGGGTGGCCCGGGCATGACTGAACAAATGTGACCCAGAGATTTAAAGGTCTGTGTACTGGTGCGTGCTGTCCTCTCCTGTCTCCTCTGTGCTGAAAACCAAGTCTGATTTACGTCCTTCACTGTAAACCACCGTTCCAACATGAGTATCAAATCAGTAAGGGGGAACAAGCAGACTACAGCAAAGGTTTAGTCTCAAAGAGGAAAGAACGACAATACACAACTTCCTACAAAAGGTGCACTATGTAACTTTTCTGGTAAAGGGTCTACCACCTGCTTGTTTCTATGGATATCTGACTACTTTGCCTGTAATGTTACACACTATGGCTTTAAACTCATTGGAGATGAGCAAGGTTTAGAAGTTACAAAACACAATTGTGGAGAGGTGATCCCACTCACAAGATTGCAAGTTTATTTTTTAGCTATTAAAACGGTAATTGAATGAATGCAAGACAGATATGCTTGATGGCATACTGTGGAACATTTCAGTCAAAGCAACAAGCATGTGGCATTCCCTCTCTCAGAAAAGTTACATAGTGCACCTTTAAGTCTAAATGTACATCTGTTCTTGTAAGACACCATAAATAAATAATGCTTTCAGGGCAATTTTTGTTTTTTTGGGTCCAGAATGTTTTGTTTTGTTTTGTTTTGTTTTGTTTTGTTTTGTTTTAAGTTCTTGTCTCCAGGTATTGTATGGTCAGGATCAACCCATTATGATAATATCCCATTTCTTCTTAAAGGTGCACTGTGTAACTTTTCTGATGGAAGGTCAGTTATGGAGATGTTGCCTGAAATGCTCCACAGTATGGCATTACATTTATTTATCTCTAGCAGGTGATGCCATAGGGCCAAGTTACGTGTCATATTTGTGGAAAGGCAAGCCCAATTACAGTAAGAATTATTATCAAGTAAATGCAGGATGAATAGGTTGGATCAATCACTACTTTGTCCTGTTGAAGCGTTTTCATTTCTTGGTCAGGACACTTCAGTATGTTGCTGACAACCTTTCCTCTCATCTCTACAACATTGGCTGTATGGCCCTGGTATCAATATTTTAAGTATGATCTGAATCTGATGTTATCTGAATATTGTATTAAGGACTGGGGCATCTAAAGGTCCTGCCAAATGGGGCAAATGTTAAAGTTCAGTGTTTTCATCTAAGACAAGACTCCATGAAGCAACTGTCAGTCAGAGCTTCCCTTCAGCATATAAAGAAGCATATAAAAGCATTATGAAAAACAAGATAAGGAGTTTAAGCTAAGAATATATGAATGTGAAAAATTGTCTCAAGGTCTTCAAAATATGTTTTTCTATTCTATTCTCTTCTTTATTCTAATCTTGGTACAAATAAGCTATTCACTTTTATTTATTCCAATTTAGGTAACACTTATTATTATATGTATACTATTTATCTGTTATTTATCATAGCATTTATCATTTGGGACAGATTACAGCTATAAAAACTTTGGATACTGTTTGACTTTGAGATTATTTTAAGACTTAAAATACATTTAAAAATATGCCAGGATGGGCTCCATTAGTTTTATTTATCCACCCACTTTTGTACTTCACACACGTTTGTTTTTCTGCTGATATTAATAAATCAAGGTAAGACTATTTCTTGCCAAGAGAAGAGGTAAAAATGCAGCACCATCTGGCTCACACACTTTTAATTACTTATATTTTATTATACGTTTTGTTTGGGGACGTACAGTGGGCTTTCAGACTTATTTTACCTTTTAACATGTGACTGCTGAAGGTGACTTACACCTTACTTGTGTATTTGGAGAACTGTGTTATCATTTAAAGCAGCACTATGTAACTTTTTTGGTTGGGGGTCCGAATGTTCCATAGTATAACATTAAACAGATCTACCTTACATTTATTTAACTACAGGAGGATTTATTGCTCAAAAATACCTAGATTCTGACTGTGAGCAGCTTTGCCTCTCCACAGATCTGACCTGTAACTTGGTCTGGTTTGGTGACCATGTTGATAGAAAGACAAAGCAATAACATCTCCGTGGAGATGTTTTTATTGCGTTGTTTTGAAATGTGGTACCTCGATTACTGAAAGAGGGGACATTCCACATGCTACAGTATATTTCATGCATGCACAAGTATTGTATGTAGTTATCTCTTAATGGTGGAGGGTTCGTTTCTTTAGCTCCAAGATGTTGTTTGTCTAGAATGTTCCGCAGTAACCTCACCTATCTCCATGGAGACAAGCAGATCTGTGCACCATTAGACCAAGATCTGTGGAGAGTCGAGCTCACTCACAGTAATTTTCAGGGTATTTTTGAGCAATGAAAACACTTGTAATTGAACAAATGCAAGATTGTTCTGTTTAATGCCATACTACTGAACTTTCCAGACAAAGCAATAATATTGAGACAAGCAGTTGGTGGATTCCCCATCAGAAAAGTTATATTTCAATATCGGAAAGACAACAGCAACAAGGTATATATATTCTTCTTTTTGTACAAACATATTGTCTACGTGTTTCTGATTATGGCAGAACTCACATGCCACCAGGGACTGACAGGGACTGACAGGCAGTGCAGGCGCAGAGACAGAGTAGAGAAGGGGGAATGGAAAAGATAATGAAAATTGTCATTCATATACAGGGCATGCACAGTTGTGATAGGAGCAAATACACACACACTGTTTAAAAAAAAAAGTACTTAAAGAATAATCATAGCAATAAAGAGTGAAATGAAAGATCAAGAATATAGAGCACTTGACTGACATGAATACAAGCAACAGTGTGTCTGTTATGAAAGGTATTTTGTAGTAAAGCTGGTACCAGGTTACATTATTGTAAAATTTAGCTTGTTTTTCTCCACTCGCGCCACAGTACATCACTGATGTTTTAACCCCACACACTGCCCCTCGGTGTCTCAGGTCAAACTCTCTCAACCTACTGTCCGTCCCACCATCCCGCCTCAAAACCAAGGGAGGCCGAGCTTTCTCTGTTGTGGCCCCTAAGCTCTTCATCTGAGATCATGCTCCTCCCTACCTCACTTTTTTTCAAGATGCCGTTCAATGTGCTGTATAAATAAAATGACTTGATTTGACTTGACTAGAATGTATAAGAAAAGCACTGCGCTAATATGCTAATATGCTATCACACCCTAACAAAAGGACTTATAAATGAAAAAATAAATAAATAAAGGAAGTCTATAGTAGTCTGGCCCCAGGAGACCCTCCCCATTTTCACTTGGCGGGACCATGATGTATATTCTCCTTATGTAATATTCATCTTGTCTTCAGTTACTGCAGTTAATATCTTGATTTCCTTTAACCGACTTTGGTAGTGAGTTTAAGACCAGTGAAAGCTCAAAGCTAGCAGCTAACACATATGCAATTATCTGCCTAAAAGAAAAAGAAATAGAGATTAACTGTCTGAAAAAGCGGTTATTTATTCACGTGCATGCAAAAAAAAAATGTATACATGTGAATAGTCGTGATGTGAAAGAGGGTTTGTGAGAGTTAAGAACAATACATACAAACTTCCTTTGTCCTCAAGGATATTAGGTAAATGATCATAAAAATTCAGCCACACAATATAAAATCACAAAATGTAACCATCATTTCAGACAAAAATATATGCAACTCTGAGGTTTCATGGTTTTGAATATTAATTTGATTCTTTACAGCCCAATAATGCCAGCTATCCAAAATCCTTCAAATATTCATGGCAATTTTTACTATCGCCTGAAAATTGACCATTGCGCCACACGAAGAATTATAGTCTGTATAGAATTAAATATACTGTTTCCTATTCAAAAAATGACTAGGCATTTAAATAAGATTAAACTTTAATGAAAAAGCATGTTTAAAATATAGGAGAGGCCTAGTTATATTATAATGAAGATATTTGTAACCGTCTATTTTTTTACAGTGCAATAACCTTGTGTGTCCAGGGAACTCTTTTACAACACCTTGTGCTTTATTATTCATGAGTACTTTAATACGTGAAACATCAATTTAACTGCCCAGTGAATATATGCTCAAAATTATGATGTAAATTTGATGTTTATGCATTCAAACTAGCCTTATTCCCATTGCTTCCACTTGGCTAACTTTCTATAAGGTTTTCCAGAGGTGAATGAAATCTCCAAGGTTTAGTTTTGATCAATATTAATTATTCAAAACCTGATTTGTGCTTTAAATGAAAACACATTATATATTATAATTGAAAAATGGAGGCGCTGCAGTGATGAATGACTCAAGGGGAAGAGAAAGGAAGCTCAAATGTCTACATATTAAGATTGAAACCAGAATCTGTTGAAGGCAGATTAGTGTTTGAATATTTTAAATGTGCAAATTTTGTATATTTTTCCTCTTAAAATGTGTCAGTTATATATAACACAGTTTTATATGACTGGTAATGATAGCTCCCTAATGGGATAATATCAATTCCAAAGCCTAAGTATGATTTAGTTGCACTGTTAAAATCAGGTTTAGCTTTTTGATGAGAACCAGAAAGGAACAGCTACCCATTTATCTTCATCTGCTGTTACGCCGTCAGGAATCAGGCTTCCCTCTCCCCAGACACTTCCTCTGACTCTTCTTAAGTAATGGCTTTCCCAGGCCAGCCAAAAGACATCCCTGTACCCTGTGTCTGTAGGGAAGCTTTCAAAACAGATGCGTAAACTGGCTTGTCTTGATGTGGTGGAGCAGGACTTTTCACCATGTTTTGGCTTGAACTAGTCTAGAACAGGACTAAACCAAATCTAGAACTTTACTAGACAGGGATCAAACTGGGACTAAACTAGGACTAAACCAGGACAAATATAAACATAGCCAAAGACACAGGCAGGACACGCAATCTTCACCAAGCCCAGAAATCAAACCCAAGAGCTTTTGGATGAAATGCTATCCACGCAACCACCACAAGAGACTTAAATACAAAAAAAAGATTCAAGCAGTTAAATTATACAGTTGCAAAATGGAAATGAGCCAGTGGGACGATGCTTGCAGATGTTTTTTTATGATTATTTTGTCCATTAACATATCCATGACTCACAGATGATTCTCAGCTCTGCACCAGCTGTGCCTAACATGACCTGATGTTAATTTTGGGATATTTTTTTTCCAGACAACAAATGCTTGTAAAATGTTTTTTCTGTGTTTATAAACATTGAGTGAAAGATCAGGAGCAGAACAGCCTATTAGCTTGAATTAGGTCAATTGGATAAACTGCTACTCAACATTAATATGCACCTAGCTATTAGAACAATTGCAGATCCGATTATGAATTACATTAAAAAATAGTCTGGGTAATTATCCCTTAAGCAGAGATTTTTATTCCAAGTATTTTTCAGAACATTTTCAAGATACTTTGTGTCATATTAGGTCTATCTTAATCTACGGTAGCCTCAAGGGACAAATCAAAAATACAGATGTCTGTGAGGGTCAAACTGAGTCCACTCAATGCTTAAACTATATGCTGGTATTTAAAATTGATACTTTGCAGTGACATCTCGCTGGGGGTGTTCTACATGTATCTCTATTAGTGGAATGTTCATCAGTTACCATGGTGACACAATGTACACATTAGCAAAAACAGATGAGAATGTTTTAATATAGTGTAAAAAACACCTTTTCAGGAGCCTGTGATCAATACGAGTTCATGGTTCTGTTTAGGTGTTTGATTTTCAACAAGAAGGTGAAAAGGACTAACTGAAAAACTGTTGGCTAATTCTAGTTAGCTTCTGACTGTAATTTTATGTGTGAGAGACTTGTTTTTTTTGTTTTGTTTGTTTGTTTGTTTTTTTCTGAAAGACCAAAAGTAAAACCTGCCACCAGATGATACTTTCTAGTTTCCATCAGTTTCTGTCTTTTGTGAAGCCGAGGTGAAAATAGGTTAGAGTGGAGGAGCTTTGAGACTAGTGTCAGAAAGACCTGTCACAACTGAAGACTTCACAAGTGCTGCTCTTTAACAAACTACAAAATCATATCTGTTTTTGTTTGGTTTTTTTTTTCAGACTGATTTTAGGTACATCTTTCAGTTTTTTCAATGCATTTTCAGTCCAATGTAGGTCTATAAAAGGTCCTATATTACACACAATTGACTCTTGTGAGCGTTAAGTAGTAGTCATAGTAGTAGTCATTGTAGTAGTAGTCATCGTTGTCGTAGTAGTAGCAGTCGTAGGCTATTAAAGTTATTGTCACGGTAATAGCAGCAGAAACTGCACACGTAGAGGCAGTGGGCCATTTTTGAAGTACCATTATTGTTTTTTAATTATTTATTTTTGTACCATGGCTTGTTTTGTATAGGGAGCAGGCATTATATATGTGGAGTTAAATGCCATTATGCAACAGAGCAAGTTTCAGTTCATTGTTATTGTATTAGTGGATGTGGTTATTGTGCATGGGAGGATACAGGCTGTTGGTCATGTCTCAGTCCAATCCACTTTTATATCATAAATAAAAAAGCATTAAAATACATAAAGTTAAAATTGTTATAACTATAAAATATCTGGTGCTTCTGGCCAGTATGGGCCTTCTATCCGAGGGGAGCAGGTGGAGCATGCGATGAGCAGGGTGGTGCCAAGGGTCGTGTATGGCACTGATCTCTAGAGTATAGTCCCAGTGGTTTTCCGCTCTGTTTTTTCATTCATTATAGCGTGTGCTGACTGGCCTTTATGCAGCTGGAGAACCACACTAAAAATCCATACATCAGAACTCTACTGATGCGGCAGTTGTTGAAGTTCACTGGTTTGGGGATGTTGGTAGGCCACGATAACAAATTTTGAAGTTTGATATATTGCTGTAGAAAATATAGATGAGAATCAAAGGTGCATTATGTAACTTTTCTTGCGCAGGGTCCGTCAAATGCTTTTCTTCATAGAGATGTTATTGCTTTGTCCAGAAAGTTTCACAGCATGGCATTAAACCTTTCTATCTTCATGGAGATCAAACCAGGCCAAGTTACAGGTCAGATCCGTGGAGAGGCAACCCGCTCACAGTCAGAATGCCTGTTTTTCTAGGTATTTTTGAGCTATAAAACTGCATGTAATTGAATACATGTAAGGTAGAGCTGTTTAATGTTATATTGTGAAACATTCTTAGCAGAGCAATGATATATGCATAGAAACAAGAAAGTGACGGGCCCCAACCAAAAAGTTGCACAGTGCACCTTTAAACTACTTTATGCCACTGACAGTTTCCTCAATAACATAATAGGACATATTTGACTATATTTACTCTTACAGTTTTCTTTGTAAGCCTAAGAAAACCCTCCTGTGTATATGAGCCACTGAAGTCACATTCATAAGCTCTAGATTCTATTGTACCGGTGTATCGGGGGATTGCCTCTCTGATAATAAGTGTCTTCCTGGTCTGAAAAAAAAATAAAATAGACCAGATGGAGTTTCCAACATAGTCCACTGGGCAAACTACTCGCAGCATCTCCATGTGAAAATGTAGGCAGCAAAGCACTATGGGAAATCGAATGTTTCCTGTCTTTGTTTGAGGATGGAGAAGCAACAGAAATAAGAAAGCCCTCAGTCCAAGTAAGTTGAGCCCCCCTGGAGAAATTATTGCATAATGCAGTAAAATGATAATTCATAATGTTCTTTTAAAGGCTTGTTAGCGCAGCGTTTGTCTGTTCTTAAGGAAATGGCTCCACAGAGGGATAGTGGTAATAACCATTTTAGATCAAGTTAGATCAACATCAGACCTCAGATAAATGATAAAGTATATGAATGTGACTCCAGTTATATATTAAGAAACAAAGACAAAGCTGAGGCCAGGTCAGATGTACACAGACTAAGATACTCGTACAATCTCACTGTATTTTCAAAAAAACATGTAACACACACACTTCATTGTTAGAGATATACTGGGGTCTGCTGAAGTGCTTTCTGAACTTCAAAGTCCTTGGGCTTGAAACCAAAACTAGTGCACTCTTTGGTCTAACTTCTGGAATAGTTTACATTTGGGAATGGTTAAATCCAGCAGTTGAAAAAGTTAAAAACTTGAAGGCTAAAACATGCCTAGCATACTACTTAAAGCCACTGTATGTAACATTTTGGCCAAACCACAGACTAAAAGAAAAGCATGTTGTTGTTTTTTTTGTTTGTTTGTTTGTTTGTTTTTTCTTTGTTTGTTTTTTTCATTTTAGTTGCATTTATTCCAATGAAATGCATAGAAAAGCACTGCAATGTGAGTTGGGTTGCATCTCCACAAAACCTGACTCTTATTTGATCTGGAGGAGGGCCTCCTGCTGCTTGTTTCCATGGAAATGTTGTCATTTTCCACACTATGTCATAAACCTCAATTATCTCAAAGGAATGTTCGGAGAAGTATGGTTTTAAATGTATGTATGCGGCTCTGAGAATTCACACAAAACAAAATGACCTGCTCATGCATAAAAGAAACACACAGGGGTAAAAAGCCCTGTAAAGAGCGGTGCCATCACCATTCCATCCCCTGTAGACCACTGCAGGCTTCTCACCGCCAGTTAACCACAGGATAGACACATACAGTATGTAATGCATGTTATTTTACTGTGGGGTCTCGTCACAGGGACAGACAGATTCAAACTGGGCCTTTTTCACTTTACAAAACACTCTAACACTCTCTAAGCTCCAGCTGCTACTTTACGCCTTCACTCCCCACTGTTCCCATGAGGGCTGGAAATTATATTGAACATTTCTAGAAGTTTTACATATTTTAAAGGTTCGGACACTTTAAAGACACTGAAAGGTTTCACTGTTGCACATTACAATGCTATATATAGGGATGCATAAACTCAGCTTTTTCTGGTCCGATACCGATGCCTATACTTTGACATTAAGATCCAAATGTGTTTATAATTATTGTTATTTATCATTTCATAACTACAAAACAGCTCTGTAAAAGTAAATAAGTAAATAAATTTAATCCTTATGAACTAACTAGGCTAATATTGACCACAAAATTGTCTTAATACACAAATTTATAGACAAAAATAATTTGAGTGTAATAAAATAATCACATAAAAATATTACTAAATCCATATTACTTGAACCATTGTGGGGTTTTTTTTGTTTCAAATTGTCAATGATAGCATTATAGAGATGCAGCAGCCTTGTAATTATGATGACCAAAAAAAAAAAAAAAAGAAAATCCATCAACTGTGGATGTGGTGGGGCCAGATAAACATTAGACATTAAACAAAGATTAGATAACGAGGCTACGTCGTTATGTATTGGCTGTTGTCAATCAAACTCCCTACATTTCTAGCATAACTGACTTGCCGGCGCGCTGGGATTATGTGGTTTACTTACGCCTCTTACGCATTCCAGAGATGCAAGACACTGTTTACTCGACCAACACAGCGGTTCTTAGCGGCTTTTTCCAACTGTAGCTTCCTCGCAGTTTGCACAAAGTTTGTTGCGATGGCAAACAAGAATCCACTACCAGTTAACTGCAAAAGAAAGTCCATTTTTGAGGTCACTGAAAGAAGAAGAGAAGGGAAAAGGAGCGAAGCTAAACTAAGGTGATTCTCGGCGATTCCTTCCAGCGATGGCGGCACTGAAGCAGAGGGTCTAAAGACTGACGCGTTGGTCGCTAAATTACTTCTGGACAGGAAACTTCTGCTTATCATTTGAAAACGTACAGTATGGTTACAGCAGCAACAGCGATTCTGAACGCGCACCAGCTATAAACAAGCAGCGTAAGCGTAAAGAGGAGGCGGAGGAGGTGTTTCTATTTAGGGAGCTTGGGGGGGAGTCGCTGGGTTTCTCCTTCATTGGAAAATCCTCTATACAACCTTTAAGCATAAAATCAATCCTTAAATTGCTTTGAATGCGTTCTACAGTTAAGTTCCTTCTTCAGTGCGAATATAAAAAGGTTAATAAGAGGGATAGTGGTAGTGCAGTGGTGTAGTGGGTTAAACATTCACCTAGATACCAGAGGGTAGCCAGTTTGATTCCCAACCCAAGCACATTGCGTTCTAGGATATTACAGTTCAACCCAATTCCCCACTACAATCATAGTATGTGGCTGGTTGCAACAGTTAAGGCATCCGACTTAAAATTTGCCATAAGCAAAAGCAAAAATTCAACCGAAGACTTCTTACATTCTTCACTATATTCTAGCAGTATCTGAGCTGAATTCCCTACTGTCCAAGTTCTGTCTCAAACAACATAGCTGCCATTTTGAACTGCATACATACAAAAGAATACCAGATTAGCGTTACCATTGAGCATACGGCGGGCCTGCAGGGACAAACTATGAATAAACTCTGGGAAATATGTCAGATAAAGTCAATTGAGTTCATGATGTCCTGTAGACTGCTTGGAGGAGAGGAGTAATACAGGATTGTAGAGGGTCTGCCCCTGGCTCTAACTGTCCCCTCTGGGCTCATGAAAGAAAGGTATAGGGGGGATTAGCTTCCACCAATAGACATTTAACGGCTGCAATGAGGTTTGTAATGGTACAATAATGCACTATTAAAACTATATTCATTTGAGAGACCTGTTAGAATATATTCAGGTTTTCTGGAGTATTATGTGCTTCTAACTGCAACTAACCCATGTCCATATATCACTAGATCTTATTTTTGGTTGTCTGTCCGATCTCAGCTTTCTTCTACTAATGTACAGTAATGACAGTCCCTCTTCTGCATCATGTCCGAACCATCTGGCCTTTCTAACAGTAACAACTAAAGTGCAGCTGTTTCTGTGCTCCTCTACTTAATCATGAACAAAGACAAACTCAGTCTCCTCAGTTTCTCAGTATCATTCACTGCTTTCATCAGTGGCTGGGGTTACATGTACTCAAAATCTGATCAGTATTTCTGGAGTTATAAGACTATAAAAAAGACATGTAAAAGCAAAACTGTTGTATCCAAAAGGTCCAAAAAACACAAGATTTTGGTGCGATAGTAAACATAGCCACTGTCCTCTGTCATCACACTTTTTGTTTTGCTGGTTCTTTTTTAGACAAACAATTATGGAACATTGATCTAGGAACTTTTCGGGTGGAGTTTGTCAACTGCTTGTCTTCATGGAGAAGTTATTGCTTTGCCTAGAATTTTTCACAGGTTAAATTAGCAGGTGTATTAAACCCTTAAAAACATGCTGTGAGCAGAGTTGCCTTTCCACAGATCTGACCTGTGACTTGTCCTGGTGGCGTTCGTTATCTGCTTGTCTTTTTCGAGATTCTTACATTTAATGTCACATTGTGAAACATTCTAGACAAAGAAACAACATCTCCATAGAAACAAGCAGACACAAGTCCTTTTTAGGTTCAGGTTAAGAAATGTAAATCAGTCTTAATTTGAGCCTTTTGTGCTCCTGGTTTGAGTTAGATCTGTAGAACGCTCACCAATCCTACAGTAACCAGGTCTATCCAAACGCTGACCAATGCATACTGTTGTTGTTGTTGTGTCTTTGGGCAAGACACGTCATCCATATTCCATGTATTAATGTGGTGAGTGAGTGGTAACCTCACTTCTGTTAATCTACGCCCAGACAGGTGTGACTAGAAGTTGTATACGTGTGTCCCAAAAAGCCATATTATAAAACAAATACACCTTTCTTCTGTGATCCTCAAAACATATATTTGTTTAGACCTGTCTCTATATGGGTTCATTTTAGTACAACACAATAATACTTTGAATGCTGAATATTTTCTTCTTCTTCTTCTTCTTCTTCTTCGGTGTAAAATAAACCACTGATAAACTTGCTCTGTCCCCAAGTCACTCTCTGTACTATCACTCAGTATCTCCATCGCTTCGAGTGAGCCGTAAAACCAAAAGCGTTGCCTAATGAACCTTTACAGATGGGAAGCACTTATTAAGCTGAGTATTTATCTCCGCCAAAGTGCCCTTGAGCAACGCATGAACCTCTAACTCTGTGCTTGTAAAAATGTGCTCAGATCTGATTGGTGACTCCAGGTTAATTTATATTTTCATTTTAGATTCAGCCCTGGGTTTTAATTCATTCAGTTCGAAATGAATTGTGCCATCTCTGGAAGCCATTTGGGTGCTGTTTGCCCGGCAGGCTGCTCAAACACAGACGCCGATCAGAGACGTAGGCCATGTGCTGAAGCTCTCCCCGCATCTGTGGCACTTCCTGTGTTGTGTTTACAGGGAATTACTGTTAAACTCTGCAAATAACAGGGAAATTATCTTGCAATTATGCTCCTATGTGGAAGCCAACGCAAAAGGGATATCAATCTCCCATGACCCTGAGTAAGGATAGATGATGAAACAGGAGTTTTTAGTAATTTTGGGGTAGCATTTTTACTTCTTTGACTATAGGGTGGGGAGTTCAAAAGTGGTTGGAAGCATACAAAATCATGCACAAAAAGATAAAAAGGTTAATAAGAGGGACAGTGATAGTGCAGTAGTCCAGTGGGTTAAGCATTCACCTAGGGACCAAAGGGTTGCCACTTTGACTCCCAACCCAAGCTCATTGCATATCACAGTTCAACCCAATTCCCCAACAGGTAGGGCATCTGGCTTAAAATCTTCATGCGGTTACACTTTCATGTAGAAGCAAACCAAAAGGGATAGAAGTCTCCCATGACCCTCAGTAAGGATAGTTAATGAAACAGGAGATTTTAATAATTTTGGGGTGAGTTTAGCATTTTTACTTCTTTGACTACAGGCTGGGAAGTTAAAAAGTGGTAGGACGCACACTAAATCATGCACAAAAAGATAAAGCTCCACAGATACTCCAGATATTCGCTCAAAGCCTGAAGAAAGGTACAGTATATAGGACTGCAAGGTTACACTACAGGCAATTTATCATAGAGCCAAAGTGGAGAATAAGTACTTTTTCATATTTAAAACTCATCTTATGTCATTGAGTAATCTAAAAATATGCATTATAATTTTACACTTTTTTCTGCCCCCCTACCTGACCTGCACCTCTCAATCACCCACCCACCCACTGTGGTCCCATATGGAGGTTTTACATACGTTATAATGTTTAATCATCAAAAACATTTGGCAAAACATCTGGAGTTGTGTTTTGTTTCAATCACACGTTTAACACACAAATCCTGCATATTTAGGCTGTGTTCTTCTCTCAAATGGAAAACACTTTGTTCCACCTTGTGATGTCATGTGGTAATACAGGAAGTGCTCCACTGCGTTTTTAAACTCCATACACCTTCACTAGAATCATTTGGACAATTTCAGCCCTGGAATTGGTAATCTCTACTGAACAAAAGGTAGCTGTAGTTTTCTGTTAACTTGAAAACTACAGCTTCATGACATCACGAGTTGGAAAAGAACATTTTGAGTGTTACTCAAACATGTGTGAATGAAATAAAACACCACTCCCTGTATGTTGTTGAGGAGGTAACAACATTCGGACCTGGCTTAACACAGCTCACAAGAGTAAATTTTGTGTTATATAGGACCTTTAATATTAATGTTTATACAAGTCCTCATTTGTTACAAGTACAGTCAATCTTCCTATGGTCAATTTCACATCTACAAAGTACAACAAACAATATTTAAAACAAAGCTGTGTAAAATGAGAAATAATAACATGCATATAAGTATATACTACTAGTATATTTGAATGTTCCTGCGGCAGCCATGCAAGCT
Source organism: Taenioides sp. WSHXM2023 (assembly GCA_029959045.1). Lineage (NCBI taxonomy): Eukaryota > Metazoa > Chordata > Actinopteri > Gobiiformes > Gobiidae > Taenioides > Taenioides sp. WSHXM2023. The sequence continues at coordinate 24,346,691 of CM057106.1, read as the reverse complement.
TCTATCCACTGCCCAGGTACATCCCCATTTTAGGCTTAAACTCATAGACTGTATATATAAATGGACATAGCTAACCCGCTAGCTGCCATTTTCCAAATAGGAAGTGAGCATAGGGGCGCTTCCGGCTCCATCGACTCAGTTTCCAATTCACTTTGCATTGAAAAATCGTCACCCCTCTCTCTGCAACTTCTTCATCATTTTGGTTTTACAATGTTCATATTAACCCGCTTTACATGATCTCGGTGTTTTTATTTTGCTTAAAACTCCAAGATTAATTTCACTGGAGCTGAACACTGTAGGTGACGTCACATTCTCTTAGTCCACTTCTTTATACAGTCCATGGTTAAAGTCTAACACACCTCCTGTAGATTTTGTGTAACACACTAGGACGACCATCTGTCCAACCTTAAAATCACCAAACTTTTAAAATACTTTTCCTTTTTACTCACTTCAATCACTTCTTCCATATTAGCTCCTCTTTTTCACAATGCTGCCTGCTTCATCCGCACAGAAGCCACTAGAGTGTAAGCACAGGATTAGAATATAATCTCCCCACTCCTTGCGACTTCTATGGTTCGCTATCATCTCAGGAAAGGATTCTTATTTTTCCCTTTTTTTCCGGAAAGTACTTGGTGGCAGGCCAAATCTATACCGTTTCCATTTTTCAACTTCTCCCGCTGCCCTTATCCAATTCAGGGCTTATGATTGTAATACTAAAACAGTGCCAGTTGTCAAAGCAGCCCCGGCGATGATGAATGCCCCATTGCATTCTGGGTTGTTTGTTTTTGGTTCAGCGTGGGAGGGGGTCACAATTGAATTTTATGCGTATACTGCTCTGGGTCTATAGCGTTGATTAAATTGAATAGTTTTGTTATCTGGATTAAAAGGAAAAGAAATATATATGGAGTATGATATTGGGCAATAGAAAATAATGAGTTCTTTCATCTTTGGCAGGGAGGGCATCAGGAGCAGTCAGACTTCACAGAGAGACGCACACAGCTTAAGGGAAGCTATAATTAGAAAATGTCAAACGTGTGTCTGGGTGCAACGCATGTGGAATAGTAACATCTGTGACATAGGCTGGGCTGTAATAAGATGTTTTATCATGCAGTAAATAGGGAGGGTATGATGTAAAATGTTAGTGTTGTGATTGTGATTCGGGCTGGGAATCACAGATACTCCAAACATGGCTCACGATACGATATTATCAGGATATGGCGATACATGCGATAATCGATATATTGCACATGATAGTCTGTGATATATTGCTGTTCTGTGTAACTTTTCTGGTAGAGGGTCTGCCTACATTTTTGTCTCCATGACGATGTAATTGCTTTGCTTGGAACATTTCATAGTATGGCATTAAACGTAACCATATCCATTGAATCAAGCAGGAGATGCCACTAGAAGAAGATACCATCAGATATCAGAACAAAGCAATAAAAACACCTATAACTGAATGAATGGAAAATGTATACGTTTAATGCCACACTTTGAAACATTTCAGATAAAGTAATATCATCTCCATGGACACAAGCATGTGGTGGACCCTCTACCCAAAAAGTTACACAAAACACCTTTAAGAACCAAACAGATTTTAGCAACAATATTCCTTTGTTAAACCACCACTTGTGCAAAGTTAATATGAAACCCATCTATTTTAATCATTAAAACGAACCAAAAAAATGAATATGTCAATGTATTGCATAAACAAGTTTCCTTCCACTAAACAAACAACAAAATTGTCATGCAAATGCAAAAAAATTTAGACATGATACCAAAAAATACTCTTGCCAATATACTGAGACAGCAGCCCACAATAACGATACTGTATCACTAAATTTAGAATCACGATATATCGATATTTCAATATTCTTGCACAATCCTAGTTGTGACTTATTGTGAGAAGAAGAGCTGCAATTTTATTCATAATTATTTATATCAAACAACAGTGAAATCCTTACACAGTGTCTAATAGATTACCATTGTTCTATGTCTGTGATCAGCTTTATCAAATCAGCTTTTCTGAATAATTAAGGAAGGTTAGTGACAATAAATGAAGGATTGAAATGAAACAAAACACAAGTCCAGGTATGTTTTGGAGGAGGTAACAACATTATAACACGGTTAAAAGTTCACAAGTCAATTTTGCGTAATATAGGAGCTTTAATTATAAAATGTCTGGTGTTCTGAGCAGGATATGACAGTGTGTTTTATTTCGCCTGCTTTCAAAAGATTCATTGATTCTTGAAAAGGAAGAGAAAATAATTGCCCTCCTACAAAACTGCCACAGCTCCTGTCAAGATCAGGGGTTGCTAATGATTCTATGGGAACGGGGCTTTTGTATTCTCCATGTTAGAAGTAGAGACACTGACAGGCTGCTAAACCTAAACTGGACATATGCAAGTGGGTGAGACAGGTGCATGATGGGAAAAGTTAGGCTAAAGTTGTGAGTCATTTTGGATCATGGTCAGGTTTTTAAATAGGCCTCTCTTCAGACATGACAAACAGGAGGGGCAGAAACACAGGTGGCTCTTTTAATTGAGACTGTGAATCAAATTTTAAAAAATCTGAAATGCGGCAAAGTTCATTGTGAGAAAATAACTGGAATATCAAAATGACTGAAATTGGGAATTTTGTTTTCAGAAACATCTACTGAATATTATAATTGTAAAATAGGCTATTTGCCCAAAAGGATGGATTTTTCAGAGAATTACTTTTTCTTTTTTTTTTATCCAAAGACAGAATTTCCTCTGTTCAATTCATATTAAGACTTAAAATATTATTTAGAAGAAGTAGTAGTAACAGCAGTAAGAAGTAGCTGTGGTAGTAATAGTAGTAATAGATGTAGTAGTAGCTGTAGCAGTAGTGGAACGTAATGTAGTAAAAGTATTATACATTTTAAGTGATTACTTTTTAAATTTTACTTCACTACATTTGAAAGAAGGTATCTGTACTTTCTACTCCACTGCAATTTTGAATAGGAGTGAAAAGTAAAAGTATTTTTCATTACTGTTTGAGACCTGCTGGGAAAACTAAGGGGTTTATTTTTAGCATGTTCGGTTTGAGCAAATAAAAATATACAAATAAAAACCGCTAGGGGAAAAAAAAATCTGTTGAACAAAATTCAGCACAAATCTTTATCAACATTTATTACATTTGGAGCCTTATAAGACTTCAGAATGTGCTTAATACTTTTACTTTGTACTGAAGACCACAGCCGGCTCAAACAGCGCTGAAAAAACCCACATCATCCATGGGAATCAGACATGTGCACCGATTCCTAGACAGTGCACATGTGTAGCAGGGGACAACAGCAACGCTAACTTTCAACACAAGGTCTAACTAATAACTCGCTTTCAGCAACAAGTCACTGTTTGCAGATTCGCGTTTCTAATAATTAGATGTTAGTTAGAAATTTTGACCATCATTTAATGAAACAGTGAACTAGTTTCAGGGCTATTTTGTGTGAAATGGAGGATCCAGACGGAGCATTGGAGTTAGAGCGGCTGGGGCAGTGAGGAGCCTGCTCTGGACTTACTCCACTTCAGGGAAATGCAGGACGCTTCTTCAGGAAAGGCGTGGTTTTGATTTGCATTTGTGAGAGGTGCAATTCTAACACAGGGCTGTGTTTAACAGGATGTTTGTGACACATCAGGCTGTATTATAAGTGCACCTGTCTAACCGGTGCACCTGCCTGACCAGTGCACCTGTCTGACCAGTGCACTGTATGTTAGTATTTCTTCATGAATGTAGATTTTGTGAGCTGTCATATATTTCTCATATGGTTTCTAGATGCATAATAATAATTACACAGATAACAATAGTACTGAAGGCTCAGTTGGATAAAGAAGTGTAGAAGTAAATAGCCCACAAATAGCCCTGTTTGTCCCATATACTGTACAAAGAGGGTGCCAAATACAGTCCAATATATACAAATATTAATAAACTATATGATCTAGGCTTCTCTAATTTGACTCCAGAATGGCTCAATATACATGCAATTAATGTGAATAAAAATAAATATACTAATTTGCAATGTAGTTTGCATAAAAAGTGGTGTTATTAAATTGTTATCAACTAAATATTGATGTCCACCCCAAGTTTGCTTGCCTACCCATAAAAGTCACCACACGCTATTGGTATTAGTATTAGGATTAGTATTAGTATCAGTAGCAGAAGTAGTAGCAGTAGTAGTAAAAGTAAGCTGTGGTTGTAGAGCCCGAGGGTGTGATACAAGAGCAAGAGCGTACATTTAAATGTGTAGTGTGGATGCAGAAATTGGTAAGGAGTGCGTTTGGAAGATATTGCAAAATTAATGTTTACCTATTTGTTTAAGTCATCAAATTTAAATTTTGTAGATATAACGTTATTTTTGCTCTAGGATGTAACAGAAGTGGCACAATATAGGTGAATATCAGACATCTGAACTTGTCAGTTTATGTTGTGTTCTCTATATTGTCCACAAGCAAACAAACTTTTCCACCTTCATGGCACTCAAAGCGCTTTACATCAAAGAACCACTCACCCACTCACACACATTCACACACCAGTCTACACAGACACTGGGGGCAATGTGTGGTTAAGGGTCTTGCCCAAGGACACAACGACAGTGGGGCAGTGGATTAGACCTCTCAATGATGTTTTATGTCGAGAGCGGGATTCGAACTGCTAACCTTTGGACCAGTGGACACCGTGCAATACATAATGTTACTTAGTCTATTATGTAACTTTTTAAGTTGAAAAGGATGTTTTTCGAGGTATTTCTAGAAATGAATTCACCTGCAATTGTAAAATAAATGCAGATATGTTTATTGCCATATTGCGGAACACCCCCAGCAGATCAGAAAATAGTATAATTTGGGCCCTTTAATTAGGTGGTGTCTCCCTGGAATCACAGCAAACACAGTTTCCTCCCTCGTCAGTTGTTTCATGAGGACAGAAGCTCTGCTGGATCCTGGTTTGTTTAAGCCTGACTCAGTGTAGTCCCAAGTGAGCCCAACTCTTCAAAGATCTACAAAAACAATAGGCCTGAGCTGCTTCAAAGGGCTCTGAGTCTGACTGTGACTGAGAGAGAGTCAAGATATGTTTGATCTAAGCACAATGTCAAAAGAAACCGAGAAATCAATGCAAGCCTCTGACCTCCAAGTTATTTTTATAGATTCATTTAAATACAGTGAGTTTGATGTTGGCCACTGTACACTGTTAGTTATATAATACTCATGAATGTTATGTGAGTGATTTATCTGTTTGATGAAATATTTAAATGTGAATTAATATTGAACAAAGTGACGTTTATAAAACTTTGTAGAAGAAAGGACTGAAGCTGAGGGCAGAGCTTTAATCAAATATGGGCTTGCTCCAAAGCAACAATTACAAGTCTAGTTTCTACCAGTTGTCTCTAATGTAAGCAAAAACTGAGGCCAAATTCATTTATTTCTATCCAAATCTTTAATCTACAATGAAAAATAAATATAAAAAAGATATAAGTTAGATATTAAAGCATAAATGATTTAGCATAGAGAAGCAGTTTTCTCTTTTTGGAAGCCAATACAACTATTGTATTGTAAGAAATACTTTTTATTTTGCAATAACAAGAATCATGCCCAGACCTGAATTTGAATAAGGAAACTCTCAGCTTGCTGTTTGCTGCATGATCTTGAGTATTAATTCGTTTTAGCGCAAGTTTGTAACAATCCCGTAGAGATGTGAGAGGAGCAGAAGTGGTGACTATAACATAAAGATTAGATAATCCCAACCTTTAGGGACTATACCTAATTTGTCATGTAATGAAGTAAAATATAGTTCTTAGGGTCAGAATCATAGACTGTAAATGGACATGGCTAACCTGCTAGCCATTGTATTCTAAATAGGAAGTGAGCATGGGCACACTTCAGGCTCCATTGACTCCACTTTGTATAGAAAAATCATCACCCCTCTCTGCATAACTGCTGCTGTCAGACTCGACATTTTGGTCTTGGAATGTTAAGCCCCATAACTGCTAGCCTCAGTGTGCCTCATTTGACTGGAACTGAACGTTACGGGTGATACACTCCCTTAGTCCACTTCTTTATAGTCTATGGTCAAAATGAGATTCCTGTGTTTTATTGAGAACCTGGAAGTGCACTGTTAGGATGCTAGTTGCTGATAGTTTTGCTGTGACAACAAAACTCCACTCTGGTCTCTGAAAGTAAAAAGTCCCTATAATTACACTGCAGTGAATAATTAGGATGTTAGGAACACGAAAGTGAGAGATAACTCTGGACCACTGCAAACCATTTAAATGAACAAGTTCTGTTTTTCACCTTTTAAAATGAGGTGCAGTGCCTTTAAGCTTCATTTATTCAAACAAACACCATGGTTGTGGGAAACTGATATTACTGTCTGTTTCATACACATTTCCACTGGATTGAATGCATTTTTTAGACACACCCGATCAATACACACCCAGATAATCCATTGAACATGTCCTCCTCTTCCAATGCTACCCAAGCCCTTTATCACCTTGTTCCTTGTAGCTCATTTCCAGCCCTTTGACGAACTTTGTGCTTTGTAAAACATGATGTATCCGACGCCACCATCTCCATTGGCCTTTAAAACCAAGTTAAACACTGAGGCAGCCCCAGGTTATTTATTAGCCCCATAAAAGTGTGCGCAAGGGGAGAAGAGAGGCTGGGGAGGCAGGAAGATGGAGCACTGGGCATCTGCAGGGCGTGCAGAGAGCAGAGTCTGTTATCAGGAGAGGATCAGCAGACTCACACAAATCAAGAGAAGAGGCTGAGGAGTGCGATCGATGCAGGTGGACACACACATGAGCCACTGCACGGAGCTTATGGGACTGAAGGAGTGAGCACCTGCAAGGTCAGTGTCACGTTAAGTACTGTAATCACTGGACAGCGGCAAGAGAGGCTGGAGTTTAGGTTTGAGAAGTGGGAAGGGAGATCGGGTTGGACAGTAGATGAGTATGTAGAATATTTAAATATTTAGATAAATCTTGCTGATGGTAGAACAAAATTTTGAGCTGGGTCAGTTTAAATCTTTTGTTATTTAATTCCATTGGTGGTTAAAGGGTATAGTTAAATGTCCTGTATCACACAAAATGGATTCTTGAGAGCTTTAAGCCATGTTATAATGTTGTTAGCTCATCAAAAACATACCCGGAGTTGTGTTTTGTTTCATTCACACATATTTGAGTAATCCTGCATTATTAGTCTGTCTGCATCTCCACAGATGGAATGCTGTGTTCCACCTTGTGATGTCATGAAGTGGCAGTTTTAAAGTTAACAGATGCCTTTACCTTTACCTTTAGTTCCATAGAGATTATTATTATCCAAATGATTATAGTGAATTGAGTTTAAAAGCAGAGTGGAGCACTTCCTGTACTGCCACCTGACATCACAAGTTGTTTTCCATCTGAGGGAAAAACTCAGCCTAAATATGCAGGATTTATGTGTTAAATGAAACAAAACACAGCTTTTGTTGTGACGAGGAAACAACATTATAAGATAAATCAGAAAATAGTGTAATATGGGTCCTTAAAGCTTTCAGTCAAACATTTTATCTCAGTCTTTAATACTCTTATATCAGAATTACAATAAACACACTAGCATTATTTTGAGTAGGCTATTTGTACCTGAAACTAATTACTAAAATCATTAGTTCAAAATAAAGTTAAAATTTTGAGTCTCTCTACATCAAAGGACACACAATATATGTATTTCCTTTAACCAGTGCAGAGAAGGAACAGCCATTTCCTCATGGGACTGCGACCTCTTGACGCCCACACACAGAGTCACGGTCAAACATGAAGACAGCCCCAGGTCCTGTCACACGTACACACACACAGACATGCACAGACACATACACACAGACACACACACACAATATAAACTCTATCAGTCCTTTGTTACGTAGTCATTTCTCAGGCCGAGTTGTGCTTTGCCAAAAGCGCTGCTGTTGTGGAGGAGATAGGAGCAGAAGAGAGGCACAGAGCCACCTCCAGAGGAGAGGGTTCAGTCCAGGTTATTGGATTAAAGCTCCTTCTGTTTGTAGAGCCGAGTCCTCAACTTACAACAGTGTGGCAGAGGGACAAGGGACCAGCCTGTGTGAGAATGGTGTCGGATATCGAATATTTTGACACATACAGAGGTTGATACATGCCGGTTTTCATTATGAAGATTTGGAAAGGAGTTTGTATATATTTATCATGCAATTATATTTTTAAAGTAAGTTTCTCTCACTATATCACAATAACTGTGAAATAGCAGTTATTGCAATGAACATCTTCAGTTTAGCAGTTATTGCAGTTTTCCAACTCCATATTTTTACTCCTACTCCTACTACTTAAAATGGTTTATTGGTATTATCTTGCTTTATTGTTACTGAGTCAGTTGAATGTAATAGTTTCAATCTTATCATTTATCAAAATCTCTCTGGAGCATTGTATCGTGCATCAAAATTTGTTATCATGACAGGCCTATCCAGATCCTGTCTCAAATAGTAGAACAGCAGGTGTGTTTGTTTAAGATATCTTGTTCAAATCATATAATTATCTTTTAAACATTTCCTTCTTCTGAACATTTTTTCGTTAAATGCCTTTTTGTTTTTGATCTTCTGCACAAATTATATTGTTTTGCCTCGTGCCAAGTCTCATTTAAAGATATAATTTCATTTAGATCATTTAGCAGAGTCCCATAGACACACAGTGCAGTCGTGCTCAGAGGAACAAAGTGCCTATGGTGAGTGTGTGTTTACAGACAGAGCCTAATCTCAGCTGTATTCAGGCTCACTAGTCGACTAATGTCCTGTTTTATCAGCGCCTGATAAAAATAGACAAATAACCTGCCTGTGGGACTGATCACTGAGAGGCTCCAGTCCACAGTCTGTCCCCATTTTGACACAAAGCTGTCTTTATGGCGACAATACAACCAGAAATATACAACTAAAATTAGAAAACTGTTCATCTTTGGACGGAAAGTGGTTGTTAAATTGAGTGAGTCACTGATGAAATAACAATTAATCATTCAAAACAGGATATATTTTGAATGAAGTGGTGCCCATAACAGGGGAAAGTGCACAGAAACATATGAATAAATGTATATGTATGAATTGGATACTTCTAAATTAGAAGGGTCTATATTAAGCTATTCTCATCTATGTTATAATGTCCTCATCAGAACCTGCAGTTGTGTTTTGTTTCACTCACACATGGTTAACACACAAACCCTCTATATTTAGTCTGAGTTCTTCTCTCAAAAAACATTCTGTTCCACCTTGTGATGTCATGTGGTAACACAGGAAGTGCTCTACTACTGTATGTTTTTAACCACATATAACCACTAGAATAATTGTTTTGGATGATTTCAGCCCTGGAATCGACAAGATCTACTGAACAAAACATAAAAGGTAGCTGTTAACTTGAAAACTACATGACATCACAAGGTGGAACATGTGTGAATGAAACAAAACACAGCTCCAGGTATGTTTTTGGTGAGATAACAACATTCTAACATTGCTTAAAGCTCAAGAGTCAATTTTGTGTAATATAGGACATGTAACATCCAATCGTCAATGTCAGCCAATCAAAGCAAGCCGCACCTTTGTCTCTCAGCCTAACACCTCTAAAGCCATTCATATAAATACTGTCTTTCTCCACTAGCACAACCCTCATCTGTCCAATGACCGTCTGCCTCCTCAGCCTCCTTAACCAGGTCAGCCAGAACCACACGCTTTGACAAAACTCCAAAGGCGAGTGGATCTGGAGCCGTATCCTTTCTCCCTGATTTTAGATTGACAGGCAGATTAACCAATCAGAGAGAAACATGGTCCATTCGTGTCAAATGGAGCATTCTTCCCCTTCTTTACCTTACAGTACAGAAGGGGAAAAAAACTGCATGGAACTTTACAGAATCAACAATCAAATCACCAAACTATTATTTATCTCAGGTAAAAGAAGTTAAATATTTTGTTCTGAATGATATGAGAATTTTGAGGAGGAGAAATCTTTCACATTTTTTTTTTTTTTTTTTTTTTTATATTTTTTTATTTTTTATTATTTCAATACAGATAAAGAAGAACATACAATAACAATAAGAAATCAGTAATCATAAAAAAGAACAACAACCAAACAAGAAGAGTATATATATGTATATTATGTGTGTGTGTGTGTGCATGTGTGTGTGTGTGTGTGTGTGTGTGCATGTGTGTGTGTGCGAAAGCGGGAAAGAGATTGGGAATAGTGGGTTTGAAACCAGAAGGGAGGAGGTGGTAGTAATCACAATAGTAATAATAATGATAATATATAATGTACAATAATAGTAATAATAATAATAATAATAATATATAATGTACAATAATCATAACAACAACACAGTAACAACAACAGATATAAACATAACAATAATAATCATAATTACTAACTAAACAGAAGAAGCTATATTTGAGGTGTTATGGCTCTAAAAAGGTGATGAATGAGGACCAGGGTGTGTTCGATGAGTCTGTATTGAGTTCAGAGTGCATGGTATGGTTGGAGATGTAGTCAAATAGTAACTGTTTCCAAGTGGCAATATGTATTTTGTCCCGTGATTTCCAATTAAGTAAAATAACTTTCTTGGCGATAGTTAGCGACACAAGGAGGTGTTTTTTGCTAGATTGATGGAGATTGAAAGTGGATATGTCTCCAAGCAGGCAGAGGGATGGGGACATTGGGATGTGACATTCGAGTATTGTGGTGAGTGCATGGGTGATAGTTTCCCAGAATGCTTGAATTGGTGTACAGTGCCAGAAAGCGTGAATGTAATTGTCAGTGTTTCCTTGTGTACATTGTGAACATGCTCCAGAGGTGGATCCCATTTTTGATAATTTATAGCCAGTGTAGTGGTATCTGTGAAGGACTTTGAATTGAATGAGTTGTAGGTTAGAATTGCTGGTCATTGAGTAAAGGTTTTTGCAGATTTGGGTCCAGAAATTGGCATCAGAAGCAAACGCTAAATCCTGTTGCCATTTTGTAATTGGTAGAGATTGTTCATTGTCTGTATGTGTGATTATTTTGTATATCTTTGAGTTTAATTTTATAGGGGTAATCTGTATAAATCTTGATATTATTTGAGGAAGGTTTAAGTTTGTTGATTGAGTTTTTAGTTTATTTTGAATGATTGATTTTAGCTGGAGGTATTCAAGGAAGCATTTGCTCTCGATGCCATATTCCTGGACCAGGTGTGTAAATGGTGCAAGAGTGTTGTCAGTGAAAATATGTTTAAGGTGAGTTATGCCCTTTTCTTCCCATTTGATAAAGTGTAGAGGTTTCTTATTACTTGTGAATTCGGGATTGTTCCAGATTGGTGTGTTTTTTGTTGGAGTGTGAGGGGTATGTGATATTTGGTAGAATTTCCACCAGGCTGTCAGAGCCGCTGCTATGGTTGGTGCTTTGAAAAGTGCATTTTTCCTTATTGATTGGTCCAGAAAAGGTAAGTCTGAAATTTTTATTTTGTTACATATTATTTGTTCAGTGTCAATCCAAATTTGATCAGAGGGGTTTGAGTGAATCCATTTGTAAATAAACTGTAGATGGTTGGATATTGAATAATGATAAAAGTTTGGCGCATTAAGGCCTCCTTGTAATTTTGGTTTCTGGAGTGTTGAGAGTTTAAGCCGTGGGGGTTTGTTTTTCCAGTAAAATGCATTAATGGTGGAATCGAGTGATTTAAACCAAGCTGCAGAGGGTTGGACAGGGGTCATTGAGAATAGGTAGTTGATTCTGGGAAGAATAGACATTTTGATAATGGATATTCGGCCTAATATTGAGATGGGGAGATTCATCCAGCGTTGTAAATCATTTTCTATTTGTTTAAGTAGTGGAGAGAAATTGAGGGTAGACAACTCTGACAGCCTGGGGGAAATCCTTATTCCCAAATAGGTGATGTGATCGGTGCAGAGTGGAACTGGGGTGGGTGTTGATGTCACATCCCAACTGTTTGGCTGTAGCGGTAGTATTGATGACTTATTCCAGTTGATTGAGTATTGAAAAAGGCTAGAGTATGCTTCTATAAGGTTTATGGCGTGGTGAAGGGAGGTGGGTGGGTCTTGTAAAAATAGGAGAACGTCATCTGCATATAGACTTATTTTATGTTCCTGGTTTAGTGTTTGAATACCTTTGATCTGATTATTTTGACGGATTGCAGCTGCCAGTGGTTCAATGAAAATTAGAAACAATAATGGTGAGAGTGGGCATCCCTGCCGGTTCCCACGATGCAATGTGAAGGGTCGTGATGTTAAACCATTTGTGATAACAGTGGCAGTAGGTGATGTATAGAGAATCCTTATCCAGTTGGTGAATGACTCTCCGAAGCCAAACCTCCCAAGCGTGGCAAACAGGAAAGTCCAGTCAACTCTGTCAAATGCCTTTTCTGCATCTAGAGATGCTATTATGTGTTTTCCTTGGTTTATTGATGACCAGTGAATTAGATTAAACAATCTGCGGGTGTTAGTGGATGCGTATCTTCCTTTGACAAAACCTGTTTGGTCTGGGTGAATGATTGAGGGGATTACTTTCTCTAATCGGTGAGCGAGTGTTTTGGCTATAATTTTTGTGTCTACGTTCATGAGAGAAATGGGCCTGTAGCTAGATGGTAGTGTAGGGTCTTTATTAGGTTTGAGAATAAGGGATATTGTGGCTGAGTTCATGTGTATTGGGAGTTTAGAGTTTTGTTTTGATTCTTGCAGCATTTGCATGAATAGTGGTGACAGTATGTCCCAAAAATGTTTGTAGAACTCAGCAGGGAAGCCATCGGGACCGGGAGATTTATTGTTAGGCATACATGTCAGAGCTGAGTTCAGTTCTGTTTCCATAATTGGTGCATCTAATCTCGATATTTGGTCTGTGGTGAGAGTTGGTAAATTGATGTTCTTAAGGAAGGATTGTATATGTTCTAGGTTTGTTTGTATTTCAGAGGAGTATAGTCTACTATAGAACTTTTGAAATATCTCATTTATTTCTCTATGTGATGTGGTGGGCTTCCCTGCTGAGTTCTTGATAACAGGAATTGATGTTTTGTCTTTGTTTATTTTGATTTGGTTTGCCAAATATTTGCCTGATTTATTGTTATGGTGAAAGTATTCTTGTCTGAGTCTGTGAATGAGGAATTGAGTTCGTTTATTTATAATTTCATCTACCTGGAATTTGAGTTTCACATTTGAAAGACACGTGATATAAATTAGCGGCTGTGGTTGGACCGTCTGAAGTTTGGACAAAGGCTTTTCACCCTCTGTTTGGTTCCAGTCCCTTTTGAATTCAAACAGAATGTAGAAGAGACTGGCTGGCCAGACAAGCAACCTCCAGCCTTTCTGGCCACATTCATAGATACAGACAGCTGTGTAAAGTGGTGTTGTCAATCAGGTGCTACTTATGGAGATAGAATGAAAGTTACCAGTGTTCTGAAGTCTGACATGAGTAACAGCTTTCTCAATGAGCCCAGCAGAAGCAGTGAGTGAATATGCGCAGTGTCTAATGATGGGACTTTGTTTTCCAATTCCAAGTCCCTCACACAAATCCACACTCTCTTATGATAAATGAGATCCGTTTTATTTTTATTGCACCAGAGTTTGGAGAAGTTTGGAAACAGCGCTGGTGTCACTTCGACTCGTACTGACAGACCGTAATCAGCAGCGGGCCAGCCCTCATTATTAGAACAGGTGGGAACAGTCTGATTCATTTAGAGGACAGTATACCAAGGGGCCAATCGCTGAGAAAACTGACAGCCAGTGATGTGGCAATCTAATCAATAACTAAGTATGGCTAAATTTGGCCAATTTAAAATGTAATTAAAAGTGTAATTAAAATGACACTTTTCTGGTGGTGGATCTGCAGCTTACTTGTCTCCATGGAAATGCTATTACTTGATTGAAATGTTACAGTATGCTATCTCTTATCTATTTAGTAAATTATGAGTGTTTTAATTGCTCAAAAACACACTCTTACTGTGTCTTAATGACAGATCTGACCTGTAAATTTGGCTTGTGGCATCCATAGACTGTATATATAAATGGACATAGCTAACCCGCTAGCCACCGCATTCCAAACAGGAAGTATTCATGGGGGCACTTCCGGCTCCACTGACTCTGGCCCAATTGACTTGACATTGAAAAATTGTCACCTCTCTCTCTATAACTGCTGCAGTGAGCCCTGTTATTTTGGTTGTAAAATGTTCGTATTAACCCGCTCTACATGATTCTGGTGTTTTTATTTCACTCGGCTCCAAATTCACCCCTATAACCGCTAGCATTGTGAGCTTCATTTGACTGGAGCCAAACGCTATGGGTGACGTCACACTCCCTTAGTCCACTTTATACAGTCTATGGTGGAGTCTCCTCCTTAGATATTTACATTTAATACTGTGAAACATCCCAGGCAAAGCAATAACAACACCATGGAGACAAAAAGAAAATGTCAGACCCTCCAACAGAAAAGTTACATAGTGAAACTAAGAAATTTCTAAGGAGCAATGGAGGCAATACCATATTGTGCATACATACTTCTCTTCAGTTTGTTCTTTTGCAGTAGAAGTTTGTAGAAGTAGAAGTACAGTAGAAGTTTGCCTCCCAACAACACAAGGTGACAAATTACTGGACTGTGGTTTTAATACTTCTGCACTTGTCAACAGAATTTATAGCCAGTGGGGAAAACAAAAGCCTGTACAAAATGATAATTGCATTCTGAATTATGGAAAATATTTTCAAACACTTTTGAAGAATGGACCTTAGATCAGCACCTGGGAGGTAACTGATTTTTCAAAAACGTTCAAAAGACCAACAGCATTCGATGTATTGTATGCAGCTTATTATCAGATATGAAATTACAAATGATTAATGATCTACTATTCAAGGACAGGACTGCATCTCATTTGAACAGTAAACCTCGAACAGTGCAGTGAATGGTGTCGTTTGGTAGCCTATATAAAGTATGTATAAGTATGTATTCATTGAGGGCCAATTACATTACTATATTATGCAAAATTGACTCTTATGAGCTTTAAGTCATGTTATAATGCTGTCATCAAAAACATGCCTGGTGTTGTGTTTTGTTTCAGTTGTGTTTGAGTAATCCTGTATTATTAATCTGTCTACATCTCCAAAGCTCAAAATGCTCTGTTCCATTTTGTGATGTCATGAAGTGGTAGTTTTCATGTTAACAGCTATCCTTTACCTTTAGTTCAGTAGAAATTGGCAATTCCAGGGCTGAAATTATCCAAATGGTTCTTGTGAAGGTGTATGGAGTTTAAAAACCCAATGGAGCACTTCACAAGGTGAAAGAGAGCCTAAATATGCAGGGTTTATGTGTTAAACATGTGTGAATGAAACAAAACACAACTCAGGTATGTTTGTGATGAGGAAACAACATTATATCATAGATCAGAAAACAGAGTAATATTGACCCTTTAAATCCAGGCTTAAAATGGTTCTATTTAGCTGTGCGTATGACTAAAAGGTTTTTATTTAATGTTAATTAAGTATTTTTGTATTTATTTTGACTTCCATTAGCTGTGGAAGCACAGCTGTTCTTCCTGGAGTCACTGACCTATGGTGCATGTTTTTTGGATTGATGGGGGAAACCAGAGTGCCCGAAGGAAACCCACCCACACACAGGGAGAACATGCAAACGCCACACAGAAAGGCCCGGGCGATCCCGGAACCTTCTTGCTGTGAAGCATGAGTGCTAGCCACTCAGCCACCGTGCCATGATTATATTTTGATTTATTTGTATTGTGATTATTGTTAATTATTTTCTTATTCTGTAAAGCACTTTGAATTACTTTGTGTACGAATTGTGCTATACAAATAAACTTACCATGACACTCCTATTACAAATTTTACTGTTATGATTATTGTGAGACAAAACATCACGATTTACTGATTATTCACGATTACTGATGTATAACAAAAAAAAGTGAAATCTTTAATTTTCTTTCACTCTAATAAATTACCACTCCCCTACTATTTGGCTAGCATTACAACATCAAACTAAACTGTCTTAAAGTAAAAGTAAAGTTACTGTGGTATAAACAGCCAGATAAAAAAGAACAATAAAGTTAAGTTTACATCTTTGGAGTAGAGACTGAATTGAAATTAACCAACTTACATTTTAGTTGGTACGATTATTTTGACCTGAATAAACACGATTATTGATTAAATGAATAATCTTGACATCCTTACTCTGTAAATATGTCATACTAAAATTTCAATACTAAAGAATAGGCTCAAAGCCCAATAAGAGTCCAACACCACAATGATAATAAAAAACACTTTCTAGCGACAATAGAATGTGATTTTAACATTAAATCGTAGTACTTTCTTTTATATTACCAAGTGGCTTCATATCTGTGTAATCCCTCAGTGGTCCTGTAGGTTCCACAGTGGTCCATGGGCATATACTAGTCTATGTGCTCTTATACTTGTTCTGATACAGCTCAAGATCATTCTAAAGCTACATTTTTTATGACATTTTAACATTTTTTGTATTGATACCTGCTCAAATGAGTATCTAGCTATGACACTAATTTTAGTATCGTAAAATTTCACATAGCACTTTTGTTTTACGTCTTTGTAACAAGTCAGGTACAATGTTTGGGCAGTCTAAAGTCAATTGGGACATCTGGGGTGATCTGCCAAAGCCAACTCATTAAAACTGAAAGTCGTAACATTAAAATCTCACAGATGATTGATCAAAATAGACACGTTTCTCAATTATATTAAAGTGTAAAATATTTGTGAATTTTTTATGACAGTAAGTACTTCTCGCTCTGTTTTCAGAGACAGCCATTGGTCTCGATAGCTTCTATTTATCCAATTTTGAAATACATCAATTTGAAAAGGAAGATGGAAACTAACCCGCAGCTTCAGCAAGTGTCTTCATAGTCCAAATGCTCTACTAAAAGTGAAGGTACATCTCATTCCCTCTGGTCACCCATCTGTTTCTGTCAGTCAGTCGCAACTTACAAACTCAGACTCTCATCTTTTAAGCGTTTGAACTGCGTTAAATATTAACATTTCAGCTATTATCAGAATGATAAAAAGTTAGGACTGTTGCCATAGTATTAACAATTTTTATTAGAAATGTTAGAAATCCTCGAAATGTTTCAAATAACTGTAAGCTAAAAACCCATGAATACAGTGAAGCCAGTCTTTGCTACATCTACATTGAAGCTGCTGAACACTATCCACCTCAGCATCTCACTCACCCAACTTCAACAATATATAGTTGGCTTCTAAAGATAAAAACACTACCACTTCCTCTTCTCTTCTTCCCAAACCACATTAGCATTAGCTCCTCATTCTTATGGAGTGGACCATCTCTGTCATCACCAGTCTTTAAGGAGGATTTTGCCTGCTCCAGTGAAGCAGGAAGAGCCTCGTCCCTCTGGGTTTGGGCGTTTCATTGGAGCAGTCTGTGGAGCCCTGGTGCAGAGATAGAGGACAGCCTGCTAACATCAGGGAGAGGCCTCTATCAGTTATACAGGTTAGAAGAAGAATTAAAGAAGAGAACTTATGTTTTTTTTAGGTATTTAGTATTCACTTATAACATACTAAGATAATTATTTTTCAATGTTAACTAATATTGATCTAAAACTTATTTTTACTGTTAAAAAATGGCTACTAGATATTTTTAACCCAACATGTGTGCCACAGAGTCTGTTTTTTTTTTGTTTTTGTTTTTTTTTTATAAACACAATAGTACTGAGCAGTAGGTGGAGACAGTTGGTAGGTGAAAACAGAAATTTTGTCAGCACTCAATCCTCAAATGCAGCACATTACAGATTTTCATTACTACTTAATGTTCATACGTTTACATAGTATGCTCTCTTTTATCATCCATTTTATCATCTTTTTATCATTTATCATACACTAAAAGCTTCTCTTGTATTCCATCTTGTACATGACAAACCAACGTCTAATGGAGCTGAACAGAGTTTACAATCGTACACGCTCAAATAGATGACCCCATTCACAGACAAGTAACTGAAACCTTAAATGCAGTTAACGTTTTTTAAAGTGTAGTAC
This sequence comes from Taenioides sp. WSHXM2023, assembly GCA_029959045.1. NCBI lineage: Eukaryota > Metazoa > Chordata > Actinopteri > Gobiiformes > Gobiidae > Taenioides > Taenioides sp. WSHXM2023. Next base: position 24,328,640 of record CM057106.1, on the reverse strand, counting down.
GTGATACAAGTATTAGGTTAAAGGTCTGTCATTTAAAGCCCATTTAGCGGCAGCCTGGACCTAGAGATTAGTTCAAAAGCAGGTCTCAAATTCATTCTCTTGTTGTAGCCTTGAACCAAAATTAAAAGTAGATGAAACTGCATTTTTCATAGCCCATCATGAAGGAGAAATTCAGGACCAGTAAAAATGTTCTCCACTCTATATTTGTTTGACCAACTTGTAGTTTGAGGGTATGACAATTAAAATGCTGCAGTGTATTTGTTTCATGTTGTGCCCGATCTCCTTGAGGCCTATATGAGACCAGGTATGTTTTGGCAGAAACTAGTATATTTTGTAGGTACTTTTTTTACAACAGCGATCTTTCTTTATCTCGTTAGTGAATGGTCGCATTTTTATATAAAGCACTCAAAGCGCTTTACATCGAGGAACTACTCACCCATTCACACATACACCAATGTACACAGACACTGGGGGCGAGGTGGGTTAAGTGCCTTGCCCAAGGATACAACGACAGCATTCATCAGTGGGAGCATGAATTGCACCACCAACCTGTGGGTCAGTTGATTTGACCACGTAGAGACTCAAACCGCCAACCTTCAAATCAGTGGACAAACACTCTACCAACTGAGCTACTCTACTACACCCATACAATGACAAAATAAATGTCATTGTTTATACTTTTAAATGTAAAAAACAAATACTTTGGTCATCACTTCAAACTTTATATCATAGATTTTCATATTCTAAAACACCATGCACGTGACAAAACAGTATAAGTATAAATGTTCCATATATGAAGCTCACATGTGGCTCTTCCGGCTCCTCCTGACCCTGGCTCCCATTGACTTACAATGGAATATTGTCGCTCCCTCTCTCTGTAACTGCTGATGTGAGCCTTGCCATTTTGGTCTTAAAATGTTCGTATTAACGCGCTCTTTTGACTGGAGCTGAATGCAACGGGTGACGTCACACTCGCTTAGTCCACTTTATACAGTCTATGGACAATCCCCTGTACCTGGACTCTAGAGGACAGGTGTGAACAAACGTGTTATAGAAGGAAGTAGCTTCATACTGTGTGAATCGTGTATGTGTGTATGTACTAGTATGTGTATGCGTGTGTAGTGTGGGCTTGTGGCTCTTGTGTGATTCACCCGAACAGGCCGATGTTGATCAAAGAGAGGAGCGAGTGAGACAGACAAGCTGCAGCCGACACAAATGGATACACTCCACCCGCACACTCACAGCCTCACGGTGTCAAATACTGGAATTATATCACTAACAGCTGCCAGCACACGAAGAGGAGGACAGAGCGAGGGAGAGGAGGGGTGAAAGAAGGAGAGAAAAAAGAGAGGGACTGAAAGAGAGGGAAGGGGTGAGAGGGGATGAAAGAGTGAGAGAGAAAACGAGGGGGATAGAGCAATAATGAAAGATATAGGGACAAGAGAAAGAGGGCGAGAAGAAGGGAATAGAGCACAGAAGAGAAAGAGGGAGGGAGAAAGCAAGAAAGAAAAAACATAGAGGGACTGAAAGGGGAAAGAAGGGACGAAAGTGAGAGAGAGAGAGACAGAGCGAGAGAGGGGATGGACAGTGAAGGGGGGGTAAAATAGAGAAAGAACAAAATCAGGTAGAGGGAGAAACAGGCAGAGACAGGGGAACAGAAGAAGGAAGAGAGAAAATATAGAACAGAAAAAGAGTCAGGAGGGAGAAGGGGGATGAAGCAAGACAGAAAAAAGATAATGGGAAGGAAAGAGGAAAGGAAAAAAGGGAGAAAGCAGAATGGAGCAACAGAGACAGCAGAGAGAGGACATAGCAGAGTAAGAAAGAAAAATAGAAGGATGAAAAGAGAACAAGGGAGGGTGAAACAGAAAGGATAGAGCAGAAGAGACAAGGAAAGAGAGAGAGTTCGGGAGTGTTATGCCTCAGGAATGAGATAGTGGCTTACAGTGGAGACTTACATATGTGAAAATGTGTATGCTGAAATATTGAACACTGCACATGGTATTGTTGTTCTGTTGTATAAAGTGTGCACACAGAGGAGATGGGCAAACTGCTAAAAATACATCACAATGCATTAGAATTCATGCAAGAAGAAAAGAATGTATTATATCAAAAAGGTTGTGGGTTAGATCCCCAGTTTAGACTCTGCAAAAACTATGGTCTGTCTATGGTTATTTGCAACTGGAAAATGAAGATAAGCTAATCTAAAATGATGCAAAAGACAAAGATGAATTCTTACAATTTAACTGGAATTATAAAGGCTAAAAAGACATATATGCAAAAATATTCACAAACAACAAATTAAAGAATTAAAGAAGAAGAAAGTTTATTTGAACACCGACCATCAACAGAGACGAGGGGGTGTTTACCTTGACTCACACATGGGACTCACTTCTCCAGAGACCACCACACAACAGTAGGTGTGGTCAGTCTGATAGATCTGCCAGACACGTCAAACTGACCACGTCCAGGAACAACAGCTGATAAAAGACGCCTCACAGTCAGCTGACACATCTACCACCCAAACATGTCAGGGAAATAAGATATTAAGATATTTATCTTATTAGAAGAAAACATACAGTTTCTCAAATAGAGGCGATGTAATTTTTTTTGTCAAATCATAACTTAGGTCAAATACCTCTACGCATGTCATATCTGCTGCCTGTGTCCAAGCTAAATTAATCTTAAATGTAATGATGAAGTTTGTTGTTTTAGAGAAATGGGTAGTCATATGCACTTAAACATTCTATGACTCAAACCTGCTCGTGTTACACTCACTTATCCAGGTAGTTAGTATATATATAAATCTATAGGTTCAGATTGTACCAGTTGAAAGCCTGTCCCCTTCTCAACTCCTTGCAGGAAAAGTTCAGACCAATCTTACCAGAATGCATTCACCATTTTGTGCCAAGAGCTATGTTCGTTCCAGGACATGCCTTTGATTTCTGTGTCTTTAGTTGGCCACAATAACAATAATCACGTTTTAATTTGGGCTGTCAGCGGTGGCAGCCCTCGTCCAGGTGACTATTGTACCCTTTGTGAGCTGGTGAGTCAGACTGGGCTAAGAGCCACAAGCCTGGTCTCACCCAAAGCCTTGGACAAAACACACCATCAAATACAAGGGACCCCCACTGCGAAACTTCAGCTCTACATAATGATTTATTCTTGCTTCGTGAGTAATTACACTCTACAAAGGAGAGCGCGTTTCAGCTCTAGTCGATTCTCCTATTTGTGTTTTTGCAAGAAAGTAGAGAAATAAAACAACCCTGGTTTATTTCAACAACTCGTGTTTGATTAAAGCAGTAAGGTGCTGTGTAAAATATGTTAACAAGGAAATAAGTCAACGCGCTGGAATGTAAAAAGCCAGGTTTATAGTCTGTCATTGTGTTGTTGTAGTTTATGACCTTGAATGAGACAAGTAAAGACAGAGGTGAGCCAGTTTATCAGTGTGAACATGTATAAGATGCACTAATAACACTTAGGAGTTACAAAGAATGAGGAGGAGATTAACAGGGACATCTAAATGCCAAGTGAATTTGAAAAATATTTTATAAGGTTTGTTTTTCCTGTCGTAAATATGTGCAGCATTTGGAAAATTTGGTTTAAAGAGGAGGTTTTATGCTAAATCCATTTGTTGAGCTTTCTACCATGTTATAACATTGTTCCCTCATCAAAAACATGTCTCAAGAGGTTTTAGATGTCATCCATGCATGTTTCAGTAATTTAGTGATCTCTTCCAGGCCCCCTTCGAACCCTCCTTACGGTTAGCTGTAAGATTCTGTCAAGCCGCCATAAATATACAAAACATGATACAAAACTGTACACGACAACTTAACAAACCTGATGTGATGTGCAGTAGTTTCATTAGTGGGATGCATGCTGATTGTAATGTGATATGGCTCTGAATGGGAAGTGACTTAGCACAGAGAGCAAAGGATTGGGAGACACTTTCGGGCACACGTCAGCAGGTGTTTCGAGGATCAGATTTCTTTGTGCATGTAAACACACACCAAAATAGCAGATTTAATGACTGGATTATCTGATATTTCCAGTTATCTACTGTAATGTAGCGGTCCCCAACCTTTTTTCTCATAAGGACCGGTAATAAACATATAACATTTTTAACGGACCGGTGGAGAGGCAAGAAATAATAGTGCAAAATGTATACAACTGTCTGAATACTATGTTTGGTGCAGTATATTTTCAGAGTAAAACACATCGAAATGATGGTAGACTATGACAAAGAAGTAAAACTCCTTTTAAAGATATATATTTTTATATTTATATTATATTTATATTATATTTATATTATATTTATATTTCCTGTGGGGCCCAGTACCAAATGGCGGTGGTTGGGGACCCTGATCTAATATAAATACTATGTGCTATAGATGTATCCAGTGTGAACAAATACTTGAAAAAGAGATTCCAAAAATATTAAATAATAAAAAAAAAACAGGACTAATGGACTGGTTTGGCAATAAGACGTTTTTTGAAATGGTAGCAAATTTTCATTATTACTGTGGCAATTTTTCTGGTTGTGTTAATTGCATTGACCTGTGACCTCTCTGCCCCTCATCTCTGCATGCATCCATCAACCATCAAACCTGACAGTGCAGTGACAGCAGGGGGCGCTACTCTGAAGTCCAACATCACAATAACTCCCTCAGGCTGCCTCTACTCACATGTACAGTATAAACAATGAGCTCACTCACACTGGACTGTCTGTTGGTTAAACTGATCACCTGTGGTTTAGGTTCAAATCTCTATGGTAAAACTCATGGCTTGTGTACTGGCTTGAATTATAGTTTCTTGCAGTGTTCCTTTATAAAATTGGCAGAAACAGAACAGAATATCTTGAGTAGGTGAAGACGGTTACATAAGCACTACAACTATACAGCAGGTCTATACAAAAGAAACCCAGAAGAAACTATGGAGATTATTTTAGTCCTTCGTCAACACATGACAGTACAAATATAATCTTACATAAGGTTGGGAGAACTTATATAATATAAAATGTGGACACGATACGAAGCAAATAACAACAGAGTATGAAATAAACTATAATGCTAACATGGTATTAAGTGTAACCTATTTTTCTACTTATTTTGAATGTTTTGCAATTTATAGTCTTGCGCTTTATTATATATTTATTGTGGTGTGTGAGCTACTGTGTCCAAGTAATTTCCCTTGTGGCTCAATAAAGTTTGTCTAAGTCTAAGTTTCACATGAAACTTCTGTTGGAGATGTTCTTGCTTTGCCTGGAATGTTCCACAGTATGGCATAAATGTATATAATATCTCCATGGAGACAAGTAGATGGTGCCACCTGGACACGTTACAGGTCAGTTCTGTGGAGAGGCAATTTCTGTAACAGAACAGGGGTCTCCAACCTGTAGCTTGGGAGACACCAGTAGCTCTTCACCCCCTTCCATGTAGCTCACCAAAGGATTTCTGAGTTATACATATTGTGCTAAATGACTCCGATTTGATGAACTACCATTATAAATCATTATAAATCATTTTGATGCCTAACTTTGTGTACTAAAAATGTATATGTTTCATAGGTATCTAACTGTTCCCTATCTATCTGTCAAAGGTCACCAATGTAAATCCTGAATTGTGACCCTTCCGTTTCATGTAAATAGTCTCAGTATTTTCCAATGAAAACCAAAGATCTCCACATTGTTCACTCACAAAAAGAGAAAATAACGTAATGTTTTGCCTCTAAACACTCAGAATAGGAACCATACAGCAGATGAATTCTCTATAGAGCTGTCTTTAGTCCAGCCTAATGTCCCTGATTGACTTTCCATTAGCCCCATCTGTAGCACTTAACTGCGTTTCATTTAAATGTACTTTGCATATCTACACTTCTTGATTACCATTATGCATTAAGTTGTTTGTCTTGGCACAAATCCTATTACAGACACACAAGAGGCTTGAACTCTCATCAGCAGTGTAGCCTTATCTGAGTCTGGCTCCTATAATCCGACTATCTCACCTCACACAGCATAAACATTTGTATTCTACTTTGGGGTCATTTTGACAAACGAGAAGCCATGACCCTCATTATCTGTCCTTCAATTTGGGAAAAGCACTATGTTGTATTTGTTTTTACCTTGCCATTGTTAAGGTTGGTGAATGGGTAGTGTGAATAAATAATTAATTTGAATATTTTCCCGACAAGGCTGAGATCCCAAACAAAGGTGTAGACATTGTTGCAGGAAAAAAATAAAAAATTTGCATATTAATTTCATGATGAAAAGTGGACACAGATAAGTTGCTAATAATTATGCCTATGATGTTGTTTTTTAGAGTTGGACAGTGTGCTGATTTCTTAAACTGTTGGCACAAAGAAATCCAACTAAGGAGACAGCACCAGATTGGATTACATTACATTATAACATACACAGATTACATTTGAGGTTTTTTATAGGGAACAATGCAATTTCTTAAAGCACACAATTAAGATAACCTTGTGCAGCAAGATGGATTCTCGTGATATTTATGAGTTCACAAACTCACAAGAATCCATTTTGAGGTGCTCCCGCTGTACGGTTTAAATTCCACCCGAGCAGTGGTCAGCCCAATCACAGGGCTTCTATGGCAGGGGGAGAAGTTTCAGGCAACATGACGACAACCCCAAGCACCGGGCCTACACTATAGATATATACTGTATACAGTCTATGGCCTATACGGAGCAAAACAAACATGGCTGCGCCGGCGGACGGTGATGGTGGCTTTAAATTATATATATTATTTATATCGCAAGAATGGCAAAATTGGTTTATCGACATCCTCCCTCTCCAGCATGACACTTGTTTTGGTTTTACCTGGCTCAAGTTGGATACCTCATTTTGACAGGTTTGCCATGATTGGCAAAAATGAAACTGGTGGGTGGGCACTTCAGGATGGTTCACTCAATCAGCTCGAGGCATTCTGCTGCAAGGCCCTTCCAGATGGATAATGTTTACAACTCAATTCAGAGTGATACATATATCAATCTGGCATGAGCCAGGTTACGATTAAGGTCCTATATTATGCAAAATTGACACTTGTGAGAATGTTGTTACCTCCCCTGTTCCACCTTGTGATGTCATGAAGCGGTAGTTTTCAAAAGAAATGGGCAATTCCAGGTCTGAAAAGATCCAAATGTTAGAAAAGGTGTTTGGAGTTTAACACTTCCTGTATTGCCACATAACATCACAAGGCAGAAAAGAGTGTTTTCCATTTGAGAAAATAACTAAACATGCAGGGTTTGTGTGTTAAACATGTGTAAATGAAACAAAACACATCTGACCTTCAAATTTGTATAGAAGAACAAAGGTGCTTCTGTTTCCCCTGTATCTTGTTAGGTCTATCGACTTTAATAAATAATGGAACAATAATTTTTGAGTCAATATTTATTGAGTGTACTTGTGTTGTTGTTGTTGTTGTTGTTTGTTTTTTTCTTCTCTCAAACTACAGTAAACCTTGTGATGTCATGGCAGTACGGGAAGTCTTCCACTGTGTTTTCAGACTCCATACACTTTCACTAGAATCATTTGGATGGTTTCAGCCCTGGATTTGCAAATCTCTACTGAACTAAAGGTAAAAGGTAGCTGTTAACTTGAAAACTACCACTACGTGACATCAGAAGGTGGAACAGAGCATTTTGAGCTTTGGAGATGTAGACAGACTAATAATAAAGGGTCAAACAGGTCCAGGTATGTTTTTGATGAGGTAACAACATTATAACATGGCTTAAATCTCACAAGAGTCAATTTTGTGTCCTTTAAATACTATCATTTACTGGCCATATTTTCTTCAGCAATACATCACACTTCAAAATTTGCTACTGTGACAGGAGGATTTTAGTGAAGAGAGAGGATTTAAAGCTAATGTCCCAGTACAGTATAAATGAAGCCATCCCAGTCATCCACCAAAGAAGTTTCTCTATATACCACCACTATAGAAATCTTTTATCTGATCACCAGTGTGGTTCATTTAAAGCTGTGGTATTTATAGTACCTGTACAGTAAGTCCTATAGAGAATGATACAAAAACAAGACAGGATTGGACAGCAAATCCCCAGCAGAAGGAACACATCTCATTGAAATCATTGAGATAAACAAGTGATCTGTCAGCTCAAACCCACATACCTCCAGAATGCCAGTCCTATAGAAATTATGTTTATCGTACAGTGGTGGGAATGTAAAGGAGTAAAGGATATATCGACAGGGGTATTTATGAAGTAGGTCTGTAGTCGACTAAAGAAATTATTGTTCAACTAAAGACATGTTGCTGATTGGTTAATCGACTAAAAAGGGGGCATGGCAAAAGCTCTCAAAACGATTACATATTTCTATATATTGGTTGTAGAATGTCATAATATAGTACAAAGTAGGGCAATTACACTGTTATTATGCGGCCTTCGCATTTGTATAGAAGAATCTTGTTGCTAGACCATTCATGTTATCAACTACAAGAAGTGACTGAACTGATGAATTGATATTTTCTATAAATGTGACCCATATTACACTCACATAACTACAACTATTGCAGAAAGATGTAACATGCCTTTCTAGTTAAGAAAAAAAATCAGCTAACTCACTCGCTCACTCAATAACTTCTCCTTTCTGCTGTTGTCCCATATAAATCCTTATAATCTAAATAAAAGGATTAGTCAACAAATACAGATTTTATGTCAACTAAAACACCACTGACCGAACTAAAGGCCTACAGTACAGCCCTATTCTGAAGTGATATGACCGGTGTTCACAAAATCACAATAATCCATCTTGTACAGCTCTCACTGTTGCTCTTGGGCTCAAACCTCCAGAGAATTGGAGCGATTGACCAATCACAGGGCAACATTATGGTCTGAGTGGAAGACAAGCTGAAGTGACTAAGTGAACCAAAACAACCAGCAGATGTAAGTAGGCCTATTTCAGCAAAAATATGGAGTATCTTGTTGTGAAAAATGTGCAGAGTGAAGCTTTGTGCATTTGTGAATGGGGAAGATACAGATATCTGTCCTCTTCTCTCAACTGGACAAAAGTTGTGTAGAACTCAAATAATTAGTTATCAAAAAAGTGTTTTTCGAAGTTGTCGATATTAGTGCTTTGGATGTACTTGGACATATATATAGAAACAAAAACATCATGATTAGTTTAGTTGCCTCCTGTTGGCATTCAAGATTGTAGGTTCAGTTCTTGATCGTAGACAATAAACTTCTTTGTAATAATTAAAGGTCCCATATTATGCAAAACTGACTCTTGTGAGCTTTAAGCCATGTTAGAATGTTGTTATCTCCCCAAAAACATACCTGGAGTTGTGTTTTTGTTTCATTCACACATGTTTGAGAAATCCTTTATTATTATTCTGTCTACATCTCCAAAGCTCAAAATGCTACGTCCCACCTTGTGATATTATGAAGCTACTTTTCACCTTTAGCTCACAGATTGGCAATTTCAGGGCTGACATTATCCAAATCATTCTTGTGAAGGTGTATAGAGTTTAAAAACACAGTGGAGCACTTCCTGTCTTACCACATCATGAGTGTTTTCTGTGTGAGAGAAGAATTCAGGATATATGCAGGATTTGTGTGTTAATGAAACAAAAAACAACTCCAAGCATGTTTGTGATGAGGAAACATTATTATAACATAGATCAGAAAACAGGAAAATATAGACCCTTTAAGTTTTTTCATTTTGGACGCTATTCTAATTATAAGTATATTTGCTTTTATTTGAAATCATTGTCAAACTATGTAAGCCTATGACTGGACCATTCGGCAAAACAGTGTCCACTAATCACCACCCACAAAGCTCCTCACCTTTTCGCCTTCTATTTCACTGATGTTCAAATGTTAGAAGAGGCTAATTACCCGTGTGTGTATATTTAATGGTAACGCACAACTCTGATTTATGGGTTTATTTGTCTTTGAGGTACTACTGCACAAAGGGACTATATTGTACAGCCTTTCAACTAAAAGCCCTAATGACACACTAGGGTTTGAGATAATGCCACACATTTATAAAACAAAGGAAGTAGGTGGCCCAGTTTTGAGTCTGGCCTATATTTTGAACACTGAACTTTGTCTTACTGTACAAATGTCAGGAAGTCCTTGAAGAAGAGAAACAGAGCCACATTTAAATGAATGCTCTGTACTAAGACATGCACAAGATTAGAGCTGCACAGCAAGTTGAAATCATATTGAAAATTTAGTTTGCGCAGTTATCAAATCCTAATCAAAAACAAGCCTGAAGTTGTGTTTTGTTTCATTTACACATGTTTAACACACAAAACCTGTAGATTTAGGGTAAGCTCGTCTCTCAAACTGAAAAGACCGTTCCACCTTGTGATGTCATGTGGCAATACAGTGCCCCACTGTGTTTTTAAACTCCATACACCTTGACTAGAATCATTTGGATGATTTCAGCTTTGGAATTGTTCATTTCTACTGAACTGAAGGTAAAATGTAGCTGTTAACTTGAGAACTACTGCTTCATGACATCACAAGGTGAAACAGTATTTTGAGCTTTGGAGATGTAGACAGACTAATAAAAGATTACTCAAACATGTGTGAGTGAAACAAAACAACTCCAAATATGTTCTTGATGAGGTAACAACATTGTAACATGGCACAAGGCTCACAAGAGTTTTTTTTTTTTTTTTTGCAAAGGACCTTTAAACATACATCACAATAACAGTTATTGAAAAATATAAATTTTCTTTGAAAGCCACGCAGCTTTACATGAGACGTAGAGCCTTTCAACCACAACATGCCAACAGATATATGCCTTAAGATTATATATGACTTTATGACTTCATCTGTGAAATTGCAAGGATGTAAACAAGGTAATAAAATATAAATAGCAGCATAATGCGAAGTTCATGATGTCAGGTTTTATAAGGTTAAAAGACAGTTTAAAGACAGATGTTACCTTCCCACGACTGCTGTAATGTGTCACTTTTATCAGCTGATCTTAAAACTATAAATAGCTGCAGTATTCCCCAGTTAGAGCATGTCACATACGTATATGAGAAAGAACAACACCTTACCTGGATTTGAGACTGACATGGAGTCGATCATCTGTCACATCTCCTTTCTTTCTTTCAGTGCTCCAACTTGCTTTGATGATCAAATGAAACCTAAAAGGCAAAAAGCATAATGTAGAAAAACAGTTTATACAATCATATTAGAGTTTGGACAATAATTAAAATGTTCCTCGGTCCTTGTTCATTTCCAGTAGTCAATGTTGTATCATGATTATTTTCGTTTAGTATAATATTCCTTCCAAGTACTGACAAAAACTTAAGATATACAGCTCAAGAGACATTGTTTAGATATTATTTGTAATTTGAATTATAATTTGTAAAGGAAATATAACAATTGAATGTGTGCTGATGGCAAATATAACTTAACAGAGCATTCAAAAGCTCATGTCAAACTCCCATGATGATACATATAGATTAGTAACAGAGATGTAGCCTATATGCCTTAAAGCGAATAGAGAATACATAGACTTGGCTGAACCAGATGGCATCGTCAGTCCTACAGTGTATCAGGCTCTCAGAGCGGCCCCTGAGGACACATAGAGTAACAGTGAACAGAGAAGTGTCCAAGGCCCTCAGCTTATCAGGGCTTAACTATAGCTTCATCAGCAAGTTCATTTCAGCACTGTTAGCAGCTCTTCTAGTCAGTGACCCGAGTGGGAGAAAGCTACTGTACATCCGCAGGCTTCATCACAAATGTCCACTATCAAACTTTCTTTAATGTTATTTTTTTATTCTTCATGAAGAAATAGTTCAACTAGGCCTTGAGCAGTAATGAGCAATATGTATTTCACAAGAGGATAGCTACAACAAACATTGAATCAAGGTTGTATTAAGAAAAGAAAACTGCTTATAGGAGGTAATTAGATGAGAAGTTTGAACTGTGTGCTCTAAAATAAAATATACTCCCACTGTAAGGACTGGCCTCGTAAAATATAAGAATTCATGACTGGTGATTCATGATTATCATTTCATTAAAAGGGTGAAGACAAAGGTTCCAGATTCCATTGTGACCGTTTCTGAATACACATGTATTTGATCATGTCAGACCACAGGTAAGCCTGAGGCTCATTCCAATAGTTCAGATCATTGGTCATGCTTGCCAGCCACTTCAGTACAAGCAGGAAATGAACCACCACAGCCCCGCCCTCCTGAGTGAGTCAGCTAGTCAGTGAGTCAGAGTAGTGCTGAGCTAGTGCAGCTTTTTGTCAACAGTCTCTGACAGCTCTGCCTCTGCTCAGTCTCAAAATGGGGACCACAGACAGTGTATTTGTGATCTCACACTACCCAACAATCCCCCTCAACTTTAAACCAAAGATCAAATTGAAAAATGTACTTGAGCCCAAGGAAAATTCAAGTTTTGCTGCAGCAACATTTACACGGTACTTCTCAGTCGCCTTTGTGTCTCAGGCAGTTTGAGGAGAGGAAGAGCCAAAAGTGTCCCTCCTCTGTGTCCTTCAGCATCACAGCAGTGTCCAGGGGGAGCCAGGTCAGCACAACAGAAAAGGCCTCGCTCTTACTCTGCTCTGGTGTTTCGGTTGGTGATGAAATGGTTCATTCCCTCAAAGTGTTTCTTTTGGAAAGTCTTCAAGTATTTCCACTGAATGGCCTTCTGCCACGTTTGCTGTTACGTATGGTGTAAAAAGCCTGTAGCATCTCAAATGTCCACAGTTAGTTCCTTAGCTAGCCTCTTGCACTGTCTCCATGAAAAACCGTTTAACAGTCTCTTGTGTTCATTCCCTCAAAGTATTTCCTCCAAAGGTCTTCTGCCACATATCCCATTGGTGTGCTGATGTCTGATTAAGCCATTTACTTAACCTGGTCTATTTTTACCTAGAAAGCAAAAAATGTTTGACCGTCGTGCATAACCACAACTATAACCATTTCCTTGTCCTTTTAAAAGAGAAGCTCAGACTAATTTGTGAACTTGTAAATTTTACTTGCGTTTACCAATAAACCATGTACCGGAGCTCAGACGCTTGTTGTTATTGGCTGAACGAGCTGTGAGCTGACAGTGAATCAGAGGAAGAGAAGAGCTGCTGGTCCATCTCTGTCTGTGGATTAATGATGTTTAATTAAGACAATCCCTTGATCTTATAATAAGGCAGTTATGTCCTTCACAGACCTATAATACCCACGCTGCTGTTTGGGATTTAGAGAGTTCATACAGACACATGATGATAGTAAACAAAGTATAAAACAGTGACATTGGCAAATAAAGTTTCCAGGAATCTGACTCAAAAGTGGATGGAACACAAAAATTATGTTGTTTTTTTTATTTTAAAGTGGATTAATTCTGATAGTGAGATTAACATCGTTATATATTATTTAATTTGTTGCAGCAATTCTGAAATGTTAAAAAATATAAATAAAGGGTTATAAGGGTTATAATAAAGGGTTAGGCAAGATCAACCTAAAATGGGGCGACAGTAGCTCATTTGGTAAGAGCGTTTGTCCACTGATCAGAAGATTGGCTTTTCAAATCCGGATCTCGACATAAACGTCAGTGGTAGAGCAGTCAGATATACTGACCCACTGGTGGTGTGATTCCATCTTGCACAGATGAATGCTGTTGTTGTGTCCTTGGGCAAGACACTAAACCCACCTTGCCCCTAGTGTCTGCGTACACCGGTGTATGAATGTGTGTGTGAATGGGTGAGTGGTTCCTTGATGTAAAGCACTTTGAGAGCCTTGAAGGTGGAAAAGCAATATACAAAAATGTGACCATTAACCATTTAAAATATTGCACCAATGACAATTTTCACCACCATTCACCACAGGAACAGTGATAACAATTAAGAAATGCCTTTTACTGTTTTCATACAGGTTAGGGTGCATCATATTACAGATGTATCGCCTTTACTTTATCATGTTTATCATGATAAACATGATAAAGTAATACTGTAAGTTCAGTGAGCCCCATAAGACATGGGGAAATTGTACACAATAGACACCCTTCAGATGCAGTGGGAAAAGTAGATTCCTATTTGTTGACCTACCAAATTCATTCATCTAAGCCTATAAAGTATATGTCCTGAAAATAAAAATCAAACATTAGTTAGATTATCCTTTCATTTTGTGCGTCTGCTGAATTCTGGTTGAAAATTGAGACCTTATGGATATTTACAGTTCACAGCAGCAAGCAGTAAAATGGTCTCACACCGCTGCTGGCCATTGGCCATAGAGATCTGATTAAATGTAGAAATCTGAGTATATGGAGTTGGGGAAAATGTGAATTCTGGAGCAAAGGCATCTTGGAGTTAGTACAAAGATTACTCCAACATGCATAAATCACTCTAAATACAACTTTGAGTGGGAAATGAGAAGGAAAAACAACTAAACATGGTTAAAAGCTCTTACAAATGGATTTTGCATAATATGTCTCCTTTAACAAATGAGCAAGGCTAAAATAATGCTATTCTAGTTTACTGAAACTTTTCACCATGGTCAACCTCAGCTACCAGTACAGCAAAGTCAGACACTGGCAAAAACTAAAGGGCTAAACTAGAGTCATGGGCCACAGAAATAACAAGCTGAACTAAGCATTTGTCGGACATTATTGTACACCAAAACATTTCATCAGAGGAAAAATGTCGGGCCTCACAACAGAGAACAGAAAAAATGCTAGCTCAAGTCTGAAAACACACATGCACACACAGACGCACACATACACGCACTCACACACACTAACAGCACAGAAAATCCACTGCCTAAAGTCACCATCAAAATGTGTCCGTGCTTCATGTCTTCCATTCCCACCGTGAGACATAGTTCACAGAAATGGCCCCTCCATAATAGTCTTCTGCTGGTTTTACAGCACTTGGTTTGGTCCATTTCAATTCATTCCCAAGGGTGTTCTGGCAAATGGGTATTGATCAGGCCTAGTCCACAGACAGGAAATTCATCATAAAGCGTTCCTGTACATGAGTATTAATTTGGTGTCAAGACAAGTGTGAAACATAAAACTGACTGAGAGGCAAGAATAACAGGACTTCTCTTTTTCTTTTTTTTTCCACAGACCTAAAATAGGAAGAAATCAAATTAACATTAATTTCTTAATCTATGTCATAATGTTTCCTCATCAAAAACATACCTGGAGTTGTGCTTTGCTTCATTCACACGTTTAACACAAACCCTGTATATTTAGGTTGAGTTCTGCTCTCAAACTAAAACTCTTTTCCACCTTGTGATGTCATGTGGTAATACAGGAAGTGCTCCACTGTGTTTTTCAAATCCATACACCTTTAAGGCCGCCACACACTACAGGATTTTTTGGTCTTAAACGATTTTTAAAAGTGCAACAAAAAGCGCACACCACAGACACGAAGAGAATCTTATGAGATTCTGAATCTGCAATCACAAAGACACTGCAGTGGGATATGACTGCGGACCACAGGCTATAAAGGTCTGAGAGCGATCGTGTTTCCTGTCTGAAGTAAAACCACTCGCTTTGAGACTCTTAAGTGTTCAAAAGATCAGAGGATTGCACTTCTAGTTTAGATACAAGTCAAAACTGTGTTATTATTATCTGTGAAATGTGGTGCAAGACTTCAGACACGTGATTTTATTGCACAGAAGGTTGTTCACAGGAAGTCGAGTCACTATCGCTAATCTGCAGCTTTACCTCGAGCCGTGCGCCGTGTGGCTATAAACAAACACAGGGGAGGAACTACTCTTGCCTTTTTACTTTTAAAGAACACTTCAAACTGGATTAACAAAACTGTTTTGTGGACTCAGTGTCATTATTTGCAGAAAGCAATTTCTATGGATAATATGAATGAAAATACTACAGTTTAACTATGGTATTTTTAAAGAGGTGAGTAATAATTATTTTCACTATAGTGAGTTTGTTTGTTGCGCCTGTGTGTCCGTAACTTGGTTTGCCCCTGACGCTTTGTTTTATTGGCTAAAACTGTATAAGATCTGACAGTGCAGCTCTGAGTCACACTGACACGACACATGAGGAGCACAGCGGCTTCAAAATCGCACACAAAGACACAAAGTCGGGTCATGCCTCCCTGAACTCAGGGAGAAGCAAATCGCAGCCTAAATAGGGCAAATTCTCCTGTAGTGTGTGGCGGCCTTTACTAGAATCATTTGGATAATTTCATCCCTGGAATTGCCCATCTCTGAACTAAAGGTAACAGTTAACTTGAAAACTATCACTTCATGACATCACAAGGTGGAAGAGAGCATTTTGAGCTTTGGAAATGCAGACAGATTAATAATAAAGGATTACTCAAACATGTGTGAATAAACCAAAATACAAGTCCAGGTATGTTTTTGAGGAGGTAACAACGTTCTAACATGGCTTAAAGCTCACAAGAGTCATTTCTGTGTAATATAGGACCTTTAAACATTATCAGTACCAACCCTAATATATTCAAATCAGTGCATACTGCTTACACAAAGAGACTATAGCTCCTGCATTATGTAACATTATACAGACAATGTTTTCGAGCTCTTTCAGTCCTAAATGCTCACTCGTCCCACACAGTACATTTGGACATAGTCGTTGGTCTCTCAGCCAGCAACACTTCTCCATAAAAGTGTGCTATTTTGGGGAAATCCAAACATGAAGCTTTAGAATTGGATCAGATGTGCATGTTTCTGTTTAGTATTCACTCAAAGCACAATAAAGCATCTCCAAATGAAAAATCAATCAGCGAGTCAGTCTGGTGCCTGCAGAGAATGAAACAATTTCAACTTTTTAATTAAAACTGAAAGAAAAAAATGTTTCTTATTTCTGAATGTTTCAATTTAGAAGAATTCATCATTTTTATTTCTATTTCCCTGGAGTTAAATCCCCTGAACACAAACAGTGAAGCAGCAGATCAACAGCGAGTCCTCATGAGCACACTTCATTTTGTATTAATGAGAAAATACTGGGAACTGAGGATTTGGCGTGTTTTATTTATCCACTAAATTTGAGATTTTTGTTCCACCCCATTTTGTATATAACAAATAACAGCCTTTTAATGATAATAACTTGACAGAGGAGACCAAAATATTTTAAGAGTTTAACTGGGGTTGTCAAAAATATCGCCACCCAGATGTTAATCATTTGTAAAACTAGACACTCATTTGAGCTCGTATCACTACAAAGAAGTCTTGAATTGTTAAAGAAATGGTATAAGACCACATGATGAAGATGAAACCAAACAAACAAATATAATTCAAAATAATTATTATATTGTGGAGATGGTGGAGACAGTTCACAGCAGCACTAGAACAACACTGTATTTTATGCAATAAAGGTCCCATATTATGCAAAAGTGACTTTTGTGAGCTTTATGTTAGAATGTTGTTATCAAAAACATGTTTGAGTACATTTGGACAGTCTACATCTCCAAAGCTCAGAATGGTCTGTTCCACCTTGTGATGTCATAAAGTGGTAGTTTTCAAGTTAACAGCTACCCTTTACCTTTTTTCAGTAGAGATACAATCCAGTGGAGGCAGTAGAGGCAAATCCAGGGCAGAAAACATCCAAATTATTCAAGTGAAGGTGTATGAAGTTGAAAAACACAGTGGAGCCCTTCCTGTATTACCAAATGACTTAGACAGACACATTTTATTGATCCACAAGGGAAATTACTTGGACACATCACAAGGTGGGAGTGTTTTCAGTTTGGGATAAGAACTCAAGCTAAATCTGCAGGGTTTGTGTGTTACACATGTGTGAATGAAACAAAACACAACTCCAGGTATGTTTGTGATGACATAACAGATCAGAAAATGGCGCACAAGTGTCTCACCATGTTATCAAAATCTGCATAAAGTATAGAGCTTTTTGGTTATTACAGAAAAAGTTTAAAAATCCAATATTGTAACACTTAAATACACTAAATGAATGCATATTAATTTCGCTCTATCAGTTTTCACAAAGGTAGCCCAGTTTGATTGGCATTCTCAGCGTTGCATCCGTCAGTGTAATGACTCTCACACAGCACCTTGTTCCTCTGTCTCGCTGTGAACACATTAACAGCCTGTCACTTCACAGCTCCCACAGAGTTTACTGTGTTTTAGGAAATTAAAACCAACAACAGGATGTTTAGTGTTAAGTCACTGCTCTGGGGAATGACTGATTGGATTTTGGTACTACTACTACAAGTTACTATTACGTTAAAATGTCTCTGAAACCAAAGAGAAGAAGTAAGTTAAGCAAACTGTGGTATGGGTCGAGCAAGTGTATGTGAAGGTATTTTGTTAAAGTCCTCAATTTGACTTGACTAGCTTAGACTAGGTTTAATTCTGGTTTAGACCCTGTTTTGTACTGGTTTAGCTGCAAGACAAAAATGTTTTCTAATATACTGATCTGATACTGGAATCAGATATCAACACTGATACTGAAAAATTTGCTGGATTGAATATCTGTTGCCAAATATCGGTTCAGTTTATATATTCTGGTTTAGCATATACTGTAAATCGATGTAATAAGACTATTTACTACTTACTAATAACAGCTGCATAACACATTTGGATTTTTTTTTTTTCTTATTTTATTTTTATTTAATTCAAGTTTGCAGTCTGCGGGTATTGGCTGATATCGGGTATCAGCAGATATTTAAAGCAATATTGCAATCTGTATTGCAACTGAAAAAGCTGGCTTGGAGCATCCCTAAATATACTACTACTATTATACTTAGAGATTACACTAGTTTAGAGTCTTCAGTTTGAGCTGGCGTAGACCTAGTTTAGTTATTTTGAACTGAAAAAAAGTTACTAGCTTGAAACTACAAACCTGGCACAGTCTTTTGCATCCAACCTTCTCTGCTATAAATAATTATATAGAATTAATATGACTCTTAGCAGAGAAACATCTGGTGTAATTCCCACACTACATTTGTGATTTGCCAAAACCCTATTGGCACAAATTGGATTTTTGAACCCAATTATGCAGATGCACGAAAATGAGCAAAAATAGTAACATGTAGTAGCATAAAGAGCTTAAATCCTGGCAGTAAAACCAACTGTAACTAATTAATTAAAATGTGTAGGCGGCGTGTTCCAGTCTATTTTTGGCTGAAGGTGCGATAGTAGTTTTATTTGGAGAGATGAAATTAGACAGGTGTGAAAAACAAGGAGTCTGGACAAGGACATAACGTTACAGCTAAAACTCCATGGAGCTCCTGTGAATGAGTGGAAATTAGACCTGTCACAATAAGTACCATATGAGTTCATTTGTAAAAACAGATGTGCCATTTGAAAAACTAATCGGAGGCTTTACTCTTAATAGAATAATATTTTCAAAAGCCAAATCTATTTTACTGCTATTAAAAAGTGCATTGTGTAACTTTTCTAGTGGAGGGTCTGTCAAATACTTTTCTCCATGGAGGTGTTATTGCTTTGTGTGAAATGTTTCACAGTATGGCATTAAACCTGTCTCTATAACCATGAACACCAAACTAGGTCAAGTTACTGGTCAGCTCTGTGGAGAGGCAATCCCGCTCACAGAATGCCTGTTTTTCTGGGTATTTTTGAGCTATAAGACCACCTGTAATTGAATAAATGCAAGACCCACAGAAACAAGAATGTGACGTACCTTTAAATTATTATTCCATCCCTTCTTGATCAAATCCACTATACATTATTGCAAGTGATAATATCGCTAGATGGTAACAAAAAGAACATCTTTTTGACAATTTTTCAAAACTGTGATATCTGTTTTTGCTGTTGAACTTTTCATATCAACTTGTTGCTCAATATATTAAAGCTGGGACAAAATATTTTGAGGCTCTATATTTGTAAAAATCAGGAGATTTGTGTTGTTTTTGTTATAATACAATAAGATTTCAGCTGTAAGAGCCTTGGCTACTTATTGGTTCATTCTACTGTTTATTTGTTGCAGTTCAGGCCTCCTAAAGATACTCTATATTTAAAAATGTTTTACTAGGATCATCATGCATTATTGTTTTTGTATCAGTGACTTAAAATAGTTTCAATATTATTGTTTATCGTATCTCTGTAGCAATATATTGTGCTTCAAAATGTGTTATTGTGACAGGCCTAGATGCATTTTACTGTGAGCATGTTACATAATGAAGCTGGTTCAGGGCAATAGCATGACAGAAGTGCATTGTACAAAAAGCTACTTGGAGGCTCCATCACCTGCTTGTTTCTATGGATATCTCATTGCTCTGCCTGGAATGTTCCACAGTATGACATTAAACAGCTCTACCTTAAACTTTTCAATTACAGGTTGTTTTATACGTCAAAAATACCTAGAAAAACAGGTATTCTGACTCTGAGCGGGGTTCCCTCTACATAGATCTGACTTGTAACTTGGTCTGGTTTGTCTCCAACATTCCAGACAAAACAATAACATCTCCATGGAAAAAAAAAAAAAAAGCATTTGACGGCCCCTCCACCAGAGAAGTTACACAATGCACCTTTAAGTCATATTAGCAGTAAGTACTTTATTTAGAAATCTGCAGTGTTGAGCGGATATTTTGTTATTGTTGATTAATTGTAAACAAATCCATCTAAATTACAGGAAACTCAGCAGGACTGAAATTAAAGATGAAGAATGATTTTACACAAAAAGATAAAACACTGGCCCATTGTTCAGAATCTGTCAAAACTCCTCATAAACAATCACATACAGTCCTAGAGGGATGTGCTGCTGATACTGAAAGTAGACTTTTGTTTTTAGCAGACAAAGCGTTATATATTCTATCAACAACAGACACTCAATTGTTCTATATTACACAAAAGGTATTTAAGCCATGTTACAAAGCACTTACCACAAAAATATACCTGGAGTTGTGTTTTGTTTCACACATGTTTGAATAATCCTGGTTTATTAGTCTGTCTACATCTCCAAAACTCAAAATGCTCTGTTCTGCCTTCTGGTGTCATGGCGTGATTTTCAAGTTAACAGCTACCTTTTGTCTTTTGTTCAGTAAAGATAGGCAATTCCATGGATGAAATAATCCAAATGATTCTGGAGGAGCTGTTTTACCACATGATATCAAGTGTTTTCTGTTTGAGAGAAAAAGTCATATTCAGGGTTTGTGTGTTAAACGTGTGTGACTGAAACAAAACACAACTCCAGGTCTGTTTGTGATGACGAAACAACATTATAGATCAGAAAATGGCGTAATATGGGTCCTTTAAACCATTACGAGCAAAAACTAGTCACTGCAGAATTGTTTTATCAAGTACTACCTCAATCAATGAAGAGGATCAAATTCCGGACTACATAGGACTAATTTGGGATCAAGTAAATTCTAAAATGAGAACAAACCATTGTCTCTCAAACTGTATATGCGGTGCACGAGTTTCTTCTGGTGTTACACAGATACGTTTTCAGTTCAAGGTGTTACAGTTAATATATTCCACATTTAGACCTACTGTAGTCCTATTTGAGAGCTGGTTTAGCTCTAGCTCTAGTTTAAACCACCTGGTTTAAGTTTGGTGATACTTATATAGTACTTATATTTTTTTTGGTGGTACTTAGTTTAAAAAGTTTGAGAACCACTGCGCTAAACCGTCATTGAACTAGATGTGTGTAAAATCCCTCAGTCGTCCAGGTAGAATCCATGGCAAAAGGAGAAATTCAATTTGTCAGCTGGACAAAAGTTTATTTGGTCGAATACGTTTCCAGCTCATCCGAACTGCTTCTTCAGTTCTGGTCAGACGCTGGTGGACACTGCCTTATATCTGCCTGAAGGGAAGAGCTAACTACAATGAAATTACTCTGAGACTACCACACTTTGTTTGTTTACAGTCTCTGTAACTGGGCCTATTGAATATGCAGTGGGAGTGGGGTGGGGTGTGGGGTGTTGTTAGCAGAACCATTCAGGGCCATAATGGGTGTTTTCACACTTCTGGACCTGACCTGGCTAGTATTCGACCAAATAAACTTTTGTCCAGTTGACAAATTGAATTTCTCCTTTTGCCATCATTGAACTAGTGTTAACTAGTGTCTGCCACCTGCTTGTCTCCATGAAAAGGTTATTAGGAATTATTGTATTTTTGACCAACAAACACCCGTGATGAATAAATGCTAGATGGATATGTTTTATCTCAGTGGTTCTCAACCTGGGGTCCGGGCCCCCCCAAGGGGGGCGCTAGAGATCGCAGGGGGTCCGCCCAATTTCGTCTGCGTTGAGGTTGTGACTTTATCAAAATTATATTTGTGCACATTAAAATTATAGAATCCCAACAACACACCCAATAGCCTAATCAAAATTCGGTGTAATTCAAATTAAAACATATTTTTGGTCCACATTTAAATTCATTAAGGTATTTATTACCTCTGACCTGAACTTGCGCAGGCAATCCTCAGGTCAGCTAGCGGGCAGGTAATTCAGCCTAGGTAATTTATAGTTAAATGTCCTTGCAGTTATTTCTGAAGATTTTATACACCTGGTGACACACAGAAGAAAAGAAAGCCATATAGATACTGATATATCTTAGCGATGAGTCATTATTTTTCTGTTGTAATGGGGTATACCTATTCTGTTTGGCTGTCAAAAATTAAACTGTGTGTGTGTGTGTTAGATACACTTGATAACATTTAAGGAAGAATTTTTACAAATAAAAGTTTGTAGTTAATCACTTTTTTCTTTTAGTGCGTATATGCAGGTAGGATTTGGGGTTAGGGGGGCCTGGCTTGTCTTGGACACAGGCAAGGGGGGCTTCAAGAAAAAAGGTTGAGAACCACTGTTTTATCTCATACGATTCCAGGAGAAGCAATAACATCTCCATGGAGAGAAGTAGGTAGCAGAACCTCCATCAGAAAAGTTACACAGTGATTTTTAAAGTAAAACAAGTAGTCTAAACATTTAAAAGGCAAAACCCACGGAAAGCCCCAGGTCCGGACGGTGTCTCTCCTTCCACCCTGAGACACTGCGCTGAAGAACTGGCTCCTGTCTTCACGGACATCTTTAACATCTCCCTGGAGTTATGCCATGTCCCAGCCTGCTTCAAGCTGTCCACCATTGTTCCCGTCCCCAAGAAGCCCAGGATCACCGGACTTAACGACTACAGGCCTGTGGCGCTGACGTCTGTAGTCATGAAGTCATTTGAGCGCCTGGTTCTGCCTCACCTCAAGTCCTTCACCTCCCCCCTCCTGGACCCTCTGCAGTTCGCCTACAGAGCCAATCGGTCTGTAGACGACGCCATCAACCTGGCCCTCCACTTCATCCTTCAGCATCTGGACTCCCCGGGAACCTACGCCAGGATCCTGTTTGTGGACTTCAGCTCTGCATTCAACACCATCCTCCCTGCTCTGCTCCAGGACAAGCTCGCCCAGCTCAACGTGCCTGACTCCACCTGCAGGTGGATCACTGACTTCCTGACGGACCGGAGGCAGTGCGTGCGGCTGGGGAAGAATGTCTCGGACACTCGGACTATAAGCACAGGATCTCCACAGGGCTGTGTACTTTCTCCCCTGCTCTTCTCCCTGTACACCAACTGCTGCACCTCCAGCCACGACTCCGTGAAACTGGTTAAGTTTGCGGATGACACCACCCTCATCGGGCTCATCTCGGACGGCGATGAGTCTGCCTACAGGAGGGAGGTGGACCGGCTGGTGTCCTGGTGCAGCAGCAACAACCTGGAGCTCAACGCCCAGAAGACAGTGGAGATGATCGTGGACTTCAGGAAAGTCACAGCCCCCCTGCCTCTCCTCACCCTGACAGACTCCTCCATCACCACTGTGGACTCCTTCCGCTTCCTGGGCACCTGCATCACCCACGACCTCAAGTGGGAGCCGACCATCAGCTCCCTCATCAAGAAAGCCCAGCAGAGGATGTACTTCCTGCGGCAGCTGAGGAAAGCCAAGCTGCCTGCCCAGATGATGGTGCAGTTTTACACGGCCATCATTGAGTCCATCCTCACCTCCTCCATCACTGTGTGGTACGCTGGGGCCACTGCCAGGGACAGACAGAGACTGCAGCGCATTGTGCGCTCTGCTGAGAAGGTGATCGGCTGTAGCCTTCCATCTCTCCAGGACCTGTACGTCTCCAGGACTCGGGGGCGTGCAGGCCGGATAGCAGCTGACCCCTCTCACCCTGGACATGGACTATTCGAGCCACTTCCCTCTGGCAGAAGGCTACGGTCCATACGGACCAGAACCTCTCGTTTCTTCCCCTCTGCCGTTGGACTCATAAACACTTTATGAACACTTATAACACCTGTACTAAGGACACTTTATAATACCAGTCACTTTAAATAAGTCATGTCACGTCACTTGCTCTTTTGCACGGTTTGCACTGTTGTTCTGATGCTCTGTATATACTTGAATATTTTTATTTTTATTATATATCTTAATCTTTTTGCATGCTCTTACTTTATTCAAATAGTGATACTTTATTATCATTATTATTACTATTATCCTTTATAACTGTGATATCTCTACTTGTATTATTATTATTATTATTATTATTCAGTGTTCTATGTTGCACCTTATCACCAAAGCAAGTTCCTAGTCTGTGAATTGTGTTCACTGACAATGGCAATAAAAGCTTTTCTGATTCTGATTCTGATTCTAAACAAGTCTAAAGAGGCAAAAGCAAACACAAGGAAGTACCACAAATGGTCCCTACACCACAGTTTGAGAAACACAGGACTATATAAAAGATCCAATCCAATCACTTCAAAAGCCCTAGCCCACCCAAGAGCTCCAACATATTATGCTATCCGTATAGCTCTATTTCAGCTTTATGCTTGCATTGTGACAGTGAAATACATTGTTCTTGGATTTCAGAAGCACATTAAAGTGGAAGACTGCGTTTCATTTCCTGTCTTGGCTCTCTTCAAACAGTCTATAGCGAACACTTTGTAATCTCTAACAACTCATATCAAAGCATTTACTATAGTGTACTATTGTTATTTTAATATTCCTTTAAAATATAAAAATCTGTATGTATTTTATTCTCTTTGATAAGGAGGAAACCGTGAATCTGTAGCGATCAGCGATTTGTGCAATGTAAACATGCTCTCTTTGATATATGCTGTCATAAGAATGTTATTTTTTTTCTTTACAGTGTAATCATACAGTGTATCAGAATTCATTACAGCCTTGAGTGCGTTAGGTCTATAGGGACAGAGCTGAGGAGACTACCGTGGGATCCCCCTCCACATGCTTTATCTCACCAGGAGCAGAGCCTTCTCACGGTGCGTAGATGGTGATAAAACGCCGCCAGTTTGTAGCTAAATGGACATGAGGCGGATTCACGGAAGGCATTTCCTGTCATGGCGCGCTGTCTCTGCATAAATCACACAAATCTCTCGACGAAAGATGACGATGAAGGGCGCCAATGGGGAGAGAGAGTCTTGTCAACGCCACACTAGCTGCAGGGAACATCTGGGAGGATGGCAGAGTCGTCCAGTATACAACCAGTTTGAATTTACAATAAGACGAGATGGTGTCATAAATCAAATAAGCTGAAATCTTAACAGTGCAATGCAATATGATGTTATTGTATCAAAATCCCAATGGAAATATCCCATTCATCAACAGTGAACTGTAATAGGATAGTGGCAAGGTGGCAAAGTGGAACAAATGATCAAATACCAGCAAGATAGTCCCAGGTTTGATTTCAAGATTGAGATAGATATCAAAATACTAGAGACTGACCGATGTGAGGTTTCTCATGGCTGATACTGATACTGATGATTGTTTAGACTCCAGAGAAACCGATGGCCGATAAGCTCTGCCGATATTTTTGGGCCGATATGTAGGACCAGATTTTGATTATTGACTACAAACTCATCCAGAGCCCTTTTAAAATCATAAACCTACAAGTTTTGTGCAGTTAACTCTTTGCACTAAAGTTTGCAAATGAAGTATTATGTGGATTCTTTAAAACGCAGATTTTAAGGCCAATAGCCGACTCATTAAAAAGTGCTAATACTGGCCCGATATATCAACAACATATCGATTTATCTCTACAAAATACCTGTCTGTAATTGTGGCTCAGGTCTGGAGAACAACATACAAGACATAGAGTTTATAATAGATTTCAACCAAAAATAATATGTTTGATAAATGCAGCGTTTTTACGACACTCAAACTGTATAGCTGATCATTTACTGATGCTCCATACTGGGTGGTAAGCTACAGCAGTGGCTACAGTTGCCCTGGGGCTAACAGATGTTGACTTACAGAAACATGACATGCCAATCACAGATCAAGATAAAAGACAGTAATGTATTGATCGAACTGTGGAGAAAAATCTACTTTTCATTGGCCAACAATGTCCGACTACCAACCACCATTCAAACACCACAATGATGTGGTTGAAATCGCTCACTAATATTAAGGTTATAACATGCAACCGGACAAATTTCACTGTGGGGACTATAAAATGTACCTTAACCCTTTAACCTTATCAAACGTTAAAGTTCCTACGCAAAACTGACTCTTGTGAGCATATTCACACATTTCAGTTTGAGAGAAGAACTCAGCCTAAATGTGCATGGTGTGTGTGTTAAACATGTGTGAATGAAACAAAACACAACTCCAGGTATGTTTTTGATGAGGAAACAACATTAGTATAACATAGATCAGAAAATAGAGTAATATGGGCACTTTAAACATTGTGCACTAAATATCTAACTGCTAACTTCTTCTGTTGTTTCACTTTCTATGACTTTCCCAAAAGACATTACTTGAAATACAAAAACAAGGCTATAATAGAGTTTGCATACACATTTAGATATTAGCATGTTTTCCTGGTGGACATTATCCACAACTAAAAAGTAGCCATTGGTATTATGAGCACACAGGGTCATTTGTTTTGGCTGGAGAGTGAGTGCCGTTTGCCTGATGTTAGCAGCTCATCTTTAAGCAGCGGGGCTAACAGCAGGACCGCACCAAACCAAATGAGCCTCTGTCTGAGTTTATGTTTGAAGGAGAAGGATGGAGCGACATTGAAAAGAGACAAAACTTTATGATTTTAGACGTTTACTGAAGATTTTTGGGCACTTTCTTCTTCCCTGCTGTTCTGTGATAGATGGTGATTTTTATATGATGAGAATTGTTGCATGTTGTTTATGGCCTTGCTTGGAAAAACGTAATTTAAATCTTATTTTAAAAAGGTGTACAATGTAAGCTTATTGATGTCACCTGCTTACCTCCATGGTGATTCAGTGCTTTGTCTGGAATGCGCCGCAGTATGGCTGTTGTGAATACAACTAGACAGACATCTGAACTCCTTCTTGACATCAACACTCTGAAGACCGTTATCTCGTAGTCCACAAGTTTATTAACATGGAAAGAAAAGGTGAAACTGAAACACAGATATGAAACATAATCACAACGTGCCCCTTTAACATGTACACAATACACTGTAAAATAAATGTAGCCAGTCTAAATTACAAGTTGACAGTTTGAGCTTTTTATCATATTCAACTTGAAATGAAATACACTGTATAGTCACATAAAATCAAAACATAGAAATGCCCCTTTACATCACTTGGTCACTTAACATTTTACAGTTTTGCATAAAATAGTTATATTCTAATGAAGATATTATAACAAGCAAGTACATACCCACGATGTTACC
The DNA here is from genome assembly GCA_029959045.1 of Taenioides sp. WSHXM2023. Lineage (NCBI taxonomy): Eukaryota > Metazoa > Chordata > Actinopteri > Gobiiformes > Gobiidae > Taenioides > Taenioides sp. WSHXM2023. The sequence goes on along the minus strand of CM057106.1, from coordinate 24,301,084 downwards.
AAAGATGTATGCAGATGTGTCAGGATCAACTTGGATGAAAACACCTCTCAGAGCCATGCTTTGACAGAACTTCCTGATTTTAGAGTCACATGACCTATTGACAAACCCACTCACCTTCTTAAAGGGGCCACAACACAAGATGCAAACAACATAGAAACACACCAATAATTAGTGCCCTCAAGTGGACAAAATTAAAACAGCACAATGGCATTAAACTCATCTTTTTCCCTAGAGAGGATTAAGAGCTTTTCAATAAAAACACCTGGAATTGAATAAATGAAATACAAATATTTCAAAAGTAACAAAATTGTTATTTGAATAATTCTATAACTTCTACATAACTGTAGACTAGTGATGGGCCAAACGAGTCGCGTCGACACGTGTCGCGCTGTGTCGCTGTGTGTTTAAGAAAAGTCACGTGACATCTGCTGCGTCATTTGGCGTCGGGAGCGCTGAGGCGGCTCGTTTAGAGCGCGGGGCCCAAATCTGCTGCAGTGTCACTGTTCATCACCACAGAACCACAGAGAAACAGAAAACAGGCCTGTTCTGTGTGGGCTCATTGTAATCAGTCCCGAGTGGAGCTCACTACAGATTTACTGAAAAAACTATATTATTTTACTATCATTTTCACAACCATCCACCTTGTCATGTATCACGTATTTGCCTACTTTACAACTACTTTGTACAATAGGCTGTGATTGGCTTTAATGACATGAGTTTGCATTACCTTCTTGGTCAGTTGTTTAATTTGTTGATATCAGAGCGCATCTATCACACACAAGTGTTCGCGTGTCTGAATGAAGCAGTTCATTTTTTAAACCATCAGATGGCGCTATAGAACATACCAACAGAGTGTCAACACAGTGTCTACAGCCTCCCCATACAGTGTGAGCTCAGAGCAGACTGGGACCTACTACTGCGCTGTGGCCACCTGTGGACAAGTCCTGTTTGGGAATGGGACCCAGACCTAATAAAAAGTAAGATATATAATTGAAAAATATAGCATTTTTTGTTAATAATTTTATTATAGATTGTTCATTTGTAGGTCTTCAGTCTAAGATAGTCTTAGACTGTTGCCCCCGCGACCCGGCCCCAGATAAGCGGAAGAAAATGGATGGATGCATGGATGGCATTTGTGGGTGTCTCGGACAGTTTCAATGGTTTCCATATTCAGCACCAGCCTGGTTTTTTTCACATTTTGCTTGTGCATCCAAAGCAAAACAGGTAAATAACTAATGATGCTATTAAATCTAAAAATGTGTTACCATTAAACCGAGTATTGAGGGGCCTGGAATTTATATAGTGTAAGGTTGGTAATGTTATGCAAGAGACAAAAAGTCCACCAAAAGCTGAACTTTTTATGTATAATATGACAAAACACTTATGGATTTGTTTAACAGTTATCAATTATACAATTAAACTAAAGAGGATAAGGTTAGAGTTTGTTGTCCCAGAAGGGAAAATTTGTCCTTTGCATTTGACCCATCCTTCAATGTCTTTTCTCAGGAGCAATGCGCCACAGTGCTGGGCCCGGGGACCAATCTCCAGATCCTGAGCTAGTGTTGGTCAGGACTGCCTCAGCCTGTGGATTGTCCCTGTGGTGCATGATTTGGGTTGATGGGGGGAACTGGTGTGTCCGGAGGAAACCAACCCAGAAAGGCCTGGGTGGCGGTGGTAGAACCCAGAACTGTATTTCATGTATATTGTTGTAATGTGTCCATTTAGGTTTGACTTCGATTGTTTTCTCAAAAGGATTCCAAGAAGTTAAATAAGTAGTGCTTCTGTCTCTGTTTAGCACTGATATGAGTTTGACATAATATAGTTGTGTTATTTTGGTAGTGAGTTTAGCCTTAAGATTCAATTCAAGTAAGATTCCAGTTATAAGATTTAAAAAAAAGATCAGTTTGGCCCAAATGGTCACTTAAATCTCAGGTACCGATTATTTAACTGTGAAGGGGAGAAGAGGTCATTTTAATGTCACTAGTATTCACATGCTTTCATTTCCAAGCATTTGCATAGTATTAAAACAAACATTTTCAAACATCAAAGCAAAGCTTTCTTGTGTGTGTGTGTGTGCAATAAATTAAAGATTTTACAGTTGGCTGCAGACAGTACTCAGGAGTCTGAGTTTATAGCAAAGTACTGCATTTACAATATACTCAAGGTTAAATTTAACAATTACTTCTTTTGCAGACATATACATGAGAAACCCTACAACAAAGAGGGATGGGCGTGTTTACTGTAATCTCTTAATTTACATTTTCACCACTCTTGTATTGTTTAATTTTCCAGGATTTCTCCAAACTTCTCCAGTAGAAGGCCACAGAACAGGTGAACAGAAGGAGTGGACAGACACCTGACACATGGAATGAATGTATCTACTTAATTGTCAAGAAATTAAAGAAAAAAAAGGGTATATTTAAAAATATGTTGCCATTTAATACAATGGTATCTCTTCTTTGCTGCTGTAAAAAGCTTGTGTTGCATTTGATTACACTGTATTTGTGCAATGTGTATGAGTTTATATCTGCAGTATGTTTTTTATCAAGCCACTCTATAGTGTGGTGCGTTTTGGCATTTTATTGTGTGTTTTATTGTGTGTGCCTATTATTAAAATGTTTATTGTAATTATAAGATTATTACTGCTTTTCTCTGTTCTCCTTACCTCCTTACCTCCTTTAACTTTATGACATCTTTGTTGTGTGTCGTTTTTATGAATGAAATAAATTATACAATTTCACGCCATCAGGCCTAGCTCCCATCTTGATTTGCATAAACCTTTATTGTGTTCATTGTAACCTAAACTGTGAATTTCTCTAAAATAAAAACATTTACTTATTTCTTTAACCATGTTATAATTGTTTCCTTCCACATGTACCAACGTTGTATTTAGAGTGATTTGTGCATGTTTGAGTAATCTTTATTCTCCTGTAATCAAGATAACATTGCGTCGATCTACCCCCATTTTAACCGCCACTGGTACTACACGCCAACTGTCACGAACTTATTTCATTCTACAATTTAGTTTTCTTAATAAATGACATGTATGTTAAAAAAATATCCTTATATTCAATGAAAAAAAAAAGGTTCTAAACCGTGTCCAGGGTAACTCCCATAAATGACAAAAACCGACCCAGAGTGTGTAAAATGTGAATTTACTCAGTATTGGCCTCTAATGGCAGAGCGGGTACTGCACCCACAGACACTTTTTACACACTTGTTAAAGTGCACATGCACATGGCCGTTGGTCCCCCACAAGGTAATAAAGACAAACTCTAGCACTCTGGAGTGTAAACTGCACTTGAGACAAAAATAACGTGAGAAAATGTGTTGGGAGGGAGTTATCGGGACATGTGAGAGACGAAAGGACATTTGACATTTGATTTGGAGACAGCATTTCTTAGGTAAGTTATTGATTTTAATGTTAATGCAATTTTAAGACCTTACATTGTTTAAAGTGCTGCTATACTAATCAACAAACATTAGCCAAGCCAATTAGTTTTGCTAACTAGCGAGTAGCTGCAAGCACATAGTCAGGGTGAAGGGAAGAAGCAGCAGTCAACCATCACTGTGAGGTAATTACCAGTTTTATTCCTTCAAAGTATTTTCAAATTATCAATAATCATCTATTTAGTTGTATTTAAACATTTTTGACATCTTTGCTCAAATTAGAGACTTTTTGCAGTTAAATATACTGTCAGAACTGTGAGTAAAACAAGTCAAAATACATTTTTGAGAGTTCAAAATTCTAAAAAAAAAATTGATAATTTAAGCAGTTTTTACGTGATTATAAATCAAATGTAGTGGTAAGTAGCTATTCTTTCTTTTAGAAACATGGACATGTTTCTAAAACTGTAATAATTATGTTATACACATAACAGCGGATATTAGTTTATCTGAACAGGGACAATGCACACTAATAAACATTTCTGTAAATGTACCAGTATTAGGAATACAGCCAGCTAGCGTCCAACTGTAGTCCCCAGGCAAGGCAATGCCAGCAATATACAAACAAATTACATTATAGTTAGACAAAGGCTATGTTCACACTGCCGTGTATGTAGCCTAATTTGGATTTTTTGTTTGTATGCGTTTTTTTATGTAATCATTTACATTACAACAAAAATGCGACTGCTATGTATCCCTAATGTGAACAGAAAGCGGCAGAAAAGTGACCTGCATGCACACAACAGAACACAACGTCACATGCAGAGTGCTGTGTTTGTGGAAGTAAACAATTCTCTGGCCTTGAGCATGGATCTATAATAAGGACCGAGTATGGATCTATTAAAATAACGGTCGCAAGTCATCTCATTTGTGGCTATTTTAATTCTGGTTTTGTTTAGTCCTGTTCTAATCCTGATTAAGTGCGTCCCAATTCTCTGTCTTACCCCTTCGTCTTACCCCTACCCCTTGGTTTTGCGCGTTCATGTGAGGGGAAAGGGTGTCCCAATTCTAATTTTGATCAAGGGGTGGGGCTACGACCAAGGGCTACATACCCCTTGAAACGAAGTGAGCTCCCGACCACACTTGAAACGAAGGGGTAGGCCCACAAGCTCGGGCAGGTGTCGGGATCAGGATGGCAGCATCACATCGATCAGCCAAGGAGTCTCATAAATGTAAGTATTTTCAGCAGTTGTAAATGTCAATTAACAGTTTAGCAGGTTTACAATTATGACGGTTATGTTCTACGTTACTTTTAGTGAACTGTTGTTGCGGTTTTATTAAACACCTAGCGTGTGTTTTCCTTTGCCCTCAGACTCGGCGGCTCATCAGATATCGGAGCGACAATGAAAAGCGGTTCATGATGTCAAAAATGGGGGCTAAGCAACAGTGGAAGTGAGTAATTCGTTAAGTCATTGTTCAATCATTTTGTTGTGCTGCCAGTCCCAGCTGCTGCTCGTCTGGCTTGGGTGCGAATACGAATACACTATGCAAACAACATATTCCGTAGGGTGAGAGAGAGGGGGGAAATAGAACAACTTCATTATATTCTTTATATTCTTGTGTCTGTTTTCAATTCAATTCAATTCAATTCAATTTATTTTTGTATAGCCCAAAATCACAACAAGAGTTATCTCGGCGGACTTCACAAAATTGTTGATAATAAAGCAGAATAAGAAACATTCATAAATCAAAAATACAGAATGTTCAACAACAATTTGTTTATTTGTTTCTGATTTGTTTAAATTTCTGTGTTGTGCTTAAAATACTGAATGTCTGTACTGTTGGTTGTGATGCAGGAAATTTGTGAAAGAGGTGGGTTTGGAGGGAAAGGTAACCGGCCAACAGGCTTCCAAGAAGTGGGAGAACAAGGTAAGCCTATGTGATGTACAGTTTAACATAATTTCCAATTGCGGGATGCGTGTATCCACTAGCCATTTGTATTTCTTATGTGTATTTGTGTTTCAGGAATTGAGGACTCCCAAAACGGGCTCCGGAACCGACATGGGTGAGGTGACCGTTGCTACCTGGCAATATTATGCCGACATGCATGAGGTTTTGGGTGCCAGGCCAGCAATGGACCCCCCTGTGGTGTTGGCATCCTATGAGTCAGGAGCCGAGGAAACCGTCTCACTACTCCTGGTGAGGCTAATGTAACATTCACCTTGGAATTCAGTACTTCCATTAATTCTGCTGACATCAGATTCACAAATATTCTCTTTAAATGTCATGAGGAGATATTCCTTGAAAATGTCTAAAACTGATTTGCCTTGTTCCCTTAGGATATTGTGGAGCCCTCCACCTCTGACAGCTTCACCTTTGACACAGCAGCCAGCACTTCAGAGGCCAGCTCCCCAGCATCCAGTACTCCAGAGCCCAGCACCCCAGCAGCCAGTGCCACGAAGAGGAGGTCCAACCCCATCCTAGAGTTCCTGGCCGAGGAGGCGCTCAAGGAACAAAGGCGTCACAAGGAAAGTGAGGCCAAGACACAGAGGTTTCTAGACCTCTTTGAAAAGATGGTTGACAAGATATAAACCAGTTTTTAGTTGTGTTTTTGTTTGTTTTATTAACATGTTACATTTGAGTGTTGAGAATTTATATACATATATATTTGTTACCTGTTATACTTGGAAAAAAAAAATAGTTCTTATATATGTTTATTTTATATTCATTGCTACAGCTGAGCAATAAATGTTCTTGTACAAAGGCTGTTCTAGATGTGCATACATTCTACAGTAATACTCAATACACATGTGTGGTGTGTTTAAACTCCATTTTGGCTTGTGCACAATAGTAATACATACCCAAATGTCATAGCTTATTAAAAGAAAGTCTTAGAAGCCACATACTTGTGGGAGGCATCATTTTAAAGCTTAGGCCCTCTAGTTTCTGTAGATATGCATGTGAAGAGTGTGGGAGGTGGCTAACTTACTCTACAGAAATTCAAAAATTATATTTTTTTGTCTCGAAAATATAAAATAAAACATTAAAATCCCTAGCTTGGGCACACTTCATACTGGGCATTTGATACTCACTACATTCTCTGTTCAAGTTGTTGGCAATAACTGTGTGAAATTTCAGATCTCTAGGAATAAGGGTTTTGATGCTGTGAACCTTTTTGTACACAAAATGACAATTCGGCACAAGTGTGCCAAATATGTGCCAAATGTGCCAAATGTTCCAAACTGTGTTACATGCATTTTAGCACTCCTCTGACCCTAAAAACCACATTTTGATATCTTGGTGGCTACAAATTCTCTTCCCAGCTTATAATTTTTCAATTTTTCAGATATCCATATTTTAGCAGTGTAAACATGCATTTCCATAAAACGCCATGCTATTTATGCATAAGAGATAAACTATGCAACAGGTCCCAGTGAATTACAAGCATTTTTATTTGTTTCACAGAATAAAAAAGTAATATAACATGATCAATCAAAATTGCAAAATCACACATCACACAAAGTACAAAGGTTCAACTATTTACAAAAAAAAAAAAAAAAAAAAAAATCACCAGTAATATAATAATAATAGAATAGAAACATTGCAAAAAAAAGTACAACATGTGCAAAAAATATAAAAGTGCAACAAGTACAACAAAATTATAATGTCTAATAGGACATCAAAAAGAACTCCTCAGCCTCCGAGTAATACTGACGCAGAAGTGGCCACAATCAGTGCAACCGCCTCTCTAACAGTATAGTGAGTCTTCTTCTTTGCTTTAGGGATGTTTTCTTAAGGTAAAAACCTAAAACAAGCCGAAAATATCTCCCAAGATACAGCCAATCTGCTCCGTCCGTGCGTCTTCGTAAGACTAATGCTGCTCTCACTGCCTTTACGCATGTGAATAGAGAACCGGTCCCTCAACGTTTTTGCACATCCCACCCATCGTTGGAAAGCTCTGGTGATAGGCTAAAACAACAAGTCAATCACTTTTTGGAAGAACCAATGACTGAAGAGCTTTGCCGTCAACAACATGAGCGGGCATGCGTAAAGCGAGAACTTGGCAGGGGCGCTTCTTTTATTCAACGGGCTCTCCCAGCAACACCGCACCACGGACAACTCCCGGGATGGTCTTGTTTTGAAGACAAGAGTGTAAGGAAAACAAGCATACCCAACATCGCCGCCATAAGTAAGAATTTGTTTGCGGAAGAAGGTAAAGAGAAGAAGTGAGAGTTTTATTCACGCATTCATCCATTCATACGGACGAGGTTTTTCTGGATTATTTCCCTACATGGAATTACTTTATGGAAAAAACAACTTGATATTCTCTTTCTGTGGATTGTTACGGACTAAATGAGCACCACCATTCCTGGACTGAACCGGTTTTGGACCAACGGAACCGACCAAAGGTAATAAATGCGCAGTTATCGGTTTGATTATTTTCGGGAATTATAAGTTATTGCTTTTTGGGCTGGTTGTATGGCATAAAATGAATGAAATGGTCGTTTTATTGAAAAATTAAGCTTTCAAACGATGTATGGCATGCCAATAGTGAAAAAGATAATAACTGTGAATATCCGGATTGACTGTGAGATAGGGTAAAATCGCCCGCTCGCGGGCTGCTGCGTGGAAACAGGTTAAAAAAACATTTATTGCAAGCAATTGCAAAAATCCCTCCACAATACCCTACTGTGAACACAATACAGTAACATCTATACAACAATACAAACAACTATATAGAAATCAAGGAAAACATGAAAACACTACAAAATTATTAAATGTACTGGGTATATACAACTGTCATGTTAACAAACAATACAACATATGTTTTCATGGGACCTGCGCATCCCTGGAAACTTGAGCGGCCAGTGTGTCTCTAACAGCATTCCCAGAGGTTTCAGTAAGTGCCATTGGTTCTTCAGGAGGTTGGGTGTCAAGATCGTCCCTGCCAATATCCTCGTCAGGATCCAGTGTGTCCCCATTGTCCAAGCACACATTATGCAGGAATGCACAGGTAGCAATTACCTGAGGGGCAAAGGTAGGCTTGACTTTCAGTGCCCGGAAAAGAGTTGACCTCCACCTTGTTTTCATTACCCCAAAGGCCCGTTCAATAATGCTGCGTGCCTTTGAATGGCGGTGATTAAAATGTTGCTGTACCCGTCCACGTACCGGTTCTTTGTATGATGTGAGGAGGCATATAGGGGTCTGGAGGGAGGGGTACCCACCATCACCAAGAATATGTGTAGAATCCCTCAGTCGTCCAGGTAGAATCCATAGCAAAAGGAGAAATTTAATTTGTCAACTGGACAGAGTTTATTTGGTCGAATACGTTTCGCAGCTCATCCAAGCTGCTTCCTCAGTTCTGGTCAGATGCTGGCGGACACTGCTTTATATCTGCTTGAAGGGAGGAGCTTAATTACAATGAAAATTACTCTGAGACAACACATATTTGTTTACAGTTTCTGTTAGTCAGGTGAGTCTATTCAATATGGAGTTGTTTACAGTTTCTGTTAGTTAGGTGTGTCTATTCAATATGGAGTAGGAGTGGGGGAGCACAAACTGGGAGTCATTTGGACATTACAACACAGGGCCCAAGTGGTTCCTACAAGCACAGAGGGAAAGGAGAAAGAAGAACAACACGTGGAGAAAGCCCTCTCCGTTTGTGGATATCCTAAATGGGCTTTCAATAAAACGAAGAGAGCAAAGAAACAGGACAACAGAGAACCAGAGCCCAGGAGAAAGGGTGTAACTATTCCTTACCTGGCTGGCGTTTCCGAAAAACTACAGAGGATCTTCAGACAACATGAAATCCCAGTCTATTTCAAACCCACAAACACTTTAAGACAAAAACTGGTCCATCCAAAGGACAAAACACCGAGCCACAAACAAAGCAATGTGGTCTACTCCATTTAGTGTAGTGAAGACTGCAGTGAGCGCTACATTGGAGAAACAAAACAGCCACTTCACAAAAGGATGTATCAACACAGACGGGAAAACCAGGGTGGGCCGCAATCTGCCGTACATCTCCACCTAAAAGCCACAGGCTACTCCTTTGAGGACAGCGAGGTGCAGATCTTAGCCAGAGAAAAGAACTGGTTTGAGAGGGGAGTTAAAGAAGCTATTTTTGTCAAGAAAGAAAATCCTTCCTTGAACAGAAATGGAGGTCTCAGACATCATTTGTCTCCCATCTATAACTCTATCCTCAAACCTAAATCAAAACAAACAGAGAAAACAATGGGACTAGCCAGGACATGTCCAGAGGTGTGAAAACACCCATCATGGCCCTGAATGGATATGCTAACTACTCCCCCACTCCCACTCCATATTGAATAGACACACCTAACTAACAGAAACTGTAAACAACTCCATATTGAATAGACTCACTTGACTAACAGAAACTGTAAACAAATATGTGTTGTCTCAGAGTAATTTTCATTGTAATTAAGCTCCTCCCTTCAAGCAGATATAAAGCAGTGTCCACCAGCATCTGACCAGAACTGAGGAAGCAGCTTGGATGAGCTGCGAAACGTATTCGACCAAATAAACTCTGTCCAGTTGACAAATTAAATTTCTCCTTTTGCTATCACCAAGAATAATGTATTCTGGTGGGGGGTAATGTGCAGATCTGTAAAATGAGCTGTTTTTCATCACACGTGTGTCATGGACTGACCCTGGGTAACCCACGAAGATGTCCAGGAACCGTCCATTTGCATCACATATGGCCTGCATATGAATGGAGTAAAAGCCTTTGTAGTTAAGGTAGTCCAAACAATGTTTTTCTGGTGGTTTGATCCGAATATGGCTGCCATCTATGCCATCCAATGTTGTGGAATGCAGGGGTCCCTGATAAAGTTACAAATCCCTGACCTACAGCTTGTAGCTCCTCATGTTTTGGGAAGGAAATGGCTTTGTTTAAATTGTTCTAAATATTCTGTGCCATCCGGTGTATCATTCTGTGTAATGTTGCCTTGGGGATATTGAACACTTTAGACACCACCCCGTAAGAGAGTCCATGTGCTAGCCAGTAGGTGTATATGAGGACCTCTAGTTGATTTCCCCAGCCATGATCTTGATTTCTTGCCAGAAGCCTTTGCAGGTTGTTCATGGCTGTCCTGGTCAGGTGAAAGTCCTGCGTTAGTTCAGCCTCCTCATCGAACCACAAGCGCAAGATGGGCACATTTGCATCCACCCTGCAGTACATAGGTGGACGATCCGCCTGGAACAACAAAAAACAATGTTTAAACCTCACGTTTACACTGCTCCAGTAAAACGAGTAAGATTTAGCAACTCAATTCAATTCAATTCAATTTATTTTTGTATAACCCAAAATCACAACAAGAGTTATCTCGGCGGACTTCACAAAATTGTTGATTAATGAAGCAGAAGAAACATTCATAAAACAAAAATACAGAATGTTCAACAACAAGCAGGCAAATGGATGATTGTCCCAGCATCTCCTGTCCTTAGACCCTCCTTCTCGGCAAGGAAAAACTCCAAAAAACCCAATGGGAAAACGGAGAAACCTCGAGGAGAACCACAGTGAAGGAGAGATCCTACTCCTAAGGACGGACAGGCAGATGAAATTACTAATCTAGCAGGATGAGGACAGTTAATCCAGGATAGGGAAGGAGAGGAGGGGTCCAGGTCCTCGACACTAGGGGGCAGCAGTGGTCCAAACTGGAACAGCAGCATGTGAATAGCAAAGAACAGACTACGAATGAACTAGTAATTGAATATTCTTAACAGTAGGAGGAGAAAAAGTAGGAGAAACCAGAGGACAGTGCTCAAGTTGCCATACTTTCCCCAGTAATATATCTCCTAGAGCAGCTTAACTAGGCCTATGGGTTTAGTTTCTGTTCCTAACTGACCTGACCATAAGCTAATTCAAAGAGGAACGTTTTGAGCCTAATCTTAAATGTAGAGACTGTGTCAGCTTCTTTGACATGAGCAGGGAGCTGATTCCACAACAAGGGTGCTTGGTACCTAAAAGCTCTACCTCCTAAAGTACTTTTAGCGACTCTAGGAACCACCAATAGTGCAGCATTTTGAGAGCGGAGTGAACGGTTAGGATGATAAGGTACAATTTCATCTTTAATGTAGGAAGGGGCCATGTCATTTACAGTCCCTGACAAAAGTCTTGTCGCTTATCCATTTTGTAGAAACAAAAGCTTATAACCTGACTTTAAATTAATCGATTGGTTTTAGAAATGTCTCATATGAAAGCTAAAACCCTCCCAAATTATGCTCAATATACTAAAATAAATTTGCTTCACTGAAGAAAGATTGATCATTTAATGAACACAGAAAGGTCAGATTTTGGCAAGACAAAAGTCTTGTCGCCTACAGAAAACTGAACAAATAATTTACTTCAAATACAAAAATATGTTGCATAACGTCAGTGAATTAAGTAGTGGTGCTGTGAGATCCATATTTAATATCTTGTATGACTTCCATGAGCTTTAAGGACTGCATCCATGCGGTTCGACAATGATTCATACAATTTGTTGATGAAGTCATCAGGAATAGCAAAGAAAGCAGTCTTACATGCCTCCCAGAGTTCATCAAGATTCTTTGGTTTTGCCTTCCATGCTTCCTCTTTCATTCTACCCCAGACATGCTCAATGATGTTCATGTCTGGTGACTGGGCTGGCCAGTCCTGGAGCACCTTGATCTTCTTCGCCTTGAGGAACTTTGATGTAGAGATAGAAGTATGCGATGGAGCACCATCCTGCTGCAAAATTTGACCCCTTTTATGGTTGGGAATGTAAGAGGTAGCTAATACTTCTTGATATTTTAGGCTATTGATATTGCCTTCCACCCTGCAAATGTCTCGCACACCCCCATACTGAATGTAACCCCAGACCATGATTTTTCCGCCACCAAACTTAACTTTTTTCTGGGTGAATCTTGGATCCATGCGGGCTCCAGTAGGTCTCCTGCAATATTTGCGGCGGCTGTGATGTAATTCAACCGAGGATTCATCTGAGAAATCCACCTTCTGCCACTTTTCCAGTGTCCATCCTTTTAGCAGGCTGTGGGCCTTGGCAAATGCCACACAGTTTTTTAATTGCCTTTTGTTTAGTGCTGGTTTCTGTGCACTGATTCCACCATGGAGGCCATTTCGAGACAGAATTCTACAAACTGTTTTGGTTGACACAGGGACTTGAGGTGACCAGGCCTGGTGGAGCTCTGCTGCAGTGGAAAAGGGGCTGGCCTTGGATTTTCGAATCAACAAACGGTCCTCCCGAGCAGTTGTCTTGCGGGGTCTGGCGGACCTGGGCTTGTCAAAAACATCTCCAGTCTTTTCAGATCTTTTTCTTATTCTTTGTACTTGACGCTGAGACACATTGAAGGTGTCAGCCACCTCAGCAGTGGATCTGGTCTTCAGCCTCTTGATAATTAACGCTTTGGTCTCAGGGTGGATCTTAGGCATGTTGTCAGAGGTCAAGTTGCAGTTGATGTGAAGGTCTGGTGTGCTGGGGTTCTTTTTATACACACCCACTAATTGATTGATCAGTAACTGATCACAGGTGAGGCTGTAATCTAGGATTTGGTGCATCATATGACAAGGCGACAAGACTTTTGTCTTGCCAAAATCTGACCTTTCTGTGTTCATTAAATGATCAATCTTTCTTCAGTGAAGCAAATTTATTTTAGTATATTGAGCATAATTTGGGAGGGTTTTAGCTTTCATATGAGACATTTCTAAAACCAATCGATTAATTTAAAGTCAGGTTATAAGCTTTTGTTTCTACAAAATGGATAAGCGACAAGACTTTTGTCAGGGACTGTACAGCTTTATAGGTTAGAAGAAGAATTTTAAATTTTACTCTAAACTCAACCAGAAGCCAATGAAGATTTTTTAATACTGGAGAAATGTGCTCTCGTTTTTTAGTACCTGTTAGTACTCTTGCTGCTGCATTTTGAACCAACTGAAGGCTTTTTATAGAGCTTTTAGGGCAAGCTGCAAGCAGGGAGTTACAGTAGTCTAACCTCGAAGTGACAAAAGCATGGACAAGTTTTTCAGCATCATTTTTTGGCAGTACATTTCTAATTTTGGCTATATTGCATAAATGAAAATAAGCCGTTTTACAGACATGGCTTATGTGTGCTTTAAATGAGAGCTCTTGATCAAATAGGACTCCAAGATTTCTTACAGTGGAGCTGGAGGCTACACTGACATTGTCCAATGTGATTATCTGCTCAGTTAGAGAGTCAAACTTTACATCGAGCCCAGCTGCAGGCCGGGACAAAACCACAATAGAGTCTCGTAGGTGTTTAGGGCCTAATAGAATGACTTCAGTTTTTTCAGGGTTAAGAGGTAAATAATTAAAGGTCATCCATGTTTTTATGTCCCTCACACAGTCACTAAGCCTTTCAATTTGATTAGTCTGATCAGGTTTCATTGATAGGTACAGCTGGGTGTCATCTGCATAACAGTGGAAATCGATACTGTGCTTTCGGATGATATTACCTAACGGTAGCATATAAAGGGTAAACAGAACTGGACCCAGAACTGAACCCTGTGGCACACCGTAGGCTACTTTAGAGCACTGTGAGGAGCTCTGGTTTACATTTACAAACTGGTACCTATCGGATAAATAGGATTTAAACCAGTTGAGGGCAGTTCCTCTGATGCCCACATCACATTCCAACCTCTGCAGTAGAATGTTATGGTCGATTGTGTCAAAAGCTGCGCTGAGGTCCAACAGAACCAGTATTGAGACCTGACCATTGTCAGCAGCCACTAACAAATCATTTGTTACTTTAACCAGGGCTGTCTCAGTGCTATGATGAGTTCTGAATCCAGATTTAAATTTTTCAAATGAATTATTTTCCTGCAGATGACGACAAAGCTGTTTAATTACAATTCTCTCCAGAATTTTAGAAATAAACGGAAGATTTGAAATAGGTCTGTAATTGGCTAAGAGGTCAGGATCAAGATTAGGCTTTTTTAGGAGCGGCTTAATTACCGCATATTTAAAAGACTGAGGCACGTAACCACTTTCCAGTGAAGTATTTATTATATTAAGAATAGGATCAATAATTAGAGGGAGAATTTCTTTGAAAAGTCTACTTGGGATTGGGTCTAACATACAAGTTGAGGATTTAGAGGACATAAAGGCAGAAGTTAATTCTGCATGATTTAGAATGGCAAATTTCTCAAAAACTGGACCAAGTGAGGATAATTCAGATCCCACCAAAACTGAACACGAGTTTAATTGAGACCCTACTCTTACAGCTTGAACTTGCTCAGAATTAAAAGTAGGGGCAATTTCATTTATTTTATCTCTTATAGTAATGATCTTATTATTAAAAAAATGTCAGGAAATCCTCAGAACTGAGGGTAATTGTGATTGAAGGTTCTACTGCACTGTGGCAGTTTGTCAGCCTGGCTACAGTGCTGAATAAGAACCTAGGATTATTTTTGTTTACTTCAATTAGATTGGAATAGTAACTGGTTTGGGCCGCACGCAACGCCTGCTTATAGGACAAAAGGCAGGTTTTCCATGCTTTTAAAGACTGCACTGAGTGTGCTTTACGGTAACTTTTCTCAATTCTCCTAACCTTTTGTTTGTGTGCACGCAATTTTTCATTATACCATGGAGCAGATCGCCTTGGCCTGACAACTTTCTGTTTTAGTGGAGCAACTGCATCAAGGGCAGTTTTCAAAGAATCCATGGTCTTATCAACAAATTGGTCACTTTTGATGGGATCTAAACCATCCCCAGCTGGGTCACATGACATATCATTAAATATTGGCCCAATTATTTCTATGAAATTAGTAACAGCTTTTTCAGAAATTGTTCTTTTAGTTATTATTTTATTGTGGTGAACAGAGAAATCTTTAAGAATAAACTGAAAGGTAATCAAAAAATGATCTGATAATATAGGATTTTGTGGGAGGACTTTTAGATCACTGATCTCTATGCCATATGTTAGAACAAGATCCAATGTGTGCTCATGACTGTGTGTGGGCTGATTTACACTTTGAGTAAAACCGATGTCATTCAAAAGAGCGCTAAAGGCTTTGTTTAGACAATCATCTGTCAGGTCCGTTTTTATGTTAAAATCTCCAAGTATTATAATTTTGTCCCAGTCTACAACCAAACCCGACACAAAATCCGAGAACTCTGTTAAAAACTCTGAATAAGGACCAGGAGGTCGGTAAATTATTATAAATAAAACACCTTTTTGGTTTTTCCAATTATGGCAGGTTATTGATAGACAGAGGCTTTCAAACGAGCCAAACGCTTTATTAGTTTTAGGACAAAGCAACAAGCCAGAATGAGAAATGGCTGCAACACCACCACCTCGACCTGTGCTCCTGGCACTCAGAAAGTTGACATGACTTGGAGGTGTGGACTCATTTAATCTCACAAAATCACCAGGTTGAAGCCAAATTTCAGTCAGGGCCAAAATATCAATGTTATGGTCCTGAATTAATTCATTGACTAAAAAGGATTTAGAAGAAATCGACCTTATGTTTAGCAGTCCACACTTTACACACTTATTTAGAGGTTGACTAGTATCACGAGTTGGTATTTGTATTAAGTTTTTTGGTCTTTTAATTTTATTTTTATTTTTATTTTTTCGGGGGACAGACACAGTCTCTATCTGACTAGGTTCTGAATACTTGATTTGTGACAGAGCGGGCGAGAGCCTAGCGTCAGTAACAGAGGAGCAGGATTTTCCACTAACTCTCCTCTGCGCCCGGGACTCACTTTTTCCCTGTCACTTTAGGCGACTAAGACTATCGGTCAAATTTCTGACTAAAAGAGATGTGCCCGCCGAAGTCGGATGGACACCATCCCTGCGTATGAGCCCGGGCTTCCCCTCGAACGCACTCCAATTGTCGACAAAAACTACATTGTTTTGGGGGCACCAACTAGAAAGCCAGCAGTTAAATGCTGACTGTCGGCTGTACAGTTCAGCATTGACACGACAGGGTAGAGGGCCAGAAAATATTACAGTCTCCGACATCGACTTTGCCAATTCACACACAGCCTGTACCTGCAATTTGAGAACTTCTGATTGTCTCCGCCGGGCGTCATTACCGCCTGCGTGAATCACGACTCGACGGTACCTCTGCCTACTCTTTCTAAGAAGCCTAAGGTTTCCATCGATGTCACCCATTCTGGCCCCCGGATAACACCTAACTGATGCCGCTGGCAGCTCCACGTCTCTAACTATAGAGCTTCCAATCACTAGAGTCTCACGAGTCCAAGTAGCGGGTGTGTCGCCGCTGAGAGGGGCAAACCTATTTGTGACGGGGAGCTCCTGGTGCACTACCGGGTGGCGTGTAGCACTATGCTTCTTCCGAACTGTCACAAATCGATCCTGGTCTTCTCCCAGCTGCGGGGAGGTCACTGGGGAGCTAGGCTGGCTAACGCTAGCAGCCCTAGCTCTGACGCGGTCCGCGCTCCCTGACGTTACAATCTGACTATAGCTGGGTCTAAAGGCCTCCAATGAGCGGATCCGCGTTTCTAACTCAGTAACCCTTGCCTCCAAAGCTACCACTACACTACACTTCACGCAACTAAGCCTATCGTCAGTGAAAGAGCAAGGGTTCTCACTCCACATATGACAGCTTGAGCAGGACAGCGCAGTAGCGGTGCTAGAAGGCCCAGCCATGATGCTAACAAGTTAGGCTAACAAGCTAGGCTAACTCAGGCTGGAATGAGAGTATAGATGCTTTGAATCCACAAACTATTGAGACTAGATGTACTACGAATGGATTAAAGACCAATCGACTAGAGCTGGTAGGGTGAAGAGCAAATTAATTTGGGAAGTTCGTGGATTGAGACAAAAAGTAGAGACAAAAGGTAGAGAGAGTCTAACACACAGCACGTAACACAGCACGTAAGCCGAAAACAACTCACCGGATGTGATGTCCCTTCAACTGCATAAATACAAAGTACATCACACAATTACCACCTGTATAAAAATGCATATTTGTCTGCGATCAGACGATAACATCAGAGAAGATTGTTTCATAGGTAACGTAGGTAATATAAACATTATATTTACTTGTTACCTTGTTAAAACGTTATGTTTATGCTAATGTTTATGTTAGCTAAGTTACCTATGGTGCCGCTGCCGGTAAATATTATGACATACATACCGTGATTGAATCCGTAAGCAGTCGTATGCATCTCAGAAACAATCTTCTTCTCTGATGTCTTCGTCTGATCGCAGACAAGAGCGCAAAGATAAAAAGAGCCCAGGCAATCGACATCATGACCTGAGAGGAAGGATCTTTGTTTGTTTGAGTAAATTGTTGTCACCTTTTGTACATGTAGCAGCCAGGTAGCGGCAAGGGATGATGACACAAATGGTAATCGAGTGGTGTCCCCCAATTCTTAGGGGAACGTTCGTACCCCTAGCCCTTACAGCTTGGTATCGAGGGGTAAGACAAAGACGTAGATCAAGGGGTAGGGGAAGGGAAAGGGAAAGGGGTAAGACAGAGAATTGGGACGCACCCTTAGTCCTAGTCTAGTCTTGGTTATTTCCAGGTTTACTTTTTGTCTAGCCCCAATTTTCAATGTTGTCACACCCTTTTATAGATTTGTACAGATGGCTTCCAATAATACACACTTCAGGTCCACAGCTGTTGTGTGGACCACCATAGCTAAAGGTCTAAGTGTATAAAAGCATTTGGATTTCAGTATGAACCACATTCTGGTTTAGTTCACTAATGGGGTCCAGTAACACACACTTCAAAGGTCTACAGCTGTTATGAGGACCGCGGGTGGCAGAGTAACAGTGGGTGTATTACTCTGTCTGCAGTCTTGTTTTTATGTATTATTTTAAACTGGCCTATATTTTGATAGGCCAGTTTAAAATAATACTGTGTGGCTAACACTCATGCTTCACAGCAGTGACGTGCGGTCAGAGGAGGCAGGGGAGGCAGTGCCTCCCTTGTCAATCATGAAAAGAAGAAAGGATTTATTATAAATTCAAATAAAAAATAATAATTATCAGCTTGTATGTATTTATTATTAACCCCTTCTCCAGTCGAAAAAATGTTTTTTTTCTTGTTTCAATAACTGAATATGGCAGAATTTTCGTTTGTCCCGTTCAAATGCAAGGAGAAGGTGTGCCATGCTCCCGTCCTGCTCACGATATGCGCGAGTTGACCCAGGACCCGTGGATAGCTAAAAGCGCAACTTGAGGAAGAGAAGAGAAATAGAGAAGGAGCGTGCTGTTTTCCATGCTGATGAGCACCTACATTTTGTACAGTTTGTCCACAGCGTATCAATGAAATAACGTATCCAGCGTGAACGAGGCAAGCCGCGTGCCTTCATGGATTTGTTTTCACCTGCTGCAGTGCACAGGAGAGATGAGGGTGCGCTCACGATGACACAGGCAGACTCCCAGCATGACTTTCTTAAAAAGCGTGTTTTTCATGAGTGATTTGGAGATTTCAGGCAAGATACAAAAAATCCAAGTATGACGCGTCCACGTTACGCATAAATGCACAGCTACAGAGCGCACTCGGGAGCTGCTTTGCTAAAAAGCATATAAATTAGTCTATTTATTGCAAAAAATACCTTGTTCCCAGTTTTGAAATACTGAACAACAATCATATTTTATTTTTCCTTTTTTTTAATTGAAGTTTTTGTTCTTTTGAATTAAGAATATAGAAAAGCCCTGGTGTAAGTAAGTCTGCTGCACTGCTGCATATAATATATAGTTGTTGTTTGTTTATTTATTTATTTATTTTTATTTTTTTTGGGGGGGGTATTTGCATTTGTAAATCTGACGCTAAAAGCGTTAGTGCCTCTCCAGCTGTCAACCTCACCGCACGTCACTGCTTCACAGCAAGAAGGTTCCAGGTTCGAACCCCAGGTCGCCCAGGCCTTTCTGTGTGGAGTTTGCATGTTCTCCCCATGTCGGGGTGGGTTTCCTCCAACAACCCAAAAAACATGCACCATAGGTTAATGACTCCAGGAAGAATAGCTATGTGGAAGCACAGCTAATGGAGGTCAAATAAATACAAATACAAAATGTGCCATTGACGTTAGGCTCATGTTTAGTTGTAATAGTCCCATCTATTGTTATATACAGGTCAGTTCATTCTCCTAGACAAATACAGATATTGTCTGTGTAGCTCTGGCTTCATTATATTTTTAGGATGTAAATTATGTGTGGGCAGAGTTTGTTTGATTACAATCTTTTTATCTGTCTACTGTGGGACATTGAAGTCCAGTCTGATGTTAACTTGTGTCTTCAGGCTATTCAGACCTATGACTGGGTTTGCTGAGACCGATATGTCAACAACAAAAGTCACAGCCCTTGAGAGTTCACTCAACAACAGCCAGGTAACAACATTTAAGGGAGTGTTTATACATGTACTATTTTAGTCCTGGTCTGGACCCAGTTTGAATCCTGATTCTGGTTTGGTTTAGGTTTGGATTTCAGTGTTAACCATATTCTGGTTAAGTTCACTAGTGGGGTTCAGTGACACACACTTCAGGTCTACAGCTGGTGTGGGGACCACCATGGCTTTAGGTTTAAGTGTATTAAAATATATTAATAATAATATATTTCAACATGAATACATTTATAGTTAAATTCATATAATAATATAATATTTGCATTGTGTACTAATGACCTGATAATATTGTTGTTGTTTTTTTCTTTTCCATTCCCCCCTCATGATTTTGATTTGTGTCTTTTGATGCATTCTGAGGAGAATCAGATCACTAATCCAGGCACTTTTACAGATGTATTTAAAAGGTTAAAATTAAAAACAATACTTAGTTGTTTAAATGTAAAACTGAATTTCCCTATGTTGTGATCATACAGCTTCATCCACCAAGCTGTCAGGATGCTAAACTCTCTCCCTTATATACAAACCCATCGTACTTGTTGCTATGTGCATATGTTATGTTTTGTCATCATGTTTATTATTATTACATTTTATGTCTATAAGATGTTAAATGTTCACTGTGGGCCAAGGGAGCGCTGCAATTTCAAATCCTGTGTGTGCAACCTGTACATATGTTTTTTGACAATAAAGCTGACTTTGAACTTTGAACTTTGATACAGGGCAGAAATGAGTTTTCACTCACTACACTGTGTGGGAGCAAGGGGTCCCACCGGAGCTTCGAAGGACGAAGTATACAGGTGTGCAGATCATCTCCCCTCCCTCATCTAATGTCCTGTAGCTGGGCTAATTATTTTTTCTTTTTGTAGCTGAGGTATAAGATTGACAGTTGCCACATTTACATTTAATTTAATTTAAAAGTAAGTTAATTCCAAATAAAATTAAATTCTGCTTTAAAAAGACTATGTAAACACTTAATTCCTACTGAAAATTATTATTCGAAATTACACTTAAGTGGGTGGTTTATTCAGATTTTAAAGCCAAATTACTTCATTCCTTGATCATGTAAATGTTTATTCCTCTTAAAAATAATTCCAGTGGTTCAGCACATGCTCGTTGGGTCGCCCTTCTAACGCGATGACGCATTGTGAGATGGCGGCTGATTGTGTGTTTTCTTCTGGTCGATGTAAATACGTTACGTGCGTCCCCTGTCCAACCAGAACACTTCCCGACCCCCAAACGTTGAGCAGAATTAAATAAAGCCGATTTAACGTGTTTTCCATGTAAACCTCAATTTGGAATTATTATTTCCATGTAAACTCGAAGGAGAATAATAATTTAATTCGGAATTAAAAAACATCATATAAACTTGGCCTGTGATTCGGATGAGCTGTTTGGGTTTACCTTGGATGACAGTAAAGAATATGTTCCTGAATCCAGCTGTAGTGAAGATTCGTGGGTGTCAAAAGAAAGTCATGTTCTTCAGATAGATGAAATGAACAACCTCACAACATTATATTCCAAAATAGGAAACGCTTCACCTGCACTGCTGTTATTATTATTAAGTTATTTCAAAACTGTAATGCGTTATTTATTCCTTGTTACTGTCATTTCAAAGTAATTTGTTACATTACAATATTACTGTATTTAAAATGTAAGGGATTACACTACAATTGCATTACTTTTAAGTTACTCTCACTAAAATAACTGGAAATATGAATTTGACAATCTAAATGTAGCTCATGATGCTCACTTAGCTCATCACACATCCAGTGGAAGATGATGTGTATCTGACTGAGCTGAACAGGAAGTAGAGTCACTGTCACTAATCTACAGCTTCACCTCGATCCGTGCGCTGTGTGGATGTAAACAGACACACGTGAGGAAATACTCTTGCCTTTTTACTTTTAAAGAACGCCTCAAACTGGATTCACAGCACTGTTTGTGGACTGGGTGTCATTATTTGCGGAGGACAAATTCTATGGATAATGTGATTGAGATGTTGCAGTTTAAATTTAAATTTAAAAAAACCCACCACTTCAATCCAGATTAAAAATGCATTGTAACACACATTACTGACATTTGCACTGAATAAAATACTACCTTTTTTCTCTGTAATGCCTTACATTACTGCATTACAGCAAAAAGCAATGTATTACAGTAATTTGTTACTCAGTAACACGTTACTCCAAACACTGTTCACCTGTGAATGAAGAAAAACGGTTGTCTGAAAGAGGCAGGTCTCCTTCCAAAAGCCACCAAAGCCACGTAAAAGGATAAGGTTAAGACAATCCTGCCCAGCCTGACACAACAGTTACCCTTCTCAAAAACAGCAAGAAAAAAGTGAGGAGCAACAGTACATTCCTGATAGTTCTTATTCTCTGCCTGGTTCCATCCCAGATTCACCATCAGTGCAAGCAGTCCCAAACTCACTGTCAGTGCCAGCATTCAGGAAAAAGCAGGATGGCTCACGTCTGTACAATAAGAAACAATATTGCTTGTTCTGTAAAGAAGGAGTGGTGAAAATGTCCAGGCATTTGGAGCGTGCTCATAAAAATGAACGTGAGGTAGCACTGTCTTATTAAAAAGGATCAAAAGAAAGTGTTAAATGCAGGTACAGGTCAACTTGTTCCTAGAAAGCAACCACAAGAGGATACAGAGGCCCAGGATTTCCTGCATTGTCTCCATTGTCAAGGTCTCTTCAGAAAGAAAATTCTTTGGAAACACATCTCAAAATGCAAGTTTAAGCCTCACGATCAACCACAGAGAGGGAAAACCCGTGTTCAGGCACTTTATGCATTCACTGTTCCTCTTCCTCGTGGTCTTAAAGAAGACTTCTGGAAGCTTATTAATCAACATGGTGAATGATGAAGTGACTATTGTAGTGAAAACAGATCGATGTATTATGGAGATTGGTGAGAATCTATTTAACTGTTTAGGCCATAACAGTGGGAAACTTGAATACAATCGTCAAAAAATTAGGGAATTAAGAAGGCTTCTGTTATACTCAAGAAGAAATACTAAATGAAACACCACTGAAGATCATGCCTTGCCTTCGAATTTTATGCATGTCGTAGAGTCAGTGAAAATTGTAGCTGGTTATGACATAACAAACAATACATATAAATGCCCAAGTCCTGCTCTCAAACTAGGACATAGTTTGGTCAGAATTTCAATGTTAGTTGAGAGCCGTTCAAACATTCAGAATGACCGTGATGCAGCTAAAAGTGCCTGCACATTCCGACAAACATATGAAGCAAGATAGCATGAAATGATATCAGCAGCATCACTGAGAACCCTCCAGGAAGCTAAGTGGAATGCTCCACTTCTGCTTCCCTTTACAAGAGATATCCAGATGTTTCATTCCTATTTGGAGGCAGAACAGCAGAAACTTTACTCCATGTTATCTATTGAAGAGTCTTCTGTGATCTAGGCAGGATTAATGAAAGTCCCTCTGCCTCAGGTAATACTCTTTAATAGACAAAGATCAGGCGAGGTGTCCAAAATGCCTCTGTCAGCATATATGTCTCCAAAAAACCAAGATGTGCTGGAAGACCTGGGTGGCACGCTCTCCGATCTAAAAAATAAACTGTGTCAACATTTCCAAAGACTGGAGATAAGGAGGAAGAGAGGGAGAAAGGTTCCAGTTCTTTTGACACCAGCAATGCAGGAAA
Organism: Taenioides sp. WSHXM2023; assembly: GCA_029959045.1. Classification (NCBI taxonomy): domain Eukaryota; kingdom Metazoa; phylum Chordata; class Actinopteri; order Gobiiformes; family Gobiidae; genus Taenioides; species Taenioides sp. WSHXM2023. The sequence goes on along the minus strand of CM057106.1, from coordinate 24,277,690 downwards.
CTTGTACCTAAGTACCTAAATACATGAAAGGTCCCGCAAGTGGGCTACCTGTCCAGTTGATTTTTGACATTTCTGTTTAGGAACGCTAGGGGGCCGTGCCTGATTTAGTCAGGCAGCCCCATGACGTGACAAAGGTGTGTGTGTTTGTGTGTGTATGTGTGCTTCTTTGTGTGTGTGTGTGTGTGTGTGTGTGTGTGTGTGTGTGTGTGTGTGTGTGTGTGTGTGCGTGTGTGTGTTTGTGTGTGTTTGTGTTTGTTTGTGATCTATGAGGACATTTGACCTGAGTACACACCGAGGAACAGTGTCAAAGTAAAAGCCTGTCTCACATGTTCAAGAAGACTGTTCCAAGTTTTAGCTGCATGACTATGAAACAAAATGACGATATCTAAATTTAAAAAAAAAAAAAAAAAGTTGAAAAGTCCTCATAATACACAATTATCCAACTTTTGTGTATTTTGTGTGTATAGGAGGACGCCGCCAGTGGCACTTTGACACCACTTCACCTGCTAATGAATAATTCACATACATAGAAAATTTCACGGTCTCTGGCTGGGTGTCAAAAGCCCTTGTAAATAACCTTTCTGTCAGAAAATCAACATTGCCTGTATATGGAAAATAAAATCAAACTGTCCCCGGGGTCCAGAGAGTCCAGAGATATTGACTGGCAGACTGGGGTGGTGGTCCCTCTGTTTGAGAAGGGGGACCGGAGGGTGTCTTCCAACTACAGGGGAATCACACTCCTCAGCCTCCCTGGTAAGGTCTATTCCAGGGTACTGGAGAGGAGAATCCGAGGAGCAGTGTGGTTTTCGTCCCGGCCGTGGAACACTGGACCAGCTCTATACTCTCCATCGGGTGCTTGAGGGTTCATGGGAGTTTGCCCAACCAGTCCACATGTGCTTTGTGGATCTTTAGAAGGCATTTGACCGTGTCCCTCGTGGGGTCCTGTGGGGAGTGCTCTGGGAGTATGGGGTCCGGGACTCTTTGCTTCAAGCTGTCCGGTCCCCGTTTCACCGGAGCAGGAGCTGTGTTTGCATTGCCGATAGTAAGTCAGATCTGTTTCCGGTGCATGTTGGACTCCGCCAGGGCTGCCCTTTGTCACCAGTTCTGTTTATTGTATTTATGGACAGAATTTCTAGGCACAGTCAGGGGCCAGAGGGGATCTGGTTTAGGGACCACAGGATCTCATCTCTGCTCTTTGTGGATGATGTTGTTCTGATGGCTTCATCAGCTCAGGATCTCCAACATGCACTGGGGCGGTTTGCAGCCAAGTGTGAAGCAGCTGAGATGAGGATCAGCCCCTCCAAATCCGAGGCCATGGTTCTTGACCGGAAAAAGGTGGCCTGCCCTCTACAGGTGGGTGGGGAGTCCTTGCCTCAAGTGGAGGAGTTCAAGTATCTCGAGATCTAGCTCACAAGTGAGGGGAGGATGGAGCGTGAGATTGACAGGCGGATCAGTGCAGTGTCGGCAGTGATGCGGTCGCTGTACTGGACCATTGTGATGAAGAGGGAGCTGAGCCAAAAGGCAAAGCTCTTGATTTACTGGTCAATCTACGTTCCTACCCTCACCTATGGTCATGAGCTTTGGGTAATGACCGAAAGGACAAGATCACGGATACAAGTGGCCGAAATGAGTTTCCTCCGCAGAGTGGCTGGGCGCTCCCTTAGCGATAGGGTTAGGAGCTCAGTCACACGGGAGGAGCTCGGAGTAGAGCCGCTGCTCCTCCACATTCAGAGGCCTGAGCTAGCTGAGGTGGCTCGGGCATCTGTTTCAGATGCCTCCTGGACGCCTCCCTCGGGAGGTGTTCCGGACATGTCCCCCTGGGAGGAGGCCCCGGGGAAGACCTAGGACATGCTAGAGGGACTATATCTCGGCTGGCCTGGGAACGCCTTGGGGTATCCCCGGAGGAGCTGGAGGAAGTGTCCAGGGTGAAGGAAGACTAGGAGTGCCTGCTTAAACTGTTGCCCCCGCGACCCAGCCCCAGATAAGCGGAAAAAAATGGATGGATGGATAATATATAACACTGCTGTGAATGCTATTAAATTGATAATGATTTAATCAATTTTCCGATACTTTTAAACAACCACTCCCAGACCGCCAAACTGAACCAGCCAAGTCCATACAAATGTGAGGAGTAGAGTACTGGGGATTGTTGCGCTGTGTTTCCGCTTTCATTTATTATTATTATAGTTGGATATAATATGATACCATAACATCATAGTTTGATTTTCATCCATCCATTTCTTCCGCTTATCCTGGGCAGGGTCGCGGGGGCAACAGTGTAAGCAGGGACTCCCAGACTTCCATCACCCCGGAGACTTCCTCCAGCTCCTCCGGGGGGGACCCCGAGGCGTTCCCAGGCCAGCTGAGAGACATAATCCCTCCAGCGTGTCCTGGGTCTTCCCAAGGGCCTCCTCTCGGTGGGACATGCCCGGAACACCTCCTGAGGGAGGCGTCCAGGAGGCATCCGGAACAGATGGTCATCTCAGCTGGCTATTTCCAACATGGAGGAGCAGCGGCTCTACTCCGAGCTTCTCTCGTTTGACTGAGCTCCTCACTCTATCTCTAAGGGTGCACCCAGACACTCTGTGGAGGAAACTAATTTCGGCTGCTTGTATCCGCGATCTTGTCCTTTCGGTCATTACCCAAAGCTCATGACCATAGGAGAGGGTAAGAAGGTAGACTGACCGGTAAATCGAGAGCTTTGCCTTTCGGCTCAGCTCCCTCTTCACCACAACGGTCAGATACAGCGACCACAACACTGCCGACGCTGCACTGATCTGCCTGTCCCTCCATCTTCTCCTCACTTGTGAACAAGACCCTGAGATACTTAAACATCTCCACTTGAGGCAAGGACTCTCCACCCACCTGGAGAGGGCAAGCCACCTTTTTCCGGTCAAGAACCATGGCCTCAGATTTGGAGGAGCTGATCCTCATCCCAGCCGCTTCACACTTGGCTGCAAACCGCCCCAGTGCACTTTGGACAACATCATCTGCAAACAGCAGAGATGAGATCCTGTGATCCCCAAACCGAATCCCCTCCGGCCCCTAGAAATTCTGTCCATATTCAAACCAAGATGGCGGATGCTGGCGCACACTGGCTGCCGCTCTGTCCATGATTCTGTGAAATTTGCTCTACCCTGCTCTACCCTGCTTTTTGATCTTGCCCTATACGCCTTAAATACTTCAGAGCAGTAAAGACCTGATCATCAGGGCTATCTTTTGGAACATTCTTGGAACATTTTTGCTTACCTGAGCTGCCCCACCTTGGAGCGTCTGTCCCGCCAACTCGGAGCGCCTGTCCCGCCAACTTGGAGCTCCTTTACCATCAGCTCGGAGCCCCTGTCAAGCTCCAGCTCCTGTTCCGCCGGCTCGGTCCGCCTTTCCCGCGCCTGCTCGGAGCTCCTGTCCGGTGGATGTCACACTCTACGGCTCCTTCCCGACGTGTCTGTCCTGCACGGATCAATCCGGAGTAGTGTCCCTCACTGTGTCATTTATCTGGCCTCAGTCCCGCTGTTTGTCTGCCCTGGATTTTGCGATCCCGGTGTGTTCAATACGGCGGGACGAGTGCCCGGCTGCCTCCGCTGATTGTCCGCCCTGGATTCTGCGATCCCGGTGTGTTCAATACGGTGGGACGAGTGCCCGGCTGCCTCCGCAGCCCCCCAGTGATACACACTCCCCTATGCCGACAGCACGTCCTCGGACTGGATCCCAGGCTCCGGCCTCCCACCGGACTCTTCGTTGGCGGTGGTGCGCGTCCTGTGGACTCTCGGGAGCTTTGTTTGCCTCCTTGGTGTGCCGCTTCAGCCGCATCGTGCCGGTGTTCAGTGCCGAGTTGCTAGCTTCCTGCTAGCATTCGCTGGTCTGAGGATGCCGCCGCTGCTGCAGTACTCCGCCTCTACCCTCCGCCGGCTCAACAACCGCTGCCTCCCAGACTGCGCTGCTTCTCTTCGGCAGCTTGGACTCCTCCGCGGCTCCCGTCCTCCACATCGGGGATCTGGACGTACTTTTTCGTACCACAGCTCATCTGAAAACGCCATCCCGTCCATCTGGTCCCACCGCTCTGATACTTCCGCATTACGTCATCACAACAACCTACACGTGAGTCGGTCCAACCTCCGCCCTGTTCCACGCGCATCACAACACACTGCCAACTCACGTCACCTGAACTTTTCCCTCCTCAACACCCGCTCCCTCAGCAACAAGGGACTCATCTTAAATGAGCACATCATAGACAATAAACTGGATTTTCTCTGTTTGACTGAAACCTGGCATAAACCTATGGACTATTTCTCCCTCAATCAGACCACACCCCCCGGATTCTCTTTCGTTGAAAACCCCCGTTCTGAAGGGTGCGGCGGCGGCACAGCAGTTATTTTCAAAAAAGACATTAAATTAACCCCTCTCTCTCTCTCAAACTTTCACTCATTTGAATATACTGCTTTCAAACTGTCCGGTCCATCTCCACTTGTAACTGCTGTTATTTACCGCCCCCCAAAGCCCAACCCCTCATTCCTTCCAGATCTCACAGACTTTCTGACTCAGTTAAGTGCCATATCATTCTCCATCCTTCTGCTTGGTGACTTTAATTTCCACATTGACAATGTCAACTCCAAACCCGCTGCTGAATTCATGGACCTTCTCCAATGCTTCAACATCACTCAATATGTCAATTTCCCCACTCACACTCATGGTCACATTCTTGATCTGGTTTGCTCCACTGGTCCCACAATAAACAATCTCTCCAGCCATAACCTCTGCATATCTGACCACCTTGCCATAACCTTCAACATACAAATCCCCCTCACAGCCCATAAAGCAAAACGTACAATAACTTTCAGAAATCTAAAATCCATTGACACTCCTGCTCTTTCTGTTCTTCTCTCTTCCAAACTGGCTACCTCCCCTCCCCCTCTGTCTGAAAACCCTTCTGAACTTGTCACTCATTACAACAACACCCTCTCCTCCTGTTCTGACGAACTGGTCCCCACCAAAACTAAAACCGTCTCCTTCACCCATACTGCCCCCTGGTACACCCCTGAGCTCCATCAAATGAAGTCCCGTAAGCGCCAGCTTGAGAAACTGTACAAGAAATCTGGTCTAACTGTCCATCTCCAAATCTACACAGACTACATACAGCAATACAAAGACACACTAAACTCCGCCCGGTCCAAATATTACTCCAACCACATCTACTCCGGCTCCAATAACCCCAAAGCTCTCTTTTCCACAATAAACACACTACTAAAGCCCAATAACAACATCTCATCTTCCTTCATTACTGACAAATGCAACCAATTTCTATCCATCTTTCAGTCCAAAATAGATTCCATTTACAGTTCAATAGACCTCTCCTCCTTCCACACTGCTCCACCCGATCCTCAACAGCTCTCTCACTTCACACCCATTTCCCCTGCTTACCTGACAGAACTTTTTTCCGGCATTAAAACTTTCACATGCTCCCTGGATCCCATTCCCTCTCCTCTCATCAAAGCCTGTCTTCCTACACTCTCTCCACTGATCACCCAAATCATAAACTCCTCCCTCTCCTCCGGTTCTGTCCCACAGTCTCTCAAGTTGGCTGCTATCACTCCCATCCTCAAAAAACCCAACCTTGACCCTGACAACTGTGCAAATTTCCGTCCCATATCCAACCTCCCCTTTCTGTCTAAAATCCTGGAACGTGTCGTCGCCGCCCAACTCCAAACCCACCTCACCTCCAACAGTCTCTATGAACCCTTCCAATCCGGCTTCCGTCCCAAACACAGCACCGAAACAGCTCTGCTCAAAGTCACAAATGACCTCCTCCTCTCCTCCGACTCCGGCCACCTCTCCATCCTCATCCTCTTGGACCTCACTGTAGCCTTCGACACAATCAGCCACTCCATCCTCCTGTCCTGCCTCAAAAACTCTCTCAACATCACCGGCTCCGTTCTCTTCTGGCTCCAGCCCTACCTCACAAACCAGCAACAGTTCATCCATACCAACCATTGCTCTTCCTCCATAGCCCCCTTGCAGCAGGGAGTCCCCCAGGGTTCGGTGCTTGGTCCTCTCCTCTTCATTCTCTACATCCTCCCCCTCGGCAACATCATTCGTCGACACGGTCTCCGCTTTCACTGCTACGCTGACGACATCCAACTTTACATCTCCACAACATCCATCAACCCCAGCATCCACTCCACTCTCACCCACTGCCTAACAGACATCAAAAACTGGATGAATCACAACTTCCTCAAACTTAACAGCGACAAAACAGACTTCATCATCATCGGTCCACACAACATCACCAAATCCTCACAACACTTCACCCTGCACTTTGACAACACCACACTATCTCCATCCCCACTCATCCGCAACCTCGGTGTGCTCCTCGACCCCACTCTTTCATTTGAACCCCACGTCAAGCACATAACCCGGACTGCATTCTTTCACCTCAAAAACATAGCCCGTCTCCGCCCATCACTCACTTTTTCTGCCGCTGAAACTCTCATCCACGCATTTATCACATCTAGAATCGACTACTGCAATAGCATCCTCTATGGTACACCATCCAAAACCCTCAATAGACTACAGTACATTCAAAACTCCGCTGCCCGGCTCCTTACCCACACCCGCTCACGTGAACACATCACCCCTGTCCTCCACAAGCTCCACTGGCTCCCCATCCCTCAGCGTATCCACTTTAAAATCCTTCTCATCACATTCAAAGCACTCCATAACCTGGCCCCTCCTTACCTCACAGACCTGCTCCACCACCACACTCCATCTCGCTCCCTCCGCTCCTCCAGCTCTAACCTCCTGTCCCTGCCCTGTAGGACCAAGCTCCGAACCTGGGGAGACAGAGCCTTCTCCATCGCTGCCCCCACCCTCTGGAACTCACTGCCCAAACCCCTCCGTGACTGCTCTGACCTCCCCACCTTCAAAAAAGAACTCAAAACTCACCTGTTCAAAATTGCTTTTAATGATTGATTTTATGTTGTAAATTTTGTGATATTTTATTCTTTTATGAAATGTGAAGCGTCTTTGAGTGTCTTGAAAAGCGCTATATAAATAAAATGTATTATTATTATTATTATTATTATTATTATTATTATTATTATTATTATATATACAATGAACAGAACCGGTGACAAAGGGCAGCCGTGGTGGAGTCCAACATTGTCTGTAAGTTCACTAATTAAAATAGCAATATTTTCTGCCATATCACACAGCTGTAAGTGAATGTGTAATTTAAGCTTTATAAATGAGCTGTTTTAAAAGCAATCAGAACACTTACACTTTGCTTACCCATGCTTCTCCACCATGTTGGTAACAAGAATGTTGACAAGCTTCCGTCGAAGTTGATCTGTTATCCCCCCGCTTTTGACTCCAAAACATCTTTGACAAGCTAGCCAAAAGACAAAGGAGTATTCAAAGACATTACCCACTTATTTTAGCCCACATTTGTTAAAAAAAATGCATATATGGAACTTCTTTGGCTTCTAATTTGTTTTCATCCAACCGCAGCCTCTTTGGTGATGTGAATGATTCACCAGACTCAGATGATTGTGATGTTACAGACGCCGTGTCCGTACAGATAGACCGAGCAGGCGACTCTAAAAAAGAAACAGGGAAATTTTATGTACAAGGCAAAGTTGTATTATAGTGTAGTCCTTTAATGTTTACCTGTGACTGAATGTTCACCAACAATAGTTAAAATCCTGTTTGGATTCTCTTCAACGATGTCACTAAACACCTCTTCATCAACCTCTCCCTGATAACATGACGACGCCCAACGTCCACACATACGTTGGCCCAACGTTGGCAGTTGACGTTGGGCCAACGTCATTTTGCTCATTGGCAAGTGGTTGGGCCAACGTCATCAAAAGACGGTTGGCTAGACGTTGGCCCAACGTCTTGCCAACATTTAATAGGTGAGTAATTGGTCAGTTTCAGACGTTGGCCCAACGTCTAACCAACTATTACCCTGATAACATGACGACGTCATGCCAACTTTGGGCCAACGTATGTGTGGACGTTGGGCCAATGTTGGCAGTTGACGTTGGGCCAACGTCATTTTGCTCATTGGCAAGTGGCTGGGCCAACATCATCAATAGACGGTTGGCTAGACGTTGGCCCAACGTCTTGCCAACATTTAATAGGTGAGTAATTGGTCAGTTTCAGACACTGGCCCAACGTCTAACCAACTATTAATTAAGCTTTTTATATCCTGTATATATTGTACTACTAAATTGCATACTTTATGGAAAGTAATCACAGGTGAACAGTGCATGTAGGTTTTGTTGCAGTATTGCAACATTTATTGATAATACTTGAATTCATGTACACACATATTATCAAAATATAATGTTCAAGGGTGGTTCTTAATTACAATGTACAAAAAATGTTACCAAAATATATTGCTGAAGGCTGATTTACAACAGAAAAAGTTAACTACATTTCAAATGCATTAAAATGCACTACAATTCTACAAGTTTCTGTGTACCTGTGTAAATAAATGTAATGAGATCAACTTCTGAATGTAAAAATAAAATACTAACAACATGTCAAAACATACCTGAACAATCATGAGAAATCATAGTATGGCGCCAATATAGTGTCATTAATACACACGCGTAAATATTAACTGCGAGCGAGCAACATTTCTCCGCGCGAGGAGAAAACTAAGACCCGCGCGCAAGCGAGCAAAATATCTCTGCGCGCGAGGAGAAATTTAAGACCCGCGCGCGAGCGAGCAACATCTCATTTCTCCTCGCGCAGAGATATTTTGCTCGCTCGCGCGCGGAGAAATCTGTGACATGCGCGCAAAACAACCGCTGGGGGCAGACACGCCCTCGAAAAGACAACGAGCCTCTTCCTGAATACGTCATTCTGCGCATGTGCAGCGCAGATCGGGTAGGAAGACCACGCCGGGCACCGACACACTAGCCGTGTCCCAATTCGAAGGCTGCAGCCTCCGGAGGCTGCAAAGGCTGGATGCTCCGAAGGCTGTGCAGCCTGTGAACCAGCCTACGCGGACCGCAAGGCTGTGGTCGAAAATGGACAGGTCCAGCCTACGGAGCCGCTCCCGTCGCCCAGCAACCGAGACACGCTGCTAACGCTTATGCTAACGCTAACTCTAATGCTAACAACATGCACCACGCACATTACACACACGGATCAATAACAAAGATTACGCCTGGGTAAATGAACTGTCGGATTTTGAGACCAAGTTATTCTAATAATTCTCATCCAAATCTTGTGGCTAAAATGAAAACGTATGTTTAACTTTTGCAAAACGAAACTGTTATATTTCTGGGATAGATCTGAAATAGGCTAAATTACCTTAAAAGTTTCAAATACAGTGATGAGGTATGCATTATTAATTATTACTATCATTATTAAATATTTTTATATTGACCAAGGATTAAATTTATACAGGGAATGCATTTAAATCAGTTTATAAAGAAATACATCTCTCCTTTGAGAAAAGATGGTTTATTAAACAACCAAAGGAACTTCTGGAAATACTTTATCATAATGTGAAAAATCAAACATTAAACCCTTTACAAATATTCAATGCATTAATAAGTCATTAAAAACAGCTGTATGTCAGTGAACTCTCAAATTGTGTTCCCTTTTTGCTGAAGCAGGTGACAGTCCAAATTGAACAAATTAAAATATGATTAGGTGGATTACCACTGCTTAATTGCAGTACAATAGTACATTCTTATAGTACATGTAATTAGTTACTATCAAAAGAGACATCAGATAAGTGGCACATTTCACCATGATTCAAATGTCAGTATAGACTGAAAAACATTCAAATAAACTTATGAGCAAATGATATGTTTTCAGTTTTGTCTCACACACTTGTTAAGGTCATATAAGGCCACATTTATCATGGGACACTTCCTCAGTGATTAAGCTGTTTAGGTGCTCCTCTGCTAAGATGTAAAGAAACTACCATTTGACTATTTTACTTCTGCAGGAAATTAGAAGTTAAACCTAAACATCACTATTAGAACACATTAGGGACAGCAGCAGCACGTGCAGGAGGGAGGCCTGATGCAACCAGAGACCCCACAGGTCTTCTACAGTCAGCATGGACAGTGGAGACATGACCCAGTGCACTTGGACCACTCAGTGTGATGTATCTCGTCTTCTGGAGGAGGAAGAGCAGAATGGGCCTTATGTCTGATTGATCAAAGTCCTGTCCTGCAGAGTGAAAACCTGTAATTACACACATTAAGAGAACTACAAAACTATTAAAGGAAAATGAGGTTCACAGTGTATATACATTCAGATCCAAAGGCTGTTTATATAAATAGAAACATCTTAATTAATAGAGGAATCCCACACATTTGAGAAAGGTGTATTTTCAGAATTTAGATTTCAATATGAGCATGATTATTTTGCAGCCCTTATTATTACTGGAGTAATAAAGCAACATGTAACATACCTAATCAGGGGCAGAAGTCTGGGTCACCACACCTCCAGTGCAGTGTTAGCTTTACTTTGTCATCTGCATTTGACCCATTTCATGAATCATGAACATCTCATCAGCCAACAGTTCTGTGGCCCCAGCAGTGTTGTGTCCTCATACAGGAGGCTGCAGATGAGAAAAGAAAATTCATATAAAACATTTCAAACAGTTTTCTCATTGTTATACTATTAGATATGACAGACATAACAGACACAGGTGTCAAGTATCTACACCAGTGTCTGCACCGCTTAAATGAGCCTAATGTCCATCTTAAATCTGACCTGTCCAGGCAGTGTTATTTACCCTTCACTTTACAAACATGCACGGATTGTAAAAAGCAGATAATGTATTCCCAGAATTAAATGCATACGATGGAGGCTTATATTACGTGATTTACAAGTAAATATAAGCTGTATATAGTCTATAGCTACCCTGGTTTTCTTCTCAATAAAAGGACTTCACGCTCCGTACTGATGATCATGTGTGTCAATATTTATTCTCTCGTTAACACCGGACACACCGTGAACACCGTGAAAACTAAGACACCGACAGAGAAAACAGCTCAGCTTTACATATAATATCTTAAACTACATATATAATACAAAACAATATATTACCGTGTTCGCCTATACGTTTCCAGCGGTAGTTAAGTAGCATTTCTTGGTGTATTTTCTTTACACATTCCTGCTTTCTCTCTATCATTTTTTCTCTCTTTCACAGCTACTCTTTTTCTCCGTTTACTTCCGGGGCAAAGTAAAGGTCACATGGTAAATATTTTTACAAATAAATTGTGTGAAAATAAACAACAGTGTTGTTCTGACATCTCAACATACAACAGAGCAACAACAACTTATAACCATGAAAACAAATATACTGACACCATCATCAGCTACATAGTCTACATAGTCTTTTAAGTTTAATGCATAAACTAATGTGTGTTTTTATCTTACCTCCGAGCTACACTGGCCAAGTGTTCACGTGTTTACATGAAAACGTCCTCCTCGTAGTTTCATTAATCCCTCCGTGGTTTTCTTTTCCCCTGGCAGTAAAAACATTATTAGTGTTTGATGGAAATCTGTCCAAATATGAAAGTTTGAGCGGACTTTTCATTGCGTTAGCTGCAGATTACTAGCCAAACTTTTACCTCAAAGCTCCGAGGTTCACGCAGTTAAAAACAAACTTATTTGACAGTTTTGTGGTTTATGGCCGTATTTTACATTTACAGTTGTGTTAGTGATGATTTCCTAAAGTTAAAAGTGTGTACTCACATGTTTTCTCCGCTCTCTGGACGGGCTTTTTGCTCCGTGTTTTCTCTCCGTGTTCTCGTGCGCACTACGGCGCTGAACTCTAAAGTCTGCAGAAGGTTGCATGATGGTGTTTTAAAAGGCTACAACGCAAACTTCGCTTCCATGTCTTGATGTGACACCTGGCAGGGCATGTTGTCGGTGCCCGGCGTGGTCTTCCTACCTGATCTGCGCTGCACATGCGCAGAATGACGTATTCAGGAAGAGGCTTGTTGTCTTTTCGAGGGCGTGTCTGCCCCCAGCGGTTGTTTTGCGCGCATGTCACAGATTTCTCCTCGCGCGCGGAGAAATGTTGTTCGCTCGCAGTTAATATTTACGCGTGTGTATTAATGACACTATATTGGCACCATACATAGCACCAAAACATAGCATATTTGTATATCTTCAAAACTTTGGTGAATTCAAAAAGTGTGCTTGCGAGAAAGATGGCGACTTGATCCAGAATGCATCTCTTCATCCGGGGATGAGTACTCAAGTAGCATGTTTCAAGAATGCATCCACGGGAAATAGCAAATTGAAATGCGGCGCATAAAGGCTGCATTTATGAATATTCTATGAAATAATATCTTTGTAAAATTGATTTAATTATATTGATGCATTGGCATTTAAAATGGTGTATATTTCATGCATTTAATATATCCATAACAAAATTACTATTGAAACGAATTTTCATTACAAACGTCGGCTCGACGGTCGCGCCAACGTCGTTAACCTGTGTCAGATATGACGGAATACCGAAAAATCGCGACCTTCAAACAACGTCGGTTCGACGTTGCGTATTGTTCGTTGGCTGCATGACGTCGTGTAGACGTCGGCTCGATGTCTAAGATTATCGGCAAGACAGATCAATGTGTTCAGGGCTGTTCCAGTTTCATCCATCAAGTACACCAGGGGTCGGGAACCTATGGCTCACGAGCCAGATGTGGCTCTTTTGATGACTGCATCTGGCTCTCAGATAAATCATCAGCAATTTCTTAACAGAAAAATATATACATAATTGTGCTGTTAATTTAGTAAAATAAAAAAAATACAGAAAAAGACATCACAATAAACAAAAAAAATCCACACGCATTTTAAGCTTTACATATTTTTTAATCCGCAATTTCGCTGTGGTGCGCAGCACTACGGTGTGCGGGAGGGCCGCGCAATTTACAACAGCCTGCACGAGTCATTTTGAGGCCAAGAAGTAATATTCCCTCGTTTTTAGTCAGCTTTCTTATGCAGAGTGAACCCTTCTAACCAAGAAGATGGCAAAAAGAAAAAAAGATGAGGAGTACCGTACATTTCAGCAGGAATGGACAGAAGAATTCGCCTTTGTGGAGAGAGTAGGTTCTGCTGTGTGTCTAATATGCAATGATAAAATTGCATCGATGAAACGGTCAAATATAAAGCGACACTTCGACACACGCCATACCACATTTGCAGCAAAATATCCAGCGGGAGACAGCAGAAAGAAGGCCTGTCAAGAACTACTGTCCCGTGTACAGACCAGTCAGCAGCAGCTCCGTGTATGGGCCCGACAAGGTGACTGGAGTTCGGCTAGCTTTGCTGGTTCTTTAGCAATTGTGAGGAGTGGGAAGCCATTCACCGATGGCGAATATGCCAAAGCATTCATGCTTGATGTGGCCAACGAGCTTTTTGATGACTTTAAGGATAAAGACAAGATAATCAAACGGATAAAAGATATTTGTCAGCAAGAACTGTGCATGATCGTACCATTATGATGTCAAATCAAGTGGAGAAACAACAAGTGAATGACATAAATACAACGAAATATTTTTCCCTCGCCTTGGATGAATCAACAGATGTCAGTCACTTATTCCAGTTCAGTATTATTGCACGGTACATTGCAGGTGACACGCTGCGTGAGGAAAATCTTGCCATTTTGCCGCTGAAAGGGACAACGAGAGGAGAGGATTTATTCAAGTCTTTCATGGAGTTTGCTAAAGAAAAAACTCTACTGATGGATAAACTTATTTCTGTGTGTACTGATGGTGCTCCCTGCATGGTGGGGAAAAACAGAGGATTTGTAGCGCTTCTTCGTGAGCAGGAGAAAAGACCCATCCTCAGTTTCCACTGCATTCTACATCAGGAGGCACTTTGTGCACAAATGTGTGACAAGCAGCTTGGTGAAGTGACGTCGCTGGTTATTCGGGTGGTCAACTTTATTGTTGCCTGAGCTTTAAATGATCGCCAGTTCAAAGTGCTGCTGGATGAAGTTGGGAATAATTATCCCGGTCTGGTTTTGCACAGTAATGTGCGTTGGCTGTCGAGAGGGAAGGTGCTTCGCCGTTTTGCGACTTGCCTGAGTGAAATCCGGACTTTTCTTCAAATGAAAGACGTCGAGCATCCCGAGCTGGCGGACACTGAGTGGCTCCTCAAGTTTTATTATCTCGTGGACATGACTGAACATCTGAACCAACTCAATGTGAAAATGCAAGGCATTGGAAATACAGTCTTATCCCTTCAACAAGCAGTTTTTGCATTTGAAAACAAGCTGGAAATTTTTACTGTGGATATTGAGACCGGTCGCTTACTGCACTTTGAAAAGCTGTGAAAGAATTTAAAGATGCATGCGCGGCAAGTGACTCTGCTCAACATTTTGAACTCCAGCAGCTAGCAGGCTTCACATCTAATCTCCTGCAGTCATTCAAAGCACGCTTTGGGGACTTTCGTGAACACACTAGTCTTTTCAAGTTCATCACTCACCCACACGAGTGTGCAGTGGACAAAGTCAACCTGAGTTTCATCCCCGGTGTCTCTGTCAGAGATTTTGAAGTAGAAGTTGCTGACCTGAAAGCCTCAGACATGTGGGTGAATAAGTTCAAGTCACTGAATGAAGATTTGGAAAGACTTGCACGAGAGCAAGCAGAGCTGGCAAGTAAACACAAATGGACAGACATGAAAAAACTTAAACCCGCAGACCAGCTGATTGTCAAAACCTGGAACGCGCTTCCCGTCACATACAAAACACTGCAGCGTGTGAGTCTTGCCGTATTGACCATGTTTGGCTCCACGTATGCCTGCGAGCAGTTGTTCTCACACCTAAAAAACATTAAGGCCAACCTGTGGTCACGTTTAACAGATGGAAGCCTAAACGCCTGCATGAAGCTGAACCTCACCACGTATCAACCAGACTACAAAGCCATCAGCAAAACCATGCAGCACCAGAAGTCGCATTAATAGTAAGAAGTACTGTTCTTATTAATAAATAACTTTGTTATAACAATGTTGTTCAAAATAAATTCAAAATACAGACTTGTACTGTACTTAAGATGTATGTAAAATCCCTCAGTCGTCCAGGTAGAATCCATGGCAAAAAAAGGAGAAAATTTAATTTGTCAACTGGACATAGTTTATTTGGTTGAATACGTTTCGCAGCTCATCCAAGCTGCTTCCACAGTTCTGGTCAGATGCTGGCGGACACTGCTTTATATCTGCCTGAAGGGAGGAGCTTAATTACAATGAAAATTACTCTGAGACAACACATATTTAAATACAGTTTCAGTTGGTCAGGTGATACAATATGGAGTTGTTAACAGTTTCCGTTAGTCATGTGAGTCTATTCAATATGGAGTGGGAGTGGGGGAGTAGTTAGCATATTCATTCAGGGCCATGATGGGTGTTTTCACACCTCTGGACCTGACCTGGCTAGTCCCATTGTTTTCCCAGTTTGTTTTGATTTACCAGTTCACTGGTTTGAGAGGGGAGTTAAAGAAGCTATTTTTGTCAAGAAAGAGAATCCTTCCTTGAACAGAAATGGGGGTCTCAGACATCATTTGTCTCCCATCTATAACTCTATCCTCAAACCTAAATCAAAACAAACTGGGAAAACAATGGGAGTTAAATGCGTATGTACCAGATCTCACCTTGCTCCCAAAGTCTGACAAAAACAAAACAAACTAATAAGAGTGACCTACTTCCTTTTAGAATACTTGTTGATATTGGTACTGATACAAATGCACACTTATTCAAAAGTACTTTTACTAAAGCCTTTGTTTATGCAGGCAATGTGCGCACTGCTTTTTAGGTAGCCATATTTAGCATAACAATGCAATTTATCGCTTTTACCACTGCCATGCTTGTCTAAATATAGATATGTTATACCTCTTTTAAAAGCTTAGATTATGTACTTTTAAGTTGCTAGATTTGTTTTTCAATGAGAATGGGTCAGAACACGTCCACATGTAAAGAAGCGCCATCACTACTTAGCCACATTAGCTGCTCCAGTTGTAAACACAAGCATTGGACTGATATTTTTGGTGGTGTATGAAAACATTTAGGACAGTCCAATTTGACTTATTCTGTTACAAAACTGAGCTTAATGTGCTGTCGGCAGATAATGTGAACTCTTTACAGTGAACTCCTCTCTGCTAAAAGCTCACTGCGCGCTGAGAGACGAGCCGTTTTTACTTTGAATGTGCTAATCAAATATAAAACGAACAAAACTTACAACATTATTCAAACTACAACCGCACTTCTGATTTGTTGATATTCCAATTGTTTAGAGTCGATGTAAAAGCTAAATCTGATACGATTAGACGACAAACGGCAAGCATATTCACCTCTGTTTTCACTGATAGTTCAAGTTTCCTCAGCCAAAGCATAAAGGAGAAAATGAAAAGACATAAATAAATTACATTAAGATTTTTCTTATCCTTTTAAGAATAGTATAAACCATGTATAAAGTGAAATACTGCCGCCGATCACGCATTGCCTTTCAAAACTGAGTCCGCCAACAAAGCGAACGTTCCAAAAGTAGGTGTGGCTACGCACAACGTCATCAAGTACAGACGCCAGGATGAGAGCCTCAGGACTCCACTGTCAAATGTACACTGTAGTGTACAGTAAACCCTTAAATGACTTGACACCAACACTTCATCGGAGCCCAACACCAAACAGTGCCACTAATGAATTACAGCTAGTGTACATAACACCTCTTCAACTCCACAGTGTTCCAGAAAGTACTCTGACAATGAGAACTCTGAAAATTCAACACTATTCAATTTGCTGTGCAGATGAAGGCTCAGGGACCTGCAGAGAAGAGGAGGGGAGCTTGGCAACTCGCAGGAGGGGGAGGGGCTTAGCAGGAGGGGAAAGGAGGAGCCTAGCAGGAGCAGCCGCGGAGGCCGTAGGACAAAGAGCAGACAAGGGGGCCGTAGGACACAGAGCAGCCGAGGAGGGCGTAGGACGAGGAGCAGCTGAGGAGGGCGTAGGACGAGGAGCAGCCGAGGGGGGCATAGGATGAGAAGCAGCTGAGGAGGGCGTAGGACATGGAGCAGCCGAGGGGGGCGTAGGATGAGGAGCAGCTGAGGAGGGCGCAGCAGGAGCAGCTGAGGAGGGGGACGAGGGGAAGGGAAGAGCTTGGCAAGAGCAGGAGGGAGGGGCTTAGCAGCAGGTGCAGGCGGCACAGTGACACTGAGCTGAGGAGCCTCAGGAGACCAGGAGGTCATCTTAGGAACCTTGGCAGGAGCAGAGGAGGGCTCTGTAGAAGAGAAGCCCTTCAGGGGGAGCCTAGAAGAGGAGGACATAGCTAAAGCAGCAGAATGTAAATGTGTGAGTGTGAGTGAATGTGTGAGAGTGTGAGTGAGTGAGTGAGTGTGAGTGAGTGAGTGAGTGTGAGAGAGTTTGAGTGAGTTGGTGTGAGTGTGAGTGAGTTTGTTTAAGTGTGAGTGAGTTAGGCTGCGTCTCAATTCTCCCCCTTAGCCCTCTGTCTTAGCCTACCCCTCTGTTGTGCGCGTTCACGAGAGACAGAGGGGTGTCCCAATACTCTTTTCTGTAAGTGCGAGGGCTAAGGGGAAGGGCTATGATACCCCTCTGAACAGAGCTTTTTCAGATGCACCCTTTGCGCAAAGGGGATAGGCGTGGCTTAACGCAAGTCGGAGCAAAAAGCAACACGGAAATCGGGAAGTGTCGAGCAATCGGGAAGAAATTGGACAAATGTGAGTATTTTGCACTCAAGAACCTCATAAAAAGTTGTATAAAACTGTAGTAACTTTTGAAAAGTTGTAGGTATACTCATGGCGGCAGCATTTACGCTTTCTGACATATACGGCTTATTGTAACATGCCCGGTTAGAACTATACGCTTGTTACAGTAGAATGTGTAAAGTATTACGAACATGCATGGCCTAAAAGAACTATATACGCATATATGTTAGACTAGAACGTGTCAAATATATCGCTGTATTTCGCCTCGTAACTCGTCTCATGCGCTTTTAGAACTATACACATGTTACGATAGAATGTGTAAAGTATTACGAACATGCATGGCCTAAAATATTATTGTTTCGTTTCGCCTTGTAAATTATCCCCTATTTATATTAAAAATGACATGTTATTAATCACATTTGTATTTTGTTTAGAAATTTCTTGTAGGAGGCTGGACTTGTTGGAGTTGTGTCAGCCCAACAAGCGTCAAAAAAGTGGGAGAATTTGAAAATAAAATATAAGGTATATTACATTCTATAATATTTGTAGGTACCAGAACAACTATATATGTTTATGACTATGTATTCATTTTGTTTTCTTTTTTGTGTGTAGCAGGCATCCTCTACAACTCCGTCCACCTCTGCAGCATTTTAATTTTGTGTTACAGTTGATTAAAATTTGATTTACATATGTTGTACAGAGTATAGTAATTAAAAAAAAATAAAAAATTAAAAAAACATTTGACTTTTTGCAAAGTTCATTTAAAACAAACTCAAAAGGAGCACAATACTTCAAAACTTTAAAAATAATGTCATATTGTTGCGACTGCAAAGGGGTGTCCCATTTCTAAGGGTTTAAAACAAACCCTTTGCCTTACCCCTCTGTTTAAAGACAGAGGGGTAGGGCTAAGGGGTAGGGCTAAGACAAAGACAGAGGGCTAAGGAGGAGAATTGGGATTGGGCCTTAGTGAGAGTGTGAGAGGTTGTGTATTTGAGTTTGAGTGTGTGTGTGAGTGAGAGAGAGTGTGAGAGGTTGTGTATGTGAGTATGTGAGTTTGTGAGTTTGTGTGTGTGTGTGTGTGTGTGTGTGTAGGTGTGTGTAGGTGTGTGTGTGTGTGTGTGTGTGT
Organism: Taenioides sp. WSHXM2023; assembly: GCA_029959045.1. Classification (NCBI taxonomy): domain Eukaryota; kingdom Metazoa; phylum Chordata; class Actinopteri; order Gobiiformes; family Gobiidae; genus Taenioides; species Taenioides sp. WSHXM2023. The sequence continues at coordinate 24,258,868 of CM057106.1, read as the reverse complement.
GTGTGTGTGTGTGTGTGTGTGTGTGTGTGTGTGTGTGTGTGTGTGTGAGAGTAATTGAGTGAGTTTGTGTGTGAGTGAGTTTGTGTGAGTGAGTTTATGTGGGTGAGTGGGTTTGTGAGTGAGTTTGTGTGGGTGAGTTTGTGTGGGTTTGTGTGAGTTAGTGAGAGAGTGTGAGAGGTTGTGTCTGAGTCTGGGTGAGTTTGAGTGTTTATGTGTGAGTGTGTGAGTTTGTGTGAATGTGTTAGATTGCGTGAGTGTTTATGTGTGAATGTGGACTTAGGGTCAAAGGCGGGGTCCTGTAGGAGGTCTAGACGCCTGATGAAACACTGGTCTGATGGATCACACACATCTGTGGACAGAAACACAATGTGTCACACACCGCTGCTAACATGCTAACAGGTAACATGCTAACAGCTATATCCAAGAATCCAGCATCACAGAAAGATCCATGAAGAGCACAGCCAGAGCGGAGAACCTGAAGGGTGAAACTCACTGTACAAGGCGGCTACAGTTCTGAACCCTTTGGAGCACAAACAAACGGCTGGACTCTTTGTGAAGCTGACACTTTGTAGTTTTGGCCTGATGTACTCATTGTAAGTGGGGACAAGCTGTACACAGAGGAAAGTCAGATTTCAATTTCTGCCTGAATTCTTTGGGGTAAATATAAGAATAGGTAGAGCTTGTGTCCCTGGGGACGGTCTGATAGACAGTAGACTGAGAATTTGTTGGGTCTTGAAACTTTCTATGTCAAAGCTGAAGCATATCTCACTAAAAGTGACATTTAGGGACTTGAAAATACTTTTATGGTGTAAATAACTGGTGTAAATAACTGGACCTGTCCTGCTTTGTTAGGCCCCATACCTGTTTACCAGTGCAGAGCCAGCAGCGTTTAGTTCTTCAACACTCCCCAAAGTGTGGCCCCTTTACCCCCTAACACTATTTCACTCATGTTTGTCCTTTTACACTGACATGTTATGACATAACTATTTTTATTACACATTCAAAGTCATAGAGTGTTTCTATATGGTCAGTAGCGAATGTTCCAAAGCTAAAGGCCGTGGCAGGTTGTACTGAAATACCAGTCCTGTCAGTCCTGACTAGACTTGGTCTCTAATGTCAGGCTGTGGACAGCACATTTGAGTGGAACATTACAGTGGACTGGAGATACTTAGGGGAATGTGTAGTCTTCATTTGGTCTAGAGTCTCAGAAAATCAGGTGCACCTTTAAACATGAACTATAGAAGTGTGGCATGAGGGAGGTGTGAAGCAGTGATTTAAGTAACTATTGTTGCCAACAACGCCACCTAGGATAGGCCTAGGACCCTGCAGAAGGCAGACACAGGTTCGTTTTACCTAATGATGGGGCAGAGGCAAACCAGATATATTACAAATATAACATTTATTTAGTTTGTTCCGTTTCTTTTAAAAGTTTAGTTTCATTTTAAAAATATGCAAAATGGATTAACACAAAAAAACACAACTCAAGTCAAACTACAAACACAAAATAACAAGCAAAGAAAATGTATAAATTCACACAAAAACAAAACACCAATAATATTTACAGTTAAAATATACAATATGTACACTGTGCAATTGGAAACAGTTCAAACATTACCCAAACCTTTTCTCCCTTGACGAATGGTAAGTTTGTGTTAGTTAAATCTCATCAGCCGTAGAGGGAGGAGCTGTGCCTGAAGTGGCAGCGCTGTGATTGGCGGTGGCCGTTTGTAGCCCCCAGTGGCCACGGAGAGGTGCAGCTCAGTCCCCTAAGGTGCAACACACCAAGATTAGGGGAAAAATACTATAGAATTTTGGCAGCGACAAACAAATAACGGCAACTTACCGATAAAAGAGAAGCACCAGTCCCCCAGACCCCGACGGGGCGCACTCCCAGTCCCCCAGCAGACCGCTCGCGTAACAGCGCGTCGACGCACACACAAGTGCCAGGAAGCCAGCATTGGAAATATTGAAGCGCAGCTGATGGGTCGGAAGAGGGAGGAGGCATGCCGCTTACCCACACATCCGATGTTGGAAAAGTTAGAACGAGCTGCTCAGACTGGGTTTTATTGGCAACACGCCACAGTCACACTGAAAAGAAGGCAAAGCGTGCGTGAGTGCCAAATGCGCACAATACAAATATATAAAGCCGCCACTGTGCCAAACTCACCCACGAGGAGCAGAGCAGGTTTCACCACACTACAGCCTCAAGGCTAAAGGCTGATGAGGTGGACACCCACACCAAAACACTGAAAGAAAGTTCCGATAAGCACCGGCATTTGAGCATAGGGAATAAATATACAAGGCCACCAAACTCACCCAAGACGCAGTGATGCGCACTTGAAGAATGCCACGCCAAGGACTGGCACAGGCACAACTCCAGACCAGGACAAGAAAAGAGCCCAAATGTGCACAGCCCTAACCTAAATAACCTCTGTCCCTCCCCGCAATCAGTGCCCAGCCAGGTGCACCAGCAGGTGCGCTCCAGGCAAAAGTGGGGGGAGGGCAGGCACACTACACACTGCCACAGAAGCCTAAAAGTCCATGTTTAAGACTTTCTCCTTCTCTCAGCTCACAATAGTCACTATGAGGCTGTAGTTGTGCTCAGTGCTGTTACCTGCTGCAGGTACCTGCTTTCATTTGAGCTCACGTAAAGGAGATCAGAAGCACAACAGCACACATTTCTTTCAGTAAACGTACCCTAAACATGATCTAGACTTTGATAATTATTACTTCCGGCGCTGGTGAGAGCCGCAGCTGGTTGCATCGCGCTCCTCTATTTTCCAACTTTTTTTGCTCTTTACCTTCTTTGTGTGTTTGTACTTTTTGTAAATAGTGTGTATAAAGTTAAGTACTTCAGAAACGCGTTGGTTCTGCTTCGCTTCAACTTTTCTTTTGTTGGATTTTCGCCAATTTTCACCGGCGCGATGTGCGTGGGCCCGCGACCCCCCATTGTATACACAAAGGATCAGCTGTTAGCGCTGCGCTGCGCTGTAGTGTTCCCCCGAGACCGCCATGACATCCCGGCGGAGCTGCTACGGAAGACGCGCAGGGGCCGACGTGCTGGACGCAAACTCCGGGAAAAGAAAAGACGCTTCAGACCTGTGCTCCCCTCTGTCATCGCGGGAAACGTGCGGTCTATTTCGAACAAGACGGACGAATTAGCGGCGCTCACGCGATATCAGCGGGAATACAGAGACAGTAGCATCATGCTTTTCACGGAGTCCTGGTTAACCCCGCAAATCCCGGATTCAGCTGTTGCTATGGACAACTTTCACCTGCTGCGCGCAGACAGGATGGCAGAGAGTGGTAAGAAGAAAGGAAGTGGTCTGGCTCTGTTTGTGAATGAGAAGTGGTGCAAAGCTGGACACTGTACAGTGAAGGAACAACTGTGTAACAGAGACATTGAGCTGCTGGCTGTTAGCATGAGGCCATATTATCTGCCCCGGGAGTTCTCACATGTGATTGTGATCGCTGTCTATGTTCCTCCCTCTGCTAATGCTGAGACAGCATGTGACACACTGCACTCCTGTACTAGCACACTCCAAACAAAGCATCCGCAGGCTCTCTTCCTGATTTCTGGAGACTTCAACCATGCATCTCCTGCACCTGTTCTGCCTACATACACCCAGTATGTCACCTGCCCCACAAGAGACAATAAAACACTGGATTTATTTTTTGCCAACGCCAAGGAGGCTTATTCTTCATCCCCACTGCCTCCCCTGGGTAGAGCTGACCACAACATTGTCCATCTGCGGCCTGTGTACCAGCCTATTGTGCACAGACAGCCTGTGGTGCCCCGTGTGGTGAAGAAGTGGACTGCTGAGAGTGAGGAGGCTCTGAGAGACTGTTTTGACACCACAGTGTGGACAGAGCTCTGTGACCCACATGGGGAGGACATCAATGCAGTGACAGAGTGCATCACGGACTACATCAACTTTTGTTTTGAAAACATCGTCCCCTCCCAGACGGTGCGGTGTTTTTCAAACAACAAGCCGTGGATTAACCCTGACATAAAAGCTCTGCTGAAGGAGAAGAAGAGAGCTTTTAGGTCAGGGACCAAGGAGGAGCTGAAGGCTGCACAGAAGGAGCTGAGGAGGAAAATCAGGACGAGCCAAGCCAGCCAAAAGAGAAGGATGGAGCAACAGCTGCAGCAGAAGAACATCCAGGGGGTGTGGAGAAGCCTCAAGACGATCTCAGGCTTCAAAGCGCCTCCTGCCCAGACGGAGGGGGATCTGCGGTGGGTAAATGAGCTCAATTCTCACTTCCTGAGATTTGATCAATCACCCACCACTCCCCCCACCCAGCTCTCACCTCCCCAGCTGGACAATGGGGAACTCCTGCACCTCTTCACACCTCTGCCTCTGCTCTTCAGCCCACCACTACACATGGACTCACCCATCCCCCCAGCCTGCCACTGTCATTTTCTACAGCCCAGGTGAGACTGGAGCTCAAGAAGATCAGACCCAGGAAGGCAGCAGGACCAGACGGCATCAGCTCCAGGCTCCTTAAGTCCTGTGCAGATGAACTGTGCGGAGTTATGGAGCATGTCTTCAACATGAGCCTTAAGCTGAGGGTGGTACCACAACTCTGGAAGACCTCCTGCGTGGTACCAGTGCCTAAGACACCGCACGCTAAAGACCCCAGCAGCTTCAGGCCGGTGGCTCTAACATCGCACCTGATGAAGACACTGGAGAGACTGGTCCTTGGCCACCTCCGCTCCACCGTGAGCTCAGCGATGGACCCGCTGCAGTTTGCATACCGGCCTGGCATCGGAGTGGAGGACGCCGTCATCTACCTGCTGCACCGCTCACTGTCTCACCTGGAGAACCCCGGCAACACTGTGAGGATTCTCTTCTTTGACTTCTCCAGTGCTTTCAACACCATCCAGCCACTGCTCCTGAGGGACAAACTGGAGACTGCCGGTGTGGACTGTGACCTGGCAGACTGGATCCTGGACTACCTCACAAACCGGCCCCAGTTTGTGAGAGCCAAGAACTGCGTGTCTGACCTACTGACCTGCAGTGTGGGGGCGCCCCAGGGCACGGTCCTCGCGCCCTTTCTTTTCACACTTTACACTGCAGACTTCAGACACAACACGGACAGCTGCGTCCTGCAGAAGTTCTCTGATGACTCTGCCATCATTGGCTTCATTAAGGATGATGACGATGTGGAGTACAGAGGACTAGCGCAGGACTTTGTGGACTGGTGTCAGCAGAACCACCTCATCATCAATGCAGGGAAGACCAAGGAGATGGTGGTGGACTTCCGCAGACGCCACTCTACTGTCACCTCAGTGAACATCCAGGGAAGGGACATTGAGAGAGTGGACTCTTACAAGTACCTGGGTGTGCATATGAACAACAAACTGGACTGGACTCACAACACAGATGCACTGTACAGGAAGGGCCAGAGTCGGCTCTATCTCCTGAGGAGACTCAGGTCTTTTGGAGTGAGGGGGGCACTCCTGAAGACCTTCTATGACTCTGTGGTGGCATCAGCCATCCTGTACGGTGTGGTCTGCTGGAGCAGCAGCATCACAGAGAGGGAGAGGAAGAAGCTGGACAAGGTCATCAAGAAGTCTAGCTCCGTCCTGGGCTGTCCTCTGGACTCAGTGCAGCAGGTGGGGGACAAGAGGGTCCTGGCTAAGGTCATTTCTATGCTGGACCATGAGTGTCACCCCCTGCAGGACGCCCTGTCTGCTCTGGAGAGCAGCTTCAGTGACAGACTGATTCACCCTCGCTGTGTGAAGGAGAGGTTTCGCAGGTCTTTCCTTCCTGCTGCTGTTAGACTGTACAATGAACACTGTTAACACTGAACATGTGTCATTCAACTCTATCTATGTGCAATACTGAAGACCTCTGGTACAATTCACTCATGTCACTTTACTGATATTTATCCTGTCTGTACATAAACATAGTCATTACTGTAAATAACATAATATACTGAAGTCACTTTACTGAGATTTACTCTGTTCATATGCTGCACTGTTACTTTTATTGTACATAATAGTATTTTTTGGTATTTTATATTTTGTATTTTATACTTTTGCTCCACCGGAACAAAATTAGAGTCTATCTTTAAGTCTATTTCTAAATTATTCTTTTTTTAGCCATTATCTATTATCTTGTTTTATTGCATGTTCCATTTTCCTGCTGTTCTTGAACTGTGCGTTGCAACACTGGAATTTCCCCATTGTGGGACTAATAAAGGCATATCTTATCTTATCTTATCTTATCTTATAAAAGACATTTGAGCTTAACTAGTGGAACAATAACGTCATATGCATGATTGTACTTCCATGGTCAAAACCCATAGGAACTAAGGTGAACGAGAAACAGACAAACCACACCTTTTTCATCACACAAGTGTTCTAGTCCGAGTCGGGGGGTGGTCAGAAGAAATCTGGTCAAAAATGTCCAGAAGTGATGTCCTCTTTCTTAGGAAAACGTCGTATGTAGTTCTCAAGTGCACAGGTTTTAGCGCAGCCGAAGTTGCAAAATTTGCAGTGGTTCAAAACACGCACTTATATGCGCTAGGCAACAGGAGCGCAGTGCGCGCTTACGTCATGACGCACGCGTCTGCGGACAGTCCGTCTCCGACAGTCTCCTAGAGGTCACTGCCCTGCGCGTGATTGTGAATGTTTTTGCGCTATATTTAATTGGCTTATTATGGTTGTTTAATACAGTATATTTTTATAGTTTTATTTTGAAGTGCATTTTTAATTTGTATTTTAAATAATCTAGGCTTCACGCTTTCCTGTTTTTATAAGCTCCGTTCCGCGCTTTACTTTGCACTCAGCTCTTGTTTGAGCAGCACCTGTGAGACGCTCAGGACAAGTGTGGAGAAGGAGGAGGGACGTCTCTGCAGGACAAGCTGCAGGTGAGGTGCACACACCCGGGACCAGTCCGATGGGAGCGCAGAGGCGACACATGACCGGGCACCGAGCCCTTTCAGCCGTTGAGTATCTTGCAGCGCGGGTCGGAGTTGTATTTGAGCCTTCAGCTGTTATTTTGGACCGTGTGGTGATCCAACCTGGAGGTGGATGGGAGTGAGTGAAGGTGTCACTGTCATAATCCAGGGCTCAGAAGTCCCGTATCTTCGTGCTGGTTTATTCTGTATGTTTCTCCAAAAAGCAGCAGAGAAAGTGGGTTTACACGAACACTTTATACACAAACAGTGCGACTATAGAGAGTCACACTGCCATGTCCTTTGAGGGGAGTTGTTGTTCTAGCAGCAGCCTTGTCTGAGGCCAGTCCTAGATGAGAGAGGCCAAATAAAATTCACATTGTTTGGATCTGATGCGAGTAGCCACATTTCAATCCCACGACAACTCTCTTTGTCCATATTGATCTCTGTGTATATCCATTTGCCTTTGCAGGGCTGCGAGCTTCTGCATGATGTTATCCATATTGCATTTTAAAGTGTATAGCCACAGTCTGAATACTGACAGCTCTACCCACCGTTTCAATCAACCTGGGCAACCTAGTGGGGCTTTGAACAACTGCCTCAGTATTCTGAGTTTTCTGAAAAATCAGGGCCATGCGTAATCCAATCAGCAAAAGGCATGAAATCATGGTTCTGAATAGGTAGATGCCTTCTATGTCCTCCACGGAAAGCGCCACCAGACACACGATGCGCCACTTCTTTTAACCGTCCATCGTGTAGCCTTCTGCGAACATCCCGGCAGGGCATTCAGGTTCCCCCGAACCCAAGTTCCTTGCGTCAGTTGCATTGAGAGACCAATTGATCAAATCCATGATTAATTTTAGGTTTGGAAGAGCAGGGTGGCGAGAGTCTCTCAAAAGTACAAGACAAGACTAGAAGAGAGAAGCGAACCAGGGAAGATAAGGGCAGTAGAGGAGAGGAAAATGCGACCGCCTTCGTTAAGAGCCAGAGAGAAAGAGGATATCTTATTGAATATTTTAATAAACTAGAGCTGACTGAAAATTTGCCTAAAAATTCAAATGTTACCTAATTTTTTGGAGTTCAGACTTGAATAAATCAGACTTGGAATTAGATATCAAGAGTGTAAAGTTTGGTGGGTGTAGGTGCTGCTTTAATGGCTGATCTTTAAATGCATTTTGAGAAACAGACTTTGAAGTTACAATGTCCCAATAACTTTATGGAGTCAGGCTGATTAAATTAAATATTAGAACATCTTAGGACATAGTGCAGAGTGGACAATGTTGTTGTTTCCACATGAAAGCTTGTACACTCAGATACCAAAATGACAAAAAAAAAAAAAAAAGGTTTGCCTGTAGTGTCTTGCCTTAAACAGGAAATGTAACAGTTAGACAAGAGACAAGATGTGATATGAAACCTGCCCTTTTGCACTCTACATGTAGAGCTTGGCCCATTTGTGGTTAGCTAAAGAACACTGGAGCCTCTGCACAGAATATGTAAAGCAAATCTAAACAGTCACATTTATACAGCGCTTCTCTACTTCCAATGGGCACTCACACACTTCACACCAAGGAACCAGTTGTCATTCACACACACTCACACAGCAGTGTGCACAGACACTGGAGGCAAGGCAGCTAAATGTCTTGCCTATGGATGCAACAACAGTATGCACCTGTGAGAGCTGGGATCAAATGGCCAACCTGTGAGCTAATACAGCTAACGGCTTTAACAATGGAGCTACTGCCAGGAATGGGACAAACACTACCAACTCAGTACTGACTATGTAATGGTTATGTTTTTTCCACTCTTCTTCAATCCTATAATTAAAAAAAATACATAAATAAATAAATAAATAAATAAATAGACAGCTGATCAAATGGAAAAAATAATATCAAGGTCTATGTTTGTTCTGACTGTTAAAGTACAAGTGTACTTCTATAGTTATTGTGAAGGACCTTGGCATTCTGAGCTTGTTTGAAGTTTGTGCCTCTGCAGCAAAGCTTGTGGTTTCCATCAGGAAGTCATACTGAGTTTAAGAGAGTCAAACTCCCAGGCAGTGCTGTATCTGAACACACCAAACACAGTGAAAATATCAGTCATGTCAAAAACAGATGAAGCTCCACAATCAATTCAGTTCAATCAGTGAGTTGGATCATTTTCTGAGTCATAATGAGGAAGACATACAATGGCTTAGTCTAAGTCTACATATCCCTGTTCACTCGCCCTGGCAGCCAGCCACAGCTACTTCCTGTTCTTCCTACTTCCTGAGGCTCTGAAAGGGTCACTACAAATCATTACTCCCACCTGATTTTGTAGCACAGTGTGGGTAGCACTCAAATGCAGAGAATAAATCTCCGACAATAAACAATAAAATGGATCTAAACCATAACCGATCACAGACACTTAAGTGAAGAAGGTGTTTCCTCTTGTATTATGAAGCTGCTGCAACTGTATCTGCATTAATATCATGTGATTTGGATATGTGTGTGAATGACTGATGGACTGTATGTCCTGGAATGTATGAGTACTATAGCACTGTAATAATGCACTGTGCCCCCCTCATGCTTTTATTTCTATGATTCTTTGCATTGTAGATTCTCACTGAGGGCATACAAACTATGAATGAACATATATGGAATGTAACAAACAAAAGATAATAATTACTCTTTGCTTTGAACCCTGGATGCTACATTTTGGTCTTTCTTGGCCCGCACATGGCACAGCTGTAAAATGAAAACCATTTCAGGAGACCTCATCATGCAGCTCATTGAGAGAAGGCCCAGGGTTTGCAGCACTGTCAACAAAGCAAAGGGAGGCTACTTTGAGCATTTCAGTAATATTAAGAGTTCAAAGGCATTGTGGATGTTAATCAGCTATGTGCTAACTCATATCCACAGCACAAGTTGTTTTAAGTCCAAAAAGCATGTTGAAAATGCAAGATTCTGCAAAATGTTTTAATAACTTCACAGTTTATAATGTTTCAGAAAAAGAGTTTAAGTAAGAGTGTAAGTGTTGCAGTCATACATTATAGGTATTGTAGTCATTAGTTACCACTATTTACTATACAAATTCATATTGTTTTCCAGAATATGTATGGGGAAAAAAGATAAATTAGTTTGTTGAACAAGGGCTGGACAGTCACAGTTGAGCTCCTTAAGAAAAAAAAAAATAAATAAATAAAAAATTAGTGTGTGTCCAAACATTTGAATGGTAGTGTATTGACTTCTTCCTAATATCATTCTTTGACTTGCGACACCATGATGAGGTCACACTGTACATTACATTACAACGAATCATTTTCCTAGGCAACTTTTTGACAAGCCAATCAAATGCAAGCTTGACAGTTTAGAGCAGAGGTGGTATCAATAGTTTCCACTGTGCACCTGATTCTCAAGATGATCCAACCATCTAAAGTTCTGTTAGTCCTAAGTCTTGTGTTAGCCAGCAAAGGTGAGCATTTGTTTTTGTAAGTTTCTTGCTTTTCCGTTTCATAGACTAAAACATATTTTGTCTTTTATCTCTTCAGCTCAGGTGAATCTTCATGCAACAAACAATTTCCTCTTAGCTGCTGAAGGAGATGACATCACCTTACCCTGCTCCAATAAAGACAAATCAGACAAGCTAGTGCTCGATGCCACGCGTTACTGGTACAAGCAAAATTTAGGCAGTGAAATAGTGCGCATTTCATCTTTCTCTAAATATTACCAGATGAAAACTTTGCATGGAGAATTTAACACAAGCCATCGATTCACACTGGATACTGAACATGACAATAATAATCTAAATATAAAACATGTACAAAAGTCCGACTCAGCAGTTTACCTGTGCATAAGTTGTTTTCTACACGATCTGGATGTCATAGAAAGTATCACTGTGATTGTGAAGAGTTTCAGCCCAACTCTTGAAGTCCACCAGATTCCACTTGAGGAAACAGAACTAGGACATTCTGTGGTTCTAAACTGTAGTGTCCAGACTGAGAGCTGTGAAGGACAACACAGGGTTCACTGGTTCAAACAGTCTGAAGAGTCTGCAGTAGCAGTCCTGTACAGCCATGGAGGAGGTAGTGTGGGTGATAGGTGTAAGACCAATGGAAAAAGTTCAACCAACTCCTGTGTCTACAGCCTCCCCATACACAGTGTGAGCTCAGAGCAGACTGGGACCTACTACTGTGCTGTGGCCGCCTGTGGACAAGTCCTGTTTGGGAATGGGACCCAGATAGCAGTAAAAGGTGAGTTACATCTGTTATATGGGAAATAATCTTAAAGTTGCATTGTGTAACTTTTCTAATGGAGGGTTCCCCATCTGCTTGCGTCCATGCTGATGTTATTGTTTCGCCTGGGATGTTCCATATTATGGTATTAGACAAATATATATATATAATGGAAATATTATATATATAGAAATAAATAAAGTTTTTATTTCTGAAAACTAGTGCAAAAACATGCATTATTTCGGTGAACTGCCTCACTTCTCCACAGATCTGACCTGTAACTTGTCCTGGTGATGTGGCATGCTTGTCTCTATGGCTTTAAATGAAATGCTATACTCTAGGAAAAAAACAAAACAATAACATACATAAACTCAAGCAGGTATAGCGGATACTAGAAAAAATATTCAGTGACCTATAAAGTCTAAGGCTATGATTGCAAAGGAATAAATATCCTTGGCACATCCATTTGTTTATGTGTAATTTGGTAAAACTAGTCTATTATGAATCCTTTTTCACCCTGTGTGTCTTTTTGTTTTCCTTTTTGGGTATTCTGCTTCTCTTTATGTACTTTTCTGTTGCCTCACTGCTATTTTTTCAATGTAGGATTATTATTATTTGAGTTTTAATTTTACTCTATGCTAAACATGCAGTCCAACCATATAACCGAATCCAAAGTTCACTGGTGTTACACTCACAGGTAGCCCCCTAAATTTGCAGAAGGGAGGGGGAAAGGGAGAAACTGGAGAATCATGACAGCATCTTTAACTTCATCTTTTCATCCATCCATCCATCCATCCATCCATTTTCTTCCGCTTATCCGGGGCCGGGTCACGGGGGGCAACAGTCTAAGCAGGGACTCCCACACTTCCTTCACTCCAGACACTTCCTCTATCTCCTCCCAAGGGGGATCCCAAGGCGTTCCCAGGCCAGCCGAGAGACATAGTCCCTCCAGTGTGTCCTGGGTCTTCCTCGGGGCCTCCTCCCAGTGAGACATGCCCAGAACACCTCCTTCAGGAGGTGTCGAGGAGGCATCCTCGATGCCCGAGCCACCTCAGCTGGCTCTTCTCAATGTGGAGAAGCAGCGGCTCTACTCCGAGCTCCTCCCATATGACTGAGCTCCTCACCCGATCTCTAAGGGTGTGCCCAGGCACTTTGCGGAGGAAAGTCATTTCGGCCGCTTGTATCCGCGAACTTGTCTTTTCAGTCATTACCCAAAGCTCATGACCATAGGTGAGAGAGAGCTTTGCCTTTCGGCTCAGCTCCCTCTTCACCTTTGCCTCGGATTTGGAGGAGCTGATCCTCATCCCAGCCACTGCACACTCGGCTGCAAACCACCCAAACCACCCAGCAGAGATGAGATCCTGTGGTCCCCAAAAAGCACCCCCAGCCTAGAAATTCTGTCCATAAATACAATGAACAGAACCTGTGACAAAGGGCAACCCTGGCGGAGTCCAACATGCCTCACAAACAGGTCTGACCTATTGCCAGCAATGTGAACACAGCTCCTGCTCTGGTCATACAGGGACCGGACAGCCCTTGGCAAAGGGCCTCGAACCCCATACTCCCGGAGCACTCCCCACAGAACACCACGAAGGACATGGTCGAATGCCTTCTCCACATCCACAAAGCACATGTGGACTGGTTGGACAAACTCCCATGAACCCTTGAGCACCCGATGGAGAGTATAGAGCTGGTCCAGTGTTCCACAGCTGGGATGAAAACCACACTGCTCTTCCTCTAATAAATTTCAAGACAGTGAGGATAAAACACCGTAAACATACTTTACAAATGACCCATGGACCCACTACTTGAAGGCTTCCTGTGGTAATCAAGGAATTGTGACTGGTCGATATTTACTGGACTAGTTCTAACCTCTCAAAATGCCTTTAGCAGCTATTGTTTCCAGCCTAATTCAAACTGCTGGCAAACATTCAGTTATTGGTCTTCGTGTTGAGCAGTTACCATTTAAGTCTTCTATCAGTTAAAGTTCCAGGATGTCGATAAATAAATACAAGATATGATACAAAATGGTACAGCTCCAGTGTAGAGGGACTAAAATGTATTCATCAACCATTTAAATGTCTTGTGTTTTTGTAGCTAGAGAAGATAATCTATCTATAATCTACATCCTGAGTGGAGCTTTGGTGTTCTCCGTCCTGGTTCTGTTGCTGGCTTTAACCTTGTGGAGAATGAAGAGGAAATACTGCAGCTCCTCTACAGGTAATTCCAATAAATATTATATAATTATATTTGTGTATGGTATTGGTTATTACAGTAACTTTGCAATCAAATTTATATAACCTTATGCTATTCTCACTCTGTTTTATGTTTACTTCAGAGTGACTATTTTCCTCCCCTCATGTTCCTTTCTGATTCATTTTTGTAATATGTGTTGCAAATCTCAGCAGTAGTCAAAATGTGTCATCTACAGTCTCTGACAAAAGTCTTGTCGCTTATCCATTTTGTAGAAACAAAAGCTTATAACCTGACTTTAAATTAATCGATTGGTTTTAGAAATGTCTCATATGAAAGCTAAAACCCTCCCAAATTATGCTCAATATACTAAAATAAATTTGCTTCACTGAAGAAAGATTGATCATTTAATGAACACAGAAAGGTCAGATTTTGGCAAGACAAAAGTCTTGTCGCCTACAGAAAATTGAACAAATAATTTACTTCAAATACAAAAATATGTTGCATAACGTCAGTGAATTAAGTAGTGGTGCTGTGAGATCCATATTTAATATCTTGTATGACTTCCATGAGCTTGAAGGACTGCATCCATGCGGTTCGACAATGATTCATACAATTTGTTGATGAAGTCATCAGGAATAGCAAAGAAAGCAGTCTTACATGCCTCCCAGAGTTCATCAAGATTCTTTGGTTTTGCCTTCCATGCTTCCTCTTTCATTCTACCCCAGACATGCTCAATGATGTTCATGTCTGGTGACTGGGCTGGCCAGTCCTGGAGCACCTTGATCTTCTTCGCCTTGAGGAACTTTGATGTAGAGATAGAAGTATGCGATGGAGCACCATCCTGCTGCAAAATTTGACCCCTTTTATGGTTGGGAATGTAAGAGGTAGCTAATACTTCTTGATATTTTAGGCTATTGATATTGCCTTCCACCCTGCAAATGTCTCGCACACCCCCATACTGGATGTAACCCCAGACCATGATTTTTCCGCCACCAAACTTAACTGTTTTCTGGGTGAATCTTGGATCCATGCGGGCTCCAGTAGGTCTCCTGCAATATTTGCGGCGGCTGTGATGTAATTCAACCGAGGATTCATATGAGAAATCCACCTTCTGCCACTTTTCCAGTGTCCATCCTTTTAGCAGGCTGTGGGCCTTGGCAAATGCCACACGGTTTTTTAATTGCCTTTTGTTTAGTGCTGGTTTCTGTGCACTGATTCGACCATGGAGGCCATTTCGAGACAGAATTCTACAAACTGTTCTGGTTGACACAGGGACTTGAGGTGACCAGGCCTGGTGGAGCTCTGCTGCAGTGGAAAAGGGGCTGGCCTTGGATTTTCGAATCAACAAACGGTCCTCCCGAGCAGTTGTCTTGCGGGGTCTGCCGGACCTGGGCTTGTCAAAAACATCTCCAGTCTTTTCAGATTTTTTTCTTATTCTTTGTACTTGACGCTGAGACACATTGAAGGTGTCAGCCACCTCAGCAGTGGATCTGGTCTTCAGCCTCTTGATAATTAACGCTTTGGTCTCAGGGTGGATCTTAGGCATGTTGTCAGAGGTCAAGTTGCAGTTGCTGTGAAGGTCTGGTGTGCTGGGGTTCTTTTTATACACACCCACTAATTGATTGATCAGTAACTGATCACAGGTGAGGCTGTAATCTAGGATTGGGTGCATCATATGACAAGGCGACAAGACTTTTGTCTTGCCAAAATCTGACCTTTCTGTGTTCATTAAATGATCAATCTTTCTTCAGTGAAGCAAATTTATTTTAGTATATTGAGCATAATTTGGGAGGGTTTTAGCTTTCATATGAGACATTTCTAAAACCAATCGATTAATTTAAAGTCAGGTTATAAGCTTTTGTTTCTACAAAATGGATAAGCGACAAGACTTTTGTCAGGGACTGTATTTGAAATAGCTGGGACATTTATTTGTAATATACTTTACATTTCAGAACTCAAATGGCGGTCTGGAATATCTTCAACTGCTAATGCTGGGGTGAGTCGAGACATTTTTAAAGATTGAATGATTTGACAAAAATGGCCATTGTCAAATTTGATTTTTTCCATATGTCATTCATTTTCCGAGGCCAATAAAAAGCACACACCATTTTATAGAGTTAACAAAAAGTAGTGTAAAAAGCTATTTATTTCCGTGACATGTTTGGGCAGTAGGACTTCTGTCTTCATCAGAGATGACAGCTGTGACGTGTCTCTTATGGTGTTCATTCAGTCAGATCTATCAGACTAACCACTCCTACTGTCTCATGTGTAAACCAAGGTAAACACCCCCTTGACTCTGTTGATGGTCCATGCGCCCCACTTCCTGTTTTCAAAAGCCTCTCTCCACACATGACATGGACATTTTCTGTTATTTGTAAAGAAATGCTGTGCTGCTATTTATGTTTTTATTTATTTTTTTGTAGTTTATTTACTTAAGCATGATCATTGTACTATTAAGAGATGTGTAGCTGATTCAGAGCACACACAGATTTGTGCAGATAAAGGCACAATGAGGAAGTTTTCTGCCAGACAAATACATTGGGTTAAGAGAGCAGCTGCTAAAATGCCATTACAAAGAGGGTCCTATGGGGTCCTGTGTTGCCTGTTAAGATGTTTTGATTGAAAAAGCTTTTGATTTCAGTAATATGCTAATGCTTCTAATTGAAAAATAAACAAATTACCATTTTCAGTTCTTTAAGACAATAACATGGTTTGAAACTCTGTTGTGCATAATCATTTGGAACAGTGCATTTATGTTTTTATTTTTGAAGAAAAAAAAAATTAATAATAATAAAAATACTGTTATCATTGGGAGGTTTGTTCAGTAACATTCAAATGGTACTCTAAAGGCTGATGACTTGAAAATTATGATGACTGTCATTTATATTGACAATTTGGCAAAATCAAAGAAAAATATCATTTACATAATAATTTGGAATACAGTGTATATATCGGTGCACTTGAGTCCGGGTGCATACTCCCCAACACATCACTGAGTGGCATACGCTTGCTTGTTGGGCTAAGAGCGGTCAGCAAGCCTTTCCCACAGGCTAAATCCTGGATTTGGGGCAGGTACTGAGCTCCGAGTGTCACAGACCAATCTCATCAACACCTGTGACAGTGACTCCCAATGTACACTGCCTGTATAGAAAGAATTAGCAAAAAGTCTATTTTTGCCAGACACCTCAGCAGTCTGGAGCAGTTTCAGAAGTGAATTACCCCGTGAACCTGCATGAAATCACGTTGCTTTGGTCAAATAGGCACCGCAGTTGTCGTAGTTGGTGTAAAAGGCAATCTGCAAGTAACCTGCTGTAAGTACGTACCACACCACATTTGGAGTCAGTGTAAATCCGATCCATAAACGTTCCTCTGTGCGTTTCTCATGGTATGTTCCTCAGCTGCAGCTCTAGACTTTAGAGAGTGATTTAAGGGTCAGTATTTTCTGTTTGATAATCTCTTTAACACTGTGTGAGCGTTACATCATTAACAGACCATCAACAGAGACAAGAAGCCATTCACCTTGGCTCACATGCTCACAGCAGCTGATAAGAGACACGTCACAGCAGTCAGTGACAGTTCTGATCAAGGCGACAGTCCTATCACCCAAACGTGTCAGGTAAATAAGCAATAGCTTTTTATACTATTTGTCCTATTGGAAGAAAATGCTAAGTTTGCTATAAAAAGAAGAAATTATTATTATTTTTTTAACATAATTTAATAGAGTTGGTCGGTATCTCATCATGCAGTCATTGGTGAAAACAAGATTGTTGCAACATTTGTCCCATTTCTGTACACGAAGACAATGATTGGCTAATACACCACTTCCTAATTATTTTAACATAACTTGATCTTGTAATACAATTATCATTTTGCCGTTTACAAGGAACGCCAAATATGTTTGCAAACCACTGGAGTGAACATCTTATTGTTGTTGCAGGATCAGGAGCAGGATGTGCACTCCCTCCATTACGCTGCTTTGAACATCCACCCTTCGTCCAGAAGACAGAGAGTCACAGCTCAGAATGACTGTGTGTACTCTGCTGTTCACCCACACGACTGAACATGGACATGGTTTAAGTGTGTCGATTTCAAATACTTACTGTTATGTAGAGTAGAGGGAACTGTGTAATTGCATCTGTACAAACATTTGTCCAAAAGGTGCCTTTAATTATTCAGACTCATAAAATTAAATGCTTGAATTCCAGAAAAAAAACAAAAAAAAAAACCTTTAATAATAACTTTTCACAAAAAGAATATATCCAAGATATCTAAATCAAATACTACTGTACTGTGCATTGTGGTATTTTAAATACACTTTTTTTTTTTCAATATATTTGAACAAAATATGTCTCGCCCCATTACAGCTATACTGTTTAAAGGTGCACTGAGTAACTTTTCTGGTGGAGGGTCCATCAAATGCTTGTCTCCACGAAGATGTTATTGCTTTGTTTGGAATGTTTCACAGTATGGTATTAAAGCTTTCTATTGTCATGGACACCAAACCAGACCAAGTTACAGGGCAGATCTGGGGAGAGGTGACCCCGCTCAGTCAGAATACCTGTTTTTATTAGGTATTTTTAAGCAATAAAACCACCTGTGATTGAATAAATGTGAGGTAGAGTTGTTTAATGTCATACTGTGGTGATGGACCCTGAACCGAAAACTTACACAATACACCTTTAAGCAGATAAAAATGAGTTTCTCTGCATCTAATTATAAAGAGTTTTGCTGTCTGATAATCAGGAAGTGCACTGTTAGCATTCCAGAGATGTCATATTTCTGCCAAGATTATGGAGGTTTTTAGTTTTTTTTTTAGTTTTTCTTACTGAGAAGGAAAAGAAGAAGAAGGTGTGCCTGTCTGTTTCTGACCAGTGACTGTTACACTGTTTGATTTTCTCATTTGCTATTGATTAAACCAATGATCTTGTTGAGCCAACTATGTCTATGAGGCAACTATGTCCTTTTGGGCTTTACAAAAATAATATTTATTGGATTAAAACCAATAAACGGTGGCTGAGTGGCAACACTCATGCCTCACAGCAAGAAGGTTACGGGTTCGATCCCCGGGTCGCCCGGGCCTTTCTGTGTGGAGTTTGCATGTTTCCTCCCTGTGTCTGGATGGGTTTCCTCCGGGTACTCCGGTTTCCCCCCATCAACCAAAAACATGCAACACCACACTAACAGTATACAATCAAGGACCGTCAAGGAATTCCTCTCTCCTCTGGGCTCACCACCTGCAGAGGGGTTCATAGGGGTCTGGGTCTGGTGCACAGAATAATGGGCAGCGTGCTGCCCCCACGACCCAGCCGGATTAAGCGGGAGAAAATGGATGGATTTTTTAACTGGAAAAATAGGGCTTCGCACACCTCCAGATTCACATGGCACAATGACACCTGCTTCGCGCAAATCATTAAACACAGGGTCAATACCTT
This sequence comes from Taenioides sp. WSHXM2023, assembly GCA_029959045.1. Taxonomy (NCBI): domain Eukaryota; kingdom Metazoa; phylum Chordata; class Actinopteri; order Gobiiformes; family Gobiidae; genus Taenioides; species Taenioides sp. WSHXM2023. Next base: position 24,240,127 of record CM057106.1, on the reverse strand, counting down.
CAATAGCCTCTGGTCGTAATGGATATTGGGGCGAACATCAGATTTTGGTGTGATTACCACTAGTTGGCAACCACGAATTAGGCCTACATCAGTTGGGCCTTTTGCCCACAATGAATCAGGGATGTCCCGCAAATCTGGTAGGGTGTCCGTCTCCCCCTGGGAAACCAAACACTCTGCCCAGTCACAGCACTTGTTATCTGGAGTTTCACACACAGCTCGAGTAGCTCAGGTGAGGCTAAAGTAGAAAGGGCCAGTGTGTCCTAGCCAGGGAAAGGCTAAACTAAAAGGGCCGGTATGTCCTAGCCAGGGTAAGGCTAAACTAAAAGGGCCGGTGTGTCCTAGCCTACGAGCTAAACAAAAGACGAATAAACGTCTGGTAAAAAAATTCTACCCTACGGACGCGTAGTGGTCGACAATCAGCGCTGACCCATCTTTCATCTAGGTACAGATAGAAACATGGGAGGGAACGGGCAGTCCAAGGCAGCGGCTCAGCAGATCCCAGAGACACTGATCACAGCAGTAATGTCTAAAAAATATGGGAAGGAATCCTTGGAGTGTTTGCCAATATGGGCAGAGAAATTTGGGTTTCCTGATGGGGGGTCATTCAGCATGAACCAGCTCACTAAACTGAAAGAACATTTGAGAAAGGAGAAGGAGAAAATGTTTAATTCCAAAAAACTAACAGGGGAATCGGTTCGGTTAATAGATACTCATCAGAAATGGTTAAATGAATGGTTTTCTGAGGCAGAATCAAGGGAGAAGAACAGAATTGCAAAACAAATGCTACCAAGCGAGCAGGGCGACAGGCAGGGAGATAAGAGTGACTGTGGTGTGAAATGTGATAATACAAGTGTGAGTGCGGATGCCAGGACTGCATGGTGGGAGGACAAACCCCCACATTACACACAAACACAGACACACCAGTCTTTAACCACACACGCTGGGCCCAGTGCACCCACATACAACACAAACGATGAGACCGGATACTGCCGTTTCTTCTTCTCATCTCTACCCAGATTTGATGGCGGTGACCGCGGACGTGGACCTGGATTCGTGCCCGCCCAGACGCGCCCCACCAAAGCTCGAGACGGATGACACGGAGATGCCCCCACTTGAACCTGACTTTGAGATCGCTGCCAAGCCGTGCACCATGAAGCCGGGGAGACCAAAAGCACACACCACGTGGGGACAACCAGCAGTGCTCACATGCAACGCAGCTGCAAGTGCCGGGTCAAACACCATGACCGGTGGGAGTGACACAAATGGACAGTATCCTATGGTAGAGGTAGCGGGTGCGGACGGTCCTCTCTACGTGTACCGCCCGTGGCCTGCTGTGGACATTGCTAACAATGCTGCGTCACTATCAGACCCGGTTGTCGATGGTGCCAAGTTTTCTGAGGAATTTCAGACGTCAGAACTGTGCTCGGAGTCCCTGGTTCAGTCAGGATGTGTGCTACAACTGTGGGGCAGCTGGACATTACGCAAGGGACTGTCCTGAGGAGTTGTGGCAAGGACGTGCCCAGGAGGAAGCTGGCCAACAGACGAGGCAAGGGCGCGGCTCCGACTGACTAGGCTCGGGTCCGGGTGCTGGGTTGCAGACATCACTTCTGACTCCACACCGACACCACCAGTCTCAGCAGACGGTAACACGCACCCAACACCACACACACATGAGCACATTCCATTTGAGGCACGGGAGACTATTGGCACTTATTCACGAATTCCTAGAGAGACACGGGATTTTCCCACATACAAATTATTCATTAACGGAGAAGAAGTTGAATTTTTAGTGGATTCTGGTGCAACCAATTCGATTATCAAAAGCACTGATCTCTCCCGTACGCCTAAATTGAGTGGTCGCTACTCTTTAGCACTATCTGCTCCCGGGAACACAACTAAAGAACAGTTCACATCCCCTTTAAAATGTTCTAACCCAGACGGCATGGTTTTTAAACATTCATTCTTGTTCTCAAATTTATGCACAATGAGCTTGCTTGGTCGTGATTTGATGTGTAGGCTTAATCTCTATTTGATCTCTACACCAAATGGGTTGCAAGTACTGTCAACAAAAGATTTGGCAGTGCCTGAGACCCCAACCCCATTTTGAATTTCATTGGAAATTGTCACCAACTCTTGCAATTGATTTGATTGATCTAACACATAAAAACTAAACTGCGCATGTCTGATGATATTGAGTTTAAACATTTTGGGGACTTGGACTGTTCATTCAAAGTGCCGGCGCACGCTCTTGATGCATTTGAACATTTATGGGCAGAAGGTAGTGAAGATGGGTTAATAACTGACTATTTTTATTGGAGTGACCAGTTCTCTGCATTATCTGTAGTTAGTACTGACAAGTTACATGATTTTGTTTTCTCTTCACCCCTGCATAGTTCTGTCTAAACCGAGTGACTCAGAATGGGGGGAGGGGGTTCTGTTTGTTGAACATTGTGAAAAAATGACAGATTGGGCACCCACGTGTGACCCTTCAGTGAGTTTCTCTCCAGCCGCAGGAGCCTGTAGGATGGCGTACCCCGCCTCCCTCCGAGCTACTCGAGCTGTGTGTGAAACTCCAGATAACAAGTGCTGTGACTGGGCAGAGTGTTTGGTTTCCCAGGGGGAGACGGACACCCTACCAGATTTGCGGGACATCCCTGATTCATTGTGGGCAAAAGGCCCAACTGATGTAGGCCTAATTCGTGGTTGCCAACTAGTGGTAATCACACCAAAATCTGATGTTCGCCCCAATATCCATTACGATCAGAGGCTATTGAAGGTATTGACCCCGTGTTTAATGATTTGCGCGAAGCAGGTGTCATTGTGCCATGTGAATCTGGAGGTGTGCGAAGTCCTATTTTTCCAGTTAAAAAACAATGTAATCCTGGCGAAAATCAGAGATGGCGCTTCACTATTGATCTGAAAGCTGTGAATGAGGCTGTGGAGCCTGTAGCTGCGGTTGTACCCAACCCATACACCATTTTGTCTCAGGTGCCATCGGACGCTAAATATTTCACTGTTGTAGATCTGGCAAATGCTTTTTTCTCAGTCCCAGTACATGAGGACTCACAATTTTGGTTTTCTTTCCAGTACAAGGGAAACATGTACAAGTTCAATAGGCTGTGTCAAGGCTTTGTGCACACCCCCACATGGTACAATGCTGCACTGCGCGACTCCCTAGCCTCACTCGAGGTGTCACAAGGTCCGTGTATTTTGCAGTACGTTGATGACATCCTCCTATGCGCTCCAAATGAGGAGCAGTGTAAGCGCGACTCAGTGTAAGCGCGACTCAGTGGCCCTCTTACAACATTTGCATGCAGAAGGACACAAGGCTAGCCTATCCAAATTGCAATTTGTCAAAGAGGAAGTAGTCTTCCTTGGTCACGTGATCTCTGCTAAAGGTAAAAGTATTTCTACAAAGCGAGCTGCAGCCATCCAAAACATCCCAAAGCCTCAGACTAAAAAACAGCTCATGTCCTTCATAGGCATGTGCTCCTACTGTAGACAATTCATTCCAAATTATTCTGTTATGGAGGCTCCTCTCAGTGCACTGATCCATGGTAAAAATCTCAAGTCCAGTGACAAAATCACTTGGACCAAGGAGGCGGACAAATCATTTTGTGAGTTAAAACAGGCCCTACAGTCCCCTCCAACTTTAGGCCTGCCTGACCCGACTCGACCTTTTACCCAGATTGTTGACGAATGTGACGGTTGCATGGTGTCTGTCTTGCTACAATTGCATGGGGGTGTGCTACGACCTGTTGCTTATTTTTCTGCTAAGCTTGATGCTGTCGCTGCTGGGTTACTGCGATGTTTGCGTGCCGTGGCAGCAGCTGAGATGGCTGTCCTTGCGTCACATGACCTCGTGGGGTACTCTGACTTGACCTTGCTGGTCCCGCATGCTATTTCTTTAATTTTACTGGAGCAGAAAACATCACACTTGTCCTCTGCACGTTGGCTCAAATACAATGCTATTTTTTTGGAACTACCTAATGTTACGGTCAAAAGGTGTACTCAACTGAACCCTGCTACACTATTGCCCATTGAAGGAGAGGGCGAGCCTCACTGTTGTGTGTCTGAAATTGATCTTGTGTGCACCGCTCGTTCGGATTTGCGGGAGGTGCCCTTGCCTAACCCTGATTTTGTTTTCTATGTAGATGGATCCGCATCCCGAGACACACACACAGGCACAAACAGAGTGGGGCTCGCTGTATGTTCTGACTATGCCACAGTGGCCTCAGGGCCACTACCATCCCACTACTCGGCCCAGACTGCTGAACTCATTGCTTGAACCATTGCATGTAAACTAGCAGCTGGGAAGTCTGTGAATATTTTTACATATTCCCGGTATGCTTTTGGTGTGTGTCATGACTGGGCTGGGTTGTGGAGACACAGAAAGTTTTTGAAATCTGATGGTAAACCTATTTTGAATGCTTCACAGGTTGCTGCGTCTTCTCACCCTTTGACACACATACACTGCCGTTCTAACTCAGACGCTAATGTTGACATTCTTTCCTCCTTATCAGCTATGCAGACCTTGGCTACTCAGGCTGAGTCCGCACTGTGGGCCAAGTGTGGGGCTGTGAGGCATGAGGGGGTCTGGTATGGCCCTGATGACAGGCCATGCCTGCCCTCACACTTTTTCAGGCATATTGTAACACAAAGGGGGGACCTGGATACACGCATCGCACTGTCGAGTGGTCCCTAGTCTAAAGGAGGGAGCCGAGGAGATCCCGTGCGACCCAGGTGAAGGGTGCAGCACCCCCGCACCCGAGCAGCAAGGGGTGGTTTCGCAAACTGCCTCGAACGACGCTGTAGCTGGAGCAGGCCGGCAGGACGCCCCTGCCAACTCTGGGAATGAGGGGAGACCTAGCGCTACCTCCAACTCCAATACAACAGAGCCAGACCCACAGGTGGGCTCCTCCAAACACAAGCCACGCGGGAGACCTCCTGGGGCTCGAACGGGGGCCAACCGACCTCCACCTGCTCCTACTGATCATGTGCTGAGGTCTCGTGGTGACAGAGGCTTACTCATCCATTGGGTTTTATTACTTTATTTCCTAGCGTTCAGCTTTAGCTATATTCCTGGGTAATACCACCCACAAGAACAGCTGCGTCTATTTCTTAACTGTGTTTATGTAAACTTTGTATTTTGGTTGATTAAGAATAAAATGTGATTTTATTATTATCAAAAGGGGGGAATTGTGATGGAAATCTTTACATAACTATTTACGTAATCAATTGTATAGGTTGAGTATAAGTTAGCTCTGTAATTTCTAATCAAATGGGTTGTTAATCAGTCATATAATGTCTCAATGTGGTATTTTTTCCACTGGATTAATCTTGTTTTTATTACTTGTTATTCTGCTACGAATGACCCAGCCTTGTGCTGACTTGTCCTCGCAGAAGTGTTATGTCTTGACTTATGTATTTGCATCACTCTTTCGTCCAATGCCCCCCCCCCCCCAAGGGGTATAAAAACTCTGTATGCTTTGTTTTGATTACCGGTCCAGGGACAGATGCCTCTGTTAGGGACAGTAGGGTGTAATTGTGCACAATTGCTTTAATAAATCAGACTCTTTGATTCAAGACAACTCTCCAGTTTATTCTTTGCAGTTTAGAAATTCCACAACAATGGATAGATGGATGGATTAAAACCTCAAACATGACATTTGGAACTCAAATGATTCCCATGAATAGCCTACTTTTCCTGTTAAATTGCTATAAAATTGACAGAAAACCTTTAATAATAACTTTTCACAAAAAGAATATATCCAAGATATCTAAATTAAATACTACTGTACATTGTTCATACTTACTATATAGCTAATATATTGCAACGAGCAGTGTGGATGACATGAAAACTACCACCACCTGTTTATCTCATGCCAGTGTGTCTTTATGGGTATACAAGTTTACCCACAATACCATGACTGTATCAGACTACGGTGCAGACAGCAGATTTTTTCAGGTTTGCAAGGAAATGAGTTATCATGCACTTTGTTGCATCTATCACACTTTGTTGCATCTATCATCAAATGCAACACTAAGTCTTGAAAGAGCAATGACCACATTAACAACTTTCATTGTTCTCCACTATCTTCAATGATGTCTTCTTTTCATACTCTCTTAACTCTTGCACAGGTCAGTACGGGTAAGTAGAATTGTACTATTAATCTAAATATGTTTTTACCTCTCTAGTATGCTTTGAAAGTTTTGTTTTAATTTGCCTTTTTAGCACCGATGTCTGATCTGCCATTGTCTGTAAATCATTAACAAGAACAAGGCAATTTCCTCTATTCATCTATTGGAGATAGCATCACCCTAAGTTGTGTTTGTTCAGGAGATGTTAAGCCCGAGCTAACCAGCCCAAAAATGCTCATCTCTTCATATTTAAAGTACCGCCAGAAGCATGAATTTTATGGAGAATTTCACAGCAACAAACGTTTCAAGCTGGATTATGACAATGACAAAAATGACTTACACATCAACAACCTAAGTATCTCAGATTCTGCTGTTTATCACACCAAAAGTGAGTTCCAGGAAAGTGTCACTGTGATTGTAAAGAGTTTGAACCCAACAGTAGAGGTCTGTCAGTCTTCACATGAGGAAATAAAACTAGGACATTCTTGTGTGTCTAAACTGTAGTGTCCAGACTGAGAGCTGTGAAGGACAACACAGGATTGACTGGTTCAAACAGTCTGAAGGGTCTGCAGCAGGAGTCCTGTACAGCCATGGAGGAGGAAGCATGGATGAAGAGTGCAAGAACAATGGTAAAAATCCAACCAACTCCTGTATCTACCACCTCCCCATCCACAATGTGAGCTCAGAGCAGACTGGGACCTACTACTGCGCTGTGGCCGCCTGTGGACAAGTCTTGTTTGGGAATGATCATAATGAAAAGTAAGTTATATAATTGAAACATATAGTGTTTTTTTATTGTTAATTTTGTTGTTAATTGTTCATTTGTAGGTGTCTCTGACAGTATGGTTTATGTTCTGAGTGGAGTTTCCATATTCAGCACCAGCCTGGTCGTTTTGCTCACATTTTCCTTGTACATCCAAAGCAAAACAGGTAAATAACTAATGATACTAAATCTAAAAATGTGACAGTGTTATACAGAGTATTGAAGGGATCGAGAATTTAAATAGTGTACGGTGGGTAACAAGAGGCAAAAGTCCACCAAAAGCTCAACTTTTTTACATGGATAATATGCAGGGGTGGAAAGTAACAAATTACATTTACTCACGTTACTGTAATTGAGTCGTTTGTATGAGTACTTTGTAATTTTCTAAGTAGTTTTTGAAACAGGCAATTTTACTTTTACTCGAGTACATTTTAAGCCAAGTATTTTACTTCGCTACATTGAAAGCCACCCACGTTACTGAGTAAAATAATATCGATAGGGGCAAAAAATTAAATGCGGGGGAAAAAAATCTGCCGGAACTGAATGGAAATTGCATTGCGCGGGTTTGTGTGCGGCAATTCCATTGTTTAACAATCTGGATCAAGATGGCTAGTGCGGAGCCAGATATGGAGCCCATGGAAGATGAAGGACCAGAAGAAGATGCATTAAATTCTGGAGAGGAAAGCCATAGAAACCCTTGGCCAAACCTCGATGACCTATTCGCGTTTAAACGCAAAAAAAGGCAGCAACATAATCATGCAATGTAAAATGTGTCTGCCCCGCCGAACCGAATCTATGAAAGCATGTGGTGGTAAGTAGGCTACAAATATAGGCCTATATGTTTTGCCTGTTATACCCAAACGGTATATTTATTGTTGTTTGGTTAACACAATCTGGCTTCATGATATCAATTATTTTCCATCCTGATCACTAACGTTTCAAGTGAAGTAGCCGAGAGTTGGGAAAATCACCTCACGTTTAAAATTGGCTTCAGAGGACAGGCAGAAATAATAAGAATGCAGGACTTTAGTTTGCGATTGGTCTCTTAATAAATCATCTTAATTTATGTTGGCTATAGGATAGTTCATGGGTTATTGCCTGGACTAGTTTCGAGTGGACAGTGCTAGTCCATCAAAAGTAGGCTATGGATTGGTTGAGAATGCAAGCTTTGCGTGTTCGCTAAATGTAACGTTAAACGAAATGGACGTTATGATGGTTTTAGATATGAAGAGTGATCAGCCGTGAAAGCAAATGAATCTGCCCTCGTAGCATTAAGCGTTCTGTTTTCTTCAGAAACTTTTCTTTTCTTGGATTTATCATCATTGGGCCGAAAATCATACTGCTGATGTAGGTGTCGGTAAGTCTGGGCTGCCAGTGTGTGCCGGGTGGCGCACATCGGCGGCTTTGACGCATGTTTTGAGCAACAAAAATATTAAAAACGTTTTATTTAAATGTTACAAGATTACCATTATCTACAAATTTAGATTTAACAAACTAAAATAAAAATACAATGTAATTAAATACTCATTATTTTCCAAAGTCACAGGGAGCCACGACAGAACGATGAAAGAGCCACATGCGGCTCTGGAGCCGCGGGTTGCCGACCCCTGTCCTAGATTCATTATCCCATATATCTTCAGCTCCTAGAGGAATTAAATGGTAGTGCTGTCACATTTAGTTTACCGCAGTTTATGTCTATTTAAGACTGCATTTATGTGCAGCAACATTATGCATTTTTACTGTAGTTTTTTTTTTTTTTATTTCATTGAAAGTAACTAAGTAACTTTTACTCAAAGTACATTTGAAATGAAGTAATTTTTTACTTTTACTTTCAGATGGGTACTTTTACTTTTACTTGAGTAGGATTTAAGCAAAGTAAAGATACTTTTACTTAATTTAAAATTTTCAGTACTTTTTCCACCTCTGATAATATGTCAAAACACTTTGACTGTTTAACAGTTATATACAGCTACACTAGAGAGGTTAAAGTTAGTCTTTGTTGTCTGCATTTGACCCATTCTTCAATGCCGTCTGTCAGGAGCAATGCGCCACAGTGCTGAGCCCGGGGACCAATCTCCAGATCTTAAGCTAGTGTTGGTCAGGACTGCCTTAGCCTGTGGATTGTACCTGTGGTGCATGATTTGGGTTGATGGGGGAAACTGGTGTGCCTGGAGGAAACCAACCCAGAAAGGCCCGGGTGGTGGTGGTAGAACCCAGAACCTTTTTGCTGTGACGCAGGAGTGCCAGCCACGGTGCCACCATTTATTCAATTCAATTCAAATAACTTTATTTGTCCCCAAGGAGCAATTAAAAAGCACACAGAGCAGCAGACATTCATCCACAAAAACACACACAGACTGACAAGAACAATAATCATCTATTTCATGTATAATATTGTAATGTGAAGTATTCACAGTATTCACATGTGTTCATTTCCAATCATGTGCATAGCATTAAAACAACATTTGCAGACATCAAAGCAAAGCTTTCTTTTGTGTGTGGGAAAAATAAAAGATTTTACAGTTGGCTGCAAACAGTACCCAGGAGTCTGAGTTTATAGCAAAGTACTGCATTTACAATATACTACAAGAAAGAAAAACAAACACTAAGGTATGGGCACGTTTGCTGTAATCTTATAAGTAACATTTTCACAGATTTAATATTGTTTTAATTTTCTAGGATTTCCCCAATCTTCTCCAGTACAAGGCCAGAGAACAGGTGAACAGAAGGAGCGGACAGACACCTGACACGTGGAGCAAATGGATATACTTCAGTGTCAAGAAATGAAAGCACAAAAGGGTCAATTTAAAAAAAATATATGTTGCCATTTAATAAAATGATATATCTTCTTTGCTGTTGCAAATAGCTTGGGTTGTATTTGATTTTTACATTGTATTTGTGCAATTTGCATAATATCAGGTTTTTCTATCGAGCCATTCTATAGTGTGGCATCAAACAATAAAATGCATTTGAATTATTATTATGTATTGTGTAATATATATATATATTTTTTAATATAATATTTTAATATACCTTCAGTATTTAAGCATTAACTGGTACTGGCTTTTGTATAGTACTAATACAGTAGGTGCAAATTTCCACTATGAGACAATAGTCATCTTTTTTATTTTAATCTAAATAATCTAGAACAGGAAGTGTAACAGTCATGAAGAAAGACCTCCAGGGTGTGATCTGAAACCTCCCCTTTGCACACAGTCATACCTGTGTCAGGCAGAGCTTGGCCCATTTGTGGTTAGCTAAAGAACACTGGAGCCTCTGCACAGAACATATGAAGTAACCTTAAACAGTGACATTTACACAGCTCTTCTCTACTTCCAATGGGCACTCACACACTTCACACCAAAGAATCAGTCACTATTCACACAGATACACTCATACAGCACTGTGCACAAATACTGGAGGTAAAGCAGGCTAAACGTCTTACCCAAGGACACAACAACAGTATGCACCTCTGGGAGCTGGGATCAAACCGCCAACCTGTGGGCTAATATTAGATCTTCAGTGAAGGCCGTTGGCGTTCTGAGCTTGTTTGAAGTCTGTGCCTCTGCAGCAAAACCTGTGGTTTCCACCAGGAAGTCATACTGAGTTCCAGAAAGTCAGACCCCCAGTCAGTCCTGTATCTGAACACACTGTTGATTTTGTTGTATCTTGTAAAAAAGAAAAAACAGACGCAGAGGCATGGATATGGTTCTTACAGTTCCTTTAATGATGGTACAGCAGGATTCACGGCATCAGGGTGACATACAAGCAAAAAGTATTAGAGAGTCTGTAAGCGTCTAAGAGAGGGTTTCTGAGAGTCCGAGGGTCTGTGAGTCTAACCAGAGATTTAGTATTGTCCATTTATAAATGTTATCTTTAGCTGATGTTTTTTTTTTTTTTTTTTTTTTTTTTTTTCTGGGAATCCTCCAGAGTTTCTGCAGCTTGTATGATAAATCAAAGTAGCAAGCATCATCTAAGGTTACTGAGCAGAACATTTTGCACTTTAAGTGTAGCAAGCATTAAATATGAAATAAATACAATGAGATTATTGTTCACAACACCAAACACAGTGAAAATATCAGTCAAAAACAGGAAATTTACACATTCCATCATTGAGTTGGGTCATTGATAATGTGTAGGGTTTTTTTTTTGAGTCATAATCAGGAAGACAATGACTTAGCCTACATGAACATATTACACTCAGTGACGTGCGGTGAGGTTAACAGCTGGGGAGGCACTAACGCTTTTAGTCCCCCCCCCCCCCCCCCCATCATCATTTGATAGACACAACTATATATTATATGCAGCAGTGCAGCAGACTTACTTACACCAGGGCTTTTCTATATTCTTAATTCAAAAGAACAAAAACTTCAATTAAAAAAAGGAAAAATAAAATAGGAGCTGTACAGGGAGCAAGGTATTTTTTGCAATAAACAGACTAATTTATATGCTTTTTAGCAAAGCAGCTCCCGCGCGCTCTGTAGCTGTGCATTTATGCGTAACGTGGACGCGTCATACTTGGATTTTTTGTATCTTGCCTGAAATCTCCAAATCACTCATGAAAAACACGCTTTTTAAGAAAGTTTGTGAATAAATAAGCATGGATCATGCTGGGAGTCTGCCTGTGTCATCGTGAGCGCACCCTCATCTCTCCTGTACACTGCAGCAGGTGAAAACAAATCCATGAAGGCACGCACTCTATTTCTCTTCTCTTCCTCAAGTTGCGCTTTTAGCGATCCGCGGGTCCTGGGTCAACTCGCGCATATCGTGAGCAGGACTTTTAATTTCATTTAGGCTAAATCAAAATAAAGCACGTCTCAGAGAAAATTGTTACACTGTTTACAATCCCTCTGCACATTGGTGGACTTTGTCATCAAAGACACAGGTGTCCCAATGCAATATAAAAAAGAACGAAGAAGATGATGTAGTTGTTTCGGCGCATAGCGGCGGCAGGCCAAGAATCTCTGTGCTCACAAGCGCCCTCTATGTTGAGGCACGAGTACTGTTTGCCTCCCCTGGTGAGCTTTTTACTGAGGTTTTATGATTGATCTGCGAGCCTGAACACATTACAGAAATACATTTCATACATTATAAAGATTCCGGAAAGACAGAGCAAATAATCAGAGAGTTTGAGGGCCATTTATCGGCAATATACAGTGGGTTAGCCAACTTAGCCACTTTGCTAGGGATCGAGCGGCTGGAGGCACTGGAGGCTGGTGCCTCACGGCGCACCTTCTCTTTGCATTTGAACGGGACAAATGAAAATTCTGCCATATTCAATTATTGAAACAAGAAAAAAAACATTTTTTTCTTGTTTGAAGTCTGTGCCTCTGCAGCAAAACTGGAGAAGGGGTTAATAATAAATACATACAAGCTGATAATTATTATTTTTTGTTTGAATTTATAATAATTCCTTTCTTCTTTTCATGATTGACAAGGGAGGCACTGCCTCCCCTGCCTCCTCTGACCGCACGTCACTGATTACACTAGTCCTGGCAGTCAGTTACTTCCACTGTCTGAAAGAAGGCTCACAACAAATCACTGCTCCCAGCTGTTTAGTGGTGTAGGCACTTATTTTTAGCATGCTTCTCAAATAGAGAAGGTGGTTCATCTTGAATCATTCAGAAAGAATGCTAAACTTCTCTCAGCTCAAATTAACAACATTTGTGCTTCACCAGCTGAGTCCGCACATGTCTGCCATATTAACTTGTTCCTTTAACATGGTGGATGACCATGGCTGACACACTTCATATAAACGATATCCCAAGTGGGTTTTAGAATAATGGGTTTGCCACTTTGGAACATGCCACTTTGTTAGAGTTTTTGACTGTCATGGGTGCTTTGTTTTACTGTTTGAAAAAGACGTTCCAAAGCTGCGCACTTGCCCCACCATTTATGTGCCAAATGGTTTGTGAGAGTGAGGAGTCAGGGAGCATGACCAGTCATATTCAATTATTGTTTTTATTCCTTATTTCACATGAGGTAATCATGTGACTTCACCCTTTAACATGAGTCCTATGTAAGACATTATAATTGCCACACATAAGACTAAGGCTTTAACAAATACTTCATTTATAATGGATAGTTTATTAAGAAGTATTCAGGCTCAGTAATTATTTATTTCATGCCTTAAAGCCTAACACTAAGCCTTTCATTAATTAATTAGAATTATGTTTTTGTTTATGATTTATTAAAGCTAACTAAGGTTTAGTAATTATAAAGTTCTACAGATTCCTCTGCTCCTGACGACCTCTTGAAGTATCAGAGTGTCACCAAACGTGAAATCTGAAATAACTAAAATAGCATCAATACACTTTACAGGTGCCTTTGTTAAATCTTTGACTTGCGACACCATGATGAGGTCACACTGTACATTACATTACAGCAAATCATTTTCCTAGGCAACTTTTTGAACAGCCAATCAAATTCAAGCTTGACAGTTTAGAGCAGAGGTGGTATTAGTAGTTTCCACTATGCACCTGATTCTCAAGATGATCCAACCATTTGAAGTTCTGTTAGTCCTAGGTCTTGTATTGGCCAACAAAGGTGAGGTGTTGTATATGTTTCTTGCTTTTCTGTTCTATAGACTAAAAAGTACTTTGTCTTTTATCTCTTCAGCTCAGGTGAATCTTCATGAAACAAACCAGTTCCTCTTAGCTGCTGTAGGACATAGCATCACGTTAACATGCTCCTTTGAAGACAACAGCAAAGTACAAGGTGCCACACATTACTGGTACAAGCAAAGTTTGGGAACAAAACCAAAGCGTATTTCTTTTTTCTCCAAATATTACCAGATGAAAAGTTTGCACGGTGAATTCAACACAAGCCATCGATTCACACTGGATACTGAACATGACAATAATAATCTAAATATAAAACATGTACAAAAGTCCGACTCAGCAGTTTACCTGTGCATAAGTTGTTTTCTACACGATCTGGACGTCATAGAAAGTATCACTGTGATTGTGAAGAGTTTCAGCCCAACTCTTGAAGTCCACCAGATTCCACTTGAGGAAACAGAACTAGGACATTCTGTGGTTCTAAACTGTAGTGTCCAGACTGAGAGCTGTGAAGGACAACACAGGGTTCACTGGTTCAAACAGTCTGAAGAGTCTGCAGTAGCAGTCCTGTACAGCCATGGAGGAGGTAGTGTGGGTGATAGGTGTAAGACCAATGGAAAAAGTTCAACCAACTCCTGTGTCTACAGCCTCCCCATACACAGTGTGAGCTCAGAGCAGACTGGGACCTACTACTGTGCTGTGGCCGCCTGTGGACAAGTCCTGTTTGGGAATGGGACCAGGATCACAATAAAATGTGAGTTACATGTTATTATTATCTGGCCTTGGGAAATAATCTCATTTGAAGTGTAGCAATTGTTCACAAAGGCTAAGATTGTAAAGGAATAAATATTCTTGGCCGATACATATCCTGTCTCCACAGAAAATATTAATTTGATTGAAAGTGTAGCGTAAATTTTGTTAAACCAGCCTTTTTTTAAATCCTTTTACACTCTGTCCAAGTAACGTTTTATGACATTCTACTACTTTTTTTGGCATACTACTACTACTGTACTTTACTTTTAGAATGAATCTTTTCAACATCTTAAAAAGTGTGACACTTGGTAAGCCAATAAACTGCAAGAACGAGTGTTGACACTAAAGCTACATCTATGTAGTTGTTTTTGTCACTCACAAATGACCTTTGACCTCTTTTCATGAAGTCTTTTTTAGGACCTGTGATTGGGTTTTATGTTCTAGTCTTTAGACTTTCACTTCATTTAATTTCAGTGCTCAAATTGCCTTTACCAGGAAACTGATTAACATTTCTAGCAGTTATTGTTTACAGCCTAATTTAAACTGCATTCTCTGCTATCCTTTTTTTTTAAAACAATCATTAGTCTTCACGTCAAACACTTACCATTTAAGTCTTCTATCAATTGTTAAAGCTCCAGGATGTGAACAACACCAAATCACAATCTTAAATACTATCAATGAGTTAAACTAACCAACTGGACTTATTTAGCTTTCATTTATTTATTTATTTAGTTTATTTATGAGACAGGGACAGTGCACAATCTACATTAACCTTAACAGGAGAGATGCATTGTGCAGGTTGTAGCACTAGAGCTAATTTCCACCTGTAGTCCCTGGTGCATGTTTGAAGGTTTTGAAGCCGACATTTCGCTACTAACCAGACAGCTTCATCAGGGCTTGTGTGGGTGACTGTGACTCCCACCCGATGTAGAGGTAGGTGGTGATGTTTTAGTCACGACAAAAAAAAAAAAAAAAAAAGATCCGGGGCACCCTTCGTAGGCTCTGTCCCAGGTGTGAGAGAGCTGGAAGCATAGTCCTCTGTGCCTGTCTTTTTTAAGGTCAGCCTCAAAGATCTTTTATACAGGGCCTCCTTCACCCACTGCTACATCTGGTGGGAGTCACAGTCACCAACACAAACCCTGAAATGTTCCACAGTATGACATTAAACAGCTCTATCTTACATTTATTAAATTACAGGTTTTATAGCTCAAAAATACCAACAAAACCAGGCATTCTGACTGTGAGCGGGGTCGCCTCTCCAATGATCTGACCTGTAACTTGGTCTGGTTTGATCTCCATGAAGATTTACTGTAACTGTGACTTTACTGTGGTTTAAGGTTTAAAGTTTTAGCGCCATACTGTGAAACATTCCATACAAAACAATAACATCTCCATGGAGACAAACATTTGACAGAAGCCATCAGAAAAGTTACACAAAGCACCTTTAAATAGTAGATATCAAATATACCAAAATGGTACAGCTCCAGTGTAGAGGGACTAAAATGTATTCATCAACCATTAAAATGTCTTGTGTTTTTGTAGCTAGAGAAGATAATCTATCTATAATCTACATCCTGAGTGGAGCTTTGGTGTTCTCCTCCGTTCTGGTTCTGCTGCTGGCTTTAACCTTGTGGAGAATGAAGAGGAAATACTGCAGCTCCTCCACAGGTGACAGACCTCCATCAATAAAAATGACTGATTTAGGCTGAGTTCTTTCATTCTGAAAACACCACACACGTTTCAACTTGCGATGTGAAGTGGCAATACGGGAAGTGCTCCACCATATTTTTAAACATACATACATTTTCAGTAGAATCATTTGGATCATTTCAGCCATGGAATTGCCAAACTTTGAAGCTACAGCTATTGGTCTCGTCTTCGCTTCTCTGTGCACCGGAAGATATTGTAGATTTATGTTTCTGTGGCAATCTCAAATGTACAAAGGGGAACACTAAATATTTCTAGAAGAGCACAAATTTACGGCTATTCTAGTGGATTGTAGTATATAGCAGTTCAATTTAGGCTGCAAAAAGCTGTTAACTTTAGAACTACCACTCAATGACATCACAGGGTTGAACAATGCATTTTGAGCATTGGAAATGTAGACAGACTAATAATAAAGAGTTACTCAAACATGTGAATGAAACAAAACACAACCCCAGGTATGTCTCTGATGACGTAACATTGCAATATGTCTTAAATCTCACAAGAGCTTATATAAAGTAATATAGGAGCTTTAAACCAGACTCTGTTCTGTCACAAATATTCCCTCCTCTTGAGTTCCTTCTTGATTCATGCAGTGTCATGTATTTAATAATTCTAGTAGCTGGGCCATTGATTTTGTGATACACTCTGTATTTCAGAACTTAAATGGCAGTCCGGAACATTTTCAAATACGGATGCAGAGGTGAGTTGAGAAATGTTTTAATGTTTTAATTGTCATTTTTTAGTTCTTGAAATCATCATTTATGTTCAAGATATTATTTTAAGAACAACATATTGTGCCTTATCAACTGTTAAGGTCCTATATTGAAAATGATTCTAGTGAGGTGTATGGAGTTTAAAAAACACACTTCCAGTTTTCACCCACCCCTCATCTTTGTTCACTTCCCTGTATGCTATGTAGGTGCAGTTGCAAGCTGTTTTAGATCAATATTTCAGTTTGCAATGAACAAAATATGCAGTTATGACCAAGTTAATATCACGTACCAGAAGAAAGCGCATGGTCTTTAAGTTTTGAAATAACAAGACTGGTTCGGGTTAGACTTGTTCTAACTGTTCTAGACATTTGTTCTTTGAAGCACTCTGAAAACATACCATAAAACCACTACAGACAACAGGAGCACAAGCTTCTGGAGAAACAGACCACAATAGGCATATACATAGATTGTGTGACGTGAACACTGAGTCTTACAGTAAGTGAGTGTCAGGTACAAGTATGAGACACATGGACACTCTTAATACTTTATAATATCATATATTATGATATATGATCTGGTATCTACAAAATACTTAGACACAAGGACCAATTTAACTACAACTTTGTATCAAATCTTCAAGGATGTGCACTCCCTCCATTATGCTGCTTTGAACATCCACCCTTCGTCCAGAAGACAGAGGGTCACAGCTCACACTGACTGTGTGTACTCTGATGTTCACCCACATGACTGAACATGGACACAGCAGACGTAGCAGACCTTTTGCTCCAAGACAAAAATGTGCTCATAAATCATTGGAGTTGGACAAAGATACTTGTGTGCTTTCTGCAGCAGATCATAAGGAAGTGAAATAACAGCATCATCAGAACATCTGCTGCTCTGTAAAACTAACCCACACTTAAACCATTTACTCCTGTAGCTATTACACTGTTAAACTCTGGGTTGGTTATCTGTGCCTCATTATGCTACAGGATTGTTAAGTGACTTTTCACTTGTGGGTCCAACCGGTAACCTGACAATATGTCATAGTGCTCTGTTCCTTATTCATCAAACAAGAGACGATTGTTAAATTGTTTTTAATGTATGATGCTACTCAAATGAGGGATCCCCTGGAGGGATCCATTTGAGTTGTATTTGTTTATTCATGCATGTTTAAGTAATCTGGTATCATTCTGCATTTGAGACACTCAGTTTCTACCCATCCCTTACTCCTGTCCACAGAGCCTGTGTACTGTGGCTTCTGGTAGAGGGTCCATCATATGCCTGTCTCCAAGGAGAAGTTACTATGTTGCCTGGAAAGTTCTTGGAATTACTTTTTTAAAGGTCCTATATTATATAAAATTTACTCTTGTGAGCTTTAAGCCTTGTTAGAATCCTCATCAAAATCCTCATAGTTTTCAAGTTAACAGCTACCTTTTACCTTTAGTTCAGTGGCAGTTCAGATTGGCAATTCCATGGATGAAATGATCCAAATGGTTCTAGTGAAGATCTGTGGAGTTTAAAAACACAGTGGAGCAGGGTATGCAGGGTTTGTGCATTAAACATAATACACATAAACATAAACGTGTGAATGAAACAAATACAACTCCAGGTATGTTTTTGATGAATAAAAAAATAGCGTAATATGGAGCCTGTAGAGTTGGGTGGGGGTTGAGTACAGGATTTGCAATAATACCTGTTGTTGTAAGTTGTTGTAAGTGCTGTTGGAACATCTGTCCACGACCAATACTGTTGGTTGTCCATATATCATCTTAACAAAACAAGAAAATTCAACGTGTCTCATTGATATAGGTCATACTAAAATAAAGTTCACCATAACCTTTAAAGTAACATTCTTGTTTGTGGCCATTGCACTTGTTTTTTTTGAAGTCCCCCATGCACCACTCTGCAGACATCCTCTTACAAACCACTACACACTACAGAATCAAGGAGTTCTGAAGAAGCCGACCACAAAGCAGCTATAAAAAGACCCTCTCATGTGAAGTCTGAACCTGCCAGTAACCATCAGATATATACGTATTACAACATGCATGGACAGTCTCACATTCTAAGCCCTCACTAACATGGAGTTCAACATTCAGCTATTGTTTTGAGCCTGATTTGATCAATAAACATGTCATTTTTGATCTGTAAACATGTAAAACATGGAATAAAATACAAATTAAAAACCACAAGGAGCCAAAAAGCAAAAACTCAAAAGCCAAAATTGTACGTTTGGTTTTTCATGTTTTTTTCATGTTTTGTTTTTTTTTCTAACCATTACTTATTACTAGGGATGTAGCAATATCCAAATCCTTCAATACGATATTTTCATGATATGGATATTACAGTTAGATATTCATTGCAATATTTTGTGGAGGCTTACAAAACTGTGAATATGCTACTGTTTTCTTTGGCACTGTTATAATATGAAGAATTAAGATTTCATAACAGTTATTTCTTCATGTAGTCTGCACTGACAACACCAAAGCATCATGGTCTATGTAGTTCCATCTGTTTTTTCGCTACTGCTGCACCAAGTTTATTTAAGACATTATAATGACCATAACTATTAATTTAAGCAAAGAGACTTGTAATTGGATACATTGTGAGGGCCGCCAATATTAATGTGAGACTTTTGATAATACAATATTACAACATTTCGGTTATTGTTACATGCCTATTTACTACTTACTTTGGTGGGATCGAAGTTGTGGTAAAAA
Source organism: Taenioides sp. WSHXM2023 (assembly GCA_029959045.1). Taxonomy (NCBI): domain Eukaryota; kingdom Metazoa; phylum Chordata; class Actinopteri; order Gobiiformes; family Gobiidae; genus Taenioides; species Taenioides sp. WSHXM2023. Next base: position 24,220,770 of record CM057106.1, on the reverse strand, counting down.
GTACTATAGTTTTACACCGATTAAGTGTCAGATTTTGGAGGAAAAAAAAAAAATGTTGAGAAGAAAACTACAAAAACACGAAAAACTGAAAACCATCAACACAGAAAATTCAATCCAAATGCAGGAACAATTTACAAGCAAGGAAGGCATTTTTCTGGCAGTTTAGGTGTTTTTATTTATTTGTTTATTTATTTTCTATTCATCAAATCATGACTATTGTCAAGTCTGCTGCCCATGTCTAACCAGGAAGAAGCCTAAAATCAGAAACTTCACCAAAATTGGAAAAAAAAATAAAAATAAAAATAATAATTTTTAAAAAGTAAATTCTTAAATATAATTATGTTAACAATTTTTCAGTGAAATAAGTATTCTGACTTGTACGCACTTTAAACACAAAAACTAAAAACGTATTCAGAATGGACAGGACTCTGCTTGTTTAGACCACTGCAACAGAATTCATTTAATTTGAATTTGCATTTTTGGGGCCAATGCATGTTAATTAAGTTGGTCACTGGTCATCATTGCAGTACATGCCACAGAACAAACGCTGAGTAAATAAGGCTGTGTTTTGTGCAGTCATGTGGCGCCCTCTAGTCCACCTCAGAATACAAACACTCACTCCAGGTGTTGTCCCTCTGCACTGGGGAGCTTCTGGAGCTTTTGGGCTGAGTCTGAAATTTTCAAAATAAATAAATGAGAAATGAATGTAGATAGAAGAGCTTTTGAACTATTGTGAATGACAAAGGTGTTAAATTGCACTTTTTTTAATTTTTTTTTTTATTTAACCCTGATTTGACAGAAGCTGGTTTTGTACCTTCTAAAAGATGGAACATAAAAAAATAAATAAACAGGCATTTTTATCTGGCTATATTATTATTATTATTATTATTATTATTATTATTATTATTATTATTATTATTATTATTATAAAGGTGCATTGTGCAACTTTTCTGATGAAGAGTCCATCACCTGCTTGTCTTCATGGAGATGTTATTGCTTTGTGTATAATGTTCCACTGTATAGATTAAACCTATCTATCTCAAGGGAGTAACTATACAGTAGGCTACATTACAGCTCAGATCTGGTGCGAGGCAACCCTATTCACTAATGGAATTTTTGTATTTTTAAACAATAGAACCACCCAGTTATGAATAAATGCAAGATGGATATATTTAATGTCACACGTTGGAACATTCTAGGCAAAGCAATAACATCTCCATGGAGACAAGCAGGTGACGGACCCTCCACCAGAAAAGTTGCACAGTGCACCTTTAGTATTTAAATATTTAAAGGTGCATCGTGTAACATTTGTAGTGGAGGCTGCGCCACCTGCTTGTCTCCCCCCCTCTGTCAGGGGGACCTTCAACTCACACCTCCGGGGGGAGGCTGGGGCCTTGGAGTCCGAGTGGACTTTACGTATGTATTACCTTAGAACCTTAGAACCTGTATTACCTTAAAATTTGCGATTCTAACACATTCACTGTTTTACCTTTTATTATTTTGAAAATGCTATTTTGCTTGTAATTATCTAATTATTACTTGGTTTGGTACTATCCGTACCTGTAGTAAAAGCACCATAGTTTTACATTGGTTACGTGTCAGATTTTGAGAAAAAAAAAAAAAAAAAAAGTTTAGAAGAAGAACAGAAATATGAAAAAAAAAAAAAAAAAAAAAAACCCTGAATACTATCAACACTGAAAACTCAATCCAAAATGCAGGAACAATTTACAAGTCACTTTTTTTTTTTAATTAAACACTATTATTACATAATTTTAATGTTAAGAGTATGACATTATGGTTGCTAGGTTGTTTATGGAATTACCTCAACATTATCTGTTGTCCATGTCCAACCAGGAAGTAAAATTATATATATATATATATATATATATATATATATATATATATATATATATATATATATATATATATATATATATATATATGAAACATAAATAATAATAATCATCATCATCATAATCATAATTTTAAAAAGCTGATTTATTTGGCTATATTATTATTGTAATGTTATGTAATTTAAGTATGTATTGAAAATATTTTTGGTTGGTGCATTTCTTAAGTGTTTTTATGCTATAAAACTGAACTGGAACCACAAAACTTCTCAGCAAATGCTCAGTTCTGTTACCTTAGTCCTGCTGGTTCTGTTAATCATATGTTGACTTTAAAGGTGCACTCTATCACTTTTCTGGCGGATTTTTCTGCCACCTGCTTGTCTTCATGGAGGTTAGTTAGTATCAGACAATTAACTGTTTTCAAATTTGATAAAGACAGCATGCAGCTGACATATTTTGACCCTAATATACTGTATACAGTATATATATAGTGGAGCAATGCATATTTTGCCCAAATACATGGAGTATCAGGCCTTTAATGTTTCTTTACCAGCTTTTAATTGACTGTGATATTGTGATGTTGTGTTTTGGTTGAGTTCATAACTTGTCCACAGGCCCAGCTCATCTTGGCCAGTCTGAGAGCAGAGACACAGAGGAGCACGACCAACATGACAGTGAACGCCAAAGTTCTACTCAGTACGTACACCCCCACTGGAGTCTGTGTTTCTGTTTAAACATATAATTTGATTATTTTTAATAAATGTGGCAGAGATGAGCAAAATTATGTACTGTAGGTCTCTTAAAGGAACTGTACGCAGCCTGTACTAGATTGAAAAGGGAACTACAACTGAACCTGGGTTGCCAGTGTCTTTTTTTTTTTTTTTCCTCATTCTCATTATATGGACAGGCCATACCTCATGTGAAAGCTCAGAACCTGAGCTGCAGAGGCTGCACTAGCGTTCATTAATGATTGGCTGCAGGTGCAGGAGTTTAGGGAGCAACAAAACTGGCAATCCAAATAAGAGACTTGAGTGAGGCTCATTCTGCTTCCTGGTTGAATAACCATAACTTGTTCATCATGTCCAATGTTTTTTCTTATGTATTTACTACTCTGTACATTTTATATACATATGGAAAACACCAAATATATGATAGATATAAATATAGGAATTTAATCTTACCGTACAGGACTTGTCCACAGGCGACCACAGCGCAGTAGTAGGTCCCAGTCTGCTCTGAGCTCACATTGTGGATGGGGAGGCTGTAGACACAGGACTTGGTTGGACTTTTCCCATTTTTCTTGCACTGATCATCTCTGCTACCTCCTTCTCCATGGCTGTACAACACTCCTGTGTGCCTGTCTTCTCTTGCTCTGAACCAGTAAACATTCTGTTGTCCATCGCAGTTGGTCAAATTCACCAAACACTGAAGACTCATGTTACTTCCTGGTTGAATCCTCTCTTCCAACTCATCTTGTTAATCCATTTGCATTTCTACCGTCAAATCTCCACTTTTCACAACCACTATGACACTGACTTCGAAGGTAAATATGTGTGAATACCTGCTGATGCAGTAACAGGTCTCGTTTTTGATTGAAAGTCTAGGATCGTTCTGGAAGTCACCAATAAAAGTGCAAGTGCTGTTTTTCTCACGTTTGTAAAACCGGGACATGACGATAGGTTTTTTGCCTAGGATTTGCTTGTACCAGTAAAACATGACGGCTATACTATTTGGACTGAAATAGCATTCCATTGTTACACTGTCACCAATATTTGCAGCTGTGAAATTTAAAGAGGTTGCATAGCTTGGTGTTGGTAGATGTGCTGCAAAATGAACAATTATTGTTAAACAAAATAGGGTCCAAAATATGCTATAAATGATAAAAGTCTCAAAGCCACAACTTACCCAGAGCCCACAAGAATGAACAGCACAGAGCTAAAGTGGGCCACCTCATTTTGCAGACCTTGTAGTGAGAAGTAGTACTTTGTGAGAAGTAGTACTTTGTGCTTCATGATAAGTACAACAAAATGCTATTTGCTTAATGTATTCATCCAAAATGGCAGTAAAATCTTACAAAAAGAGGCAGAGAAAATCACAAAATGCAAAGATCTGGAGATTGAAATCAGGCACATGTGGAGCACAAAAACTTGCATTATGCCCATAGTAGTCACAGCCTTAAGGTACATTCACACTGAGCGTGGAAATGCACGTGCGATTCCCATGTTAACCCTATGTATGTGATGATGCATGACTAAAGTGCAGTGGCGCAAAGCATTTTCTGCATTTCGGGTGAATCGAATTGGCCCAATTTATTTAATGATTAATGATCATTTTTATATGCAACCCATTCTAACAAGAAAATGTTTACATTTACCACTTACCATTTAGAGCCACTAAAGAAGAAAACATTCATTTATATCCACAATAGAGCCATTTCACCCAGTCCTCTATGTCAAGTGCACAGAGAATTTCCACAATCTTTTAGTTAATTTCATCAGATCCATAAACTTTCTGCTCCAGGATTTGCACACATATAGAAGAATATTTTATCAACAAGACATGGAGATTATCCTGAAAAAGTGGATGACAGGCTGTCTTTGCTTTTATAACTTTGATTGAGTGCTGAGTGTCCGGAGGAGAGGGCTCCAGCCACACGCTGAGTGCTGCTGCTCCCCGGGCTATAGTCTACTATGGGCCATGAGCTGCTCACAAAGTTCAGCGTGGATAGTGCTCCCTGTGCCTCCCGCGATGGACCCGTCTCTCTCCTTGCCTACAACCAAGACTACACCGAGGAGCTCCGCGCGCTATAACGCACAGCTCCAACAGTATGTGGCATGTCGGTGTGCACCTTACCTGAGAGGTGATTGGTGGGTGTCACAGAGCCGTGCCCATAAAGCCTTGCAGGTGCGGCGTGCGCAATCATACGACTTTGATTTGGTGCAGCGGTGACAGCGTGTGGCGGCCGGCTGCTTCTCTGTGTGGAGCACGTTTGAGTGCCTGGGCGCGGCGGTTCGGCTCGTGCCGTGGGTGCAGGACACCTCGCTTTGGGGTAAGTCACCCATTGTCCAGCCTTTCATTTTGGGCTTTATGCCAACGCTGACACCCAAAACTCTGATTTAGATCCTGAGCTGCGGCAGGAACACGCTAGTGATGTCCAAATGAGGCTTCATGGGGCTTTGAACCCTTTGGGACTATTGTGTTGGAATTTGGTTCATTACTCGAAGCTTCACTGATTTGAACGTGGGTGTCATCTGCTGGCGCATTGGTTGTACTGCAGCCTGCAAAAGGTTAATGGCCCTGCAAGTGTGCACTTTGAGTTTCACTGTATTTGTGCACTTTTGTTAGTTACCAGAGTTGGTAACTTTTCCTCTGTATTGTATGCCTCTTTGTTTCTCTTTGTCTTTGTATGTATGTTTGCCAATGAAGACAATAATTTCCCCCTCTTGAGGATCAATAAAGTATATATTTCTAAAATTAACTGAAGCACACTTCAGTTCATGTGTTGCTTTTCCTTCTTGCGCCATCCTACCAATATGTAGATGGTTCACTTAATTGTCATCCACGAATGTTAAAAACATGAAGAATGAAATGTCGTCCTCTGGTCAGCATGAAATAAATAAATTAACCATTAAAGAATAGGTGAATATGCAAATAAAAATAGAATCTTGACCTAATGATTCTGACAATTATGAGTTCATGTATGTATATTGTATATGTTTTATGTACAGGTGGTGGTGGTGGTGGGTGGTGGGGGGGTGCTTAGGTGAACTGGGGTGCTTATGCATTTTTATTTAAAAACAACAGTTTCTCCACAGTAGAGATCTCTTCCTGGTTGGTTCCATTGCAAAGCAATAAGAAAGTAAACCGAAAGAACTACAAACGCTAATCAAATCAGTCCAAATGGTATTGACCAGATAGGCAACGCATCGCGTTGTTTCAGCCATTTTAAACACAACTGAGACCTGCCAGATTTTCAAAGCCCCGCCCATTGAACCAAAGCAGTCAGCTGATTCAGTCTGAATGAAGCAGTGAATTGGTTCAAACGTCATCAGTCACGTGACTTGAAGCAAGCTCCGGAGCAGTACTTCAGAAAAAAACCCTGCCGAGTTTTGGGGCGTGGTTCGAAGCCCCGTGTCAGAAGGAACATCACTAGCTTCTCAAGGACCTTTACGGCGGCGCCCAGCCATATATGACCTTGCAACAGGCATTCTTCTGTAGACAGCAAGAAGAGGGAGAAACTCTACATGAGTACTCTTTGGCTTTAATGGCTCTAATGGAACAGGTAAAGCAGAGTGCCCCCGATGGTGTGCCCAATTCCAGTGTGCTCCTTCGTGATCAATTCACGGAGCATGTCATAGACAGTGCTCTTCGCAGAGATCTCAAGCGGTTCATTCGTGACAATCCAACTGCGACTCTGCTGCAAGTGCATGCAGAGGCCCTTAGATGGGAGCGGGAGGGGCTCCCAAGTCAGTTCCGAGAACGTAGTTTCTCTCTCCTCTCAGTCCGCGGCCTTCAGTACGAGGTTAGGGGCTTCACTCACCCCGCTTCGGCGTCGACCACACCTACACCTGGACTGGGTGAGGTGATGGAGCTGCTCAAACACCAACAAGAGCAGCTTAATCAGCTGACTCAGACAGTGGCCTCATTGCAGACTCCTCGGCAAAATAACAGACGTCCGCGCCATAGCATCGTCTGTCGTAGGTGTAACCAACTGGGTCACTACGCAAGCGAATGTGATGGCGAAAGAGTTCCAGCACGTGCACGGACTAATTTTGTTCCCGGATCAACTAATTCAGTTAGCCATCTGGAAAACTGATGCCCTCTGAACTGCGGAGCCAAAGTTCAGGAGGGGAGACCACAGGCTCACAGGTAAGTGAAGTTGCGGAATTAATGGCATCATGTCCAACCCTTAAAGTTGATATGGGTGGGGTTCAAGTTACCTGTCTCGTGGACACTGGATCTATGGTGTCCACTATTACAGAAAGTTTCTTTAGGGAACATTTTGAACCTTGGGGCCCTGATTGCCTCCGCTCCTGCCATTGGCTGCCCGCAACTGCAGCCAATGGCCTTGAGATCCCATATATGGGCTACCTAGAGCTAAATGTGGTGCTCTGCGACAAAAAGATCCCCCACTGTGGGATATTGGTGGTACGGGACTGGACAAGCAGTTCCTGGTATTCTGGGGATGAACATAATTCGCCGATGCTATAAAGAGCTTTTCGGTGCCTATGGCTCCTCACTGTTTGATTTCCCGGCCGTTGTGCAGGCCCCGGGTCCAGTCAAAGAGGCCCTATTAAGGTGCCACCATGCAGCTGCTCAGGAGCCAGAACCATTGGTTGGCACGATGAATGTGCGGGGCCCTCGAACAGTGCGCATACCAGGTGGCACCATGAAGTTGGTTGCCAGTACCTGCCCCGAACAGTTTGCTGGTCCGTCTGCCTTGTTTGAACCCCCTGAATCTGGCCTTCCTGCTGGCCTGCTGGGCTCTCCCTGCCTCTTACAGGTCGATAATGGCACAGTCTCTATTCCCATAGTCAACGTGGGGACGACTGATGCCCTTATCTATCCTAGGACCTGTCTGGGGGCATTGAGTAAGGCCGAGGTGGTGAGTCTGCCTGCAGGTGTCACAGAAGTTAATGCCATCTCCGCTACGGTGTCATCACAGGCAGCCACCAGCCCACTGCAGGATCACTTGGAGGCGGTGGATCTGTCGGCCTTGAGTGAGGAAGAAAAGGGAGAGGTGAGGGTCTTGTTGCAGAAGTACAGCAATGTGTTTGCGGCACACGAGGGCGACCTGGGATGTACCAATTTGGTCACTCACGAAATCCCTCTGCTTGAGGAGGTCCCTATTCGGCAGCGCTACAGACGCATTCCACCGTCTGAATATGAGGCCGTAAAAGCCCATATAAACCAGCTCCTCGATGCACAGTTGATAAGAGAAAGTAGCAGTCCATATGCATCTCCCATCGTCCTGGTCCGAAAGAAGGATGGGAGTCTACGCCTTTGCGTTGATTACCGCCTTCTGAATAGTAAGACCAGGAAGGACGCCTTTCCTTTACCGCGCATCGAGGAAAGCTTGGATGCGCTGTCAGGTGCCCGCTGGTTTTCCACCATCGACTTGGCCAGCGGGTACAATCAGGTCCCAGTAGCGGAGCAGGACAAGCCAAAGACGGCCTTCTGTACTCCATTCGGCCTCTTTGAGTGGAACAGAATGCCCTTTGGCTTGTGCAACGCTCCGGGGACCTTTCAGCGCCTCATGCAGAGGATGTTTGGGGATAAGCAGTGTGAATCCCTGCTGCTTTACCTCGACGATATTGTGGTCTTTTCGACCTCAGTTGCGGAACATCTGGAGTGGCTGGAGTTGGTCCTGGGCCGTCTCCAGAAGGAAGGCCTAAAGGCAAAACTGGAGAAGTGTGCTTTCTTTAAACAGGAAGTTGGCTATCTTGGCCACATAATCTCCAGTGAGGGTGTTTCTACAGACCCGTCAAAGATCGAGGCTGTAGCTCAGTGGAAACGGCCCACCCATTTGACAGAGCTGCGGTCTTTCTTGGGCTTCGCCAGTTATTACTGGCGCTTTGTAGAGGGCTTTGCCCGGTTGGCTGCGCCCCTGCATAAACTGGTGGCATCCCTCGCTGGGACCAAGCATAAGAAGGGAACTGGGCAGCCATTGGAATCTGTATGGACATGCCAGTGTGAGGAGAGCTTTGAAGGCTTAAAAGCCAGGCTCGTCTCTGCCCCGGTGCTGGCTTATGCTGATTTTTCGCGTCCTTTTATCTTGGAGACCGATGCCAGTTACAGCGGGCTCGGTGCTGTGCTCTCCCAAGAGACTGAGACTGGAATACGACCAGTGGCCTATGCCAGTCGGGGTCTACGGCCCACTGAGCGCAATATGACCAACTACAGTTCCATGAAGTTGGAGCTGCTTGCGCTCAAGTGGGCCATGACTGAGAAATTTAGAGAATACCTGCTTGGGTACAAATACTTGGTGTACACGGATAACAACCCGTTGAGCTACCTTCAGACCGCCAAGTTGGGAGGCCTGGAGCACAGGTGGGCTGCGCAACTCGCCGCCTTTGACTTTGAGATCAAATATCGATCTGGGCGGAGCAATGGCAACGCTGATGCCTTGTCTCGGCAGTATGTAACATCTGCAGATTTAGCTGCTTGTGTGCTACCAGGTAGCTCAGTCCCGCTTGCCCTCCAGCAGGTAGGCCAACCTTGTGTTGCGGAACAGGCCCTGATCTCTGCTCTACCCAGTCTGCCTCTGACTGACATTGGTGCGTTGCAGAGGGCTGATCCTCTCCTGCGTGAGTTTCTGGTTTTTTGGGAGAGAAAGGCGCGACCAAGTAAAGTGGAGCGCCGACACCTCTCAAGTCATCTGTTGGTTCTATTCCAACAATGGGACCATTTGATTGAGAGACAGGGCGTGTTGTATCGTCGCATTTTGCGATCGGATGGAGGGGAGGAAACCTTGCAGGTTCTTCTGCCGGCTGCACTGAAAGAGCAGACCCTCCAGCAGCTCCATCAGGAGCATGGCCACCAGGGCATCGAGAGGACCACTGAATTAGTGCGCCAAAGATGCTATTGGCCAAGGATGTCCTCTGAGATTAAGCAGTGGGTGCAGGAATGTGAACGTTGCCAAGCGGCAAAAGATTCAGCACCCATTCCACACAGTTACATGGGCCATCTGCTGGCATCCCGGCCTAATGAAATTTTGGCCATCGACTTTACGGTCCTAGAGCCAACTCGTAGTAGAGTTGAAAATGTATTGGTGATGACCGACGTATTTACAAAATACACCTTGGCAGTCCCTACTCGGGACCAACGGGCCCCTACGGTTGCCCACGTCCTAACCAATGAATGGTTCTTTAAGTTTGGAGTTCCAAGCCGGATCCATTCAGACCAGGGGCGGAGTTTTGAGAGCGCGTTGCTCCACCAAATATGCCATCTGTATGGTGTGGAAAAATCTAGGACCACACCGTACCATCCGGCCGGTAATGGCCAATGAGAACGGTTCAACCGCACACTCCACAACCTCCTCCGCACTCTTCCATTCTCCCGAAAGCAGGACTGGGCATCCTGTCTTCCACAGGTGCTATATTCCTATAACACCACACCTCATCAAAGTACGGGTGAGTCACCCTTCTTCTTAATGTTTGGCCGGGAGCCCAAACTCCCTATTGATTTTCTCCTGGGACAAATCCAGGATCCCGTCCCAGGGGCCGTGCAGGACTGGGTGCTGGAACACTGTTCCAGACTTAAGGCAGCCTTTATTGGTGCCCAGGCACGGCTGGCTATGAATGCGGAACGTAGGAAAGAGAGACATGATGTTCGAGTCAGGGAGGCACCTTTGGAGGTTGGCCAGCTAGTTTATCTTCGAGACCATGGCATAAGAGGTCGCCACAAGATTCAGGATGTCTGGCGACCGGAACTTTTTCAGGTCTTGAGGGCACCTATTGGTAATGGGCCAATTTACACTGTCGCTCCAGTTAACAACCTGCAAGCTCCTCGCAATGTCCATAGACAGATGTTGAAGGCCCACTCCAGGCCTGGCCCTCCGTTGGCACCTCTTGGGGTAGAGTCACCTTCCCCCGAAACACCTGATAGTGATTCCTCAGGTAGCAGCTGCTCGTGGCTCTTGCATTCAGTGCCTGTGGCCTCTATGCCTCAGAATCCTGCTGGAGCATTAGGTAGTGGCCCTTCCAGGGGCCAGGTTCCAGTACAGGGAAGAAGCCCCGTTGTAGAGAATTCCACAGGGCAGGGGACAGAGGTACCTGTGCCCAGCATTAGTCAACCAAGCTTGCGTCGCACCACTCGGGCAACGGCTGGGCAGCATTCAAATCGTCATCACCTCCCCCGTACCCTTGGTGGCTCCTCCCAAGGGTCTATGCATACTCAAGCTGCCATTTTTTAGTCCGTGGTGTTAGTCTGGTCAGTTGTTTGTTGTCTGTTGTCGGGGCGCCGACACATCAAGGGGGGGCAGAATGTAGCATGTCGGTGTGCACCTTACCTGAGAGGTGATTGGTGGGTGTCACAGAGCCGTGCCCATAAAGCCTTGCAGGTGCGGCGCGCGCAATCATACGACTTTGATTTGGTGCAGCGGTGGCAGCGTGTGGCGGCCGGCTGCTTCTCTGTGTGGAGCACGTTTGAGTGCCTGGGCGCGGCGGTTCGGCTCGTGCCGTGGGTGCAGGACACCTCGCTTTGGGGTAAGTCACCCATTGTCCAGCCTTTCATTTTGGGCTTTATGCCAACACTGACACCCAAAACTCTGATTTAGATCCTGAGCTGCGGCGGGAACACGCTGCAGTCAGCGTGGCGTTTTCCCCTCCTCCTGCTGACTGTAGGCACGTGCCTTCGCCGGGAGGCACGGTCCTCTGCGCAGTCCGGAGCGCGGGCCGACACCCCAGAAGGGAGCCGTTGCTTTGTATTGTTTGCCTTACCGTTTGTCCATAAAAAAAATAAATAAAAAGGGTTTAAAGGTCCCACCTCTCCGAACAGTTGAGTGCGCGCGCCCGGAGCCAGCGGCGTCTGGAGCCCGCTGGCTTCTGTCCGAGCGCGCTGCCGCTGTGGGACATTCAGGTGCACTCTGTTAATCAGTGCTCCTGTTCTGAATAGGAATGGACATTTAACTTATTACATTCCCAGCGACAAGGACAATTTATGCACTGTTTAATTTCTCTTATTTTACTTTAATAGGTCCATTTAAGTTTGGTAAGTTTCAATTTATTCATTTTTGTTGTTCTGTTAAATTTGAGTTGTTTTTGCTTACATTTGATTTGTTGTTTTATGTTTTGCCTGGCTTGTTTTGAATTTGCATGGTTTATTATTTTTGAGTTCTATTCATTTGCATGGTTTTGTGTTTTGTTCCTCTTCATTGTTAATAATTTGCTTGTTTAATTTGTTTAGCATTAGTTAGTTATTTCATTGTTGAAATTGCCTGTTTGCTGTGGGTTCAATGTTTTTAATGTTTTATCTATTTCTATAGGCCTATAGCATTTTAAAAAAGACTGTGACAAAATAAAGTATTGTGGTATTTTTTTCTGAACCTTGGCTTACGTCTCACTCGTGTCCAACGACTTGTGCGGCCTTACCGTGAAATCAGTGCATTGGTCCCGAGGCCATCTCCTCGGGTGGCGTTGTCGTTTATTTAGATTATTTCCACCTACACCCCTCACTCCACAAGTACATTTGCTTGTAAATTTGCCCTGTAAAACTGGTCAGCTCAGGGGGCGCTCTGAGCGGCCAGCCGCCACCAAAGCCTCTCACAGCGAGCGCACAGAAGCTGATCCACTAAGCCATTAACAATTAGGCTTTTCCCACAGCCTCTGACTGCTCCATTTTAAATAAGAGTAAATAAGACCATACACGATCCAACACGATCTCATACCCAGACCTTTTAATCCATGTTCGGCTTTGGCTCTGTGCAGTACCCACTTCTCTGCCTGTGAGGCTCCAGTAAACACAGAGCTTAACTGGCAAAAATCACACCATTTTCCATGAAGAAAACATGGGCTTGTGCTTTTAAATCCACCTTTAATTTACAGTGGTTTTCTTATTTTGTCTTTTCATCCATCACGGTGTGTTTGATGTGAACTTAGTATGAGGAACCATCAAAAAAGACTTCCAAGAGCAACTGGACAAACGCCCACATGTAATTTTCATATGCTATTAAGCATAAACATATCTTGAATTTCATAGTGGCTGAAGTTGGCAGTTCGACAGGTGCTGCTGCACTTCTAAAAAAAACTTGGAAACACATTGCCTGAGTGGCGTTGCACCAGAATGACACCAGCAAATCGGAAATATGCTGCCCTTTTGTGCACGGTTACCCATTCACACACACACTCATACACCAGTGTACACAGACACTGGGGATGAGATGGGTTAAGTGTACCCAAGGACACAACTACAGCATTCATCTGTGGGATCTGGGGTTACATGCTGCCATTCTGACATACCGCCACTCCGACACTGACGTCTAATTGTCGGAGTGGAGGCATTTCCATTTTTTATCAAGCATCCCTGCACCCCAATATGGTCAGAGTGGCGGCAGCATTTTTTTCAACATTCCGCCATTCCATCAAACAAGGTAATTATTAAAACTATGTGGTCCTACTAGAATGAGCTACATGTATGGAGTATGAAAGCTTTCAGAAATATTTGCATAGGATAGACATCTGTGCATATTTGGGAAATCCATGCATAACTGGCTGTATAATTTGGCTGTATAATTGGCTGTATGGAGAGTCCAGCCCCCCTCAGTTGGGTTCTAGAGCCCAAGCTGTGCGTGGAGGTGAGGCCGACTATATCTAGTCAGTAACGCTCAACCTCCCTACCGAGCTCAGGCTCTTTCCCTCCAACGAGGTGACATTCCATGTCCACAGAGCGAGGGCGATCTGGAGATCCGGTCGTCAAGGCCCCTGCCTTCGACTGCCGCCCAAATCTCCCTGCACCGGCCCCAGTCCAGGACTAAACCAGGACTGAACCAGGACTAAACCAGGACTGATCCCAGGACTAAACCAGGACTGATCCCAGGACTGAACCAGGACTGTACCAGGACTAAAACAGGACTAAACCAGAACTGAAGCAGGACTAAACCAGGACTGATCTTGGACTTGAGAGAGAGAGAGAACCCGTGGAGCAGGGTGTCCGCAAAGTGCAATCGGGTGACAGTTGCGCTTAGCCCCGTGGGGCGTGGAGCTCTGGTAGAGAGTTCTTTACCAAGTACATTTTCTATATTATACTTGACTTACTTTTTTAAAAAGGTATTACACGGTCCTTTCACCTCCGGTCACCCGACAGTCTACCTCCGGGTCCGTCCTGACACTCAGTGCTAGTTCAGTTCTGGTTTAGTCCTGGTTTAGACCTGGTTTAGTCCTAGTGTAGTCCTGGTTTAGTCCTGGTTCAGGCAAAAAAGGTGACGCTCCAAACTATGAGTAGGTTGTCGGAATGGCGGCATTAAAAAAATGTTGGAATGGGGGCATGTAGGAATGACAGTATGTCGGGGTGGGGGTCTGTCGGAGTGGCGGTATGTCGGAATAAGGATTGTATCCCAGGAGCTGGAATCGCACCACCAACCTGTGGGTCAGTGGATTTGACCGTCCTACCATATTTATGTCGAGAGCGGGATTTGAACTGCCAACCTTTGGATCAGTGTACAAACACACAAATAAAAAAAAAATTAAATAAAAATAAAATCTAAAACAAGTTTTGAGCAATTTTGTGTTTATATTTTGTTTACTACATCACATATGTGGTCATTCATAGTTCTGATGCTTTCAATGAGAATCTACAATGTGAATAGTAATAAAAATAAAGAAGACCATTAGAAGTGTGTACCAGTAGTGTACATAAAATACTGCGCAAAAACATTTTGAAAACACATCAGAGCTTAATGTGGAAAAAAAAAAAAAAAAAAAGAATATCGATACAAATATGGACAGGGCAATGTCTTAGGAACAAAATGATGCCACCTCTTTTAATTGAAATAACATTTTCAGCCACAGAGGACTTCATTTTATAGACACCCTGAAAATCAAAGTGAAATACTGATGTGGAAGGCTAGTCCATTTTGACAAAATTGAATTTCTGCAACTCAAAATGCTTCTCAATATCTTGTGCATCCTCCACGTGCTTGTATCCATGTTTGACAATGCCGTGACATGCTCCTAATGAGACGACGGATGGTGTCATGTGGGATGTCCTCCCAGATCATCACAGCTCCTGTAGAGTCTAAACACTCCCCCTCTGTCTGTGAGCAAGATCGATTAGTGGCCGCTCCATAAGTGCTGCAGCTCCTAGGAGCTCCAGACCAGAAAAAATTGTCCCATAGAACGCAATGCATTTTTTGTAAAATCAAACTGCTCATGTTCAGCTGACAGGGTATCTACAGCTTTAACAAAGGTTGGATTTTGTAGGGATTCTTCTGTATTTTTACAATATGAAGTTTATATAATTTTTAGATTTAGCTGAGCCCGTGCTAGCTCCGCTTTAGCAGCTAGCGCTCTGATTGGTCAGAACAGCACGTTTCTGACATCTCACATTTATTTATCGGTGCTATCTTGGATTCATCTTCCAGATCTTATTATACTTCCATGAGTCTGAGGAGCAACCTAGCGATGTCTGATGTACCCAAACGTAATGTCCCACATAGTGTCCCTGTACTATTGGGTTTAAGTCAGGTGTTTGTGAGGGCCATTCACTTGTACAGTATTAATCAATCCCTTCATCTTCCAGGTACTGCCTGCATACTGTTCCTTTGCCACATGAGGCTGGGCATTATCATGCATCAGGAGGAACCACTGGACCTACTGCACCAGTGTAGGGTCTGACAATGGGTTCAGTGATTTCATCCCGATACCTAATAGCAGTCAGACTGCCGTTTTGTAGCTGGTAGAGGTCTGAGTCTCCAGACCATCATTGACCCACCACGAAACCGCTCATGCTGAACCATGTTGCAGGCAGCATGGTGTTCTCCTTGTCTTCTCCAGACTCGTTCACGTCTATCACAGGTGCTCAGGGTGAACCTGCTCTCATCTGTGAAATGCACAGGGCACCAGTGGCAAACTTGCAAATTCTGGTGTTGTCTAGCAAATGCCAATTAAGCTCCACGGTGCTGGGCGGTGAGCACAGGGCCCACTACAGGATGTGGCGTCCTCAAGCCACCCTCATGAAGTCTGTTTGTGATTGTTTGCAGAAACATTCACACCAGTGACCTGCTGGACGTCATTCTGTCGGGCACAGGCACCTGTTCCTCCTTGCAGAAAGGAGCCGATGCTGATGGGTTGAGGACCTTCTACGGCTCTGTCCAGCTCTCCTAGAGTAACTGCTTGTCTCCTGAAATCGCCTCCATGTTCTGAAGATTGTGCTGGGAGACACATTAAATCTCCTTGCAACGGCACATCCAGATGTGCCACCCTGGAGAAGTTGGACAATCTGTGCAACTTCTGTAGGGTTAAGGAATCGCCTCCTACTCCCAGTAGTGATAATCACTCAGACAAAGCAGCACTAGTGGAAAACAAGCCAAAAAATACCAAGAGGGAGAAACTTGAAATGACCTCCACATGCAAAACCAGTCCTGTTTTAGGAGGTGTCTCATTGTTGCCACTCTAGTGCACCTATAGACAGATTCTAAATAAAAATCCACATAGACATTGTGTGAAAACATGTAGCTTTGCCAATTTTGAACTTGTGTGGTACTGTGGAAAAAATAAAGCCACAGCATCTTGAACAAATTTAAAAAAAAATCTATTCTGAGGTTTATGGCAATACCTGTTTATGGCAATACCCCAGTTTTTGTTTGTTTTTTTTCCCACTTCATGTGTGGTTGACTTGAAATGAGGTCTGTGCCCATTTTAGGTTAAGATGCGTGCAATGAGCTGAAGAAATAGCTCATTGCACCTGCGTTGTGCTATCTTGTTATAATGTTGTTTCCTCATCAAAAATATACCTGGAGGCGTGTTTTGTTTCATTCACGTTTCACACACATATCTTGCACATGCACATTTAGGGTCAGTTCTTCTCAAACTGAAAACAATCCAGACACCTTCACTAGAATCATTCAGATAATTTCAGACCTGGAATTGCTGGTCTCTTCTGAACTACAGGTAAAAGATAGCTTGTCTTAGCACTGAATTCTCCAGAACACATTGCTCCAGCATGTCTTTTCTGACCTCTACTTAACACTGAACACAAAACACAAAATGTAAGATCTTTAACAGAAACCTCCCACAGACCAAGAGATTACACAAAAATATGGCCTTGGATGGCTCAGAGATCCAGTTGTTGATCATTACAAGTGCCTAGGCAAATGGCTTAACTTCATTTAATTTTGAAAGATACATTAACAGTCTGCTTACTAAAGCCAGACTAAGAATAGGTTTCCTATATCGGCATAAAAACAGTTTCACACGCCCTGCAAAAGAGCTTTTGGTTAAAACTACAGTCCTCCCAATCATTGACTATGGAGACTTAGTTTACAGATTTCCATCAAAAACACTGCTCCATAAGCTCGATCTGATTTATCACACAGACATCTGCTTTGTCTTAAGTGCACCGTTTACCACCATCACTGCACACTTTACTCCTTGGTGAAGTGGCCTTCTCTCTACACCCGCAGACAAACACACTGGTTATTGTCCATTTACAAATGTTTAATTGGTATAACTCCATCCTACCTCAGCTCACTACTGCACATCCACAGCTCAGGCCACACACTGCGCTCCAGCAGATACATGACCCTGGTCATTCCTAAAGCCCACACAGCTTTGGGCCACTCCTCATTTCACTTCTCTGCAGCAAGTGACTGGAACTACCTTCAACAGACTTTAAAACTTAGTTAATTTTTACCTCTGTTGACTTTTAAAAACTCAATCCAGAGTATTTTACAGGATCATTGCACATGCTTTTAACACTTTTATATCTTTAATGTTTTTAATAAATTTTAGTCTCATGTCTCACTGTTTCTTGTTATAACTGATGTGTGAGCGTATTCTGTTTGTGCTATTTTACACTGCCTCTTGGGCAGGTCGTCATTGAAAATGAGAATGTGTTCTCAATTGACTTACCTGGTAAAATATTGAATAAATTAAATAAATAATGAAAATAGCTATTAACTTGAAAACTACCACCACATGACATCACAAGGTGGAACAGAGCATTTTTTAAGGTTATTGAAACATGTGTGAATGAGACAAAACACAGCTCCAGGTATGTTTTTGAGAAGGTACATGGCTTAAAGCTCTCAGTTGTTTCGCATAATATAGAACCTTTTAAAGGAGACATACTTATCATGAAGATTTGTTTTTTAATATCTTATAGCGGTCTCATCTCCTTCAAGCCACAGTAGGTAACGTTTTCATTTTGGTCGTTTATTGCACTTAAAAATGTATACAACTGTGCATCATTAATCAGATAAGGCTTGCATTGAGGTCAAGGTTGTTCTGGAGTCCTCTGTACATGAGGCTTTGTCATAGTTTATGGTTGTTTTATTATTAAAGAGGGGTTATTTTACTTCTATGGGGTACTGACTGCTAACACATGACATCTTTGGAAAGGTTCAGTTATAATTTTAGAATCAGCTATTCTTTTTATCAGACAGGAGAGTTTGTTTACCTGCTTTACATGTTTGGGTAGCCTTCCTCAGAAGCATCACGCGATGGTGCAGTGATGGCTCTTGTAGGCTGCTTTACTTGGTTTTGTCAGACAGTAGGGGGCGTAACCTTCCTGTACTGTCTTCTCCAGGTCTGCATCCCATGTGTGAGATAAGGTGTATGCTCCCTTGTCGTGGGTTATGACCAACAAGGTCCAAGGAGCCCTCTCTTAGCCAGAAGTAGTGAAGTGAAGTAAATATGTGAAGCAGGTTAACAAAGAAACACTAATTTTAAGGTAACATTTTACATATTTAGATCACTGTTTTACCTTTTATTGTTTTGAAAATGCTATATTTACTTTTGTATTAACATTCACCTCTGTTTTTGACACTGGAATATGTTTGGCTTTCTGTTGGGTCATAATACTGATCACAAAGCAGCTATAAAAAGACCCATGTGAAGGCTGAACCTGCCAGTAACCATCAGATATATGTACTATGTGTACTACAACATGCACGGACAGTCTCACACACTAAACCCCCACTAACATGGATTCAGCTATTGTTTTGAGCCTGATTTTAACTGCTTTTCTGTCTTGAAACCTGGCTGCATTATAGAAATTGTTTTCCATGTATGATTATTTTTTTATTTTATTTATTATTATTATTTTTTTGTAAACATGTAAGGCTAGTGCTTACAATTAACAATAACATATATCTTACATATATATAACAATATCTTTTTCATAATTTTGATATTTACTGAAATTGGATTTTTATACAATGAAACACAAATAAAATAAAATAAAATAAAATAAAATACAAAATGAAAACCCACAACGAACCAAAAAGCAAAAACTCAAAAGCCAAAACTACATATGACAAGTTTTCATGTTTTTTTAAGCATTACTCGGTTTGGTGGGATAGTAACTGTGGTAAAAAAAAAAAAAAAAAAAAAAGTAACATATTTTTACATCGGGTAAGTGGCAGATTTTGGAAAAAAAAAAAAAAAGTTGAGAAGAAAACTGAAAACCATCAACACTGAAAATTCATTGGAAAAAAGCAAGAGCAATTTACAAGCAAGGAAATTCCTGGTAGTTTAAGTTTTTTATTTATTTTATTTATTTTTATTTTTTTATTAATCAGATCATTATGCAATTAAGTATGTTTATGGAATTACCTCTACGTAATTTGTGGTTCACATCCAACAAGGAAGTTAAATTCTAATTTCACCTAAATTTAAAAAGTGTTTTTTGTTTTTTTGGGTGTTTTTTTTTTTCGTTTTTTTTTTTCATAGTTGTTAACTGTATTGTAACATAATTCATTTTTCATTGGTCATCATAGCAATACATTCCATAAAACAAACGTAGAAAAATAATTGGTGCTGTGGTGATGTGGTGCCCTCTACTGGTGCACCTCAGAATACACACACTCACTCCAGGTGTCATCTCTCTGGACTCTGGAGCGTCCCGATCTTTTGAGATGCACAGAGGCATACTGGACATCGTCGGGAAAAGGCTGAGTCTGGATTTTCAACATAAATGAGTGAGAAATGAATTTACATAGAAGAGTTTTTGAACTATTGTGAATGACAAATGTGTTAAATGGCAAAATCTTACCCCTGATTTGACAGATGATCTTGTACCTTATAATGGATGCAAAAAAAAAACAAAACATAAATAAATAAAACATGCAGATTGATTTGGTTTTAAATTTATATATGTTAATCATAGATTCATAGATGTTGACTTTAACACTAGAACCGCCCCAGCCACAAGCCTATTGAATTTGCTAATTCTTTATGACTTTTATTATACACATGTTTTGTATACTGTCATGTGTTCATTTTGTTCTCAAAATAAGGATTAGGATTACTTATTGATCATTTATGTGTTTTAAGTAGGTTATGAAGAAAAACATATATACTGACATTTACATATAGCGGTCAAAATGATCGCTGCTGGCAGTCGCAGGAAGGTTTAGAATGTAGCGGTCCTAGTGTTAACGGAGCACTATTCCACAGTATGGCATTAATGCTCACATTAGCTTGCAGAGGGAAACAAGCTTTAGCTGAATCTTGTGTAAAGCATCTTTTGTTTTATGAGAGTAATTCGTTTGCACATGGTCCCTGTTAAAATAAACCAAGAAACTAAACATTAAGAATGCATGTTTTTAAAGTTTGTTTAGATACAAGACAGATCATTTAAATGCCATAGTGAAACATTCCTAACAATGCAATAACATCTCCATGAAGACAAGCAGGTGGTGCAGCAGAAAAGTACATATATGCAACTGTCAGCATGCAATGTAATCTTTTCAGTTTAATTTTTTAAAGTTGATTCAAGGCAAATGATTAGAATTTTAGTTTGTTCATAAAACATTTCAATGGGAAAGGCAAAATAGATTTATGTACAGCAAACCTTACATTTTGAACTGTTATTATTTGCCATTACAATGCAAATATGTTTTAATCCAGATTTCATCACAGATTTTCATCACATATTTCTTCATTTTGTTAGAAATGTCATTTTGTCCAATGTCAAACATTCTTTTCAAAATTCATATGGCACTATCCATACTGTGCTGGGCCTTCTCCCACATGTACAGAACACCCACATTGTTCCATGGATGTTGGCTTTATATTTTATATTTCCTTTCTGTATGACTGAAAAGAAATCTATCTACATCAGTTTACCTAGTTTGTTTTGTACCTGATTTTTACTGTTTTAAAATGTGAGAAGTAGAACTAGTTCATTTAAACAGTTTGCAGTGGTCCAAAGTTACTCCTCACTTACCTTATGCATTCAGAGCATCCTAATTATTCACTGCGATTCATAAATGCTTTTCACAACTCTAAGTGACCAGAGCGGAGTTTTGCCGTCACTGCAAAGTTATGTCAGTTTTATTATTTCAATCCTCAATAATTATTATGAACAAGTGCATGCCTTTGTTAAGGTCTTACCAGCTTTCATTGACTCTTATGAGTGTGATGTGGTGATGTTGTGTTTTGGTTGAGTTCATACCTCGTCCATGGGCCCAGCTCATCTTGGCCAGTCTGAGAGCAGAGACACAGAGGAGCACGGCCAACATGACGGTGAATGCCAAAGCTCCACTCAGCACATACACCCCCACTGGAGTCTGTGTTTCTGTTCAAACATCATTTGAATAGGATAAAAATACTTACTATACATTAAATTATTTCTGACATTCTGGATAAATGTGGCAGAGATGGAAGATGACCAAGATTCTGCAAGTCTCTTAAAGGAACTGTATGTTGTCTGGTTTAGGTAGTGACGAAACTGGCAATCCAAATAAGAGCCTTGAGTGAAGCTCATTCTGCTTTCTGGTTCTGGAATAACCATAACTTGTTCATCATGTCTAATGTTTTTTTTTTTTTTTTTTTTTTGTAATTAAGAATAAATCAGTATTACTATTACACACCTGGCTTTGTTTCATTCACATGTACACTACTAGTCAAAAGTTTGGGCACAAATACTGTAATTTACTACTTTCTAGACTTTAGATGCATACGGAAGACATCAAACATATATGGAATTGTATAGGAAGGGGGAAATAAAGTCAAATAGCTAAATTAAATATTTTTTACTTGTTATATTCAAATCATCAGTGAGCCTTCTCTCACTGAGCTTCATGATGAAGTCTCCTGTCCTGAAATGGTTTTCACTTCACAACTGTGCCATGTTACGGTCAAGACAAAGTAAGCATGCAGATGAGGGTTCAAAACAAAAGGTAGCTGTTTTTCAAAATGTAAAACAAATTTTGAGTTTTCACAAGATCCATAAGAGATCACGATTAGAGAACCATGGATAATGATAATATAGGAATTTAATCTTACCGTACAATTTCAAAGAAGTTCCATTCCCAAACAGGACTTGTCCACAGGCGACCACAGCGCAGTAGTAGGTCCCAGTCTGCTCTGAGCTCACATTGTGGATGGGGAGGCTGTAGACACAGGACTTGGTTGGACTTTTCCCATTTTTCTTGCACTGATCATCTCTGCTACCTCCTTCTCCATGGCTGTACAACACTCCTGTGTGCCTGTCTTCTCTTGCTCTGAACCAGTAAACATTCTGTTGTCCATCGCAGTTGGTCAAATTCACCAAACACTGAAGACTCACGTTACTTCCCGGTTGAATCCTCTCTTCCAACTCATCTTGTTGATCCTTTAGCATTTCTACCGTCAAATCTCCTCTTTTCACAACCACTATGACACTGACTTCGAAGTTATACATGTACGAATACCCACTGACGCAGTAATAGGTCGCAGAGTCGGACATACGTAAATCCGAGATGGTGAGGTGATTCTGGAAGTTCCCATTTTTTATAGAAAGTCTGGAATTATTCTGGAAGTCACCAATAAAAGTGCTGTGTTTCTCGTGTTTGTAAAACCGGGACATGACGATCGGTTTTTGGCCTAAAATTTGCTTGTACCAGTAAAACATGACAGCTACGCTACTTGAACCGAAAGAGCACTCCAGTGTTACGCTGTCACCAATATTTGCAACAAAGACATTTGAAGAGGTTGCATAGCTTGGTGTTGGTAGTTGAGCTGCAAAATGAACAAGTTTTTATTAAACAAAATAGTTTCCAGAACATTTTGTATAGCTATAAATAATAAAAATGCTTACCCAGAGCCCACAAGTATGAACAGCACAGAGCTAAAGTAGGCCATCTCATTTTGCAGACCTGGACGGTTTTGAGTTCATCTCAGCAGATTCTCTCCTTGTCACGGTATAACACTGTTTGATTGGCCAATCATATTTTGTCTGTAGATGTTCCCCTAACCCTACTCATCCTCAGGTCTCCATGGTACTTTTCATAAAATATTTTCATATTTTGAAATTGTACATTGTGCAGGGAGAGATATTAAGTGCCAGTTATAAAATAGTTACAAGACTGTTATTAATGGCACTGAAATGTAAGGGTATTTAAAGCCACAGTATGTAACTTGGCGAATATTCCGTATGTCTGGTTGATCACACAGGCCACCTTCAGAGAGTTTCATACCTTACCTAAAATATCGTATGAATTATTATTATTAAATGTACAGTTGTTCATTGTTGTTCATACACAGTTCCTGGTGGCTAACATTCAATGCAATTTTTTCCTCAATCTTCTTATATCAAGACGCTAGTGCATATGGTCTGTGTAACTCTTCTAGTGGAGGGTTAGCACCACTTTGTCTCCATGGAGATGTTGCTTTGTTATAACTGTTCTACAGTATGGCTTTAGGTAAACACATCTGCATGGAGTAACAGTGCATGTTTCTAATATGTTCTGTGCAATAAAATGCCTGCAACTGAACGAATACAAGATATATACTTTTAATGTTACACTGTGGAACATTCCAGCCAAAGCTATAACATCTCCATGAAGAAGTGTGCATTGCGTGTGTGTGACTGAATTTAAAACTGGATGCTTAAAATGGCCCCTTATTTACACATGTATATTACCTATATATTAAAAGAAAGAAACAAAAATGATTTATTATGAAATTTAAGATAGTAATCATTTGAAATGGAGATGGTCCCTGGGTGAAATTTAAACATGTAATCTAAAAATGGCACTGTTTAATGCTTATGAAACTTGCATGGGGGCTTCTTTTTGATTGAGGTCAATGTGGCCTGGTTTAGTTTTCAGGCCGTGTGGGCAGTTTTATAATGTTTAGTCATAATTACACAATATATTACATTACAATAGGTTTAAAATAAACTTTATTAACATTTGAACATATTTACAAGTCATTACAAATTATGCATAATGTTATACGCGGCCTAGCATTCTTGTAAATACAACGTTACAGTAGCTAGGTCATCTTGTCTTTCCCGTATGTGTTGTGTTGTGTGATAGACCACTCTTCCTGTCTACTTTGTGGTAACTTGAGACGTCTTCAGCTGTCTACAAAGTTGTTATTTAGTTCATTTAAAAATTCAGTTTTTAAAGATTTGACCAAAAAATGTATTTTAAATTTTGGTGAAGTATAATTTTTCTTTCTGGTGGGACACGAGCTGCTGATATGAGGTAATTAGATATCTGTTAGCAACTATAATGTTAACAACTGCCAAAACTAAATTACACAATAGTTATGATTAGTCTAATAAAAATTGCAGACAACACCTTTGCTTTGTTGGTTTAAAATGCTTTTCTTGCGTGTAAATTGTCCAGCATTTTGCATGGAATTTTCAGTATTTTGAATTTAGAAGTAAGGGCTACTTTGTATATTTTTGTACTTTTATTTTCAACTCTTTCCATAAATTGAAAAATATGATAAACCATATGGTAATGTTCCCTCATCAACACAGAGGCACACCTCAAGTAGGCCATCTCTCCCCTCTACTCTTCTTTCAGCACATCCCCATATATTTTGCTCTATTGTCTAACATCTATTTTGTGATGTTAGTAGTTTTAGACATATTTAAATTAATTCACGCTCCCCACTGTTGCCAACAGAGGGTGTCATATGTTTACAAGTCTTATCAATGCACTGAATACAGAACTGAAATGCATAGTATATTAATAGAGCACTAAGTAACATTTGTAATGGAGGGTCGCTCACTTGCTTGTTTCCATGGAGATGCTATGGAAGGTTGCAAACTATGGCATTAAACTTATTTATCTCTGGTGCCTCCAGGTTACATGTCTGCAAAACATTAACATCTCCATGGAGACAACCTGGTGGAGGACCCTACACCAGAAAAGTTACAATCAAAAGTTTAATATCAGTGATTTACTACATGCAAATATCCACGAGTCTTCATTCTCTTCTGCTCCTGACACTGGAATATGTACAGGCATTTTCCATAGGATCTTCTTGGTTCTCCTCGACAGTTTTACGATTTATGTTCAGGGCTGCATAATAGATGTCAATGTCACTCTGAAAACGTAATGAAAATAGATATAGCTTCATATTTTTCATTTCATTTAAGACCTTGTACCATTTTTTCCCCATGCATTTCAGCAAAAAGTGTCTTGCTCCAGTACAGATATATTGTATAAGCAGCTCTTGAGTTCAAAATAAGTCTGCTGCGTGCTGTCTGCATCTATGTAAAAAGCAGTGTATTGTCCAATTATCAGGAGGTTTGCATTAGACTGCTAGTTGTTGTTAGCTTGACTGTCAAGAGGAAACACTGCAAAGTGCTTATAAACTGATTGCAGTGAATAAGTAGGATACTCTGATAATCAGGAAGTTCGTGTTAGCATGTTAGTTATTGTTAGCTTGACCATCTCTGTAAAGTACTTATATAATATTTAAGATGCTCAGAATGCATAAGATAAGTAACTTTGGACCACTGAAAACAGTTTAAAAGTAGTAAAGTAGTAGAAGTTCTGTTTTTTAAATTTATTTAGGGTTAGTTTTTTCTTAGGGTTTCTTTTCTTTTTTTTCTCTTTCTTTTTTCTTTTCTTAGGATTTTTTTTTTTTTTTTTTTTTTTTTTTTTTTTTTTTTTTTTTTACATTTTTTACAGTAAAAATCTGGTACAGCACCATTAAGTTCATTAGTTTTATCACCTACCGTATCTGCCGGAGTACAACAACGATTCTGTCCAGCTGGTTCTGAAAATTTTGATATTATGAAATTAGTTGAACACTAAAATCATGTATTTTGTAGAGTGACATTACCTTGGCGATGGCTTGAGGACACATTTCTCCTCAGTCTGCAGACAACAATTATCAGCACTATAATTGTAAGAAAGAATATTCCCAGCAGTAAAAGAAGTCCGTTGACCAGTGGGTGAAAAGAAGCTGTGTATGAAAAGAATTAACGTTAACATATAATAATTTACTTTTCAGACAGTGGTTCTCAAAATACTACTACCAAAGAAAACAGACTCATAAATTATTATAACGATGAGAAACGATGAATTAAAAGAAAATAAGGAAGGCCTTTTGGTAGTCTTTACTGCACTGAAAAACTTGCGTCTTAAGTGTGAGCGGGTTTGCATCTTCACAGACCTGACTCTTACTTGACCTGGAGGGCTCTTCCTGCCTGTCTCCACAGAAATGTTGTTCCTTTTGGCTATAATATTCCACAGTATGGTATATCTTATCTGTCTCCATGGAGAATGTTATGAATGTGCCACCTGCAGAAGTCATCTCCAGATCTTGTGCTTCATCAGTACGATCAAATTTATGGATTCTATGTTTGTGCACGTTATAAGTCGATTGAGAAAACTAAAGCACCCAGAGGAAAACCACGCAGGCAGGGGGAGAACATGCAAACACCCACCCAGAAAACTTCCCTGCCAACCCAGGATTCAAACCCTCGGCCTTGCCATGACGCCACAAAAGCTGAAAAATTTGTTCCCAAATTTAAATGATTCAAGTCTCATGTTTTCTCTTGGTCATGTTGTTTTGTTCAGATGCTGAATGGACTGCCTGCTCTAGTTTTGGAAGTAAATTTTCCATTATTTTTTCCCACAGATTTAAAAAAAAAATTAAATGTTAAGGAGTCCAAAGGCATCAGTGAGGCTAACCAGCTACATGGTAACTGGTATCCATAACACAGTTGCTTTAAGTTGCAAAACCACATTTAAAAAGCAAGTTTTGACAAAAAGTTTTAACTTTTTAGAAGCTGTTTACAAAATTTCAGAAATAGATTTTAGGTCTATTTACCACAAGGGATGATTAGCCATGAGCAAGCTTTCAAACTTTTATTTATTTATTTTATTTTTCAGAAAGTCTATGGGAGAAATTTATGAGAAATTATCTTCTGGAGCCATGGGGTGGGCAGTCACTGTTGAGCTCCATTGGTCAAATCCTCAAGCTTGATATTTCCAACCATGAATCTTGAGTAAGAAAGTTGCTATGTAAAGGTTGTCAAATGAATGCCCCGTGTCCCTTCCCAACACTTCATTCAATTACATAAATAAATAAAATAATAATACAATAAATACCGTTTATTTCCACAGATGTTCCATTCCCAAACAGGAACTCTCCACATGCTGAAAGAACGCAGTAGTACATCCCTGCATCTGTTGGTTCAACTGACTTAATTTTCAGTGTAACCGCACAGTTCTCCATGGAGCAGTCATTTTCAGGATAGTAGATCGCTGGTTGAGATGTTCCATGTTTTAACCAGAAGAATCGTTGCTCTCCTGAACAAGATCCACTTTCCACCATGCAACTAAGGTCCAGTGGTTCTCCAACCCAAAGTTTCTCCTCTTCTTGCTCCTGAACTATGGATTTTACATTAGAAGTGGTTGATTGAACATGCACAAAAACTCCATCGCCAAATTTGATCGCTGCAAATACTTCAACTCCGCAGAAGTAACTTGCCGTGTCATCCACCTGAAGATTGCTAATTTTCAGGTTGTTGGTTTCTTTTTTGTCCTCAGTTTGGAAAATGTGGAATCTTTGCTGGAACGCTTGCTCGACTATTGGTTGTTGGATACCCTTTAACCACTGGGATATCACTTCAGGCTTTCCTCCCAACTTCTGCTGGTACCAAGTGAAGAGGGTCATTTTGTCGTCAGCACATGAGCAAAGCAATGTCACACTGTCTCCAACTTTAGCTCTCTTCAGTCCACTGTCTTGATTTACAGTTGAGGTTTTGGATGTTCCCTTGACAAGACCTGTTGAAAGCAAAGATTCATTTAGTTTTTTGCACTGACTTATTCTTCACATGCTTGAAGAAACATATCTTGAATAAAAGGTACATTACCAGTAAATTTTGAACACACCTACTCATTTAATGTTTTTTGTTTGTTTCGTTTTGTTTGTTTAGTTTCTTTGTGTACTATTTTCTACATTTTATATACATACAGAAGAAATATAAATATATGGTGCAAGATATATCAAGTTTTGTTGACAAACATAAATTAATATTACATTTCCTTGTCTCAATAAGCTTCATGAAATGGTTTTCAAATCACCGATGTGCCTTATAAGCATCAAGGATAGCCAAGAGCGCAAAGCAGTGGTGAAAGAGCGGTTTATTTAAAACAAAATCTAAAGTGAGTTTTGAACAATTTTGTGCTTGTGTTCTGTTTACTACATCCTATATGTGTTATTTGTGTTCATTCATAGTTTTGATACTTTCATGAGAATCTACAATGTGATAGTCATAAAAAATAAAGAAGACCATTAAGTGTGTCCAAAACTTTGCCTTAAACATCCACATAGATACTGTATGAAAACATGTAGCTATGCCAATTTTGAACATGAATGGTACTTACAATCTTGCCAGAAAAACAGGAGAACAAAATAAAGCCTCATCATCTTCAAATTCAGCTCAGTTCCAATTCTAAATCTATTTGTCTGTATCTTGTCAAGATGAGCTTGTGATCCTTTTAAGTTTATGCTTATTGTTTTTATCACATAACAGAGGCTGTTTCCACTTGGGTTCATTTGTGGTTGACTTGCAAAGAGATGTGTGCCCATTTTTAGGTCAAGATGTGTGCAATAAGCTGAAAAAATAGGTCATATGGCAGTGTGGGGGCTTACTTCTCAAAATGTACTTAAAGGAGACATACGGTAATTTGCATATTGACTTTGTATAGTTTATAGTGGTCTCCTCTTGTTTAAGTTGACATTAACATTTTAGTAAAAAAAAAAAAAAAAAAAAAAAAAAGACCAAGATAAAGGCATCTTTTTTTCATTTCCACAAAGCTGACATTTCAGATTAGCCTGGGAATTTCCCATCTCTACTAAATTATTGGTAAAAGGAGCTGTTAACGTGAAAACTACCGCTTCTTGACATCACAAGGTGGAACAGAGCATTTGGAGCTTTGGAGATGTAAATAGTGTAATAATGCAGGATTACTCACACATGTGAATGAAACAAAACACAACTCCAAGTATGGTTTTTTTTTTTTATAAGGTAACAACATTCTAATATGACTTAAAGCTCTAAGCTCAATTAATATAGGACCTTTAATTCTCTTTTAAACATGCTTTTGGTCACCCTGGGATCAGTATTTCACATTTTCTAATTTAAAATAATGGAGCTCCCTCTGCTTTCAGCAACAAGAATGACCACTGAGAAAGTAAACAAATGAAGTCCGTAGGCCATGTGAATGCTATGCTAATAAAACTATGCATTCCTTGTGACCTCAATTTGACCTCAGAACGAGTCTGGTGATGGCTTTTGGATCTAAAAACCGCGCAGGACCGTGTACGTTTTACATGTAACGTAACAATCTGAGCAAAACGCGCTCAGAGACTTTGGATTAATTAAATGAGCAAAATACAACTCCGGATATGTATTTGATCCTCACTAATATAACATGCTTAAAGGTGCACTGCGTAACATTTCCAGTGGAGGGTCCGGCACCTGCTTTTCTTCATGGAGAGTTATGAAATTATTGCTTGTCTAGAATGTTCCACGGTAGAGATAAATCTATCTGAACAACTAGACAACTATAGACTACATTACAGGTCAGATCTGTGGAGGGGCAACCATATTCACAGAGAGAATTATTGTATTTTTTTTGCAATGTAATGAATAAATGATACATAGATGTGTTTAATGTCACACCATGGAACATTCCAGGCAAAGCAACAACATCTCCATGGAACAAGCAGGTGGCAGGCCCTCCACCAGAAAAGTCTTTCTTTAAAAGCTCAAAAAAAGTTAATTTTGCGTTATATGTCTCTTATTAAAGGTCACAGAACTGACTCTTGTGAAGGTTAAACCATGTTATAATGATGTTACCATGTTGTTTTGTTTCATTCACACATGTTTGAGTAACACTTTATTATTATTCTGTCTATACCAGGGGTGGGCAATTATTTTTCCCCAGGGGCCAAATGAGAAGCAAAAAATATTTTTGAGGGCCGGGCCAAAAGTTTGAAGTCTACTGTGGTTATTAATTTTATTTCTACGTTGAAATCAGTAAATGGCATTGTTTACAGAAGCTGGTAAGAGTATGTGTTATTGTGTGTAGAGTCCCTCAGTCATCCAGGCAGAATCCATGGCAAAAGGAGAAATTCAATTTGTCAACTGGACAAAAATTTATTTGGTCGAATACATTTCTCAGCTCATCCAAGCTGCTTCTTCAGTTCTGGTCAGATGCTGGTGGACACTGCTTTATATCTGCCTGAAGGGAGGAGCTAATTACAATGAAATTACTCTGAGACTACCACACCTATTTGTTTACAGTTTCTGTGAGTTAGGTTTGCCTATTCAATATGGAGTGGGAGTGGGGGAGTAGTTAGCATAACCATTCAGGGCCATGATGGTGTTTTCACACCTCTGGACCTGACCTGGCTAGTCCCATTGTTTTCTCTGTTTGTTTTGATTTAGGTTTGAGGATAGAGTTATAGATGGGAGACAAATGATGTCTGAGACCTCCATTTCTGTTCAAGGAAGGATTCTCTTTCTTGACAAAAATAGCTTCTTTAACTCCCCTCTCAAACCAGTATAATAATATAATACAATAGAGCACTTCCTGAATTACCACATGACATCACAAGATGGCACCGAGTGTTTTCTGTTTGAGTGAAGAACGTAGCCTAAATATGCAGGGTTTGTTTTTTAAATGTGTGAATGAAGGTATTATTTTGATGAAGAAACAGGAAGCACAAACTGAGTACACAAACCCAAATGTACTTCTTTAATCCTTCCAAAATTGTGTATACTAAATCAACAAGTAGATGTCAGTATTACACCTAATTTTCAGTATTCACACCAAACACTAAAAAGCCTCAACTCAACAAAGCAAGGAGTAGTCTTTAACATCTTTGCCACTTTTCATACGTGCTATATCAAACAGGCATACTTCTGCAAAGGCTGTGAAAGTACTGTTCAGAAATGTATATTTTTTTCACACTTCATTTGAGAAGTCGACTTGGGGTTTATCCACTGGGGTTTGGCACTTCCTTTTTAAGTGCTCTTCAGACATTCTTATTAACACAACCTAAAACTGCAGTGCTGTGATCTACTGACCCCAGAACACACAAAAGGTGAGTGCGTTTTTTTAAATTGTCACTCTTGTGTGTAACATTGCTCAATTGTGTAATTATAGAACCATTACATATATTAAAGGCTATAATTGAAAAAAAAAAAAAAAAAGAAAAAAGAAAAAAGTAGGGTAGAGCTGTTTAATGTCACACTGTGGAACATTCGAGGCAGAGCAATGGCGTATCCATAGAAACAAACAGGTGACAGACCCCGAACCAAAAATTTACATAGTGCCCCTTTAATAAATAATATTTACCAGTGACTAGACCCAAGAACTCACTGTATTAGAACTGAAATCTGCATTTCAACAGCATTTATTTTAACTGTCCCCCATCTGTTTACTGCCAAAAGTAATATTTAAAAGTGCATTGTGTAACTTTTCTGGTGGAGACATTAAACAGCTCTATCTTACATTTATTCAATTACAGGTGGTTTTATAGCTCAAAAATACATCGAAAAACAAGCATTCTGACTGTGAGCGGGGTCGCCTCTCCACAGATCTGACCAGTAACTTGATCTGGTTTGGTCTTCATGAAGATAGAAAGGTTTAATGCCATACTGTGGAACATTCCAGACAAATCAATAACATGCATTTGATGGACCCTCCGCCAGAAAAGTTACACAATGCACCTTCAAGTAAATTCAAATTACTCAAATTAAGACTGAACTTGATTTGAGTAGATTTCACTTGACAAGTAAAATGATCTACTAATGGAAAACTTTTTTTTTTTTTTTTTCTTAATTCAAACGACATACAGTACCGTTCAAAAGTTTGGGGTCACTTAGAAATTTCCTTATTTTTTAAAGAAAATCACAGTTTTTTCAGTGAAGATAACTTTAAACTAATCACAAATACACTCTATACATTGCTAATGTGGTAAATGACTATTCTACCTGCAAATGTATGGTTTTTGGTGCAATATCTACATAGGTGTATAGGGGCCCATTTTCAGCAACTATCACTCCAGTGTTCTAATGGTACAATGTGTTTGCTCATCTCATCAGAAGGCTAATGGATGATTAGAAAACCCTTGTGCAATCATGTTAGCACACCTGAAAACAGTTTAGCTGGTTAGATAAGCTATAAAACTGACCTTCCTTTGAGCAGGTTGAGTATCTGGAGCATCACATTTGTGGGGTCAATTAAATGCTCAAAATGGCCAGAAAAAGAGAACTTTCATGTGAAACTCGACAGTCTATTATTGTTCTTAGAAATGAAGGCTATTCCATGCAAGAAATTGCCAAGAAACTGAAGATTTCTTACAATGGTGTGTACTACTCTCTTCAGAGAAGAGCACAAACAGGCTCTAACCAGAGTAGAAAGAGAAGTGGGAGGCCCTGCTGCACAACTGAGCAAGAAGATAAGTACATTAGAGTCTCTAGTTTGAGAAATAGACGCCTCACAGGTCCTCAACTGGCAGCTTCATTAAATAGTACCCGCAAAACGCCAGTATCAACATCTACAGTGAAGAGGCGACTCCGGGATGCTGGTCTTCAGAGCAGAGTGGCAAAGAAAAAGCCATATCTGAAACTGGCCAATAAAAGAAAAAGTTAATATGGACAAAAGAACACAGACATTGGACAGAGGAAGATTGGAAAAAAGTGTTATGGACGGATGAATCGAAGTTTGAGGTGTTTGGATCACACAGAAGAACATTTGTGAGATGCAGAACAACTGAAAAGATGCTGGAAGAGTGCCTGACGCCATCTGTCAAGCATGGTGGGGGTAACGTGATGGTCTGGGGTTGCTTTGGTGCTGGTAAGGTGGGAGATTTGTTCAGGGTAAAAGGGATTTTGAATAAGGAAGGCTATCACTCCATTTTGCAACGCCATGCTATACCCTGTGGACAACGCTTGATTGGAGCCAGTTTCATCCTAGAGCAGGACAGTGACCCAAAGCACACTTCAAAATTGTGCAAGAACTATTTAGAGAAGAAGCAGGCAGCTGGTATTCTATCTGTAATGGAGTGGCCAGCGCAGTCACCAGATCTAAACCCCATTGAGCTACTGTGGGAGCAGCTTGACCGTATGGTACGCAAGAAGTGCCCATCCAGCCAATCCAACTTGTGGGAGGGGCTTCTAGAAGCGTGGGGTGAAATTTCTCCAGATTACCTCAACAAATTAACAGCTAGAATGCCAAAGGTCTGCAATGCTGTAATTGCTGCAAATGGAGGATTCTTTGACGAAAGCAAAGTTTGAAGGGAAAAATTATTATTTCAAATACAAATCATTATTTCTAACCTTGTCAATGTCTTGACTATATTTTCTATTAATTTTACAACACATGGTGGTAAATAAAAGTGTGACTTTTCATGGAAAACACAAAATTGTCTGGGTAACCCCAAACCTTTGAACGGTAATGTATGTTTTAATTGTTTGTCTTAATTTCAGTGTAACTAGGTGTATTTTCCTATTTTAACTACAAAAAGACTTGTTCCATTGGTAGATCATTTTACTTGTCGTATGAAATTCACTCAAATCAATACAACATTTTCTTAATTCAACTCATTTTAACTTTGTAAGATTTTAATTTTTGGTCTATAGAATGTTGTGATCTGATCTGAAATCCACACCGCAAAAACTAAAATCCAGCCAAGAAAAGTTTTCAAAGTTCAAAGTCAGCTTTATTGTCAAAAACCATATGTACAGGTTGCACACACAGGATTTGAAATTGCAGCGCTCCCTCGGCCCACAGCGAACATTTAACATCTTATAGACATGACAATAAACATGATGACAAAACATAACATATGCACATAGCAAGAAGTACGATAGGTTTGTATATAATACAAATAAGTAAAACACACAATGTGTAGCCTATTAAAGCTCAAATGGTGTCATTCAAGCAGCAGTGTCATTAGTTATAGAGTGTGCAAAATAGAGTGTGCATTAAAAATTAAAAATTTACAAATTTACTGTGGAGCAGTGGGAGAGGAACTCCACAGGCAGCAGTGTCTCTAGTTGTAGTGCAAAAAAAGAGTTGTGCATTAAAAAAAAATGCCTGTGGAGCAGTGGGAGAGGAACTCCACAGGAGTAAAGTAGGTTAGGTAAGTTCACCAGACTGGGACACTTGCATCTAGGAACAACGGGAGAGGGAAGTGGTGAGTGTGGGCGTCCAAGGGGGAGGGAGGGCAGGGAGAGCGTTCAGCATCCTGACAGCAAAAGATGACTTGAATTAAGAAAGTTTTGTCATGATGTAATTACAATAAAATACATAATAAAAACAACTCTTTGTACTTAAAATAAGAAACTAAATCGACTGTTGCTTGAATTACGAAAAACACTCTTATTACATTGGTAGATCATTTGACTTGTCAAGTTGAATCTACTCAAATAAAGTAAAATGTTCTTAATTTAAGTCATTTTAACTTAGCTAGATATTACTTTTTGCAGTATGGTGATATACACGGCAAAAACTAAAATCTAGCCAAGTTTTTTGTTTTTGTTTTTTTTTTCTGTTTTGTCTATTTGTGGTTTCTGTCTAGTCTAGTATGTCTGAGATTCCGCCCTATTTGAATGTTTACCTGAATGTTTGCACAATTTTTGTCCTGTCTACTGTGGTTTTGTCTAGTCCAGTATGTCTTTACATTCCGTTTTACTTGAATGTCACTTGAATGTTTACTTTGTTTGCACTTTTTTGTTTTTTGTTGTTTGCACATTTTGGTTTGGTTTGGTTTGGCACATTTAAATGTTTGCAATGTTTCCACTGAGGTGGGAGAGGACAGCAATTTCATCTGTGCTGTATATTTTGTATGTATATGCACATGTGACAATAAAGAGAAATTGAATTGAATTGAAGTTAATATGACTTGAATTAAGAAAGTTCTGTTAACATTTTCAGTAAATTTCACTGACAAGAAAAATGATCTACCAATGGAACAAGACTTTTTGTAATTAAAATATGATAAATAAAAAAACATCTTGCTACACTTAAGATAAGAAAAACAACAACTCCTTCAACTCTTTTGTGCGAATATTGCTTGAATTAAGAAAAACACACTTATTCCAATGGTAGATCATTATACCTGTTGAGTTGAATCTACTCAATAAAGTAAATGTTCTTAATTTAAGTCATTTTTAGTTTACTGAGATGATGCTTTTTGCAGTGATATTGTGAAAATAGCCATAGATGTCCTATTTTAGACATACAGAAACAAGCCTGCCAATCTGCACCATCAGCTCCTCCAACCACTAATGTATCACACATATATCACACAACACATCACACACAGGCAAGGTCATGATCAAGTGTTTTGCCTAACGACACACTTACCGATCTTGGTCTATTAATGGTGCACTGTGTAACACTTATGGGTGTTTTTATAGCTCAAAAATAACTTTAAAAAACATGCCTTCTGACTGCGAGTGGGGTCGCCTCTTTGCAGATCTCACCTGTAAATTGGCCTGGTGGTGTCTCCTTCTTGTCCCTATGGAGATTGAAAAGTTTAATGTTATACTTTGAAACATTACAGACAAAGCAATAACATTTCCATGGAAACAAACAAATGGTGGGCCCTCTACCAGAAAAGTTACATGGTGCACCTTTAAGTGGGAATAGATCCTCTGACCTTTCAGCAGTTCAGATCAGGTTAAACTGAACAGTTAATGCATATATGGCAGTTTAGACTCTCATTTCATTAAAACATGGTGAAAGTCATTAGTAAGTAAGTAAGTAAGTAAGCTTTATTTCTATAGCGCTTTTCTCAGACATGGGTCACAAAGTGCTTTACAGTAAAAGACAACAGCATAAAATAAAATAAATAAAATACAAAGCAATAAAGACATGATAACAAAATACAGTCTGTCATAGCAACCCTAAGTCTAGTGGCTCTGAAACGCCTGTCTAAAAAAGAATGTTTTTAGTTGTTTTTTGAATGTATTAGCGCAGTTTAGTGAGCGTAAGTGAGGGGGAAGCCTGTTCCACAATCTGGGAGCAACGGCTTGAAAGGATCTATCTCCTCGGGTCTTAAAGTGTGTGCGAGGGACAATTAAAAGGTTCTGTTCTGAGGATCTCAAGCTTCTCGCTGCTCTGTTGGGCTGAATCAGGTCACATATGTAAGAAGGCGCCTGCCCATGTAGCGCCCTAAATGTCAGGACCAGGATTTTAAAATCTATCCGAAAAGAAACAGGAAGCCAGTGAAGGGATTTTAAAATCGGAGTGATGTGCTCTCTTCTGCTTGTCCGCGTCAGGATTCTCGCAGCAGAGTTTTGGACCAGCTGTAAGCGAGTCAACTCCTTTTTAGTTAAACAGACTATTACAATAGTCTAGTCTCGAAGACACAAAAGCATGGATTATCATCTCCAAGTCATGTTTAGAAACCATTGGCCTGAGTTTAGAGATGTTGCGTAGCTGGAAGAAACAGCTCTTTAGCAGTTGTTTAGTGTGGTGCTGTAGAGACATAGCTCCATCAAAGATGACTCCTAAGTTTCTCAACCAAGGTTTCGTTACTTGGCTCAAATCACCTAAATACTGTTTGATGCCTGGAACAGCCCTATCTGGGGCAATGATCAGTGTCTCAGTTTTTTCTGAGTTTAGCTGTAAACAGTTATCACATAACCACTGTTTTATGTGTGACAGGCAGTTTGTCAGGGAGCTCAGCTTATGAACCTCAGAGGTCTTAAAAGAACAGTAAAGCTGAATATCGTCTGCAAACAGATGATATGAGACGTCATTAAATTGTTGAATAATCCTGCCAAGGGGGAGCATGTACAGCAAAAACAGGATCGGTCCTAGGACAGAACCTTGGGGCAAACCATATGTCAACTCAGCAGGGTCAGACATTATGTGGTTCACAGACACACTGAAGCTCCTGGCAGTCAAATAAGAAGAAAACCACTCCAATACAGAGCCACCCATCCCAAGCATATTTCTCAGCCTGTTTATCGGGATGTGATGGTCGACCGTATCAAAGGCCGAGGACAGGTCTAACAGGACTAAAACAGTACATCTCCCGGAGTCAGCAGACATTAGGATGTCACTAGACACTTTAAGCAGAGCTGTTTCAGTGGAGTGGTGTTTCCGAAACCCAGATTGATAGGCGTCATAGATGCTGTGTGACTCAAGAAAGAATGTAAGTTGATTGGCCACCACTTTTTCTAATATTTTGGCCATGAAGGGCAACTTAGATATTGGCCCAAAGTTCTTTGGCTCTGCCGGGTCAAGGCAGGGTTTCTTCAGTTTGGGTTCCACAACCGCATGTTTAAAAGAAATAGGGAACACACCCGATGAGAGGGACATGTTAAATATTTTTGTCACCCATGGACCAATCACATTAAATACATTCATAAAGAGCCTGGTAGGAAGGACATCAGACGAGCTAAAGGCCGGTTTCATTTTGAGCATCAGAGCTGATATGTCCTCTACTAACACAGGTTCAAAAGAGGACCAGGTGTGGGAGGCAGGCTCAGCAGGAGCTGGATTACAGAGAGAAGGTGGTGGAATTTTTTATTTAATGATTATCAATGAAGAAGAGTAAGAAATCATTGCAATCTGCTTTACAAAGCACAGGCGCAGTTTGTACAGCAGGAGACACTAAAGAATTTATTGTGTCAAATAACACTTTTGGATTTTTCTTGCTTGATACTATTAACTGTGCAAAATAATCAGACCTGGCAACTCTAATCTTGTCATTTAAAGAAGCAATTAGTTCTTTCAGATGTAGTCTATGCACCTCAAGTTTAGTGGATTTCCATAAACGCTCGGTTTTGCGGCATAATCGCCTGAGCTTCAAGGTGCTCTCATTTATCCAAGGACAGGACTTTTTCTGAGAGACCTTAGTGGACTTAAGTGGTGCCACATCATCTAAAACAGCTGCACAGTGACTATTAAAGTTGTGTATTCAATTTCAATTCGATTCAATTTATTTTTGTATAGCCCAAAATCACAACAAGAGTTATCTTGGCGGACTTCACAAAATTGTTGATTAATAAAGCAGAAGAAACATTCATAAAACAAAAATACAGAATGTTCAACAACAAGCAGGCAAATGAATGATTGTCCCAGCATCTCCTGTCCTTAGACCCTCCTTCTCGGCAAGGAAAAACTCCAAAAAACCCAATGGGAAAACGGAGAAACCTCGAGGAGAACCACAGTGAAGGAGAGATCCTACTCCTAAGGATGGACAGGCAGATGAAACTACTAATCTAGCAGGATGAGGACAGTTAATCCAGGATAGGGAAGGAGAGGAGGGGTCCAGGTCCTCGACACTAGGGGGCAGCAGCGGTCCAAACTGGAACAGCAGCATCTGAAACAGTTACACTCCCCAAAAGGGGAGTGGGACAAGGGACAACATGTGAATAGCAAAGAACAAGCTACGAATGAACTAGTAATTGAATATTCTTAACAGTAAGAGGAGAAAAAGTAGGAGAAACCAGAGGACAGTGCTCAAGTTGCCATACTTTCCCCAGTAATATATCTCCTAGAGCAGCTTAACTAGGCCTATGGGTTAAGTTTCTGTTCCTAACTGACCTGACCATAAGCTAATTCAAAGAGGAACGTTTTGAGCCTAATCTTAAATGTAGAGACTGTGTCAGCTTCTTTGACATGAGCAGGGAGCTGATTCCACAACAAGGGTGCTTGGTACCTAAAAGCTCTACCTCCTAAAGTACTTTTAGCGACTCTAGGAACCACCAATAGTGCAGCATTTTGAGAGCGGAGTGAACGGTTAGGATAAGGTCATCAACATCAAAACCTTCATTTACAACACTTGGGTCAAACATGGAACAGAAACTCTCAGCAGTATTATATTTAAAGGTGCACTGTGTAACTTTTCAGGAGAAGGGGCTGTCACCTTCTTCTCTCCATGATATTGCCTAAAATGTTCCACAGTATGGCATTACTATTGTTTATCTCTATGGAGACAGCAAGTGACATCACAGGGCCAAGTTACATGCCAGATCTATGGAGAGGCGAGCACACACTGACAGTAATAAAGCAAGTTTTTAGCTCAATAAAAACCCATGTTATTGAGTACTAGTAAATGTAGGATGAATAAATTTCATGCCATACTGGGACACTCCAGACAAAACAATAGCATCTCCATAGAAACAAGCAAGTATTTAAAAAATTTGGTGAAGTTTATCATTTGGCTTCGTGGTTGAACACGGGTAGCAGATGTGGCATACATAGAGGTAATTCCATAATGGTTACCTAGCAACAGTTCTGGCTAGACTAATACAAAAACATTACCACACCTTTATTTTGTTAAATGAAAGTTTAAACTTCCTGAAAAAAATCCCTTACTGGCACATAAATAGTTTCTGCATATCGAATGGCATTTTCCGTCTTGATGCCAGGTGGAGGGATTCTGTTTTAGAACTCACTATTACTTCTTGTATTTTTTGTAGTACTTCACTGTTTGTTCTTCTTAATGTTTTTTAACACAAACCACTGCCACTTTGCTGATGTAAAACTGTGTGAAATACAGTATTTACCACTGGGTAGAAGGATAGAAAAAACACAAAAAATCTGTGACAAGGGTCCATATTATGGTATTTCCTGATCTGTGCTCTAATGTTGTTTCGTCATCACAAACAGACCTGGAGTTGTGTTTTGTTTCATTCACACATGTTTAACACAAACCCTGCAAATTTAGGCTGAGTTCTTTTCTCAAATAAACTCTGTTCTACCTCATGATGTCATGTGGTAATACAGGAAGTGTTTTTAAACTCCACACACCTTCACTAGAATCATTTGGATGATTTCAGACCTGAAATTGCCGGTCTCTACTGAACAAAAGGTAAAGGGTTGCAGTTAACTTGAAAACTACCACTTCATGACATCACATGGTGGAATAGAGCATTTTGAACTTTGGAGATCCAGACAGACTAATAATGCAGGATTACTCAAACAAAATCCAACTCCCGACATGTTTTTGATGAGGTAACAGCATTATAACATGGCTTAAATCTCACAGGGATCAATTTAGTGTAATATAGGACCATTAAATGATTATAATGAGTCTGGAACATGTATGTGGACAAGGAGGAGCATTTCCGTTTCCTCCTGAATGAAGCTGGGAGTGAGACAATTATTACTAAGTGGACTGTTTTCAAAGTACACTGGGTATTATGTAAACAGCAGCTGGGAGGAAGTGGTAAGGGTAAAAGATAAGGCTTTCAACAGAGCCCCGACACAAAGACTGTTGACATTACAAATCAGCAGTTTGTGATAAGAACTCTTTGAAAGCTTTACAATGATCTTGAATCTGATGCAGCTCAAGATCTGTCTAAAGCTATTCAGGAAAGGGTCATTTCTGTCCTGTGAATGTCTTTCGTATCAATAACTGCTCAAATGAGTATCTAGTTTCGATATTAGTTTTAATATTGATTAGTATCTTTGAAGATCCTACTTCTTACTGTTACCGGGCTTGCCTTTCCACAGATCTGACTTTGAGTTATAAATTCTGTGCATCAGAAAATGTTGTAATTCTTTATAAATGCAACTATATTTCTGTTGGCAATCACTGGTTTTGAAACTTGAAGTTGACTGACGGCTGATCTAGATAATCTTTACTTATGAAAATTCACTCAATAATATGTAAAAATCTATAATTGACTGTCCATGTCATTCTTTTATGTTTATCAAAAAATCCTAAAGAATAAGACAATGCATTTATTCATTTGATGCAGAAACATTTTCACATGAACGTGCCTGTACCCGATTCCTTTCATGTTGTAAGTAAAGTGAGCTCCTTGTATTCTAAAAGGAGCTCATGGAAATGAGATATGTGTGCTGTGTGCATTAGAGTGTTTTATTTTCTGCAAAACAGGAAGTGCTGTGATAGAATACTAGTTGTTGTGAGCATTACTATGGCCTCTGAACGTAGTGAAAAGCTCTTATAAATTCATTGTGGTGAATAATTAGGATGCTCAGCATGCATAAGCAAGGGAAATGAAACTAAATGTTTTTCACGTTTGTAGTACAGTAAAAATCAGGTACAGCTCCTTTAAGGTTACCCTTGACCCTTCACATTCAAAGAAGGTATTATGCAAAATCTTTCTGTGTGTGTGTGTTTGTTTTTTGGTTTCTACCATGGTATAATGCCGTTCACTCTTCTTAAACATTCCTGAAGAGGTTTTAGATGTCATCCATGTTTCAGTATTTTGAGCCCTATTCAAACCCTCCTTACAGTTAACAATAAGATTCTGCCCAATGCTCCGCCCACAAGCCTACATCACCCAGGCTCCCACACGACAATTCTACAGAAATATACAAAAAAACATGACGCAAAACAACCTGTACACAACAACTTCAAACCTGATGTGATGTGCAGTAGTTTCATTAGTGAAATGCATGTTGATAGCATTATGATTGCGCTCGGAAGGAAGAGTGACTTAACAAAGAAGAGCAAAAGGAGGAGAGACTCAGAGCGCCAAAAACCTAAGTGAAACTTCAAAAATAAAACATGTTTATATGTTATTTTAAGCGAATATAGCATTTTCAAAACAGTAAAAGGTAACATGGTGATCTAAGTATATTATGTTAGTAGTTAATGCCCCATAGAAGTGTAATATCCCCTCTTTAAGATATCCTTTCACTCACCAAATGTTCTTTTCCAGACAACATCCAAGCTGAACACTGAGGGCCATTTCAAGACTCCAAGATGTCCGTTAACCCGGCTCTCTACTGCCCCCGTATCCAAGGCATGGTTAACTACACCATCAGGCATAACACAACCAGCATCACCTCTCTGGGTGTCTTTACCATCTTTCTCCACGGCTTATTCTCCACCATCGGCATCATGGAAAACCTTCTGATCCTCATCGTGGTGGGCTTCCGTGTACAGCGCTCTGTCATCAGCATCTGGATACTGAACCTTGCCGCGTCAGACCTGCTAGCCACTGCCTCCCTGCCTTTCTTCACCCTCTTCCTTGCGCGCGGTAAAACTTGGGAACTGGGCCACATCTTTTGCCGCCTTCACTCCTCCATCTTCTTCCTCAACATGTTTGTTAGCGGCTTCCTGCTATCCGCTATCTCCCTGGATCGCTGCCTGGTCGTGCTAAAACCGGTCTGGGCCCAAAACTACCG
The DNA here is from genome assembly GCA_029959045.1 of Taenioides sp. WSHXM2023. Lineage (NCBI taxonomy): Eukaryota > Metazoa > Chordata > Actinopteri > Gobiiformes > Gobiidae > Taenioides > Taenioides sp. WSHXM2023. The sequence continues at coordinate 24,178,881 of CM057106.1, read as the reverse complement.
CACAAAGCAGCTAGTGATCAAAATTTGTGGAGTACTATGGTTCATGGCGTTCCTATGCACCATTCCCTTTTATATTTTCCGTGATGCTATCCCACAACGCAACGGGAATACACAATGCTACTACCACTACGCCCGCTGGCTTCCAAGTCCACCTTTCAACATGGTAGAGTTGTGTGAATACCGCGAAAAGACTTTTGCGGTTTTTAAGCTCATGTTTGCATTTGTGATTCCGCTGGCTGTCATCGTCGTCAGCTACGTTATCGTGAATGCTAGCTTAGCACGTAGAGGTTGCCGGCGTTCTTACCGTTTTGTTCGGTTAGTCATCGCGGTGGTGGTTAGCTTCATCATCTGCTGGGCTCCTTACCACGTGCTAAGCATCATGGAGGTCTCTATGTCACGCCGGCATCCGTCGCAAATACCTATAGCCAAAGCATTGCCGTCTGCTGCTACGATTGGATTTCTCAACAGCGTCCTGAATCCGATTTTATACGTGTTTAGCTGTCCCGACTTGTGCACGAAGATAAGGCATTCTCTGAGTGCTGTCATGGAGACCGTTTTGGCAGAAGATTTGGCAGAGTTCACGAGGCGTAGGAGCACCATGAGGAGTTCCATCAGCAACCACGAGGTCCCACTCCAAAAGAAGAACTCGGCTTCAGCGATGTGCACCAAATCTGAGACGGAGACGAGTGAGGCAGTTCCTTCCAAAGATGATGAAGTGAACAATAGTGAAGGCAAGCAGGATGAGCTCTTGTGAAAATGTTAAGACCGTTCTTATCTTCCTGATCTATGTTATAATATTGTTTCTTCATCACAAACAGACCTGGAGTTGTGTTTTGTTTTGTTTTTTTCACACATGTTTAACACACAAACCTGCACATTTAGGCTGAATTTTTCTCTCAAACAGAAAACACTCTGTTCCACCTTATGATTTCATGTGGTAATACAGGATGTATTTTTGTATTTTATTCCATTCTTTATCTCTTGTATGTGAAGCACTTTGTGAAGCACTTTGTGACCTATGTCTGTGAAAACCGCTATATAAATAAACTTTACTTACTTATGTGCTTCTCTGTGTTTTCCAACTCCATACACCTTAACTAGAATCATTTGGATGATTTCAGCTGTGGAACTGCAAATCTGTAACTGAATAAAAGGTAAAAGGAGCTCTTAACTTAAAAAATACCACTTCATGACATCACAAGGTGGAACAGAGCACTTTGAGCTTTGGAGATATAGACAGACTCCATGTATTTTTTTCATGAGGTACCAGAGTCAAGTTTGAGCAGTATAGGATTTTTAACTGTACATAATGCTGTTACAATGTATGCTTTGCTTTAATACATATGATGTTTCTTTACTAAGTTGTTCATCAGTTAGTAACGGCCTGTTCTACTGATACTTCGCAGCTGACATCATCAACATTCCTTGGGGATGTGTTGCTAACTGCAGGCACTGATCTGTCCTAGGCTTTCTTACACTTTAATCTGAGCTTTATTTCAACACAGCCTGACCATGAACGCTCGTATTGATCACAGGCTCCTGAATACATCCATTTAAATCCATTTTGTTTTCAGACTACCGTAAAACTTTACGTGATAACAGAAGAGATCCGAGGCACACTGATATGCATAGCTATTATTTTATTTCTACATAGTCAAACGTTTGACTATGTAGAAATAAAATAATAGCTATGCATATCGGTGTGCCGCGAATCTCTTCTGTTATCACGCAAGCTATTTTGCCCACTCTCCGAAGAGCACCTGATTGCCATTTCACTTAGCGGTGATCCAGTGAGCGCTCCAGCTTCATCTATCTCTTTGTATTACCGTAAAACTTTTTTGACAGCGTTTGCTAATTTGTGATGTCACTGCAAAGTATCAATAAATAATGTTAAGTATTAAGATTTATTGTGTAAAAAAAATTCAGTTGTGGATCAATAAAGTTTGTCTAAGTAAGTCTAAGTATTATAAGATTATTGTTCTTTTTTTTAATTAAGTAGGCCTATGAAGGTGAGTTCTGGAAAATATCATACATCAAAATATTGATTTTTATTAGAGCTACTGTAAATGAAGAACTGGATATTAAACAGTCAAATGTCCATCTGGGACATTTGCAGTACATAAAAAAGAGAGCTAACCAAGCCAACATGCAAGATACTAATTTGCTCTTAGATGACTGCGCATGATGCTGTTGCAATGTATATTTTGCTGTAAAACATATGTTTCTGTACTATGGTTTGTAATTAATTAGTAACAAACTGTTCAATAAATAATGTTAAGTATTAAGATTTTTTTTTTTTTTTAAGGTGCATCCTACAGGTTTTTTGGTGGAGGGTCAGTCAATTGCATTTCACAATGGAGATGTTATTGCTTTGTCTGGAATGTTTCACAGTATGGTATTAAACCTTTCTATCTTCATAGAGACCAAACCAGACCACATTACAGGTCAGATCTGTGGAGAGGCGACCCCGCTCACAATCAGAATGCCTGTTTTTGTAGGTATTTTTGAGCTATAAAACCACCTGTAATCAAATAAATGCACAGTAGAGCTATTTAATGTCATACTGTCCACGTTTACATTATGTTTTTTAATTCCGATTTAAATAGTTAAATAATTAAATTATTCTCCTTCGAGTTTACATGGAAATAATAATTACGAATTGAGGTTTACATGGAAAACATGTTAAATCACCTTTATTTAATTCCACTCAATGTCTGGGGGTTGGAAAGGGTTCTGATTGGACAGGGACATGAATGGTCATCTCAGTTTGATTAGTGTTTTTATGTTTTCTGCCATCCACTCTTTTCATTATTTGTAGTTCTTCCAGCGCACTTACAGCGACCCAACGAGCATGCGCCAAACGACCAGAATTATTTTTAAGAAGAATAAATGTTTACATGATCGAAGAATAAATTAATTCAGCTTTACAATCGTAATAAACCACCCACTTAATTCGGAATTAAGTTTAATTCCAAATAATCATTTTCAGTAGGAATTAAGTGTTTACGTGGTCTTTTAAAGCGGAATTCATTTTTATTCAGAATTAACTTACTTTTAATCGAAATTAAAGCTCTCATGTAAACATAGCTACTGTGGAACATTCCAGGCAGAGCAATGACATATCCATAGAAACAAGCAGGTGATGGACCCCAAAAACACAACGCATCTTTAAGATGGTCTATGGAGCTCAGTTCTGGAAGTCAATTTTATTTTCACTTTTTCCCTTAGACTTTTCCAAAATTTTCAAATTTCAAATATTCTATCTAAAATTCTGTTCATTTCTGTTCATGTTCATTTCACGTGCGTAAATCAAAAAATAGAAAAATTGTTCTACTGGAAATCCTGTTTCCTGGATATAGATGATACTTTGAATATGACATTCACATGAACTCACAGCTGTGTCAAACACCAACTCTGAGGTTTAATCCAGGAAATCTCAGTTACCATTCTAGACTGTGCTACCACAATTTTTATTTTTTTTTTCTCTTATACTCAGCATAATCAACTTAATAATAAAGAAATCAATGTGAGAAATCAAGTTCATATGTAAGATACTCATGGGCTCTTATGTGAAAATGCATAGGCCTTTGTGTCTTGTTAGCTGTCCTCACTGAGACGTTAGTAGTTCAGCAGTCCAGCTTGACCACGAGCTAAACTCTGATTCAGTGACGAGACATTTGTTGTAGTTTTCAGATTTAATGCTCATCTTATGAATACAGAGTGAAACTGCAAGAGAAAAATACAAAAAACACAACCAGTGATCTCTTATAATAATTTCATATTCCAGTACATGTATATTGAGAGCGCAGTAACTTGTAGTAAAGCAGTTACAACAAACTGCTCATAAAAAATGAATTATTTTAACATGAAAATAAATAAATGAATTTATCACAGATCCATTTTTATCATTGGCATATTGTATGGGGCTGCGTGATACAAAGAAAATTACAGTTGACATAAATAACGGCTGACTACTATAATAATAACGTCTTTTTAACTTTACAATTTCGTTTTTAAGTAATTTATACACCCATGAAATTACCCTAATTAAATGTACAAGCTTATACATTCAGGTGTTGCTTCTGTAGGAGTTGCACTAAGTTTGTTTTTTAGCTGTATGAGTACATTTTGTTGCGTCTTTGTAGGCTCTTGTTGCCAACTTGCGTTCTGATCTCTTTCGCTTATTTTTCACACTTGAGGTTCCACGGACTGGTGTGAGTACCAAAATAAAAGCACATATTTCAAAATAAAAGTATATACATTAAAATGAACTAAATAACACCTGAAAGGCAGAACAGCTGTACGTAATGTTGTTGCGATGCATGCTCTGTTGTAATATAAGTGATGTTTCAGTACTATGTTGTTCATTAGTTATTAACAAACTGTTCTATAAATCATGTAAAGTATTGGGGTGCTTTTTAAAGTAGGCCTACAGAGCTCAGTTCTGGAAGTCTATTTCTTTTTCACTTTTTCTTGTAGGCATTTTGTAAATTTTAATTAAGAGTTTATAGCTATGTGGTAAAAAAAAACGTCCATAACGTAATGTTTTAATTCCAAAAAGATGTATTTTAAGTGTAAAGTGTAAGTAGTTCTTAATGTTTTAATCACTTACTGGTTTATACAGTGATATTTGACGATGTCTTGTGGTGGTAATGACCATGTATGATTAGGCCCAAGCAAACTTTTTTTTATTTATTTTTTTCCCTGTAAAGTTTATGGGAAAAAGGAATGGTGGGCAGCCACTGTTGAGATCCACTGCACTGAACTCGAAACAATGTGCATGCAACAGTGTGTGTTAAGTACTGACACTATCTGGCAGGGGAAAAAAAAGAAAAGAAAAGAATAAATAAATAATAAATAATTAACAAGGAGGAAGAGAAGGAAGGGAAAAAAAGAATCATTAATCATTAATTACAAGAATAATTATTTTTTCTTTTTTCTTATTTTTTGTTTTCTTTTCCCTCTTGCACTTACCCTCTTATATTTCTTCTCTCTCTCTCTCTCTCTCTCTCTCTCTCTCACACACACACACACACACACACACACACACACACACACACACACACACACACACACACACACACACACACGCACACACACACACTTGTCCTTGCTCATCCCTTCAAATCTTAATGTATGCACTCCTCTATCCCGTCAAGTCAAAATGTCTAATGTCTTTTACTGTTTGTACTGTCTCTAATATCCCCCCAAAAAACAAACAAACAAACAAACAAAAAATAAAAAAAATAATGTGTGTTAAGTGTATTTTGGCAGTGTTTGCGATATTGTGTTTTTTCTGTGTAAAACCGCATAAAATCTTGCAATGGATGGATCTTTTGCATAATAATACTACTACTACTACTACTACTACTACTACTACTACTACTACTACTACTACTAATAATAATAATAATAATAATATAATAATAATAATAATAATGTTTTTAATTACACATTTATTGACGTCACGTGGTGTCATTTGGTGTGGAAACAACTTTTATTTAATTGTTTATAAATATATGTTATTTTTCATTAACAATTTTAATAAAGAACATGTCACAGTTGGCTATTGAAAGTTTATTACAGAAAATCTGCTTTGGTGGGTTGAAAACAGTCATATCTGTTACTTACACAGTTGTAGTATGAGGAGTCAGTACAAGGCGATGTTACAAAATACCAAAACATGAGCTTCACTTTTGAGTGCATAGATAACGTGCCTGAAAACACGACAACAAGACAATACAACATAGATGATTTGAACGGAAAAAAAAATGTAAGTGCTGAGATCTTGACTAGTCCCATGAACATATATGGACTTTAAAACCAAGGAGGAGCGCATGGTTTCTGTTCCGTGTGAAGAGAGTTTAAAGGTGCATTGTGTAACTTTTCTGGTGGAGGGTCTGCTAAATGCTTTTCTCCATGAAGATGTTATTGCTTTGTCTGGAATGTTTCACAGTATGGTATTAAACCTTTCTATTTCCATGGAGACCAAACCAGACTGAGTTACAGGTCAGAAGGTATTAAGGTATTTATAAAGTAGTACAGTTTAAAGGTGCACTGTGTAACTTTTTTGTCGGGGGTCCGTCACCTGCTTGTTTCTATGGATACGTCACTGCTCTGCCTGGAATGTTCCACAGTATGACATTAAACAGCTCTACCTTACATTACCTTACATTTATTCAATTACAGGTGGTTTTACAGCTCAAAAAAAAAAAAAAAAAAAGTTTTAATGCCATACTGTGAAACATTCCAGACAAAGCAGTATCCTCCACCAGAAAAGTTACACAATGTAGCTTTAATGTTATACTGTGGAACATTCCATGCAGTGCATCGACATCTCCATAGAAACAAACAGCTGATGGACCCCCAACCAAAAAGTTACATAGTGCCCCTTTAAATTCATGTTTTTTCAAAGCTTACCCATAACAACCACACATTTATAATAAAAATAACAAAAGTTTATTCTCATTTTTTACTCAGTCCAGTTAATCCCAAATATAGAACATCCTGACACTTCCAATCGTCTATATCGGAATAAGATTTTGCCCCACCCTTCTTTGATGCGAAATGGTCTGAACTCTTGAATCGGACTTCATCTTCGTATTCGCCCTCCTTCTCAAGCTCGACAGCGACCTCTGCAGTTCCGATCTGGCGTCTGCGCACAGGAAGATGTAGAACAGAGGGTCCAGTAACGTGTTCAGACTGGTCAACCCGTAGCAAAGACGGTAGACCAAGAAAATGGAACGCTCCAATCCGCACGGCTCATCGGCGAAGAGGAGGGATACAAACCGGTAACCCCCCACCAGATGGTACGGCCCGAACACGACGATGAAGTTGATGGTGATGACCACGAGGATTCCGACGATTTTGCGGCGTTCGTGAGCGGAGAGGGAGGGCGAGCGTCTGAGGGTGACTCCGATGTGGGTGGAGGTGTAGCTATAAGGGAAATAGACAGCAAATGTTAGCGTGCATGTAATGTTATGCTAGTATAAGCGGGTATCTATGTTCTAATTATGCACAAATTGTAAAAGACTAAAGGTGCATTGTGTAACTTTTCCGGTGGAGGGTCCGTCAAATGCTTTTCTCCATGGAGCTGTTATGGCTTTGTCTGGAATGTTTCACAGTATGGCATTAAACCTTTCTGTCTTCATGGAGACCAAACCGGACCAAGTTACAGGTCAGATCTGTGGAAAGGCGACCCCGCTCACAGTCAGAATGTCTGTTTTTCTAGGTATTTTTGAGCTGTAAAACCACATGTAATTGAGTAAATGTAAGGTAGAGCTGTTTAATGTCTGTGGAATGTTAGTGTGGAACATTCCAGGCAGAGCAATGATATATCCATAGCAACAAGCAGGTGACAGACTCTGAAACAAAAAGTTAGATAGTCCACTTTTAAAGCACCCATATGACGCTATTTTCTGATCTGTTATAATGTAGTTTCCTCATCACAAACAGACCTGCAGTTGTGTTTTGTTTCTTTTACACATGTTTAACACACAAACCCTGCAGATTTAGGCTGAGTTCTTCTCTCAAACAGAAAACACTCTGTTCCAGCTTGTGATGTCATGTGCTTATACAGGAAGTGCTCCACTGTGTTTTTAAACTAAATACCCCTTCACTAGAATCATTTGAATAATTTCAGACCTGGAATTGCCGATCTCTACTGAACTAAAGGTAAACGGAGCTGTGAACTTGAAAACTACCACTTCATGACATCACAAGGTGGAGTAGAGCATTTTGAGCTTTGGAGATGTAAACAGACTAATAATAAAGTGTTCCTTAAACATGTGTGAATGAAACAAAACACAACTCCAGGTCTGTTTTTGAGGAAGTAACAACATTCTAATATGACTTAAAGCTCACAAGAGTCCATTTTGTGTGTTATACAAAAATATGTGGTTGCATATGACAGGTTTTCATGTTTTTCCTAATTACTTGGTTTGGTGCAATAGTCTCACCGTAATGAATTGCCTCTACGTATGTCATATCTGCTGCCTGTGTCCAACCACTAAGTAAAATAGTAGACTTAACCTAAATAATTTACAAAAAATTAAATAAAATAATAATAAAAGACTTTTAGTAAAATCATAAGTACAATAGTTTCAACTATGTTTTAGTGAAATTATTCCTAACCTGTCATATGCACCTTAAATCCAAATCCAAATCCAAATCCACTTTATTTATATAGCACATCTCTGTGCAACAAAAAGGTGAATTACTAAAAATGTGATCATACCAGTCCGAAAACAATAAAACCAGTAAAAAGCAAGTAAAAGCAAAACCACAAAAAGACAGAGAACCACACAACTCACACGGTGTTAAAAGCCAGAGAATAAAAGTGTGTCTTAAGATGAGACTTAAAACACTCCAATGCGGGGGCTGTTCGGACGTGGGAGGGCAGAATGTTCCAGAGCTTAGGGCTGACCACAGAGAAAGCCCTGTCCCCCCTGGTTTTAAGTCTTGTCTTAGGCACCACGAGCTGGGGCTGGCCCTCAGACCTCAGCGCACTACAGGGGTGTAAATTTGGATGAGGTCCGAGATGTAACGTGGGGCCAGTCCATTCAAAGCTTTAAAAACAAACAATAAAATCTTAAAATCAACTCTAAAACGAACTGGAAGCCATTGCAACAATGCTAAAATCAGGGGAATGTGCTCATGTTTTTTGGTTCCAGTTAAAAGTACAGCAGAATTTTGGACCAACTGTAAGAGGTAAAGTCCATGGTGACTAATGCAAGAGAAAAGTGCATTACAGTAGTCGAAACAAGAGGAGATAAAAGCAGTAAGTAAGTAAATGAAGTGGGCACAGAATATAGCCCTAGGCTATACAGAATATAGCCCTTTCTCTACATCCACTCAAAACATTTTTAAATAAAATAACAATTTGAGGTGGGTAGTATTACCAGTTACCTTTACTTATTTTAGTGTTTTTTAAAGAAATTATACTTCTTGGAGTATTATTTGGACAACATACTTTTACTCCTACTTGAGTCATAAATTTGACAGTGTACCAGTACTCTTACTTGAGTAAAAGTTTTAGTTCCTCTTCCCACTGTGAGTAGTCTGCAAGTAACACAAATGTTTATTTTGACAATATTAATGATTTGTGTTTCCTTCAGATATAATTTTTCTCATTCTTGTGTGTATTCCAGATTTTGTACATTATTGAATGTTGCCCTTAGAATAGGCTCTATGCATATACAGTGCATCCTGACCGTTAGCTTCACTACCTCCTGTCCAATTTGAGCTCTATGAGGTTTTTGGGTCAAGCTAAAATGAATCAATATTTAAAGATGAGGCAGTGAACAGGAAGCTGTGGGAGGATGTCTCTGACAACATGTTAAAAAGTACACACATAAAATGAATACTTGAGCGGAGGATACTTGTGTTTAGAAAGAGAGATGTTTATGGCCTATGTTTTTTTCATTCTGCACAAATGGTGTTCAAGGAGGAGAGCGAGCGTCCTCTAGTAATACAATATTTGGGTGCCCTAATTTAAACATAATTAAAGTATAATTATAATGCAAAATTTAATTATTTTTGAATTGTTCATTATTTAAAAAAATATGAAAAAATTTAAAATGCTCAATTAATAAACATAGTCTCCACCCAGTGTACATGGCCCTTTATATGTTTCCTCTGCTGTGTGTAATAGTGATCCAAGTCCACCTGCGCTGCAGATCAAACTAGGTGCACTGGACTTGTGCGTCTGTTAGATATAGACTTAGACAAACTTTATTGATCCACAGGGGAAATATTAGCTCACAAATCACATTATAGTATAATGACAAAGAGTAAAACATATAAATGGTAATAATAAATTCTAAATAAGTAGCAAAAAAACAAAAAAACAAAACAGAAGCAAAAACAGAATTAGTGAGGGACACGCAAGAATAACTTTGTCTGGTCATCTTTTTTATCGCTTTCATATTGTACAGTGTGTGTGTGCCACTGTCGCTCTCACTGACACAAAGATACTCGCTGGACCTCTGCATATCCACGCTTTTCAATATAGAAAGAGTGGGAGTCCTTTTACAGAAAAAAAAAAAATATTCAGTGAAATGGACTTGTTGATTTGTTTAATCAGATATTGAATTTTAAAAGTCACAAACTTTTTTTACTTTGCTTTTTTTTTTTTTTTTACAGTTTTGAATTGTTTACATTCTGAATTAATTTCATGTTTTTTGCCTGGAAAATCCAGAATATGCCTCTTTATTTTTTATACAGACTGCAGTTTGGTCCTCACTGCGTCTCAAACCCGTCAAATGTCACCGTCCAATCAGACTTGTTTATTTCAGTGAGTAAATTAAATGCTTCACTAACTGATTCTGCAGAAATCTGCCATGTTTTTCAGTCCACCTCTGAAAACAGGGAGATTCACCGGAGACCAGAATCACTCTGGATCCCAGGCAATTCACTTTTTAGCATACATTTCTATGTGTTTTTTTTTCTTAAATCACCTTTTAAATGTCCAGCACATACATGTTCAAGGCCTCAAAAGTATTTGATGTATGTCTTTGAGTGGAAGAGTGCATGTTAATGGACAGACATGATACAACATGACTGTAAACACACTGGATTATAGCCAAAGACTCATTTCTATCTGTTGTCCCAAACGGCTGGGCTCACAGTGGGACAAACTGCAGAATATTCCACACTCCCCTCACTGCACAGTCCAACAATATAACATGATCCTCATTATTTCACCGTTACTCTGGCCACACATTTAACATATGTACATTTTACCCACCCCCTTCATATTTTTGCCCAAACACACAAGCATGTGTCCATAGAAAATCTATTCAAATCACATTGCAACTATTCGGCCCTAGAAAGGAAAAACTCAGCAACTGTGTGTCAAAATTGAGTTAAGACCAAAGATCACATTCATAACGCCTGTTTTATTTGGTGACAAAGTTTTATAGCTCATCTCTGTCTTGTTTTGATAATTGAAGAATCCAGACACAGATACTGCACAGTTCTGTTGTGTCACTGGAGAGTTTTATACAGCTCATAGACACTGCAACATGTTTTAAGGTCTAATTCTGAAATGGGACAAAATACAGACTTGAAACTGTCTTAATGTCTTATCTAACACACAAACTAAAATACTTAATGTTTTTCACAGTAAAAGATCTTGCCAAATTTGGTTTCTCAGACCACCTCATTTTCAGAAAAAAATACAAGATACTAGTAAAAATACAAATTTAATATTCTGAAACGTTTTGGGCCAACATAAATCAGCTAAACTGATATCTTGGAATATCTGATCTACCAATCTTTTCACCACTGGCGCTGATATTCGATACCAGTATTGTATCGGTGGATCCCTAAAATTTTGCTTTGAACATTTTTGCTCTTTGTCACTGTGGAGACTGCGGCTCCATGGTTACAGCAGTGGCCCTCAAAACTAAAGGACTGCTTGGACCAAGTTCTGTCATTGTGTCTTTAAACAGCGTTCTGTCGTTGTGTCCTCAGGCATGACACTGCACCTGCCATGCCCAGTATCAATGTGAGGAGTATTGGGGGTGGTCGGAGGGGCTGATGGTGCAGATTGGCAGCCTTGCTTTTGTCAGTTTGCCCCAGGGCAGCTGTGGCTACAACAGAAGCTTATTAATGTGGAGTAAATGAAGAATGACTACAGTGTAACACAATGAGAGACTTTGACACGCCTGTAAAACACTCTACAAGCATTATTATTATAACAAGCAAGTTTGAACATTTGAGCATAACATCATTTCATAATAGGTTTGTGTATTTCATAAACTCTGTATCTCTTACTATATTTTTATTGTCCTTCCTTGAACTGTCCTTCACCTGAAATGTGTAAAACCACAGTGTTAAAGGTTCAGCAGCTGGCTTCTTTCGTCACACCCATGTTATCTGATGAACCATGACTTACTGTAACACAGTCATAAACCTTTGCCTATTGAAAACATCATTGTAACATCATTAATTAATAAACATTTCCTTTTATTAATATTACAGAGCGTACTTGATTGGTGGTTGTGAATTACGCCTCTATCAACTTCAATCTTAGCACAGTTCTTAAACGTTCTATGTTACACAAAATGAACTCTTCTGAGCTTTAAGTCATGTTATAATGTTTTACCTCCTCGAAAATATACCTGGAGTTGTGTTTTGTTTCATTCACACATGTTTTGAATAATCCTGCATCATTGGGCATATATATGTGTCTTCAAAGCTCAAAATGCTCTGTTCCAACTTGTGATGTCATATATTGGAAACTTTCAAGTTAACAGCTCCTTTTACGTTTTGTTCATTAGGCAACTGGCAATTCCAGGGCTGAATCACAAAATAGCCTAACATGGGCCCTTTAATTTCATTAAGATCTCTACTACAAGTACCAGGTCAAGTATTTAAAAGTATTCTCCTGCATTAGAAAAGAAATTCATAGAGCAGAGGTCTTCAACAGAAGGGTCGCGACCCCTAGGGGGGTTGCGGAGGTACTGCAGGGCGTCACGGAATTTTTGGTTGAGTAGACTTTTTTTTTTTTTTTTCATTTGTGAAGGATGAGGATGAACTGGTTTTCAGTGGGTTCTGGCTGTATGCTTCTTCATCCCTCGTCTTTTGCTCCCTGTCAAACTGCAAACACGTCGGCCCGGTCCTAGTACTGAAAGTACAATAATAGAGTAGCTCTGTTTATACACAACACTAGGATCGATTTAATATAAACACAATTGTATGCCATTTATATAGTAGGGGGTCCCTGCTTCACCTCTCCATCAGTTTGGAGTTATGCAGACCCCTGTCATAGTCTTTGAGAATCTGTAAATATAAAAATGAATGTTGCCAGTAATTAATTTATGAAACTGATGCTGGTATTCTGTCACAGTTCATTTCACATTCATAAATCAAAAAATAGATTTTGGTAGTTCTGCTAATGTACTTCTGCTGGAAATCCTGTTTCCTGGATAGAGGAGATACTTTGACTATACTCATCAGGTGACCCCACAGCATATGGCTTTGAAGGAGTACCATCAGATCTAAACCCGAACTTTATAATTTAAAAGAAAATGATTAACACAGAGGAAGTCATAGATTTGTCTCTGAATTTAACAAATACTCAGAGGTGGAAGAAATACTCCATTTTCATTTTATATAGCTCTTCAAAGTCACTTTACAATCGTGTGTATTATTTATTCATTCCACACTCTGTGGTGGTAAGATACTATTGTAGCCACAGTTGCCCTGGGGCAGACTGACAGAAGCGAGGCTGCCATTCTGCCCCATTGACCCCTCTGACCACCAATACTCACACACCACATTCATACTGGGCATTGTGGGTGAAATGTCTTGCCCATAGACTGTATAAAGAAGTGTAGGGAGTGTGATGTCCCCCATGGCATTCGGCTCCAGTCAAATGAAGCTCACTGAGGCTAGCTACAAGGGTCAAATTTGGAGCTGAGTTTCATATTAGGAACAGGAATCTATTTCTCAACAAAACAGCAAAATAAAAACACCAGGATCATGTAGAGTGGGTTAATACGAAGACATTTAAGACCAAAATGATGAGGCTCCCTGCAGCAGTTACAGAGAGAGGGGAGACAGTTTTTCAATGTAGAGTCGACTGGAAACAGAGTTAATGGAGATGGAAGCACCCCCATGGTTACTTCCTATTTGGTAGCTATGTCCATTTAGATGTAGATTGCCCTACAAAGAAAATGACCCCCAACCAAAAAGTTACACAATGTTATTTCTAACCAAGCTACTGTCTGTAAGGGTGTTTTCACACTTTCAGCCATTTAAACGTGGTACAGTTCGCCTAATCTGCACATTGTGAAAACAAAATGCTCCGGGTTCTTTTTCAGAGGACTGAGTTTGGTTCACTTAAAGGGGACTGTATGTGAAAATCCCCTAAGACACTCATTTGACTGTATATTTGTTCCCACAGTATGACTCTGGCTCCATCTAGTGTTCACAAAGCTGAGTGCAGGTGAAACTCCAGTACTTCCCAGGCTTGTGTGGTAATGCAGCAGATTTAGAAGTGCATTGTGTAACTTTTTCGTTGGGGGTTCGTCACCTGCTTGTTTCTATAGATGTGTCAGTGTCATCATTATATCTGTCATTGAATGTTCCACATTCCAGGCATTACAGGTGGTTTCATAGCTCAAAATTACCTAGAAAAACAGGCAGACAAAGCATTAACATCTCCATGGAGAAAAGCATTTGATGGATCCTCCACCAGAAAAGTTACACAATGCACCTTTAAAGTGGCTGTAGACATTTATTTCTGTGTAGTTGAGCAACTTTTGGTTTACCCCAGTACCCCAGGTCAAAATGAGATCACCGTGTACTGTCTGCATTTAATTATTAAAGGTGCACTGTGTAACTTTACTGGAGGAGGGTCCGTCACCTGCTTCTCTCCATGGAGATGTTGCCTAGAATATTCCACAGTACACTGTTACACTTATATTTTTTCTACGAAGACAACAGGTGATGCCGTAGGGCCAAGTTACATGTCAGATCTGTGGAGAGGCGAGCCCACTCACAGTAACAATGCAAGTTTTTAAGTCAGTGTTATTAAGAAAATGGAAGATGGATATGTTTAAAGCCATACTGGGATATTCCAGACAAAGCAACAGAATCTCCATGGAAACATGCAGATGGCAGACCTTCCACCAGAAAAGTTACACAGTGCACCTTTAAGACAGTAAAAATCAGATCAGATACAGGAATTCTTCAAAAAGTCTATGAGAAAATCAGTGGGAATTTGACCTCCTGACAAGCAGAGGTGGGTAGGTAGAAATAGGAAGTGAAACAATATTACTCAAGCAGAAGTAAAAAGTGGTGGTCCAAGAAATTACTCAAGTAAGAGTTAAAAAAAAAAATTGGGGAAAATTACTACTTAGGTAACGTAAAGGTCCTATTTTATGCACAATTGACTCTTGTTAGCTTTATGTCATGTTAGAATGTGGTTACTTCCTCAAAAACATACTTGGAGTTGTGTTTTGTTTCATTCACACGTTTGAGTAATCCTTTATTATTAGTCTGTCTACATCTCCAAAGCTCAAAATGATCTGTTCCACTTTGTGATGTCATGAAGTGAGTTTTCAAATTAAAAGGGACCTTTTACCTTTAGTTCAGTGGAGATCGGAAATTCCAGGACTGAAACCATCAAATGATTGTAGTGAAGATGTATGGAGTTTGAAAACAGTCGAGCACTTCTTGTATTACCGCATGACATCACAAGGTGGAACAGAGTGTTTTCCTCTTCTGCAAGATTTGTGTGTTAAACATGTGTGAATGAAACAAAACACAACTCCACGTCTGTTTGTGATGATGAAACAACATCATCAGAAAACAGTGTAATATCGGCCGTTTATGCAGTAAATGTGAGGACATAACATCAGATTTATAAGTTGATTTAATTCAAAGGACAAAACATTAAATACTGCACAAAATCTGCTTTTTTAGGAACAAAACACAAAAATGAGACAAAGTAAATCATATCTGAAGGAGAGCTCCAAGAAACACAAATGTTTCATATTGTCACATAACGTTTTTGTCGTTTGTTGACTTGTAGAACCACAACTTTAACTCAAGTAAGTTACTTCAATAGAAATATTCTTGTCTTAAGACCCACTTTCTTTGGCTTTTAACACCACCTGAGTTGCGTGGTCCTCTTTTGTCTTTTTATTTATTTTTAATTTCTTATTTTTTTTTATTTTTTTTTATAGATTTTATTTATTGCTTTTCTATGAGTTTGCTTTTCCTCGACTTTACTGGTTTTAGTGTTATAAAGTTAAACTGGCAAGATTAAACTGAGCTTTTATACCCTCTTTATACCCTTGTTTTATTAATACCTTTTGTTGTGCAGCACTTTGGAAACTGTCTTGTTTATAAATGTGCTATAGAAATAAAGTGGATTTTGTATAATAATAATAATAATAATAATAATAATAATAATGCATTTGTCTTATATAGCTCACGCATTAGTCTTATATAGCTAATGTCACTTTACAATTTCATGCATTCTTTATTCACTCCAAACTGTGGTGATAAACTACTACCATAGCCACAGCTGTCCTGAGGCAAACTGATGGAAGCAAGGCTGCCAACCTGCTCATCACCATGCCATGCTGCCCAATCATGCCAATCACTCATGCACACACTGCATTCATACTAAGCAAATGTGGGTGAAGTGTCTTGCCTAAGGACACAATGACAATTTTGCAGATTACAGATTTTCCCAGCGGTCTCCCATTCAAGTACTATCCAGGCTCTGCTTAGCTTCTGAAATCTGACAAGATCAGGCTTTGACAAGGAGGTTTGTCCAATATAATATATTGTAACATTAGAAGGAATGGAAGTATTACTTACCCCAGAATACCACAAGGCAGCATGAACCCCAGAACCACCGTCGTGATCATGAAGTGAGCGAATCTGGACGTGACCGGATACTGCTCCAGACACAGTAACCTCTCCTCATCGAACACTGACGGCAACAGCCCGCACAGGCAGAACAAAAAGGTCAAACTCCACACCGCTATCCCCATCGCTGCGGCAACCCGGACCGTACGCACCCGCCGGCTACTCAACGGGTACACAATCGCCAGGCAACGGTCCAACGCAATCAGGCACAGGAACATGACGCTTGCATACACGTTGACGTAAAAAACGTAGCCCACCAGTTCACACGTGAGCTGTCCGTACGGCCACCGGTGACCACCACGTAGGTACAGAATCCAAAGAGGTAGAGTTAAAAGTTGAAGCAAGTCCGATAAAAGTAAGTTCAGGATGTAGACAAGCTGACAGCCTCCCCCACCCGATCGACCAAGATAGTAGAGTCCCCATAAGGACAGAAGGTTGCTGGGCAGGCCGATGGAGAAGATAAGGCCATAGATGCAGGTTAACCCGAAGCAGTCCGTGTCCAGGGGGAGGTTGCAGGTCCCGTTGGACATGTTGGCGGAATGGGTTGCATTGAAGAGATCTGGCTCCGTAGAATTCATTTGAGACGGTCAGGTAGTGCCACATCGGTATGCATGGTCTTGCGAAATGGATAGAGATGTGACTGGAGGTTCGAGGGGTTTGAAGTTATCCAGGATCCATTGGGAGGCTGAAGTATCTGAAAAAAGCAACAGAAATATTGCAGAGTTCTGGCAAATAATGTGTTTCCTCATCACAAACATACCTGGAGTTGTGTTTTGTTTCATTCACACATGTTTAACACAAACCCTGCATAATTAGGCTGAGTTCTTCTCTCAAACTGAAAACACTTTGTTCAACCTTGTAATATCATGTAGTAATACAGGAAGTGCTTTAAACTCCATACACCTTCTTATTACATGTGTGAATGCAACAAAACACAACTCCAGGTATGTTTTTGAGGACGTAACAGCACTAGAACATGTCTTAAAGCTCACAAGAGTCAATTTTGCCTTTAAAAATGTACCTGGTTGCACTACTCCACCTTTGAAAACATCTGGGTAATTTCTTGAATCTATTTTATGGCTTCAAAGTTACATACTATGTACAAAAGCTGCAAGTTGATTACAATTTTGTGTATATTTAGACTTAGACTTTAAAACTTTATTGATCCACAAGGGAAATTATTTGGACACAGTAGCTCACTCAGCACAATATATTATAACAAAGACTAAAAAAATATAAATTGTAATAATACATTCTAAATAAGTAGCAAAAAAGGTCCGTATTATTTATTATTATTTAGGTGCATATTATTATCATTATTGTTATTATTATTATTATTATTATTATTATTATTATTATTATTATTATTATTATTGGTGCATCGTTGACCAAAAATGTTATGTTATATTTCATTATGACCCCAAATGGACTTTCCAATTAGTGCAATGTTAAGTCAACATGACTTGAATTAAGATTTATCATGATTTGAGTAGATTTCATTTGACAGGTTAAAATTATCTACCATTGGAGGACTTTTTGTACTTAAAATATGAAAATATTGCTTCGTTTAAAAGTGCATTGTGTAACTTTTCCGGTGTAGGGGCCATCATATGCTTTTCTCCATGGAGATGTTATTGCTTTGTCTTGAATGATTCACAGTACGGCATTAAATCTTTCTATCTTCATGACGACGAAACCAGACTAAATTACAGGTCAGATCTGTGGAGAGGCGACCCCTCTCACTGTTTTTCAAGATATTTTGAGCCATAAAACTGTCTTTGAATAAATGTAAGGTAAAGCTGTTTAATGTCTGTGGAACATTCCAGGCAGAGCAGTGATGTATCCATAGAAACAAGCAGCTGACGGACCCTGATCAAAAAGTTACATAGTGTATGTTTAAGATAAGAAAAACAACAACTCTTTGCAGTTAAAATACAAGACAAAATCAGATGTTGCTCGAATTAAGAAAAACACACATATTCCATTTGTACAATTTTAATATTAAGCTGAATTTACTCAAATAATGTGAAATGTTCTTAATGTAAGTCATTTTAACTTACCTAGATGTTGATTTTTGCCGTGTACATTAAAAAAAAGTGAATTTTCAGAAAACCAAATCCCACTCAGACCCTCTCCCCCACGTCTCTGACCGAGGCTGGGAACACTGTGTCTGGCTGGTTCCTTGTCAGTTCTCTGATCGTTTCCTCCACAGGAAGTCCACTTCTTTAGCTTTAAAGCCAACATCCTGAGAGGTGCACCGCCCTCCTGACCCCTGCTCTACAGTCTCACACGCTGACAAAATAGACAAATGGTACCACTGCAGAGGACAGGTTTGACCCTTTGACTGGTCTCTCATGCGTGATGTTGGTAAAAAAATATGAAAATTGTGTTGTTATGAAACCTATTTACAAATGTTGATATGGATTTGGAAGTTTTGCGCCTCAATTGTGCATTGTTTAACTTTTCTTGTTTCTGTGGATATGTCATTGCTCTGCTTAGAATGTTTTGCAATATGACATTAAACAGCTCTACTTTACATTTATTCAATTACAGGTTGTTTTACAGCTCAAAAGTATCTAGAAAAACAGGCATTCTGACTGTGAGCGGGGTCGCCTCTCCACAGATCTGACCTGTAACTTGGTCCGGTTTGGTCTCTGTGATGATGGAACGTTTTAATACCATACTGTGAAACATTCCAGACAAAGCAATAACATTTCCATGAGGAAACGCATTTGACAGACCCTACACCAGAAAAGTTACACAATGCACCTTTAAAGGGCTCATATTACTCTATGTTCTGAGCTATGTTACAATGTCGTTTCCTCATCACAAACAGACCTGGAGTTGTGTTTTGTTTCATTCACATGTTTAATACACAAACCCTGCAGATTTAGACTGAGTTCTTCTCTCAAACTGAAAACGCTCTGTTCTACCTTGTGATGTCATGTGGTAATACAGTAAGTGCTCCACTGAGTTTTAAACTCCCTATACCTCCACTAGAGTCATTTGGATAATTTACTTGAAAACTACTGCTTCATGACATCACAAGGTGAAACAGAGCATTTTGAATTTTGGAGTAGACTAATAAAGAATTCCTCAAACATGTGTGAATGAAAGATGTCTTTTTGAAGAGGTAACCGCATTCTAACATGGCTTAAAGGTGCACTGTGTAACATTTCTAGTGAAGGGTCTGCTACCTTCTTGTCTCCATAGAAATGTTATTGCTTTGTCTAGAATATTCCACAGTATAGATTAAACATATCTATCACAACACTAAGCTACATTACAGATCAGATCTGTGGAGAGTCACCCCTATTCAGAAAAGGAATTACTGTATTTTTGAACAACAGAAACATCTGTAATTAATAAATGTTAGATGGATATGTTTAAAGTCGTACCATGGAACATTCCAGGAAAAGCAATAATATCTCCATGGAGACACGCATCAGTGGTATTCCACCAGAAGAGTTGTGCAATGCACCTGTGGCCATACCGGCCTGTCGAAGCCTGATCCTGTCAGATCTCAGAAGCTCAGCAGGGCCAGGTCTGGTCAGGACTTGGATGGGAGACACTGGGAAAATCAAGTGCCACAGGGGGGCGCCAGTGGCAAAACAGCTGTTGTGTCCTTAGGCAAGACACTTCACCCACATTGCCCAGTAAGAAAGTAAAAAATGTGTGAGACCCAGCTGCCCCAGGGCAGCTGTGGCTACAATAGTAGCTTAACCCCACTGAGTGAAGAGTGAATGAAAAATGTTCTGTAAAGTGCTTTTGGTGTCTTGAAAGGTGCTATATAAATGCAATGATTAATTAATTAATTAAAAGTGAATGCCCATAACGTTTTAGGCCCAAGCCTAGGCATAGGGCCTATTGGTTTTGTTGTCAACAGTCTCCCTTAAGCTATTCCGGGGATGAGTTTTGGCACCTTTTCCAAGCAGTGACTCACAGGAAGAGTGAAACAACACTAAACAGTCTGATGTGTCAGTGTGAACTGGTCCCTTGCCAACACCTGTGAGGAAAACAAGAAGAAGGTAGTTTATTGTGGCATGGATTTACATTTTTTTTTTGTTTTACACCAAACTACAGGGGGCAGATCTTAGCCACCTCTGACAGCCCCCTACACCACAGAGTCTTCTTATCAATGTCCTATTTGATAAGATTGGAAGTAGATAAGAATGGAGTTTTGACCCTCCCGATTTGGTACAAAACTCCATTCCACATATCCAGTGAGAACACTCCAGTACTGAACCAAATCCAATCCACATTTTCCATTTCACCCTGTGTTTTTCCCAAACCACTCTGCAAGTGCTGAAGGAGGCCAGGGACACTCTTTGACTTGGACTACACTTTTGGACTTAATTAAGTTTGATTTGTTAAGAACTAAGGATTTGGATTATAACTGGCTCCAAGCAGTGAGTCCTGCGCACCGTCAGGCTGAAATGTGGCCACAAAGAGGGGAGGGGAGCAACCAGCTGTGGTGAGCACATACAGTGTACGCACACATGGCACAGGCCAGGGAGAAGCAGGGAGGAGGCAAACATTTATTAAGTTTAAGCTGCAGTTTGTTGTAGCCTAAATACATTTACAACATTTTTATAAGACAGTCAGAACAATTAAAGGTCCCATATTACACAAAATTGTGAGGTCAGTGCTGTTACCTCATCAAAACATACCCAGAGTTGTGTTTTGTTTCATTCACACGTTTGAGTAACACTTTATTATTAGTCTGTCTACATCTCCAAAGCTCAAAATGTTCTGTTACAACTTGTGATGTCATGAAGCTGTAGTTTTTGTGTTAACTGCTCCTTTTACCTTTAGTTCAGTAAAGACTGGGAATTCCAGGGCTGAAATTATCCAAATTATTCTAGCAAAAGTGTAAGGAGTTTAAAAACACACATACATGTACATAAAAGCATTTCCTTTATTACCACATGACATCACAATGTGGAATGTGGAGTGTTTTCAGTTTGAAAGAAGAACTCAGTCTAAATCTGCAGGGTTTGTGTGTTAAACAAGTGTGAATGAAACAAAACACAAGTGCAGGTCTGTTTGTGATGAGGAAACTCAATAATAACATAGATCAGAAAATAGTGTAATAGCGTGGGCCCATTAAAGAACCTGTTCGGGCTCAGTGCAGCTGTGTTCTGACTGTGACTGTGCTTCGTGTAATAAATTCAGGGCAGATGGCAGTTCTAAAAATGTTATTTGTACTAATTTCTTGGCAATTCCACATCAGACATGTTTCAAAGAACAAAATGCAAATAAACTAATGTTGTTTTATGCTTGCAGATACCAACTTTCTCCAACTCCATCTCCATGTTCAATTTTAGGATCTGGGAGAAACTGTTCGGAAGCAGTGGTCTTCCTCCTTCTCCTGAAAATCGCGCCAAAGAGTCCATAAATCAACTGAATATTAATGCATCAGAATACATTGTACTTTTCAAACAGCATCACCAGAACATGCTCCAAAGTGTTCAGAACTACAGAAAAACAAGTGAAAGAATAAAACAACATCAGTATACCCTCAAAGCCTGTTTTGGATTCAGTGTACTTCTTGGAATATTGACAGCTATCTTTGCAGTTGCTATGTTTTTACACCCAATACATCGTAAAGCTCTTAAATTATATTTATATTTTTATAGCGGAATATCTGAGGAGATGCAGGGACAGCCCATACCCATAGATCTGGCCATATTGCTTATATTAGCTGCTCCTTCTGTAGTTTTCTTTGTTATAACACAGATAGAAAAAGTTCAAATCGTCCACACTGTGAACTTGTCCATCCGAGACTTTAGGAGGAAAGTCTCATTGCTGAACGTTAAGTTGGAGAAGGTGAAGAGCGTGTGCGAGGAGATGCGTAGAAGGTCCTGGTCTGTTCTTGGAGGTCCAGATAGAGTAAACCTCATGAGGCTAGAGCAGAGCATTCTGGAGATGTTCGTCCTCACAGAAGGTCTCAGAACGTCTGCCTGTGCAGACTCGCTCACGCAGGTCTATGAGGAGTACAGCAAGACTTTCTCCGAGCTGGACAAGATGAAGGTTCAACTGAGCTGCTACGCCGGATCAGGCATAATACTGGAACCAAACGTGTACACTGAAGAATGATGGACTGCTGTTTTAAAGATCTTGTACATGGGTGACAGTAGCTCAGCTGGTAGAGTGATTGTCCACTGATCCGAAGACTGCATGTTCAAATCCTGCTCTTGACATAAACATCATTAGGCACTTCCTGCTCCATTCCTTGTGTATTGGGAATTAGCTGATTCGTGTTTTGCTACGATGTAAATACTTCACTGGAGGAAGCTTCTATGTGTATAAAAGCAGGTGTTTGTGTCTAAAGGCTAATGCTAATGCTAATGCAGTCAATGACAAGAAGGGATGTAGCAATAACCAAAATATAGTGATATCGTACCGTCAAAGTTCTCGCAATAATATGTCTGTCACAGTGTATCGAATAGGGATGGGACAATAAACAATAATATTGTTTATCATGATAAAAAGGGTCGACATTAATCGTTCGTGGGACATTTTATATAATTGTGATAATTACCAACAAAGAAAATTGCCATTTTATCACCAAAATGTGTAGAAAAAAGATACACTAGATGATGATCTCCGCTAGATTATGGTTGCTTTCACTTACAACAAAGTACAATAAAATTATAATTACTCATATCCATAACATTTTTAAACTGATAGAAGCTTTAAAAATTATCGTGATATCTTTGTTAATCGCAATTATTTTGGTCATGATAATCGTGACAAAATTTCAATATTGTCCCATGCCTAGTATCGAATTCAATACACAATGACTGGAGCAGGAAGAGCGGAACTAGTCAGGCAGCTCCTGAATGTGGCCTATTGGTAGAGCAGTCAGATCCACAGGTTGGGCAAGACACTTAACCCACCTCGCCCCCAATGTCTGTGTACAGTGGTGTGTGTGTGTGTGTGTGTGTGTGTGTGTGTGTGTGTGTGTGTGTGTGTGTGTGTGTGTGTGTGTGTGTGTGTGTGTGTGTGTGAATGGGTGAGTGGTTTCTTGTAAAATTGTTTGCGTGCTTTGAAGGTGGAAAAGCGCTGTATAAAAATGACATGTTTTGTATCTTCTAAAAAGAGTGGCATTTACTTGTTGCAGTGTTTATATTCACAAACACAATTATACTTACATTTAAAAGGGTCCATATTGTGCTGTTTCTGATGTTATGAAGTTATAATGGAGTTGTGTTTTGTTTCATTCATATGTTAAACATACAAATCCTGCATATTTAGGCTGAGTTCTTCTCTCAAACTGAAAACATTCTGTTTCACCTTGTGATGTCATGTGATAATACAGGAAGGACTCCTTTTTGTTTTTAAAATCCAGACACCTTCTCTAGAATTTTGATAATGTCAGCCCTGGAATTGACAATCTTTACTGAACAAAAAGTAAGAGGCAGCTGTTAGTGTTAAAACTACCACTTCATGACATCACAAGGTGGAACAGAGCATTTAGAGCTTTGGAGATATAGACAGACTAATAAGGGTTAGTCAAATGTGTGAATGAAACAAAACACAACTCCAGGTCTGTTTTTGAGGAGATAACAACATTCTAACATTGCTTAAAGCTCACAAGAGACCATTTTGTGTCATTTAGGACCTTTAACTAAAATCTAGTTCATAATTTTACTTCCTGGTTGAACATGGGCAGCAGATACAACATCCATAGAAGTTATTCCATGCCATATTAACAAGGGTCAAAACTTGAATAAATGGCAAAATAGAGACCAAATAGATGAAAACACAATTTTTAAATGAATGTGAAACTGTCAGACAAATGCCTTGACTTCTTGTATTTTGGTTGGAATTTTCTGTGTTGATGACATAGGCAGAGGGATTCTGTTTCAGGACTCACCACTACTTCCTGTATTTTTGTACTTTTCTGCAAAGCACCACTTAACTGATCTAACGCTACAATCAATAATTACTGCCAACCAAGTTTACAAAGTTACAAAGTTTTATCCATCCAAATTAAGTAATAATTTTTCAAAACATGAAATCCCCTCATCTGCACGTTAAAGGCTTTTTATTGCATAAAAACCATGTGCACTGTGAGTGTCCTAAAAAGTTGTTCCGATATGTAAGGAAGAAGGGACTAAGTGGATATGACAGTTCAATCTGAATCATGGTCTTCTATCGGGGTTCATTATGGGTACATGGCCACTAAGCCTATTTACATGTGATTCCTTCCTCTTATATACTGTATCCTTGTGGAAAATGTGTTATTTTAAGATATCATCTAAATGTTATACTTGCCGGCAAAATAAATTTAAATGTTTGAAAATATAATACCCTTTACATTTTGAGGCCCCCTTGTGGCAAGTGAGATCCTATGCATTGCAGAGGCAGCCAGTGCCAGAAAAGAAGAGTTTGACTGATTAGTTGTACAATGAGTGAGATTAAATGAGATTATAGGTAGACAGTAAGATTGAGAATGCTGTTTTGACGATATGCAAAATTTGAATCTGAGTATATTGTATTATGATTAAGATGTAAATGGAGAAAAAAAAAATAAAACACTCTTTGTAAATAAACTCCCAAATAAGGTGATATTTTCGCATTTTTGGGTAATTTTACAGCCATTTCACATTTGCCAAATTAACCTCAACTAATTAATTTAACAACATGCTAGCAAGTGTATATTGGATTGACTAATATCAGAATATCAATATGAAGATATACTGAGATTTTCATGTTTGTCAATATTTCCCACTTTTGATTTCTTCATAACTTAAATGTAAAATGTTTTCATAAACCAAAAGTATAAATGAAAGTATGACAAATATTGAGAGCAAAAGAAAAATAATCCCTCTTTAATGGGGCTGAACCTGGTTTTGGCACTTTGTTACTACGGATCATGGGTAATCAACTGCCAAACACTTTTTCAGATTTTCTGTCAGGGAGCCTTTGACAGAGCAACAGAACATAAATAGTAGGCAGCGATTAAATAAATACGAACCAAGTACATGACACTATCCCACGCAGTAGTTTCTGTGACATGGTGCAGAGAAGACTACATGGGTGGGGCTAAAATGTCAAACTAAAACAAGTTCCTGTTTTAGAAGTCAGTCCATGACTCACGGACTAACTCCATGAATTCCCAGGTGCCCTTTCTGTAGAGGCAGCTGAGAGGTTATAATGTATATAATTTTCAATGTCATTGCACTATGATTTGTTTGACCTACTAAAATATTGCCAAATCACATCTTTTGAGATTAAAAAAAAAAAAAAAAGGGCATTGTATAGCTCATGTTTAGCTCTTTAAATTTGGTAACTGATTGTTTTACTTGCTCAGAACACTCCAAAATGGCAAATTATTTCAAATTATTTTCTTTTTAAAGCACAATTTTGGCAATATCTTAAAACACACTAGTATCAGTTACTCAGTTATTCAGTTACATATACTTAGATAAAAATATTGTGCTTTTCAGAATACTTTCTAGCAGCATAGTTTTACTCCTACCTGAGTAATATTTTTATTAAGTAACAATACTCTTACTCTTAGTAATGTAGCAGTCTAGCTTCATGTTGACAATATGAAATTGTGTTTATCTTTTGAAAATACCAGATTTTGTGCATTATTTAATATTTGGTACTTCAAATGGCATTCACTTCAAATTAAAAATCAGATGTTACGTCCTGACAGAGCTAACCTTTTTCAGCGCTTGAGAAGAACAGCACCACGCATGTATAAAAAAAAAAAATAATAAAAAAAATGCACTTTTAAGAATGATATTCCCCAACAGCTTATTCTTGGGCCTTAGATATTCATACTTCAATCCATTGTGCTTGCATTATTGCTAGCGTACCGTAACCTCAATGTTATTTATAGCCAGTTTTTTAATAATGCGGCGACCTAGAGCCTCACGCGGTTTCGGGCCGGTGATATTTTGGGTGGCCCCCTGCCCTGGTGCAGTTTGAGTGTCATGCGTTTTTCCGTTGAATGCACAGAAAGAGGAAGTGAGACGGGCAGCTGTGAAGACGATGTCATTAGAGGAAGTAACTGACAGAACGCACAGAAACAAGGCAGAGGTGAGGCAGGACTGCATTTCAACAAAGGTATGTTCCTGATTTATTTGACTACATAGAAAGAGTAACACTAACGATACGTCTAACAATACTGCTAATACCACTAACAATACCAAATAGTGATTTATTGCATTTTGTACTAAAAACCTTACATAATAATAATTAAAAAAAAAAAAAAAGTTGAACTTTCTATATTAGCTTGAAAATAATGCTCAAATTTGATCATATAAAGTGACATTTACAGTTTTGTTTTTTTTTGTTTTTTTCAACCCAGTCCAACACTAAACCAAGAGTATCTGGCCTAACCTCTGATTTCACAGTTTGTACTTTTTACCGGCTATAAAGTAAATCATCATAACTACAAAGCCAAATATTTCTTGTCAATATATAAATAAAATAAATAAATAAATACATACTTTTAGTAAGTAATACATTTTAACTCAGATATGAGCATTCTACAACATCCCTTGACATTACAAGTTTCAGTATAGCTTGGTTTTACGACATCTGTCTATAGGCTACTATTTGTTAAGTACACATTTGGTACATTTGTAGCATGACATGAAAAAATGAAAACAAAAAGGCCAAATTTGTGAACATTAAGGGTATACTAAGTTAAGTCGTACTTGTAGAAATCGTATTACTGGGTTTCAGATGTCATCACAACATTCCATAGGCCAGTAATATTTAAAGGTGCACTGTGTAACTTTGTGGTTAGGGGTCCGTCATCTGCTTGTTTCTATGGATATGTCATTGCTCTGCCTCTACCTTACATTTATTCAATTACAGGTAGTTTTATAACTTAAAAATACATTGAAAAACAGGCACTGTGACGATGGCAGCTCCTCCTCTCCACAGATCTAACCTGTAACTTGGTCCAGTTTGGTCTCCATGAAGATAGAAAGGTTTAATGCCATACTGTGAAACATTCCAGTCAAAGCAATAACATCTACATGGAGTAAAGCAGGTGACGGACCCTCCACCAGACAGGTTTCACAAGACACTTTTAATACAGATGAGGGCAGCTAAAACGAATTTTATTAAAATGCTAATTGAAATTTTCAGGTACAATATTTGTGAATTACCTTTTGGATATTTCATGGCAAAGTACAATGTTATTAATAGGAAAACCCCCGTCTGGGAGTATGACATCATCACATTCTAAAATCTAAAAATCACCAATAGACCCTTTAAATAGTTACAAATGTGTAAACAAAAACATTCTAAATTCGGGAATGGAGGCAGCTGGAGGCAAAAGTGAAGTGGAACATAATGTGATTTTAATGGGGAAACCCGGATTAACTTCAGAATATCACAAAATTTGAAAAACTGAAATGTGAAAAGTGAAATTTGTGAAATGAAAACCACTCGGACACATGTGAGTGATACCAGAACCCGATATAAAAACACTTACAATTGCGGTTTGTTTATTTAAGAAGATGTTATAATAGACACTATGCATTTTCAGATATTTTTACATTTCATCATAAATTATACAGAGAAGCAAATGAACTAAATTTACTTTTGGTATCATGTTTTCAAACCATCACTGAAAATATATTATGTCAGCTTCACTTTGGCTTCACTTGTCTCCATTCCAGAATTTGGAACATTCTGATGACACAGGATTTTAAAGGGTCTGTACTGTAGTAATAATTTAAAACAACACAGGCTTCGTACGTGATTGTAATCTTTTTATAATGTTATCAATTTTTCACAATGAGGAACTGCGGTTGCTTTCTTTGTGGACAGTGCAGAGATAGATAAAATGGAGCACAGGAAGTGAGTGACATCAACTTCCTGTCTGCTGTGACGAGCTAGCAGATATCGACACAATGCATTTAAAATCCTCTCGAATCATGTGTTTAACGTGTGTTTTTTATTTTTTTCAGGGTTAATCAAAGACAACACCATGGCTCAGGCCTGTCTGAAATGTCTTAAGTTCACCATGTGTGCGGCAAACTTCCTGTGTTTTGTAAGCATTTCAAATTATTATTCCATTATAAATTCACCTTATGGGCCTACTACTAGCAAAAAAGGGAAAAGTTATAGTTATTTTTTAGGCTTGTTTATTTGGTTACACTTCATAATCCAGACTTTGCATCTGATGTCATCAACATTCTCCTGGGGTGTAATGCTAACTGAAAGCACTGCTGTATTAGAAGCTCTGTTACTCAAGATGTGTGTAAAATCCCTTAGTCGTTCTGGTAGAATCCATGGCAAAAGGAGAAATTTAATTTGTCAACTGGACAAAAGTTTATTTGGTCGAATATGTTTCGCAGCTCATCCAAGCTGCTTCTTTAGTTCTGGTCAGACGCTGGTGGACACTTATATCTGCCTGAAGGGTGCGCTAACTACACTGAAACTACTCTGAAACTAACACACTTACTTCTTTACAGTAGAGCAGCAAAACATATTTGACCAAAATAAACTTTTGTCCAGTTGACAAATTTAATTTCTCCTTTGCATTACTCTGTTACTCAAGTTAGATTTAACCTGAGCTTTATTTTAACACAATCTGACCAGAAAGTGCCGATTTAGTTGGAACGACAACAGGTGAGCTGATTTGCACTGGTAAACAAGTCTCTCAGGCATTAAAATTACAGTCACGAGCTAGCGAGCATTAGCCAACTGAAAATGTATTGTTTAAATCCATTTTGTATTTTTTTTCTTGAGTTTTCAGAGATGATCTTAAAACTTTTGGCCCCCAGCGTGATGTTACTGCTTTGTTTAATCTTGAAGCCTAGTATGTCAAAGACTTCCTTAAAGGTGTGGCCATATTGGATCTAAATGGTAAACGGTGGACACAGGAGGTGAAGGGGGATTAAGTGTGTTGCCTAAAGACACAACGGCAGTATTCATCTGTGAGAGCTGTAATTGTAAAGCCAACCTGTGGGGCTGTGGATCTGAACGCTCTACCAATGGTGTTTAGGTCATGAGGGGGATTCGAACCGCCGATGTTCAAATCCATAGACTGTATATATGTATATGCTCCCAGCTCCATTGACTCTGGCTCCATTTCGCTTTCTATTGACAAAATGTGGCCCCTCTCTGTAATTGCTGCTGTCACTCATCATTTTGGTCTTAAATGTCAAATTTATTTATAAAGCACATTTAAAACAAGTGACCAAAGTGCTGTGCAGGTAAGTGTATTGATTGACAGTGTTGCTAAGGGGCATTACCTTCAGTTGTTAGGGAGTTTGTCCATTGATTCTAAGGTTGGCAGTTCGAATCCTGGTCTCGACATAAAAAAAAAGAAAACATTGAGCGGCCAGATCCACTGGCCCCCAGGCTGGCGGTGCGATTCCAGCTCCCACAGATGAATGCTGTTTTTATTGTTGTGTCCTTAGGCAAGACGTTTAACCCACCTCGCCCCCAGTGTCTGTGTGCACTGGTGTATGAATGTGTGTGTGAATGGGTGAGTCTTTCCTTGACGTAAAGTGCTTTGAGTAATCCTTAAAGCATCTCCAAAGCTCAAAATTCTCTGTTCCACCTTGTGATGTCATGTAGTGGTAGTTTTCGAGTTAGCAGCTACATTTTTACCTTTAGTTCAGTAGAGATCGACAATTCCAGGGCTAAAATGGTCCAAATGATTATAGCGAAGGTGTGTGGAGTTTAAAAACAGAATGGTATTACCACATGACATCACAAGGTGGAACAGAGCGTTTTCTGTTTGAGAGAAGAACTCCTAAATCTGCAGGGTTTGTGTGTTAAACGTGTGAATGAAACAAAACACAACTCCAGGTATAAAGTTGCTCGAGTTCCTTGAAGGTGGAAAAGCGCTATATAAAAATGTGACCGTTGACCATCTTGTGTAATGGTTTCAGCTCTCCGGCATCGGCGTGTTGGGTTTGGGCAGCTACATGACCGTGAGTGAGGTGGCCATCACCGCTCCTTCTCTGGCAAGCTTGGAGGTGGCCCATGTTCTGATCATCACAGGCATCATCATCACCTGTGTGTCCTTCCTAGGCTTTCTGGGCGCGCTCAGAGAGAACCGCTGCCTGCTGCTCACGGTAATGCCACACACTTGGCCTGGTTTGGGCTTATGTTATGTTATGAGATTAGCCTACTCATTTCAGTGGTGGATGAAGTACTCTATTTTGTTACTTAAATAACAAAATACAGATACAGGGGGCAAAGAATTACTCAAGTAAAAGTAAAAGTATGACAGGAGAAATCTACTTAAGTAAAACTATTGTTATGTTATGTTTTCTTTTTATTTTTCTAGCTGTTTTTGTGTTTGATTTGCTCAAAGTTGGGACGTTAACTTAAATTAAACGAGCTCAAAATAAGTCAGCCATTTCAGCGGGTCTCAAACCATAAAGAAAAGTACTTTTTACTTTTCAGTCCAGATGTAAAATGTAGTGGAGTAGAAAGTACAAATATATGATACAAATATAGTGAAGTAAAGCATCCATTGTAAAAATTACTTAAGTGAAGTACAGATACTTTTACTTTTGTATTTTGTTACCTTCCACCACTGACTCCTTTGACTAAAACACAGTTAAGATGATATATTTATTATTATTATATTTAAAGGTGCACTGCGTACCTTTTTGATTGGGGGGGTTTGTCACCTGCTCTACCTGGAATGTTCCACAGTATGACATTAAAGAGCTCTACCTCACATTTATTCAATTACAGATGGTTTTATAGCTCAAAAATACCTAGAAAAACAGACATTCTGACTGAGCGGGGTCACCTCTCCACAGATCTGACCTGTAACTTGGGCTGGTTTGGTCTCATGAAGATAGAAAGGTTTAATGCCATACTGGGAAACATTCCAGACAAAAGAGAAAAGCATTTGACAGATCCTCCACCAGAAAAGTTACTTACAAAAAAGTCTGTTCACATCTCCAATGCTCAAAATGCTCTGTTCCACCTTGTGATGTCATGTAGTGGTAGTTTTCAGTTTTCAGGAAGCAACATTAGAACATAGATCAGAAAATAGCGTAATATACAGTACGCCCTTCATAATCAGGTACAGGCACTTATCTATCTTATTAACTACTGGACCAGCTCACAGAAAACAAAAGTGAAAGATTATACTGAATTTTTGAAGTCACATTCAAAAATAGAGTCCCTTAGAGTTATACTGACTCCACATTTGAGACCATGTCTTGCACGAGGGCCGAATATATCAGGGGAGGGTTGTTTGCTGAGAAAATACAGAACAGAACAGAACAGAACCGGAAATCTTTATAAAGCAACATCATTAAAAGCAAAAAGTGATGACAGTGTATTGTATTTACAGTCAGTGGTCAGTGTCAATGATTTAAATATGATTACAAGAATTCAGAATCACATGGACTGTTTTATGGTAAAATTTGTGTTTGGGGAATTGACATTTGGGAGTGTAATGCCTTTTTTTCTGCCTTTGTAGTAAAATCCCCAAAAACAAATCAGTTCTTCAACAATTGTAAATAAGCCTTGTCAAAATGAAAAGATTGAAATACCAAAAAATGAAACAAACTTCATTCTAAAACTACAGTATGTAATTTATAGAATACATATTTGGGCACAGTTGAGTTTGATTTTTGAGGAAGAAAAAAATTATTTATAAAGTAATTTAAAGTCACATCAAGTACCCAAATATAGTTTTCCTGTTAGTAAAGCTAAATGAAAACCTGTACTAATCATGAGCATGTATTCAAACTGTAAACAGTCTTGGCATTTTCAGTAGTGTATCACAACAGGGTCAAACTAAAGGTGAACTTTTGAACTTTTCAGGTTGAAGGTTTATGCTATTTGCTTGTCTCCATGGAGATGTTATTGGTTTTCCTGGACTGTTCATTATACGGCAGACATTGTGTAACTTTTCTGGTGGAGGGTGCGTCAAATGCTTTTCTCCATGGAGATATTATTATTGCTTTGTCTGGAATGTTTCACAGTATGGCATTAAACCTTTCTATCTCCATGGAGGCCAAACCAGACCAAGTTACAGGTCAGATCTGTGGAGAGGCGACCCCGCTCACAGTCAGAATGCCTGTTTTTCTAGATATTTTTGAGCAGTAAAAACACTTGTAATTGAGTAAACATAAGGTAGAGCTGGTTAATGTCATACTGTGGAACATTCCAGGCAGAGCGATGTAACGCAACATATGCACAGAAACAACAACAGGTGACGGACCCTCCACCAGAAAAGTTACACATCTATCCATCCATTTCCATCCATTTTCTTCCGCTTATCCAGCGCCTGGTTGCGGGGGCAATTTGTTACACAATGCACCTTTTAAACTGAAGAAAAATAAAAAATAAAAAAATAAAAAAAAAACCTGGGAAAAAACAACTTTCATTCTTACAATAAATAGGGTAGTCTCTCCACAGATTCAAATACAATGAAACATCCCACAATTGTATGATTATCAAATATTATCATGAAATAATAATAATAATAATAATAATATACAATGAAACATCCCACAATTGTATGATTATCAAATATTATCATGAAATAATAATAATAATAATAATAATAATAATAATAATAATAATCATAATCATAATAATAATAATAAAAATGGTGTTTCCTCATCACAAACAGACCTGGAGTTGTATTTTGTTTCATTCAAATGTTTAACACACAAACCCTGCAGATTTAGGCTGAGTTCTTCTCTCAAACAGAAAACGCTCTGTTCCACCTTGTGATGTCATGTGCTGATACAGGAAGTGCTCCACTGTGTTTTTAAACTCCATACACATTCACTGGAATCATTTGGATAATATCAGCCCTGGAATTGGCTGTCTCCACTGAACAAAAATTTAAAGGAGCCGTTAACGTGAAAGCCACCACTTCATGACATCACAAGGTGGAGCAGAGCATTTTCAGATGTAGATAAACTAATAATAAAGGATTACTCAAACGTGTGTGAATGAAACTAAACACAACTCCAGCTCTGTTTTTGAGGAGGCAACTGCATTCCAACATGACTTCAAGCTCACATGAGTCCATTTTGCGTACTATAGGACCTTTAATTCCATAATATGAAACATTACAAGAAAAGCATACATTACATAGTGCACCTTTACATAAATGACGAGTCTTTGCAGAAAATGATATATGATGATTATACAGTAATATGGATTTTGCTAATGATTTCTTTAGTTGTAAAAAGGCTCAGTTAAACAGTGAGGGAGCACACTGAATGGCCGCGCCCTGTGCAGTGTGTATGCGGCCGCGCTGTTGGTGTGAGGCGAGCCTCACCTCCTATCTCTTTGCATTATATTGGCAAATAGTGGGACATTCCCTGACTGCACGTCGCTGATGAATATCCAAAACGCGTTCTGGATCTCAGTGTATCTGTGTATTATAGCCTCCAAGTGCGTCACAAACTTATGACACCAGGACACACTCTGATTTTCCCGAGCAGCTGTAAGGTTGTTTTAGGAAGCCCCTATAGACACAGCTCACAGATACTGTGGCATGTTTTAAGGTCGGATTCTGAAATGGGACAAAATACAGACTTGAAACTTTCACTTCTTATTCAACATACAAAATGAAATGCTTAACGTTTTTGGCAATAAAAGATGTTTTCTCAGACTACCCCGTTTTCTGTTCTTTAAATGTACACTCAGAGGTCAAAGGCTTTTTTCTCTACCTTTTTAGGGCAGTATAATAGAACAGTGGAGTCATATTTTCGCAGTGCCCTTTCTGCACTCAAGTGTCCAAATCAAGTTTTGTGTGTATTCTTTATCCAGCTGGTCGGCCCAAACAAAATTTCGGCCTGTGCTCGAGATTTAAGGCCGATAGCTGATACCGTAAAAAGTCCAAATATCGGTCTATCTCTAAAACATCTAGATCCGCATTTTAAGTCCAACGGCAAATTGTACCATAGAATTTTGACCTGTCCTCCAGCTCAAAATTTAAAAACTATGGATTAGGGACTAGGGATTCTAGAATGTTCATCCTGAAGTCTACAGTAGAGAAATGTTAGAATCTTCAAAAGAATTATGAATGGACTGATCATTATTATTGACAAAGAGTTTAAAGTTCCTATATTATGCAAAAGGGACTCTTGTGAGCTTTAAGGCATGTTATAACGTTTATTCCTCAAAAACAGACCAGGATTTGTGTTTTGCTTCATTCAAATTTCTGACGTTTTTTCCAGTTCTTCTTGATCCTCTTCATCCTGATGCTGGCCGAGCTCACTGCAGCCTGTCTGCTTCTGCTCTACGAGGAAAAGGTAAGAGCATTTGGACTTCTAAAAAAGTTGGTGGTTCAATTCAGTACTGCCTCTGTGCCACTGGGCCAGACACCTAATATGCCACAATCATATCACATATCTCCATATGCCACAAATATCTCCAAAAATATGACCCCAAATTGTATTCATGGCTTCAGCTAAAACTACTTTTTCGTGTTACAGACGCCATTTTGAGGTCTTATTTATCCTAGTTTGATTACTGCTAATTACCCTGTGTTTTCAAAAGTATTGGTATTGAAAACTGATATCAAAAATGCAAAAAAAAAGTGTGCATCACAAGATGGAACAGAGTGTTTTCTATTTGAAAGAAGAACTCAGCAATGTTATAACAGCGTAATATGGGACTTTTAAATTTTTATTTTATTTTACTTTACTGCTACAACAACTACTATTTTTGTTTTCTCCTGTGTTGTTTTTACAGATTTCCGAGTGGCTTGAGAAAGATTTGACAGACAATTTGAAGATAGCCATAGGAAAAACGGACAATTCTACGAGTCTCACCTTTTGGAACTCAGTTCAGGAGAAGGTGAGGAGACTATAGGTGTAGAGAGGATAATGTGCAAATAAGGACAACATGAAAATATGAATAATTTGAAATGTCCCAAATACTACTGTATGTAAGATTTAGATTTGAATTCCATAAACATGACCTATCTTCTCCCCAGATATGAGGTAAACATGTTCAGAACAAATAGAGCTCTTTCTGAGAACTATTGTAATGCTGATTTATTCTGAGTTACAAAAACACTGGACATGACGGACAAGTTATATAGTTTATAATTTGGTGTTTTGGTTCAAGACAATTATCCAATCAGAAAGCAGAATGAACCTCACATGACTCTCTTCTTTGGGTTGCCAGTTTCAATGTGGAAATCCAGTTGGTTTAAACAGGTTCAGGCACCAGTGTTTGGCAGTTACTAAGTAACTTGTGACAATAATCAGACAGACAGCAGCAGAATCAAAACAAACACAGCCTGGAGCACACACCAGGAGAAAAGAGCTTTTGTCTAGTGACAAATACACAAACACACACATGATCTGGCCTTAGTCTGGACGAGTACACACAATATTGTAGGCCAGTGTCACTTAGGCCAGTGTCACTTAGGTGGTGGAAGCTCAACACCAAATCTCTGCAGGAATTGCACTTTGCAGTAAAGTTCTTATTGCACAATCTTTGTGTGCTCCTTTAAAAAAAAAAAAAAAAAAAAGTAGTACTTTGCAATGAGTAGTTTGATTTCTTTTGAAATAAAGTCATTCGAGTAGTAATTAGATAATCAGTAATCAGTCATTTGATTGTTTTTCCATAGTGACCAACAGTGTCAGGCCCTGACAGTCCATGTGCAGCTGTGATTGTACAGTAGTACCTTTTTTAAACAGTACCAGAGTGCAGGCTCCAAACAGTTCTTTAATGTAGCATCAGTAAATGTTAGCTCAGATTCCTTCTATTTTTAATTTGTTGATTTATTTTTTAAATGTGATTTTAGCTGGACTGTTGTGGAGTGCGGAATTCATCCGATTGGGGGGAGAAAATCCCAAAGTCCTGTGGCCCACAGAGACCAAACTACCACAAAAAGGTACCAACAAAACATGAAGACATGTTTTGTATTTCAATATTAAATCATTATGTTGTTGTACAACTTGAAATGATCATGTGTTATTTTTTAGGGCTGTTTTGAGAAAGTGAAGGTGCTTTTTGAGGAGTATTTTCTGACCAGTGGGATCACCGTCATTGTTCTCTGCATTGTTGAGGTAAATATATTTTGTTATTACCGCTGAATGACTCTTTAAAGGACTCATATTACGCTGTTTTCTGATCTCTGTTCTAATGTAGTTTCCTCATCATAGACCTGGAGTTGTGTTTTGTTTCATTCACACATGTTTAATATACAAACCCTGTATATTTAGTCTGAGTTCTTCTTTCAAACAAGAAAACACTCTGTTCCACCCTGTGATGTCATATGGCAATACAGGAACTACTCCACTGTGTTTTTAAACTCCATACACCTTCACTAGAACCATTTGGATAATTTCAGCACTGGAATTGCCAATCTCTACTGAACTAAAGGTAGAATGTAGCTGTTAACTTGAAAACTCATGACATCACAAGGTGGAACAGAGCATTTTGAGCTTTGGAGATGTAGACAGTAATAATCAAGGGATACTCAAACATGTGTGAATGAGACAAAACACAACTCCAGGTCTGTTTTTGAGGAGGTAACAGCATTAGAACATGGCTTAAAGCTCACAAGAGTCAATTTCACATAATATCAAACTGCTTCATGTCCTGGTTTAGTCCTGGTTTTGTTAGACTTTCTAATCAACACTACCTGTGTTTACAAGCAGTATACTAATATAAATGGATAGAAAACCAGTTAAAAAGTCTTAGTCCTGATTTGTTCCAAAATTCCTCAAAAGTA
This sequence comes from Taenioides sp. WSHXM2023, assembly GCA_029959045.1. Lineage (NCBI taxonomy): Eukaryota > Metazoa > Chordata > Actinopteri > Gobiiformes > Gobiidae > Taenioides > Taenioides sp. WSHXM2023. Next base: position 24,141,812 of record CM057106.1, on the reverse strand, counting down.
TTCAAGTTGGTAAGCCATGTGTGTATAAAGGAGTACTTTCTGGATGACCACCCAATGATGTCAGTAGGTGGGGCCAGCCTTTTTAAGCACTTGAGAAAGACATGTGAAAGGTTGGTCCTATATTACACAAAATTGACTCTTGTGAGCTTTAAGCCACTTCACACGTTTGAGTAACGCTTTATTATTAGTCTGTTTACATCTCCAAAGCTCAAAATGCTCTGTTCCACCTCGTGATGTCATGAAGTGGTAGTTTTCAAGTGAACAGCTCCTTTTACCTTTAGTTCAGTAGAGATTGGCAATTCCAGGTTTGAAATGATCCAAATGATTCTAGTGAAGGTATGTGGAGTTTAAAAACCCAGTGGAGCACTTCCTGTATTGCCACATGACATCACAAGGCGGAACAGTTTTTTCCTCTTCTTCCAGTTTTATTTTCTTAATCAGTGATACGTGTAGGATGTGCCAGCGTTGCGTAGTCATTTTGGTATGAATAAAAATAATACACAAAAAAAAACACACTGCTCGCTAGTATGATGTGCAGCTGCCACTTCTTTGTTGTGATGACGTTTATACGGTGGTGGAAGGTAAAAAGTACTGTACCTAAGTATAAATTTAGGTATCTGTACTTTACTTACTTATTTTACATACTTTTGAAAGTGGATACGTTTGACTTTTACCTGACTACATTTGAGAGCTGGTATCTGTACCTTCTACTCACGAGGTTTTTGGACAGAACTGAGAAGTAAAAGTATTTTTATTATAGATTGAGACCTGCTTAAAAAGCTGCGGGTTTATTTTTAACAAATTCATAATTTGAGCAAACACAAATATACAAATAAATAAATCTTTAACAAAAATCACTTGAAGTTTTAATTTATCTCAAAACATGCGCAAAAAAACTTTTACTTTACTTTTTTACTCTTTAAGTACATTTTTAAACATGGACTTTAATACTTTTACTTACTAGATTTTTTCATGTGACAGTTTTACTTTTACTTGAGTCCGTTTTTGCTCCAGTATCTATACGTTTACTTAAAGGTACACAATGTAACTTTATGGTTAGGGGTCCGTCACCTGCTTGTTTCCATGGAGATGTCATTGCTTTGCCTGGAATGTTCCACAGTGTGATATTAAACAGGTGGTTTTATAACTCAAAAGTATCTAGAAAAACAGGCGTTCTGACCGTGAGCGGGGTCGCCTCTCCACAGATCTGACCTGTATCTTGGTCTGGTTTGGTTTCCATGAAGATAGAAAGGTTTAATGCCATACTGTGAAACATTCCACAGAGAGCAATAACATCTCCTGGAGAAAAGCATTTGATGGGCCCTTCACCAGAAAAGTACTTTTTTGCTCCGGTATCTGTACTTTTACTTAAGTAACAAACTTGAATACTTCTTCCACCACTGCGTTTATAGAACGTCAGCTCCTATTAGATACTGCAGTTTTCTAATGTGGAAGTCAGTGGAGTTCTTTCTTGTTTTAGATGAATATTCCAAATTCTAACATAATGATCCACAGGTGTCATAGATTATAATATTGCAGACACAAGTACACAAAAAAAACATTGTATTTTATTTATTTTAACTTTATTTATTTATTTATTTTATCTTTTTTTCCAGGTTTTAGGGATGTGTTTCGCCATGACGCTGTTCTGCCACATCAGCCGATCTGGCCTCGGATACAAATTATAGACCCCTTCATTTGAAACTGTGAGACATACGTGGAGTTGCATTTTGTTTCATTCACGCATGTTTAACACACAAACTGAAAACGCTCTGTTCCACCTTGTGATGTCACGTGATAATACAGGAAGTGCTCCACTGTGTTTTTTACACTCCATACACCTTCACTAGAGGCTGTTTGGATAATTTCAGATCTGGCATTGCCGATCTCAACTGGACTAAAGGTAAAAGGTAGATGTTAACTTGAAAACTACTGCTTCATGACATCACAAGTTGGAACGGAGCATTTTGAGCGTTGGAAATACAAACTATAATTAAGGATTATTCAAACATCTGAAGGGAACAAAACACAACTCCAGGTATGTTTTTGAGGAGGTAACAACATTCTAACAGCTTACATCTCTCAAGAGTCCATTTTGTGTAATATAGAACCTTTAATGTGTGTGTTACAAATAGCCGTTAACGTTATAGGAAAGAACTTGTGTTCAATCTAAAAACTTTGAGCGAACTTTGGTACTTTTAATGGTATGTAAATACTTTAGGTTGTCAGAGGTAGGTAGTACTTAGGAGTACTTTTTTTTAGCAGTGTACATTTACTCAAACTCATATTATTTTGTATTGAAGTAACAGTACTCTTACTTGAGTAAAAGTTGTGTTTCCTCTTCCCACTGTGAGTGAGTCTAAAGTGACAAAAGCTTTATGTGATAATATGAAATGATTTGAACATTTGTGTTTCTTTCTGTGATTCAGTTTGTCTCATTTTTGTGTTTATCCTTTGGAAATAAAAGATTTTGTGCATTATTTCATGTTTTGTACTTTAAACTACATTAACTTCAAATTGTAACTCAGATGTTACGTCCTGACAGTTACTCTATAATTACTTTTCCCGAATGCTTTTTTATTCTTACGTGGGTAATTTCTTTGACCACTGCTTTGCACTTCTACATGAGTAATATTATTTTGAAGTAACATTTCTTACTTTTACTTTGACTTACTCCACCCACCTCTGCAAGTTGTGTACTATTGCTTTAAAGGTGAATTGTGTAACTTTTCTGGTGGAGAGTTTGCCAAATGTTTTTCTCCATGGAGATATTATTGCTTTGTCTGGAATGTTCCACAGTGTGCATTAAAGTATTAAACCTTGCTATCTTCACGGAAACCAAACCAGACCAAGTTACAGGTCAGATCTGTGGAGAGGCGACTCCGCTCACAGTCAGGATGTCTGTTTTTCTAGGTGTTTTTGAGCTTTAAAACCACCTGTAATTGAATACACGTAAAGTAGAGCTGTCATACTGTGGAACATTCCAGGCAGAGCAATGACGTATCCATGGAAACAAGCAGGTGACAGACCCCCAACCACAAAGTTACACGATGCACCATTAATGTCAGTTTAGTTTATCCTCTCTTTTGCTTGTGAAAAAATGTAATCTTTAAAAATATTTAGCAATAATAAAGTAAGTTGTATCGTTTCAAATGGGAGCCCTGTTGTCTCTATGTGCAGATGCAGGCTTATTTTGTGTGCATTTCCGCTCTCACTTCTGTAAACTGCAGTGGGGCAACTGTCACGCCTATACTTCCCCTTTCACACTAGAGCTTTACAGAAATGAACGGCGCTTCTCAGAATAAACAGTACTGTGGGCGACTTTTATAGTTTTTGGTTAACTGACACAAAACATGTCACAGAATGAAAGGTATGATGTTGTTTCCACGTCACAAACAGACCTGAACTTGTGTTTTGTTTCACTGTTCCATTCACGCATGTTTAAAACACAAACCCTGCATATTTAGACTTCTTCTCTCAAACAGAAAACACTCTGTTCCACATTGTGATGTCATGTGGTGATACAGGAAGTGCTGCACTGTCTTTTTAAACTCCGTATACCTTCACTAGAATCATTTGGATGACTTCAAACCTGAAATTCCCAATTTCTACTGAACTAAAGGTAAAAAAGTAGTTGTTGAAAAAATAGCGCTTCATGACATTACGAGGTGGAACAGAGCATTTTAAGCTTTGGAGATATAGACAGACTAATAATAAAGGATGTGTGAATGAAACAACACAACTCCAGGTCTGTTTTTGAGGAGGTAACAGCATTAGAACATTGCTTAAATCTCTCCCTTTAATAAAGCAATATAACTATGCTACAATCTCAATGTTTTATTTCGTCATGGCAACACTGAAAATGTAACTTCAGAATTTTAAAAGATTAAAACAGTATCTTTGTTGATCTATAACAAAGGTAGCAGTATCACAAGGAGTACACAGAATTGAGAGAACTGTATTATGTAATCTTGATACTTATTTAAAGATGATCTGTGTACCACCACGGGCACCACTGATGCCTTCACCTTCCAGGCCTTCTTTTTTTAGACTTTAGACTTTTATTGTCCTCAAGGGGAAAATCATTTTCACGCACACAGAGCTTGTTTGACATATACAGCAACAACACAACAAACACAGACACATTACAATCGACATTACAGTTCACTTAGCGGGGCCTGTTGTTCAGAAATGTGATGGCCGAGGGGATCAGGCTTCTGCCAAAGGGGGCCCTCCTGCACCTGAGCGGCCTGTACCTCGATCCTGAGGGCAGAGGGGTGAGGTGTTCCTGTAGTGGGTGAGTGGGGTCCTGTTCTATGGAAAGTGCAATGCGTTGGGTGTGGAGAGTCTTATGATTTTAGCAGCTGTATGTGTTATCGTAACAGTGAGCAGATTGAAAAAGCAGGTGGAACAATACGACAGGATGGATTGGATGGTGGATTGGTACAGCAGTAATAACAGATGTGGAGAAACATAGAGTCCTTTGAGTTTTCTGATTACTGACAATCATTGATGGCTTCTTTTGTAAATGTCCGTGATATGCTGATCAAATTTAAGTGCATTGTTTATTGTGACCCTGAGATATTTCAAAGTGTTCACTGTCTCTACTGTTTGGTTGTTAATGATGATGGGTGGCTGTGGTGAGGGGAGTTTGAAAATGAGTCCCTTTGTTTTGCTGACGTTGAGGTGGAGATGGTTGTCACTGCACCACTTGGTGAATTTCATGATTGTGTTGTAATAGTCCATAACTGAATTATTGTCTTTGAGCGAGGCAAGGATAGTAGTGTCATCTGAATATTTGAGGTACGTTATGTTTGTGGAGGGACTAATATTGTCATTTGTGTAGAGAGTGTAAAGAAATGGGCTAAGCACACATCCCTGATTGGTTCGCCATCACCATTCTGTCACTCTGTATCTGGAAGTCCCACAGGATTTTGGCTCGGTTATTCTTTTTTTTTTTTTTTTTTTTTTTTTTTTTTTTTTTTAAATCAAGTTTATTTTCATAACACAATGTGGAATTAAAGTAACAAATATTCATGTCACAAACAGACAGAACACATACAACAGACAAGACACACAAAAATAGCCAAAACACAACAGAACAAAACAAACTGGACAAGACAAGACAAGCACCTGAAGCATCCATCCCCAACCACAGGTCACACACCAAAGGTTCAAAGCCATAGCCCTACAACTTCTTGACGTGGACAAACATGCGTCTAAATATACAATAAGTTATAATGTTTCAGAATTCAGAACCACATTTTCAGTCCCATTTTAATGGTTTCCATTTTTTGGAGTGTAAAAGCAACCTATTATTATTAGTAGCTATAATTTTTTCAGTTATGAATTGTAGATTTAATTTATTTTTAAAGTGTTCCAAACATAGGTCCACCTTATTAACCGCTTTGAAAATCAAGATTTTCCCCACTAAAATAATGGTGTTCACTAGTTTTGATGAAAATTTATTTAGCACACCAACAATTATATTTATGGGGCTAATCTGTAGAGTGATTCTGAATTCCTTCAACCATTTTTGAATTGAAAGCCAAAACTGTGACACATACGGACAATGGTAAAATACATGCATTATATCCTCCTCTTCTTCCTCACAGAATCGACACAACGAATCTTCTTTAATACTGCATAGTTTAAGGTATCTTTTTGTAGCTATAATTTTGTAAAATATTTTTAATTGAAAGATTCTTGAGTAAGAATCTATTGTGGTGTTGTATATATTTCTAAAAAAGTTTTTCCATATAATTGGAGTATTAAATTCATCTTCCCAATGTGTACAGACTCTGTGAGGATAAAAGGCAGTACCAGACCTATACAAATTAAAATTGTATACACTGTTATTTATTTTGCCGGAAGATAACCATCTTAAACACTTTGACTGTGGTACACATACTAATAATTTACATAATTTGCTCTTTATAGTTCGTTTCCAGTTGGTAGGAATAGCTGATAATAATTGGTTATAATGAAAAGAGTCAATACATTGACCATAAATTGCACAGAACTGTGAAAATGACAGGAAATCACCTGTTGTATCAATAAGATCATTAATAAATACAATGCCATTTTTTACACATGTGTTCCATAGAATAGGCTTTCCTTCAATCAGAACATTAGAATTCATCCATAAGAGTTGATTTTGAATCTCATGAACGCCATCTGGAGGGTGGTATTGAAAATTTAACCATGCTCTTAGTGCATCCTTAAAAAATGATGACATATTTTCCAGTTCATTCATGAATAAATGATTAATATGTTTAGGATTCAGTTGAAAAAATGGGAATAATTTATTTTGGAAAAATGGGTAGGTTTCAAACAACATTTGACTTGATATCCATTTAGGATTGTGATATATTTTATAAATCCAGGAGGCCTTCAAGGATTCATTCATGATTTCAATATTTTTCAAATTCAACCCCCCATTTCCAAGTGAGTTGTACATGTATTGCCTTTTAATCTTGTCTGGTTTGTTATTCCAAATAAATTTAAACATTTTCTGCTCAAAATATTTAAAAAATGATTTTTCTGGAGAAGGGAGACACATCAGCAGATAAACAAATTGGGGTATTGCTAGAGAGTTAATTAATGTTATTTTACCATGTAATGTTAAATAAGTACCTCTCCATGGCTGTAATAGACTTTCAACTTTTTTAATTTTTTTTTCATAATTAACCCGCACTGTATCTTCTATGTTTTCAGTAATATGTATTCCTAAAATTTTCACATTGTTACTGGTCCATCTCACTGGTGTTGGACATTTGATATTAAAATTTGTATTTGAAATATTTCCTATTCTCATAATTATACATTTTTCAAAATTTGATTTTAATCCTGATATCTTTGAAAATGAATCCAATTCTTTTAATAATTCATGCAATGTTTTTGCCTTAGGCTGTAAAAAAAAAGTAACATCGTCTGCATACATTGTCAACTTTATCTCTTTATTATTTTGGTATAGACCTTTTATATTTGTATTGTTTCTAATTCTAATGGCCAATATTTCCATACATAAAATAAATATATAGGGAGATAAAGGACATCCCTGACGAACCCCTCTAGACAATGTAAAATTTTCTGATAAATAGCCATTATTTAAAATTTTACTGGTGGGTTCATTATAAAAGATTTTAACCCACCTTAAGATAGTCTTTCCAAAATTAAAAAACATTAATGCACTATTAATAAAACTCCAGTTAATTTTATCAAAAGCCTTTTCAAAATCTGATATAAATAACATTCCGGCTTTGCCCTGTTTTTTATAATCTTCAATTATGTCTATAACGTGCCTAATGTTTTCTCCAATAAACCTTCCTTTTATAAATCCCACTTGCTCATGTTTAATTAAAGTTCCAATAATATTTTTAATTCGTTGGGCTATACATTTCGCAAGTATGCGGGTGTCACAGCAAAGTAATGTTAAAGGTCTCCAGTTTTCCATAACTGTGGGGTCTTTATATTGACCATCAGAATTTTGTTTCAGCAACAGTGAGATGACTCCTAGTTTTTGTGATTCAGAAAGTTTACCATTTGTAAAAGAGTAATTAAAAGATGCTAAAAGATATTTTTTAATTTCATCAAAAAAAGTCAAATATACTTCAGCTGGGATTCCATCAAGCCCACTGGCTTTTCCAGGGGGGAAAGACTTGATGGCCTCCATCATTTCTTTTTCTGTTATGTTTCCCTCACAACTCTGTCTTTGCTCTGGTGTTAGTTCGTATTCTTTGGGGCAAGGAAAAAATGTACTAGTGTTATATGGTTGTTCATGATCACCTTCATGAGAGAATAAGGACTTAAAATATTTCACCTCCTCAATCAAAATTTCATGTGGATTTGTTAGAATGCCATTTGGAGTAGAAAGACTAACTATATTTTTTTTGGTTGAATTTCTTTGATGTAATCTTAAAAAATGTGCTGTACACTTTTCCCCATGCTCCATCCAAGAAGCCCGCAATCTAGTAATGAGTCCTGCTGTTCGTTCATGGTATAAGCATTCTAATTCATTCTGTTTTTGTTTAATTACCATTTCTAGCTCAGGTGGAGGGTTTTGCTCACTATCAAGTTTTTCAGTTAAGTCTTTCAATTCCTGTATTAGATTCATTTCTTTGATTCTTGTTTGTCTCTTTTTCCAAGAGGAGATTTTAATACAGTGTCCTCTGAAAGCACATTTAAATGCTTCCCAGACTATATGCGGATTGGCTGTGCCTTCATTTATTTCAAAAAAATCATTTATAAATTTTTTTGTTTTGTTAATGAAGGTTTCATCTTTCAGTAAGGATTGGTTAAATTTCCAGTATCCTTTACCTCTGAGATACTCTGCCGTTCTAATATGGAGTACTACCATAGAATGATCAGATTTTAATTTGTCTCCAATATAGCAGTTAATTGTTTTAGGAAACAAGGAAAAGGAGATCAAACAATAGTCTATACGACTTGCTTGTTGTCCCCTGCGCCAAGTATATCGCCTAGAATCTGGGTTTTTGATTCTCCATATATCTATTAAATCTAGTGCAGATTTTATCTCTTCTATCTCATTTACAGCCTGTGGATGATTATTTAGAGTATGTGTTCCTGCACGATCTTTTTTTATATCTAAAACTGTGTTAAAATCTCCTACTAGAATTATTTGAAAATTATCTTTTGGATTTACACGATTTGCTACATTTTCAAAGAAATATGGATTGTCTTCATTTGGAGCATATATATTGATTAATTGTATTTTTAAGCTATCTATTGTTATATCCATTATTAACCATCTCCCCTCCATATCTGACTGTAAGTTGTGAACTGTATAAACCACATCCCTTTTAAATAAAATCATAACTCCCCTGCTATTGCTAACCCCGTAACTAAAATAAATATCTCCCTCCCATTCTGATTTCCACTTTAGTTCATTTTCAGGTATTGAATGGGTTTCCTGTATGCAAATTATTTTAATATTTTGTTTGTCCTTCAACCATGTAAATATTTCATTTCTTTTTGTAGGGTTTGCCAGGCCATTACAATTATATGTAGCTATTTCTATGGTGCTGTCCATAAACGGTTTGGGTTTTTCATATTGATCACAATCATATTATTTATTAAATTATTCCTAATGGACTTCAGGTACTTGTCTGACAAATAACTAACCAACATACAACATATAACATAAAAACACATAACAAAAAACATAAAATTAATCAGTGTCATGTCTAATTTATTGTAAATTATTCCCCCTCCCAAACCCTCTACCCTTTCAGAAGAAAAAAAAATAAAATAAATCATGTGCTATCACATTTCCCAACATATTCTTTCACCCACCTTTTTTATTTTTTTTTTTTAAATACTACTAATAATAGGCCACATATAGACAATAAGGTCATTGATTCATTTTGTCTTGTCTATATATATATATAGCCATACAACTATTAATGCATCTCATTACTCGTAGGTTATTCACCTTAATGAATAACTGTTTATTGTCACTCACGAGCTCCCAAGATCTTCTCGGTACGCTGCAGTAGTTCCTCCACGTCTTCACTCACGCGTCCTGCCCCGGACTGTTCCCATTGTCCAGGCCGTTCCCACCGTCCAGTTCCACTATTAGTATCCCTCTGTGCCAGTGTTTCATGTTGTATCCCAGAGCGGAGTTTTTCAACAGCGGTCCCCGCGATCAGCCCGCGCTCGCCCAAGCCCGTAATAGCTGCATGGGGTGTACCAAAGATCTGCGCGGTGCCATCCTCATAGAAAACTTTCAACTTCGCTGGAGCCATAACGTGGGATTTGATGTTTTTTTCCTTAAGATGTTTCCTCACATGTCTATACGATGCGCGCTGCCGATGCACCTTTGGGGTGAAATCATGTTCAAAGAAGACACGAGTGTCGTTATACAAGACTTCCTTCATTTTCCACGCAGCCAAAATGACTCTTTTCTTTGTATCAAAATCTCTGAAAGCTGCGATTATTGGCCTCCCATGCGCCTTAACTTCTTTGTAAAGACGGTGCGCCCTGATTATATCAATTTCTCCGGTTAACTTTAATGTCTCCCGGAAAAGTTTCTTGAGAAATGCGATCATATCGCTGCCTTCGCTTTTCTCGGGCACGTTGAAAATGCGTACATTATTCTGTCTGGATTTATTCTCTAAATAGTCCGTGCGCTCTTCCATCTCCTCAATCTTGTTAGCCAAGTACTTAATTGCTTTATGATGAGTTATTTCTGCATCCAAAGCCTCCTCCACCCGGCATTCAACCTGCTCCAAGCGATCTTTCGCCTTCTCCAAATCCTCGCTGATTTGCCTATTTTGCTGCATTATCAGCTTTATGTCTCTTTCAGTTTCGGTCCTAAATTCCTTAAGCTCCGTTCTAAAATCTTTCAATTCTGAGGAGAGAGACTCTTTTGTGGAGATTATCAGGCGTTTGAGTTCCTCGGCGTCTATCATTGTTAACACGTGTGCAGGTTGTAGTTTTGAAGTACCTTTTCTCAGTTTTTGCGTCTCTTTCTTATCCAGCGTTGCTCCAGAGCGCAAATTCATTGCACAGAAGGCATCGCGTGATAAAGAGCTTTATCCAAAATTAGGAAATAGCACCATATTCATCTTTATGGGTCTTGGGTGGGAGACGAAAAGTTACCTGCCTCTCACACCGCGGCCATCTTTAATTTTTTTTTTTGGCTCGGTTATTCTTTGCAACCTTCGGAGGTATTTCCCACCTTGACCTTGGGGTCTCCAGCCCGTACTCTACACAGATGTTTCTGTACTCTATGCCCGCCACTTGGTTTTGTCACTATATGTATGCTTTCTCTGCCAGCATCCTACACCCTGCAGTTATGTGCTGGACTGTCTCAGGAGCCTCTTTGCACTGCTGACACCTTAGGTCTTGTCTGATGTGGTAGATCTGGGCCTCTATTGCTCGGGTGCTCAAGGCCTGCTCCTGTGCAGCCAGGATGAGGGCCTCTGTGCTGTCCTTCAGACCAGCTCTCTCCAGCCATTGATAGGATTTCTTGATATCAGCCACTTCAGTTATGTTTTGATGGTATGCCCCATGTAGGGGCTTGTCCTACCATGATGGTCCCTCCAGCACCTCTTCCTCTGAGCTCCACTGTCTGAGGCATTCCCTGAGCACATCATCTGTCGGGGCCTTGTCCTTGATGTACTTATGGATTTTGGATGTTTCATCCTGGACAGTGGTTCCCACACTCACTAGTCCTCGGCCTCCTTCCTTCTGGCTCGAGTACAGTCTCAGGGTGCTCGATTTGGGATGGAACCCTTCATGTATCTACTCCTTTGGCCAGCTTATGATTCCTGCTGGGTATCTGATCACTGGCAGGGCGTAGCTGTTTATTGCCTGTGCCTTGTTCTTGCCATTGAGCTGGCTTCGTAGGACTTGCCTTACCCGTTGCAGGTATTTGGTCGTAGCCACTTTCCTTGTTGCCTCTTCAAGGTTGCCATTTGCTTGTGGGATACCAAGGTACTTGTAACTGTCCTCAATGTCTGCTATTGTTCCTTCTGGGAGTGAGACTTGTGCAAGTGGCTTGCCATTGGCTTCAAGGGTGGTTTTCCACAACCGCACTGAGTTTGCAATGAACGCCCTTAGAGTCCTGTTGATATTGTACAGCTCCAAGAACTCAGTGTTCCATGTGTGTGGCATTGAGTCATAGGCTTTCTTGTAATCAATCCAGGCAGTGCACAGGTTGGTCTGACGGGTTCTGCAGTCACGGGCGACTGTTCGGTCAACCAGGAGTTGGTGTTTGGCTCCCCTGGTGTTTTTGCCGATGCCCTTCTGTGCTGTGCTCATGTATTGATCCATGTGCCCACTTATCTTAGCCACGATGATGCCTGACATGAGCTTCCATGTTGTGGAGAGAAAGTCTGCCATAAAGCCCCGACTGGTGGAGGGCTGCAGTGATGGTTGACTTTCTACAACTTTCTGCCATTTACCGACCGTATCTCTGGAGCTCAGCCACAGTGATCTTTGGGTTCTGCTTTACCTCTCTCACCAAGGCTCTTCTCCCCCGACTGCTCAGTTTGGCTGGACGACCAGCTCTAGGAAGGGTTCTGGTTGTCCCAAACTTCTTCCATTTAAGGATTATGGCGGCCACTGTGCTCTTAGGAACCTTAAGTGCAGCAGATTATTTTTTTTTGTAACCTTGGCCAGATCTGTGCCTTGCCACAATTTTGTCTCTAAGCTCTTCAGGCAGTTCCTTTGACCTCATGATTGTCATTTGCTTTGACCTGCACTGTGAGCTGTAAGCTCTCATATAGACACACGTGTGGCTTTCCTAATCAAGTCCAATCAGTTTAATCAAACACAGCTGGACTCAGTGAAGGTGTAGAACATCTCAAGGATGAGCAGAAGAAATGGACAGCACCTGAGTTCAATATACGAGTGTCACAGCAAAGGGTCTGAATACTTATGACCATGTGATATTTCACTTTTTCTTTTTTAATAAATCTGCAAAAATGTCAACAATTCTATATTTTTCTGTCAATATGGGGTGCTGCGTGTACATTAATGAGAAAAAAACAAACCAGATTTTTTCAAATGTCTGCAATGTAACAAAGAGTGAAAAAAATTGAGGGGTCTGAATACTTTCCATACCCACTTTATATAGCACCTTTTTAACTAAAACGTACGTATTATAAGATGTTGTTGTTGTTGTTTTTTTTCTTTTTTTTTTTTTTATATATAAATTTGGTTAAAAAAAAAAAGTATCAGATTAATTGTTAATAATCAAGACTTCAAGGTGCACTATGTAACTTTTTGGTTGGGGGTCCGTCACCTGCTTATTTCTATGGATATGTCATTGCTCTGCCTGGAATGTTCCACAGTATGACATTAAACAGCTCTACCTTACATTTATTCAAATACAGGTGGTTTTATAGCCCAAAAATACTTAGAAACAGGCATTCTGACTGTGAGGGTAATATGGGTAGGAGGAAGCTGAGGTTGGAAATGAAACAGGAGGTCAAAAGAAAGACCAAATACTTAAAATAAATTTTGTTCAGTTTTATTTTTGGGTTGAAGGATGTGTTTTAAGAATAGGCTACCTTACTTTTAGATGGTTAATTGTTAAAGGTGCATTGTGTAACTTTTCTGGTTGAGGGTCTGTGAAATGCTTTTTTCTGTGGAGATGTTATTGCTTTTTCTGGAATGTTTCACAGTATGGCATTAAACCTTTCTACTGTATCTCCATGGAGACCAAACCAGACCAAGTTACAGGTCAGATCAGTGGACATGCAACCCTCTGACTCACCATCAGAAAGCCTGTTTTTCTGGGTATTTTTGAGCTATAAAACCACCTGTGATTGAATAAATGTAAGGTAGAGCTGTTTAATGTCACACTGTGGAACATTCCAGGCAGAGTAGTGACATATCTATAGAATCAAGCAGGTGACAGACCTCCAACCAAAAAGTTACACAGTGTACCTTTAAGTACAATCCTTTACTACTTTCACTTTGTTGCGACCCACCACTATTTTAATCTCAGGCCTTTTTACTCAAAGGGGAACACATATTAAATTTACATAGTGGGAAGTCCCTGTGTAATCCTCTGCTGACCATGCATTTGGGGGATTTTTGAAACAGTACGAGATCCTATGAGAACCAGTGGTGGAAAAAGTACTCCATTTTGTCACTTAAGTAAAAGTACAGATACCGCAGCAAAGAAATACTCAATAAAAAGTAAAAGCATCACATGAAAAATCGACTTAATTTTTTCTTTTTTGTGTGTGTGTGTGTGTGTGTGTGTTCTGATTGGTTCAGGCAGTTAAAACCATTTAACACCAAGTTAATCTTCAAAACTGCATCTGTTTTTGCTCATAAAATCCTCAAAAAAGCACCAAACTCCATGAAAATTGGGATATAATGTACAGCATGGGTGCCCACTATACACTATATCCCAATTTTCATGGACAATAACAACAATAATGTCAGATAGAACCTTCTAATTCTAAGGGAATGAAAAGTAAAAGTATTTTGCACAGTTTGAGATCTAATAAAGCTTCAAATGTAGTGATTTTGTGGAATTTTGTTCAACAGAAATAACTGAAACTATAACTGCTAGCTGTTTTTCTTTCTTTCAGTATATTTTTGTTTGCTCAAACTACAAATGTGTTAAAAAATAAACCCTCAGCCTTTTCAGCAGGTCTCAAACTATCATAAAAAAAAACTTTTACTTTTCATACTTTTCTTTTTCAGATACCTGAATTTTTACTTAAGTACAGTAGTTTACTTTTGCTTCGTTACCTTCCACCACTGACGAAAACATGGCATTTATGCCGATGAAGATCAAGGGAAGTCAACTGGAGATTTATACATGTAAAAGTTTGCCATTAGTACACAGAATTTGGAGTAGCAGATGGAGGCAAAAGGAAATTCAAACTTTTCTATATGCATTAAAACTGACAGTATGCATGAGACTGGAAGGGCATCTGGCATAAAAAATAGTGCTGTGATGACTGTTTAAGTTCCTGTTTACTCCCTCGGACTGTGTGAGTGTGCCAGTTTTAACTCTGGAAAATTTGTTATTGCACAGTCAGCTGGACAAAAGTGAATCTTTTTAAAGCTGACTGACTGACCCCAACAAAATGACACATTTATAGAAGTTATAAAAATAATCAGAGGATAAAACTGGTTCAAACAGTACCATCTATGCTGATTTGCCTCTTAAGTAAACATTCAGAAAAGCTAAAAGTTGAAAATCTAAATTTACTTTTTGAAATAATGTATTTCCTCATCACAAACATACCTGAACAAACCCTGCAGATTCAGGTGAGTTTTTCTCTCAAACTGAAAACACACTATTCTTCCTTGTGATGTCATGTGGTAATACAGGAAGTGCTCCACTGTGTTAAAACTTCAAACACCTTCACTAGAATCATATGGATAATTTCAGCCTTGGAATTGCTAATCTTTACTGAACTAAAGGGAAAAGATACCTGTAATTTGAAAACTACTACTACATAACATCACAAGGTGGAGCAGAGCATTTTGAGCTTTGAAGATGTAGACAGACTAATAATGCTTTAATCAAACATGCATGAATGAAACAAAACGCAACTCCAGGTCTGTTTCTGAGGAGGTAACAGCTTTAGAACATGTCTTAAAGCTCACAAGGGTCCACTTTGTGTAATACAGGACCTTTGATTGATCTACAGAGAAAGTATTCAAAGATAAACAGTGGAAAGAAAGCACAAAACAGCGCTATAAACTGTTGACATGAATGAACCTGAAATCGGAAGACATGACTCTCATTGTCATGACAACAGGATGTAAACGTCAGAGAAAGTACTTTGCTGTGATCTGACCCAGGACAAACATAATATGCAGGTGCAATGTGTACACTTTGTCTAAACAAGAATAGATAGAAGTAAGTAAGTTTTTATTTATATAGCTCTTTTCACAGACATATGTCACAAAGACGCTTTACAGTTCATTCTTCATTCACTCCATACCCGATGGTGGTAAGCTACTATTGTAGCCAAAGCTGCCCTGGGGCAAACTGATGGAAGCACGGCTGCCAATCTGTGCCATCCGCCCCTCCGACCATCACCAACACTCACTCACACATCACTTTCATACTAAGCAATGTGGTCGAAGTACCTTGTCTATAGACACAACATCAGCTTTTGCGACTGGCGCCCCACTGCGGCACCTGATTTTCCCAGTGTCTCCCATCCAAGTCCTGACCAGGCCCGGCCCTGCTGAGCTTCTGAGATCTGACGGGATCGCTATTAAAGGTCCTATATTACATACATAACAAGTACATAACATGGACTCACTACATGTTGTAAACTGTTGGCTAATGCTCAAAATGCTGTTGTGAGGCTGTTGTTGTTTAACAGTAAAAATCAGATCACCTGTTGTAGTTCAAGTCATTGTTTTTCAGATTGTGTTAAAACAAAGCTCAGATTCAAGCCTAACAAATCCTCAGACAGAACATACTGCATCATGACACAGAAACTACTGTCTGGAATAGTGCCAGGCAGTTGGTTTCCCAGGATTCTTGTGCTTAAAAGCCCTAATATGTAACATTTTTGGCAAAAATAAAATTGTTTTTTCATTATGGATGTGATTATTGTTGTGAAACACGTGTCCTTACTGTGAGCAAGCTTGTATTTCCACAAACCTGACTCTTACTTGGCCTGGAGGAGCACCTCTTTCAGGACATTAGGATGGCCTAATTAAATTCACAATTTGCAAGTAGAACGGTGTTCGGGAAAGTCATACAGTTGACTTTCCATTCCCAGAAAGTGACATGGCCCATATTCAGAATACACAGTGACGTGCGAGTCAGGTAAGACAGTGCTTCAAGTCACTCATCCTGTGTGTGGAGGATCTGGGTTCAAGACCTGCTCTTTAATTTACTTTTTTTTTTTCTTCCCTTTTCATTATGAACACAATAATGAATTAAAGCTCATTGTTTTATTAGTAAGCCTGTTTCTTGTGTTTGTAAAGAAAATAGAAGCAGCTCTGTGCCCATAAACATTTTAGAGCCTTCTGTACTTTGCCTCCGCAGCTGTAAACCTCACCACACATCACTGTGAATACATGTACTGAGAATACTTATATCGTTTGAAGAATACTTCAAACCGCACAGAATCAGTGAGAAAAATAGAACATTTTGCTGTTGTGGAGAGGGAGTTGTGATTTTTCCATCTCCAGTCAGTGATGGAAATGCTTTAAAAACAGTGAAACAAAAATAAAGCTGCTTTTAATATTATGTTTGCTCTTTACACTATCATTTATATGTAATTCTGTATAATAGTATTTTAAGTATTCAGAATACACAATACAGTGAAGCGGGCGGACAGAACTGCCGCTAGGAGCGGTAAGAAGAAGGGAGGCGGGCTGGCGGTGTTTGTGAATGAGCGGTGGTGCCAGCCGGCTAACGTGTACGTCAAACAACAGCTGTGACATTGAGTTGCTCGCAGTGGGCATGCGGCCGTATTACCTGCCGAGGGAATTCTCACACGTGATCACGTATTGTGTGTATATTCCCCCTTCCGCCGATGCGACGGCGGCCTGTGAACAACTCCACAACAGCATAGTGCTGATGCAGACCCGGCATCCCAGAGCCCTGGTTTTAATCAGCGGGGACTTCAACCACGTCTCCCTGTCCGCCATTCTCCCCACTTACACACAGTACGTCACGTGCCCCACGAGAGACAATAGGACTCTGGACCTCCTGTATGCGAACATCAAAGACGCTTACACCTCCGTTCCCCTCCCCCCGCTTGGACGCTCAGACCACAACCTCGTCAAACTGCTCCCACAATACACACCAAAGGTGCGAAGAGGACCGGCGCGGAAGCTGTCTGTGAAGCTGTGGACTGAAGAGGCCAATGAGAGTTTGAGGGACTGTTTCCAGACCACTGACTGGAACATGTTCAGCAGCTCTTATGGAGATGACATCAATGGCCTGACCCACTGCATGACGGACTACATCAACTTGTGCGTGGAGAGCACTGTGCCAACCCGGAGGGTACGGTGCTTCTCCAACAACCACCCCTGGGTCACCCCTGAGCTCAAAGACCTCCTGAACCAGAAGAAGAGGGCTTTCAACTCAGGGGACAGAGAGGAGCAGAAGAGGGTCCAGCGGGAGCTTCAGTGGAGGATTCGTCGGGCCAAGAAGGATTACGGGAAGAAAATGGAGGAGCAGCTGGCCCAGAACAACGTGCGGGATGTGTGGAGAGGTCTGAAGAACATCTCAGGATTTGGTCAGAACACCAGAGGGACATCTGATGGAGATCAGCGCTGGGCGGATGAACTAAACGTTTATTTCAACCGTTTTGATTGTCCCCCCATCCCTTCTGCCTCTTTCTTGGATCCCCCCTCTCCACACACCCCCAGGCCACTGGACACACCCCCCCTTCCCGGACCGACTGCACCCACTCCCCACCCCCCACCACCCACGTCTCCAGCTCATTTCACACCGACTGTTCCCAGCACCAGCCCCCCTCTGCCCCCCACCCCCGGCAGTACACCCCAGTCCCCCCCTTACTCCTCCTTCTACATCACACCGGATCAGGTGAGGAGAGAGCTGAGGCGGCTGAAACAGAGGAAATCTGCAGGACCAGATGGCATCTGCCCCAGGCTGCTGAGGACCTGCGCGGACCAGCTCTGTGAGGTTCTCTGCTACATCTACAACCTGAGCCTCAGCCTGGAGAAGGTCCCTGTCCTGTGGAAGACCTCCTGTGTGGTACCAGTTCCAAAAACAACACATGCCAGGGAACCGGCCCACTTCAGACCAGTCGCCTTGACCTCTCACCTCATGAAGACCATGGAGAGGCTGATCCTCAGCTACCTCCGCTCCGTGGTGAGCTCCACTCTGGACCCGCTGCAGTTTGCCTACAAGCCCAACATTGGAGTAGAGGACGCCGTCATCTACCTGCTGCAGCGGGCGCTCACCCACCTGGAGACTGCCGGGAGCGCTGTGAGAGTCATGTTCTTTGACTTCTCCAGCGCCTTCAACACCATCAGGCCGGCACTGCTGCGGGGGAAGCTGGAGGACGCCGGAGTGAACGGACATCTTGCCGCCTGGACCATCGACTACCTCACTGACCAGTATGTGAGGCTGCGCGGCTGTGAGTCAGAGGTGGTTGTCTGCAGCACTGGGGCCCCACAGGGAACTGTCCTTTCACCCTTCCTCTTCTCTATCTACACCTCGGACTTCACCTACAACACGGACACCTGCCATCTCCAGAAGTTCTCTGACGACTCGGCCCTTGTGGGCTGTGTGTCTGAGGGGAATGAGCTGGAGTACCGATCGGTCATCAGGGACTTTGTGGACTGGTGTGAGCACAACCACCTGTGCCTTAACACCAGTAAGACCAAGGAGATGGTGATCGACTTCGGGAGAAGGACACTACTTCCCTCACCGGTGAACATCCAGGGACAGGACATAGAGACAGTGGACAGTTTTAAGTACCTGGGTGTTCACCTCAACAATAAACTGAACTGGTCCCACAACACTGACGCCCTGTACAAGAAGAGCCAAAGTCACCTCCACCTTCTGAGGAGACTGAGTTCTTTTGGAGTATGCAGGCCCCTGCTCAAGACTTTCTATGACTCTGTGGTGGCCTCTGCTCTCCTCTACGCTGTTGTCTGCTGGGCCCCGAGCAGTACAGAGCGGGACAGGAAAAGACTGAACAAACTAGTCAGGAGGGTCAGCTCTGTCCTGGGCTGTCCTCTGGAGTCTGTGGAGGAGGTGGGTGAGAGGAGGGTGCTGGCCAAACTCACATCCATCATGGCCGACACCTCTCACCCTCTGCACCGGACTGTAGAGGAACTGAGCAGCACCTTCAGCGGCCGACTGAGGCACCCTCAGTGCAAGAAGGAACGCTACCGCAGGTCCTTCATCCCCACTGCTGTCAGACTGTACAACTCCACTGTATAACACATGCAATAACCTGTGCAATAGCCCGTGCAATAACCTGTAACCATGTCACCTCAGTAACCGCCTCCACTGTCCTCAGATTATATATTTATATATTTGTATTCTTTTACATATATATATATATATATATTATATAAGAGATATGTTTTATTATATATATATATATATATATATATATATATATATATATATATATATATATATATATATATATACATTTCTTTCACTCCCTGTACATAAGAGCTACCTGATGTTGTAAATATGTTAATATTTATTGTGATTTTATTTTTTATTTACTTATTGTTCTGAGTGTTTGCACAATTTTTCACAACTTTTTGCACTATACTGTCCCCTGACTGTGAGCTTCTGTCACGAGTGAATTTCTCCTCTGCGAGATCAATAAAGTCTTATCTTATCTTAATACAGAGTACTCTGACTAGTTTTAATGCCAGGTATTCAATATTTTGGAATTAAAATCAATTTTCATGGTATTCTTCCCATCATTATACTATTGTCTAAAAAAAGTCATACCTGGAGTTGTGTTTTGTTTCATTCACACATCCCTGCATATTTAAGCTGAGTTCTTCTCTCAAACTGAAAACACTCTGTTCCACCTTGTGATGTCATATGGCAATACAGGAAGTGCATGAAGTGGACTTGCCAAACTGTACTGAACAAGTTAAAAAGTAACTGTTAACTTGAAAACTACCACTACATGACATCACAAGGTGGAACAGAGCATTTTGACCTTTAGAGATGTAGACAGAATAATAAAGGGTTACTCAAACATGTGAATGAAATAAAACACAACTCCAGGTCTGATTTTGAGGAGGGAACGGTATTAGAACATGGCTTAAAGCTCACAAGAGTCCATTCAGTGTAATATGGGACCTTAAATTGGACGTAAAAAGTGACCTGTGAGCAGCTTCAGGATTAGTTTTTACCTAAGAAAATGTAAAAGGAATTGATTATAATTTACAGTCTAATTATACACCAAACAAGGCATGATATAAAGAGTGTGATGGAAATTTATATTGTGGAAAGATTTCTCTCAATCTGTCTTGTACTGTAAATGAAGGTGATTTCTACCTGAGACCAGACCAGTCATTAACATGTGTAAAGGCTCAGCAGACACAACTGTCCCCACCCCAGTGATGAGAACAACGGTGATAAAATAAACACTGTTACTAACGGTGTTACTTTTTTTGGTAATGGGCAATATAACTAATTACTTTTGCTATTGTTATAACGCTGTTACCGTTACCAACATGCCGTCACTGCGCATTACTGAAGCTACTCATTGAAGCTGTCATCCGACTGATGATAAAAACAGTGAATAAAGTCCGCTCTAAAACACACAGTGAATCTGCGCTTACCTTCAGTAAGGACTGTGGACAGCATCAAAAGTTTTGCAGCCTCGTCTCTGGCTTTCATCACTCCTCTGCACTGTTTTTATATCCATAAACTCACGGAGGAACGTATATCGCAGCAGGACTCATATCTGCCTCACTATTTAATAGATATTTCTGCCGCTGGACTTATTTTCTCTGCTAAAGCGTTAGCTCTGCTGCATAACATTTTTTTAAAATTCAAATATACAATGGAATATATAACTTATATATAACTTTGAAATGACAGCGCCGTATGACGACGTCATTGGGCTGTGGCCCTAAAAAATAAAAAAATTTTAAAAAAGTAATGCAATAGTTACTTTCCCTTGTAACTACAGTAGTTATTTTTTTATAATGGAGTTACTCAGTTACTTTTTTGGGAGAAGTAACCAGTAACTGTAACTAATTACTTTTTCAAAGCAACGTGCCCAACTCTGCTCCACCCAGACAGAAAAAAAATTGGTACAGTGTTTGTAAAGGGCATATATTACAAGACGCTCTACCAAATTTTTTTCTGTCTTAAAAATATAAAAACAGAATTGGTACAAGCTTCTTCCTCTTATTCCTATTGCATCCTAATTCTTGATCTCAGTAAGTTCATAGGCACTTTTCACAACTTTCAGAGGCTAGAGCGGAGCAACTGGCATGCTAACAGTGCACTTCCTGATAAAAGAGAAAATAAAATGCTTTATCATTAGATGCAGACAGCACACAGCAGTCTCATTTCTACCACATCTCTGAACATCTGTACAGGGGAAAGACAAATTTTGCTCATGTACATGAACAAAAATCAGGTATAGCCACTTTTAAGGTTTTGTTTCATTCACACATGTTTAACACACAAACTCTGCATATTTAGGCAGAGTTCTTCCCTCAAACAGAAAACACACTGTTCCACCTTGTGATGTCATGTGGTAATACAGGAAGTGCTCCAATGTGTTTGTAAAGTCCATATACAGTACCTTCACTAGAATCATTTGGATGAGTTCAACCCTGAAATTGCCATTCTCTACTGAACAAAAAGTAAAGATGTTCACTTGAAAACTACTGCTTTATGACATCAGAAGGTGGAACAGAGCATTTTGAGATTTGGAGATGTAAACAGACTAATAATAAAGGATTCCTCAAACATGTGAATGAAACAAAACACAACTCCTGGATTGTGATGCTGAAAACTAAAATAAATTACGCTTAGATTGTAAACCAAAATGTGTAAATTTTCCTTTCAGAAATCTTTTGTTTAAAATATGCCTGACACCCACCTAAACATTATGACAACTATTATTAGATCTTCCCACTTTTTATATAATAATAATAATAATAATAATAATAATAATAATATATGTATAATAATTATTATACACCTTGATCCAGTAACCAATGACAGACAGACAGACAGACAGACAGACAGACAGACAGATAAATAGATAGATAGATAGATAGATAGATAGATAGATAGATAGATAGATAGATAGATAGATAGATAGATAGAGAAAAAGTTCAATAATATGAGGTGTTTTGGGTCACCAGTTTATAGCTCAAAATGAGATATTGACTGAACCCAATATCTTGAAACTGATATTAGATCCAATAAATGTTCAATATTGGTTCTGATTATCCGTTGTTCGATACCAGTAACATTTCGGTGCATCCCTAATAGATAGAAAGCTCGGTAAATATACATCAGAGAGGTTCATATGGTCTTCTAATATAATATCCAAGTAAAGGAGTAAAAAACACACTGGTCTGTCAAAAAGAAACTTAATTTGGAAATTTTAAAGTATAACAGAACATAGAATACAAAGTCTAGTTTTATTCATTCTCCTTTGAACTTCCTCTTCGATCTCCTGCAGCACAGTAATCTACAACAAAACATGGAAAACCAAACCATGGCAACTAAGACAGCTAACAAAAATGCTGCAACGTCTAAACAAAAGTAGGAATACCACGGCAAGCTGTAGCCCACCGCCTGAAGATGGGGTGCACCTTTATTTCTAATCACGTACTCAATCCAAAACAAGGCAGTGTCCATTTGTGTCATCGGTTTGTCACGGTGCAGTCTTGAAAGATGTTGAATATTTTCACGATATGACGGATTCTCTACAACGTCTTTAACCGCCTCCAGGAAGTACTCTTTGGTGATGGAGTTTGCCTCAACTATCCTGGCAGCCCCGCGCGCCTGCAGCCGGACCACATTATCAAACTGGTCAAAAACCAATGGCAGCCCCACTACAGGAATGCCGTGGTAGATGGCTTCGTACATACCGTTGGTGCCTCCGTGGGTTACGAACGCACGGGTTTTGGGGTGTCCGAGCAGATCATTTTGAGGCAACCATTTCACCAATAAAGTGTTGTTGCCCAAAGAGGTTAGCGGTTGTCCAGTGTACCTCCATATGACTTTTTGTGGGAGTTCCGCAAACGCTGCAGCAATATCCTCGGTCGCTTTTTGAGGTAAGGCTGTCACAAAAGTTCCTATGGACATTATAATGACTCCGTGATCGCCGGAACTTTCAACAAACTTTTGCAAGTCATCCGGGAGGGGAGCCGGTTCTTGGCACTGGAACCCACCGATGTAGACCACGTTTGGCATTGTCGGACGTGGAAACTCGAAGACAAAATCTGCTCTTACCAACCAGATGTCTGCAGAGAGCAGCAGAGACAACAAGTCGGAACCAGGAGGAAAGTGCCGCGCCATGAGATTGGAATACTCCGGGTAAATTAGAAATTGCATCTCTATTTCGCTATATATCTGGAATAAGAAATTTTTCACTCTGTCCATGAAGTCCATCTTGTCGGTAAGTTCTGTTCCCGTCAACGGAATGTAAGAAGAAGGTGAAGGTGCCATCGTGAAATGGCTGTCTCCGGTGTTTATCCACCGAACATTGAAAACCATTGGTAACTTGAGATAGCTTCCAAGGATTGCGCCATGGGGCAAACAGGGGTCCGTTAACATCAGGTCAAATTGAGCGTCATACATCTTCTTCATAAAGACAGGATCATCCAGAAGAAACGCGGTGGAATTGGCAATAATCCTGTAACCCTCACGAAACCGTTTGGTGTGAACATACTTTTGACAGAAGGAACTCATGAACTGTGACTTCTTACGACATTCCATGATATCTATAATCATTCTGTTGTAGACATCCAAGTCATCCTCATCCTCCAGCATGCGTATGTTGATGGAGCTGTACAAAGTGGAGTTTTCGGGGATGTACCAGCTCTTTGCGGAGCGGAGCACGGTGATTTCATGGTCTCTGGAGTGTAGTTGTCTCAGGATAAGCTCCATGTTGAGCCAATGGCTGCCGTCCACCGGGACCACCAGAATTCTGCTGCTGTCGCCACCGGGGCATCTGAGCAACACACTGGAAAAGATGGACAAGATGAGGGAGAGGGGGGTCCTCATTCTAGGAAGAGAAGAAATTTTATTATTAGATGCTCCCACTTATTTATTTTGGATTTAAATGTCCTATATTACGCAAATTAACACTTGTGAGCTTTAAGCCATTTTATAAAGTTGTCACCTCATCAAAAACTTACCTGGAGTTGACTAATAATGAAGCGTTACTCAAACATGTGTGAATGAAACAAACGAGGTAACAACATTATAACATGGCTTAAAGCTCACAAGATAAGATAATATAATCCTTTATTTGTCCCACAATGGGGAAATTAAAGTGTCACAACGCAAGTTTCAGAAACAGTAGGAAAATAAGAGCATGCATCAAAATCAAGATAAATAATAATAAGTATTTACAATCAACTAAAAAACACAACACTGTAAAGTTAAAAGGCACAGGAACGTTGCACAATAAGTGTCTTTGATTCTGAGCAGTGAACAAACAGCAGTTAAAGTGACTCCAGTATAGTAATATATAATATTACTACAATAAAGTGACTCAGATGATTGTGTACAGTGCAGTGACGGACAGTGGTGGTTAAATAAATAAGTAGCAGGTAAAGTGACTTTAAATAATATTGCACATTGTTATTATTATTATGGAGATGACACATGACTAGCATTGATTAACAAGAGTTCATTTTGTGTAATATATGACTTTTAAAGTCTCAGTATGTAACTTTTTTTCGTTATTGCTGTGTGTGTATTGATTTATTAGGACAGTGTACAATTACATTAAGCACAGATGTTTGTACCAGATTGTAGCTCATAGCTAATTTCCATCTGTAGTCCTACTCTGTGCACCAGACCCAGACCCCTATGAACCCCTCTGCAGGTGGTGAGCCCACAGAAGGGAGGAATTCCTTGACGGTCCTTGATTGTATACTGTTCATAGGGGTGTTGCATGTTTTTTGTTGATGGGGGAAACCGGAGTACCCGGAGGAAACCCATCCAGACACGGGGAGGAAACATACAAACTCCACACAGAAAGGCCCGGGCGACCCGGGGATCGAACCCGTAACCTTCTTGCTGTGAGGCATGAGTGTTGACACTCAGCCACCGTGCCGCCATTGTGTCTAGATTAAATTGTTGAGCAGGTGTTGCTACCATTTTAGGGTACAAATCAGATCTGTGGAGAAGCCAGTCCGCTCACATTTAGTTTAAATGTTCTATATTATGCAAAATAGAGCATTAGAACTTGAGCTTTAAGTCATGTTCTAATGCTGTTTCCTCATCACAAACAGACCTGAAGTTGTGTTTTGTATCATGTTTAAAACATATACCCTGCATATTTATTAAAAAAAAAAAAAAAAAAAAAAAAAAAAAAAATACACCATATAACTTTTTGATTGTGGTCCACCTGCTTGTTTCTATGGATATGTCAGTAATTTGCCTGGAATGTTCTACAGTGTGACATTAAACAACTCTACATTTATTCAATTACAGAAGGTTTTATAGCTCAAAAAAAAAACAGGCATTCTGACTGTGGTTGCCTTTCCACAGATCTGATCTGTAACTTCATCTGGTTCGGTCTTTATGAAGATAGAAAGGTTTAATACCATACTGTGGAACATTCCAGACAAAAGCAATAACATCTCCTCAGATAAAAGCATATGATGGACCCTGCACCATAAAAGTTACACAATGCACCTTTAAAGTATAATAAAGTAATAAAGTTAAATACCAAAATGCAACCCAACATTTCACAAAACAGAACCTTTCATATTCATAAACTACCCTACCCCAAGTATGTCTTAAAGGTCCTATATTACGCAAAACTGTTAACAGCTACCCTTTACCTTTTCTTAAGTAGTGCAGGAAACAACATTATAACATAGATCAAAAAAACAGTGTAATATGTATAAGTATTTTCTGAAATTGCCCTTAAATACAGAATTGATATAAGTACATATAATTAAAGTAAATGTAACTAGTTTCTTTCCACCTTTGATAAAAAGGATAAAAAACTGCCACACCATAAACTGGACTGACCTCACTACATTCAAATGTTACTTTCTTACCTGGTGATTTTTTCCTCAGACCAGCGCTGTAGCCTCTACGTCCCAAACTTCCTTTTGTGAATGAAGCTGTCACTGTTTTCATAATATAATCTATGAGCAAAGTCCACTCAGACAACACTTGGGCAAAGTTCACAATGGAGTCAGAAAACCTGGTATTCACAACTTAAAGGTTATATATGACGCAAAATTGACTCTTGTGAGCTTTAAGTCATGCTATAATGTTGTTCCCTCCTCAAAAACAGACCTGGACTTGTGTTTTGTTCCATTCACACATGTTTGAGTAACACTTTATTATTAGTCTGTCTACATCTCCAAAGCTCAAAATACTCTGTTCCATCTTGTGGTGTCATGAAGTGGTAGATTTCAAGTTGACAGCTCCTTTTACCATTTGTTCAGTATAATATTGTACAATTCCAGGGCTGAAATGATCCAAATGATTCTAGTGAATTTGTATGGAGAACTTCCTGTATTACCTCATGACAAGTTGGAACAGAGTGTTTTCCGTTTGAGAGAAGAACTCATCCTAAATCTGCAGGGTTTGTGTGTTAAACATGTGTGAATGAAACAAAACACAACTCCAGGTCTGTTTGTGATGAGGAAACAACATTATAACATAGATCAGAAAACAGTGTAATACGGGCCATTTATACCCTTTGCTGTTTACCCAGGTTGAACCTAAACCAGGCATCAGGGAGGAAAGGCATCTGGGACAATCAAAATTGTTTGGTGGAAGAATGACTGTGGAGACAATGGGTGCAGGGCTGTATTTTTGCACTTGGTTCCACAGGGAGGAGGTCTTATCACTCTCCCCACTTCCCTTTATATGTCACGGACTGATTTATGGAAAAAAGTCAGACATCAGAGAAAACAATGCCAGTCTGTTTCAATAGTTCTGGGTTTTAAAACACTCCTGGAGCTTAACAACCGCTTTGTTTTGCAGGATAACAGGGCTTTGCTGTGGGTCAAGTAACATCAAGTATTGGAGTTTGGTTACAAGTGTTATTATTTATTATTACAACGCGTAATAATAATCAACCAATCAATCAACGTGTATTGGTTGATTGGCTGATTACTGAAGGGTATTAAAGGTCCTATATCACACAAAATTGACTCTGTGTGAGCTTTATAATGTTACATCCTCAAAAATATACCTGGAGTTGTGTTCTCTACCCAGTTACATATTCCATATGTACTGGAACTGACCCACAGGAGGTCAGGTGATGTGGATAATTGTTTAAGACACACCTTGATATAGCTAATGATGCTATAAAGGCAATTGTGTGCCTCACACTCATTGATCATTTTGATTCCACAAGCAGGCTGACGTGTGAGACAGAAGATAGGAAGTTGAGAAGACAGTGTTATTTGCCACTTACTGCGAGTAAGAAAGAGAAGGATATTCCTCTCAGAGCGTCTGTTTTCTGTACAGCTGTCACAGGCTCGGAGAGGCAGCAGTGAAACCTGGTGCAGGGGAACCGCCGCCCTTTGCTGGTCAGCACAATCCTCCCCTCGGAACAGCACTTGGTGGTGGCAACGTCTCATTCGAATTACACGTCTTATTCGAATTACACCCTGCTCGATCCCCTTGCGGTGTGTCTCACAGAGTCCCGTACATATGGAATATGTAACTGGGTGTAGAAATAGTCTCTTCACTGAGAGAACATTGGTTACATACTGTAACCGCAACGTTTTGTTTCATTCACACGTTTGAGTAATCCATTATTATTAGTCTGTCTACATCTCCAAACCTCAATATGCATGTTTCCACCTTGTGACATCATGAAGTGGTAGATTTCAACAACTACCTTTTCCCTTTAGTTCAGTTGAGAATTCTGAAAACACATTGGAGCACTTCCTGTATTACCACATGGCACCACAAGGTGGAACAGAGTGTTTTCTTTTTAGAGAAGAACTCAGTCTAAATATGCACACTTAGTGTGGAAAAAAAAAAAAAAGTAAAAACAGAACTGGTTCATTTTAGATGGTTTGCAGTAGTCCAGAGTTATTCCTCTTATTCTTATTGCATTCCTAACATCCTAATTCTTGATTACAATGAGTTCATAAGTGCTTTTTGCAACTTTCAGAGGCTAGAGCACAACAACTAGCATGATAACAATGCACTTTCTAATTCTCAGAGGACCTAAACATTATGATAGATCAACAATCAATAGATCTGTCCACTTTTTATATTTAATAAATATATTTTCCAGACTAGCAAACAAATAGTAACCAATGATAGATAGGTAGATAAATAGACAGACGTAGGATCGCACTGATCCAGTTTGGTAAGAGATTGAAAATGTTTTATTTTCTTTGAACACAAATGGAGTATGGTTAATTATGATCTAAATGTGTTTTGTAGCTGTTATTTATCATTTAAAGTAACTACAGAACAATTTTGAAAAAAACATGAGCTGTTTTGAGCCACCAATTTATAGCTCAAAATGAGATATTGACTGAACCGATATCTTGGAACCGATATCCAATCCAATAAATGTTCAATATTGGTTATCTGATACAAGTATTGTATCGGTGCATCCCTAGTAAAGGTATGAGTAAAAAACACACTGGTCTGTCAAAAAGAACCTTTCAGGTTGATATACACAAGCCCACAAATAGACTAGCAACCAGTGTTAGATAGATAAATAGATAGTACTTTATTCACTCTATTATACAAATTTCAAAAATTTCACCATTTGAACTTTTAATTATATCACAACATAGAATGAATACAAATTGTAGTTTTATTCATTCTCCTTTTAACTTCCTCTTCGAGCTCCTGCAGCACAGTAATCTACAAGAAAACATTGAAAACCAAACCATGGCAACTACAATGGCTAACAAAAATGCAGCTACGTCTAAACAGAAATAGGAATACCAGGGCAACTTGTAGCCCACCGCCTGAAGATGGGGTGCGCCTTTATTTCTAATCACGTACTCAATCCAAAACAAGGCAGTGTCCATTGGTGTCACTGGTTTGTCACGATGCAATCTCGAAAGACGCTGAATATTTTCACGGTACGATGGATTTTCTACGACATCCTTAACTGCCTCCAGGAAGTACTCTTTGGTGATGGATTTTGCCTCAACTATCCTGGCAGCCCCACGCGCCTGCAATCGGACCACGTTATCAAACTGGTCAAAAAGCAACGGCAAACCTATTACAGGAATGCCGTGGTAGATGGCTTCGTACATACCATTGGTGCCTCCATGGGCTATGAACGCGCGAGTTTTGGGGTGTCCAAGGAGATCTTTTTGAGGCAACCATTTCACCAGTAAAGTGTTGTTCCCCAGAGCGGTCGGTGGTTGTCCAGTGTACCTCCATATGACTTTTTGTGGGAGTTCGGCAAACGCAGCCGCAATATCCTCAGTTGCTTTTCGAGGTAAGGCGGTCACGAAAGTTCCTATGGACATTATAATGACTCCATGATCGCCAGAACTTTCAACAAACTTTTCCAACTCATCCGGAAGAGGAGAGGGTTCTTGGCATTGGAACCCACCGATGTAGACCACGTTTGGCATTGTCGGACGTGGGAACTCAAAGACGAAATCCGCTCTTACTAACCAGATGTCCGCCGAGCGCTCCAAAGACAACAAATCAGAACCAGGAGGGAAGTGCCGCGCCATGAGATTGGAATACGCCGGGTAGATTAGAAACTGCAACTCTATTTCGCTGTATATCTGGAATAAGAAATTTTTCACTCTGTCCATGAAGTCCATCTTGTCGGTAAGTTCTGTTCCCGTCAACGGAATGTAAGAAGAAGGTGAAGGTGCCATCGTGAAATGGCTGTCTCCGGTGTTTATCCAGCGAACATTGAAAACCATTGGTAACTTGAGATAGCTTCCGAGGATTGCACCAAGGGGCAAGCCGGGGTCTGTTAACATCAGGTCGAATTGAGCGTCATACATCTTCTTCATAAAGACAGGATCATCCAGAAGAAACTCGGTGGAATCAGCCATAATCCTGTGACCCTTACCCAGAAGTCTGGTGAGAATGTACTTTTGACAGAAGGAACTCATAAACTGTGACTTCTTACGACATTCCATGACATCTATAAGCATTCTGTTGTAGACCTCCAAGTCCTCCTCATCCTCCAGCATGCGTATGTTGATGGAGGTGTACAAAGTGGAGTTTTCGGGGATGTACCAGCTCTTTGCGGAGCGGAGCACGGTGATTTCATGGCCTCTGGAGTGTAGTTGTCTCAGGATAAGCTCCATGTTGAGCCAGTGGCTGCCATCCACCGGGACCACCAGAATTCTGCTGCTGTCGCCACCAGGACAACTCAGCAGCACAGCAGAGAGGATACACAAGGTGAGGAAGAGGGGGGTTGACATTCTAGGAAAAGAAGAAATTTTATTATTAGATGCTCCCACTTGGATTTATTTTGGATTTAAAGGTCCTGTATTACGCAAATTAACACTTGTGAGCTTTAAGCCATGTTATATCATTGTCACCTCATCAAAAACTTACCTGGAGTTGTGTTTTGTTTCATTCACACATGTTTGAGTAATCCTTTATTATTAGTCTGTCTACATGTCCATTCTACACAGCCAACCGTTAGTACAGAAGAGTTTTGATAATCCTACAAAAAAAAAAAAAAAAAAAAAAAATCCCTTTTTTCCACATATTGATAGCAAATTTGTCCAGTTGATTTTTGAATTTTACTTTCGCTATAGATCCTACCCAGATGAATCAGGGATTACACAGACATCCACGTATTGGTCTATAATGATTTTATATTCAATTTTATTTTCATCTAATTAAAAAAAAGTAAAAAGTATCTCAGTATTACTTTTCTGAACAATACAGACTTTCTATAATTTAACACATTTAAAACAAACTAAACTGTAAAATTTGTTCTTAACTGCTACAAAACTGTTTGAATAATCTAACAAACTGTACATTCATAGGCTTCAGTATCCTGTTATAGGAGCCATTTTGAAGACACTTGACCATTCATAAGATAGTAGGTTTGTGAAAAGTATCAAAAATCTGATACTAATCGATACTAAAACTAGTATTGAAACTAGTCACTTATTTGAGCAAGTATCGATACTAAAAAGTCCCATTGACAGGACAGAAATGAAACTTTCCTGAATAGCTTTAGAATGACCTTGAGCTGTATCAGTATATATGGGGCCCGGCCGGGCACAGCCCGAAGGAGCGACGTGGGGCCGTCCTCCCATGGACCCACCACCCACAGGGAGAGCTGTGGATGGTGGGTCCATGGGTGGGAGAGCTGGCTATCAGTTGAAGGCAGGGGTCTCGACGACCGGATTTCCGGACATGGAGACTAGCCCAGGGGATATGGAATGTTACCTTGCCTAGGGGGAAGGAGCCTGAGCTTGTGTGGGAGGTTGAGCGTTACTTGGGAGTTGTGTCTCACTGTTGTGTCAGCCTACGGGCCGAACAGCAGTGCAGAGTACTCGGCCTTCATGGAGTCCCTGGGAGACGTACTGGACAGTGCATGGACTGGGGATTCCATTGTTCTGCTGGGGGACTTCAACTCACACCTCCAGGAGAGCTTCTTCCAGATTCCGGGCGAGGCTGGGGACATGGGCTGGGGTGGGCTTTGTTCTCGGGCTCTACTGTCGATGCGGCTACTCCTAGCTGTGGTCGTAAGGTCTGTGGTGGTGTTGGTGGACACCGGAAGTAAGGGATGCCATCAGGCTGACGAAGGAGTCCTATTGGGCCTTGTTGGGTTGTGGGACTCCTGAGGCAGGTAACGGCAGGCCAAGCATGCTGCAGCCCAGGCTGTGGCAGAGGCAAAAACTCGGGGTTGGGAGGAGTTTGAAGAGGCCATGGAGGAGGACTATCGGATGGCCTCAAAGAAATTCTGGCAAATTGTCCAACAGGAGGGGGAAGCAGTGGTTCACCAACACTATTTACAGTGCAGGTGGAGAGCTGTTGACCTCGACTGGGGATGTTGTCAGACAGTGGAAGGAATACTTTGAGGATCTCCTCAATCCCACCTTCACATCTTCCAAGGAGGAAGCAGAGGCTGGGGACTCAGAGGCGGACTCGTCCATCACCCTGGCGGAAGTCACTGAGGTGGTTAACAGGCTCCTCAGTGGCAAGGCTCCGGGGGTGGATGAGATTCGTCCCGAGTATCTTAAGTATCTGGATGTTGTGGGGCTGTCTTGGCTGACATGTCTCTGCAACATTGCGTGGCAGTCGGGGACAGTACCTTTGGACTGGCAGACTGGGGTGGTGGTCCTTCTGTTTAAAAAGGGGGACCGGAAGGTGTGTTCCAACTGCAGGTCTATTCCAGGGTACTGGAGAGGAGAATCCGACCGATAGTCGAACCTCAGATTCAGGAGGAGCAGTGTGGTTTTCATCCCGGCCACGGAACACTGGACCAGCTCTATACTCTCCATCAGATGCTCTAGGGTTCATGGGAGTTTGCCCAACCAGTCCACATGTGCTTTGTGGATCTGGAGAAGGCATTCGTCCGTGTCCCTTGTGATGTTCTGTGGATAGTGCTCCGGGAGTATGGGGTCCAGGGCTCTTTGCTAAGGGCTGTCCGGTTCTTGTATGACCGGAGCCGGAGCTGTGTTCGCATTGCCAGCAGTAAGTCCAGACCTATTTCTGGTGCATGTTGGACTCCACCAGGGCTGCCGTTTGTCACCGATTCTTTTCATTGTATTTATGGACAGAATTTCTTGGAGCAGTCAGGGGCCGGAGGGGATCCGATTTAGGGACCACAGGATCTCATCTCTGCTGTTTGCAGATGATGTTGTCCTGATGGCTTCAACAGACCAGGACCTCCAACATGGAATGGGGCAGTTTGCAGCTAAGTGTGAAGCGGCTGGGATGAGGATCAGCTCCTCCAAATCCGAGGCCATGGTTCTTGACTGGAAAAAGGTGGCTTTGCCCTCTCCGGGTGGGTGGAGAGTCCCTGCCTCAAGTGGAGGAGTTCAAGTATCTTGGGGGTCTTGTTCACGAGTGAGGGGAGGATGGAGTGCGAGATTGACAGGTGGATCAGTGCAGCATCTGCAGTGATGTGGTCGCCGTATCGGACCGTTGTGGTGAAGAGGGAGCTGAGTCGTAAGGCAAAACTCTCGAATTACTGGTCCATCTATGTTCCTACCCTCACCTATGGGCATGAGCTTTGGGTAATGACTGACAAGACGAGATCATTCCCTTAGAGATAGGGTGAGGAGCTCAGTCACACGGGAGGACCTCGGAGTAGAGCTGCTGCTCCCCGTGTCGAGAGGAGCCAGCTGAGGTGGCTCGTGCATCTGTTCCGGATGCCTCCTGGACACCTCCCTCGGGAGGTGTTCCGGGCATGTCCCGCCAGGAGGAGGCCCCGGGGAAGACCCAGGACACGCTGGAGGGACTATGTTTCTCAGCTGGTCTGGGAACACTTTGGGGTCCCCCCAGAGGAGCTGGAGGAAGTGTCCGGGGTGAGGGAAGTCTGGGAGTCCCTGCTGAGACTTCTGCCCCCATAACCCGGCCCTGGATAAGTGGAAGAAAATGGATGGATGGACGGATGTATCAGTATAAAAGGACTAGTGTATGCCCATGGACCACTATGAAACTTACCTGGACCACTGAGGGATTACACAGCTGTAACACCATATGGTAATATTAAGAAAAGTACTAACATTTAATGTTGAAAATGACATTCTATTGTCCAAATAGAGTGTTTTTTTTAATTATCATTGTGGTACCACAATCAGTATTCAGTACTGAGTCTATTCCTGGTATCAAAGTGGAGTTTAAAATGTTACTATTTTAACAACCCTACCACTCTATTCAACCTTAATGTAACAAATAACCTTTCAGATGACATCACAAGGTGGAACTGAGCATTTTTAGCTGTGGAGATGTTGACAGACTAATAATAAAGGGTTTCTCAAATGTGTGAATGAAACAAAACCCAAATGTTTTTGATGAGGCAACAACATTATGGCTTAGAGCTCACAAGAGTCCATTTTGTGTCATATGACCATTGAATTCACAGTATGTAACTTTTTTGTTATCGCTTTACCTAGATTAAATTACTTAGAAAGATTTTGAGCTGTATCAGAACAAGTATAAGAGCACAAGATAAGGCCACGTGGTAATATGGGACTACAATTTAACCCCCTAGGCGCCACTGCCGACTTAAGTCAACAAGATGCCGCTCTGAATAAAACAGCCGATTTTGTCAAATAGGGTGTCAAATTTCATTCAAGCTCCCCTGCACTAGATAGCAAACATGTAATACTACATCCCCAACTCAGAATTACGTCATGACTGTCGACTGGGGCGGCTGTCCTCAGTGCGTGCCAACTATGTCGCGCTGTCAGGGCGGGGACCAGCCCATGTACACAGGCACCAGCGACAGTGTTGGTCAATGAGTTAATTTATTATTATTAATAAATAATAATTATTATTATAATAGTTATTACTAGTAATTATTTACACAGTTTGTTTACTATTTACTGTTTACGTGAGCATTCAGTATTGTGCAATATACGTAGCATACACAAGGTGAGGGACATTTTGTCATTCAAACAGACATTTCATGAAAATTCTATAATCCAAGATGGCTGCCGCCATATGACGTCATAATATGCAAATTAGATGGGCAAATTCAATGCCTACATAAACTTTGGGTCATCCTTAATATTGCTCTAATTTACAGAAAGTCTTTTAAGTTATAGCCTTTTGAATTTAAGATGTCAAAATTAAACATTTTAGGGAAAAAACTCTTGGCGCCTAAAAGGTTAATGCTGAAATTCTATTGTCTAAATAAAGCGCGTTTTTTTTTATTGTCATTGTAGTATCAGAATTGGTTTTGACTATTGAGTCTATTCCTAGTAACGAAATTGAAATTTTAGTATTGTAACAACAACCTATATGTAACAGATAACCTTTCAGATGACATCACAAGGTGGAACAGAGCATTTTGAGCTTTGGAGATGTAGACAGACTAATAATAAAGTGTTACTCAAACATGTGTGAATGAAACAAAACACAACTCCAGGTCTGTTTGTGACGAGGAAACAACATTATAACATGACTTAAAGCTCACAAGAGTTCATTTTGTGTAATATATGACCTTTAAAGTCACAGTATGCATTTTTTTTTTGTTATTGTTGTGTCTAGATTAAATTGTTGAGCAGGTGTTGATACCAGTTAAGAGTAAAATCAGATCTGTGGAGAGGTGAGCCTGCTCATAGTTAGTTTAAAAGTCCTTCATTACACAAAATAGACTCTTGTGACCTTTACGGCATGTTCTAATGGTGTTTCTTCATCACAAACAGACCTGGAGTTGTGTTTTGTTTCATTCACACAGGTTTAACACACAAACCCTGCAGAAAAAAAAAAAAAAAATCCAGGCTAATATTACCTAAACATAAAATGACTCAAGTTGAAAAGTAAGAAGTAGACCACCAAATTTTTGTCATATATATTTGATTATTTATGTAATGAAATATATGCAATATAGCTAGCATTTATAAATACAAAAAATAAAAATATTAAAGTATAATAAAGTTAAATATTGAAATAAAATCCAGCCTTTCACAAACCAGAACCTTTTATATTCATAACCTAGAGAGTAGAGAGTTTTTTTTGTTTTGTTTTTTTGTTGTTTTTTTTTTAAATGAGGAAACAACATTATAACATAGATCAGAAAATAGTGTAATATGTATAAGTATTTTCTGAAATTGCCCTTAAATACAGAATTGATATAAGTACATATAATTAAAGTAAATGTAACTAGTTTCTTACCACCTTTGATAAAAAGGATAAAAAACTGCCACACCATAAACTGGACTGACCTCACTACATTCAAATGTTACTTTCTTACCTGGTGATTTTTTCCTCAGATTCAGCGCTGTAGCCTCTACGTCCCAATTCTGTGAATGAAATTGTCACTATTTTCACATGGTGTATAATCTATGAGCAAAGTCCACTTTGGCAACACTGGGGCTAAGTTCACAATGGAGTCAGAAAACCTGGTATTCACTGAAAGGTCATATATATATATATATAGTGTGTAAATGTTAAATTTTACACAAAATTTCAAATGACTGAAAATATTATATAAAAATAGAAATGGAAAGAAATGTTTTGTATCTTTGGGACACAGTTCTTTCTCCCACTGATTTCGCTCTCATTTTCATTGGTCAAACATCTACAATAATAGTGTCTGATTAAAAAAAACAACTTTGAACTTTTTCATGTTTCAGGTTTTTTTTAGATGACCTTGTATATTTTTTTCTGCACAAATCTCTCAGTCTCACTGCTTTTGTGCTGATTCTCGTGTTGGTTCAACATTAACCCATTTCAACCCACTGGTCACAATTGTGACAACCAAAATATTGGCTAATTTTGAAGCTCTAAATTTGTTATTGTATATTTTCAATGTATTTCCAGTATTTTCTGAAAGAATAAAGGTTTGTGATGAAATGTGTGCATTGTCATATGTTTATAGTAAATGGTTACATGACCAGAGATGGTTATGTAAAAGTTACACAATGAAGAGAAGACATTGCCCTGAATGCTCTCAAATGAAAGGGATGTAAAGTGATTTAAATTTATCTCAGGACTATGATTTATGGTACACATCATATTAAGGGTCTCTAGTAATCACAAATGCATTTGCAATGACTATTACTATAGGGTAGTAGTAGTATATATAGGAGTACGTACATTTATTTATATATAATAAATGTGTTGGTTTATATCCACCCAAAGGAAATTCAAAATATGTTGCATGAGGTGATGGCCCCTTCAAGGCCTGTAACTAAGTAACTGTCCCTAAAAATGATTGGCCTGATAAAGACTGTGAGGGGGAGATGTCTAGCAGGTTCTTCAATACACCACACTGACCTAGTGGAGGCAACTGAGGACACTGATAATGTTTACCCTCAGTTATTGAAAAGCGAAGGTGACCTAGCTGCTATAGAGACAAGTCTGAGGAACATCCAAAGCCTCCAGAACGTATAGAGAGAAATCTGAGGAACATCTAAGGTCTTTTGGGACAAGTCTGAAGACCATTCAAGGTTTTCTAGCTGTTAATGGGACAAGTCTGAGGAACATCCAGGGTCCTCTAGGTGCATGATTGGACAAGTCTGAAGAACACCCATGAGCTTCTACCTGCTATTGGGACAAGCCCGAGCAACATCTAAATCCTCTAGAACCTACAGAGAAATCTGAAGAACATCCAGTGATCTCTAGCTGCACAATGGACATGTCTGAAGAACATCCAAGGTCCTCTAGAAGCAATAGAGAGAAATCCATACATCTTTACTGTACTTTAGCTACTATTAGGACAAGTCTGAAGAACATCCAAGATCATCTAACTGCTATTGGGACAAATCTAAGGAACATATTAGGTCCTCTAGCAGGTATACAAACAAGTCTGAGGAACATCCAAAGACTTAGACTTAGACAAACTTTATTGATCCACAAGAGAAATTATTTGGATACAGTAGCTCACACATCCAATATAATATAATAACAGAGAGTAACAAAAATAGATGGTATAGCAAAAAGAGTAAGAGACAGGAGTCAAATGAGACATAATTATAAAAATGTATATGTACAAGTCAAAATAAAATAGAAATATAAGTAATAAAGTAATAAACTATATAGTCACAGCTATATACAAGAGACAAGAACGACAGTGCAAATACTATGCTGATTGACAGGGCATGAGGTAATCCGTTACTTGAGATTAACTCTCACTGTTTGAGCGGAGCTGTAGGAGCCTGTTGGAGAATGAGCTCCTCTGTCCCTCTATAGTCTGGTGCAGTGGGTGAGCAGGAGTGTCCATGATGGAGAGCAGTTTGTCCAGTGACCTCCTGTCCCTCACTGTGACAAATGTCTCCAGCTCACAGCCGATCACGTAACCCGCTTTATGGATCAGTTTGTCAATCCGCCCAATGTCCCTTTTACTGGTGCTGCTCCCCCAGCAGACCACAGCGTAGTACAGTGCGCTGGCCACCACAGACTGGTAGAAGATCTCCAGTAACTTGCTGCACACATTGAAGGACCTGAGCTTTCTCAGGAAGTAGAGTCTGCTCATGCTCTTCTTGTAGACAGCATTACAGTTGTCCCTCCAGTCAAGTCTGTTATTCACCTGTACGCCAAGGTACTTGTAGCAGTCCACTATTTCCACGTCCTGGCCCTGGATGGTAATGGGCTCCACAGGTGTCCTCTTTCTCCTAAAGTCAATCACCAGTTCCTTGGTCTTGTCAACGTTCAGGAGCAGATGGTTTGCCTGGGACCACTCCACAAAGTTTGTAATCAGTTTCCTGTACTCCAGCTCCTGTCCATCCCTGATACACCCGACCACAGAGTCATCAGAGAACTTCTGCAGATGGCAGGACCTGGAGCTGTACTGGAAATCAGAGGTGTACAGAGTGAACAGGAACGGAGACAGGACTGTACCCTGGGGAGCTCCTACATTACTGACCACAGTGTCAGACAGAGTGGTCCCCAGTCGCACATACTGAGGCCTGCCTGACAGGTAGTCAGTAATCCAGGAGACAATGGAGGAGCTGACACCCATCCTGAGCAGCTTCTCACTCATCAGAAAGGGCTGGATAGTGTTAAAAGCATTGGAGAAATCGAAGAACAATATCCTCACAGAACCCCCAACACTATCCAGGTGAGAGTGAGCCCGCTGCAAAAGATAGATTACAGCATCATCCA
Source organism: Taenioides sp. WSHXM2023 (assembly GCA_029959045.1). Lineage (NCBI taxonomy): Eukaryota > Metazoa > Chordata > Actinopteri > Gobiiformes > Gobiidae > Taenioides > Taenioides sp. WSHXM2023. The sequence continues at coordinate 24,102,958 of CM057106.1, read as the reverse complement.
CACTAATGTGGGACTGATAGGCAAACTGTAGAGGATCCAGGGATGGTGCCACCAGAGGTCTGAGCTGAGCCAGAACAAGTCTCTCAAACACTTTCATGACATGCGATGTCAAAGCCACTGGTCTGAAGTCATTAAGTCCAGATGGGATAGGCTTCTTGGGCACAGGCACAATGCAGGAGGTCTTCCATAGCACCGGTATCCTCTCAAGCTTCAGGCTCAGTGTGTAGAGAAAGTGAAAGATCCCAGTGAGCTGTGTAGCACATGTCCTCAGCACGCGGGGGTTGACTTGGTCCGATCCAGGAGACTTGTTATGGTGAATTTTCTCCAACTGCCTTTTCACCTGCGCAGGTGACAAACACAAAGAGCTGGGTTCCTCCGTGGGGGTGGGAGCAGGTGTGGGAGCAGAGGTGATGGGCTGATGAATGGTCGTCTGAGTGGTCTGTGGTGAGGTGTGGATTGGGCGTCTGGGAGGTATAGAGATGGGGGTGCCAGGGGATGAGACGCAATTAAAACGCAGATTGAGCAGGTTTGATCTGTCTGGGCTATTGTCCTGCAGCTTTGATTGAGGGCTGAAGCCAGTGATGGCCTTCATCCCTTGCCACACTTCCTTGATGTTATTTTGCAGGAATTTTGCCTCAAGCCTTTTCCCATATGCATCTTGCTCTAGTCTGAGCTGGATCTTCAGCTGCTGTTGCACCCTCTTCACCTTGTCCTTATCACCAGAGCTGAAGGCCCACTTCTTCTTATTAAGTAGATCCTTCAGCTGGCTGGTGATCCAGGGCTTGTTATTGGGGTAACAGCGGACAGTGCGTGTGGGGACGGCTGTATCCTCACAGAAGTTGATGTAATCCGTTATACAGTCCGTCATGCTGTCAATGTTGTCCCCATGCGGCAGGCAGAGCACATTCCAGTCTGTGGTCTCAAAGCAGTCCTGAAGGACATCGCTGGCTTCCTGACTCCACTTCCTTACAGTCCTAGTGGTGACAGGCTGCCTCTTTACTGCAGGGATGTACTGAGGCATTAACAGGACCAGATTGTGGTCAGATCGTCCCAGTGGGGGCAGGGCAGTGGCACTGTATGCCTCCTTAGAATTGGCATACAGTAAGTCCAGAGTTCTATTGTCCCAAGTTTTACAATCCACATACTGGTGAAGTGTGGGTAAAACACTGTCCAAGGAAACATGGTTGAAGTCTCCAGAAATCAGTAATAAAGCCTCCGGGTGTTTAGACTGCAGCCCAGCGACCACAGTGTGTATCCTGTCACAGGCTGCCTCTTCATCAGCTGAGGGAGGGATGTAAACTCCGATGAACAAGACAGAAGTAAATTCCCTCGGTAAATAATATGGACGTATTCCCAAGACCATAAGTTCAATGTCCAGCGTGCAGATGCGTTCCTTCACATAAATATGGCCAGGATTACACCACCTTTCGTTCACAAAAACTGTAATCCCGCCACCCTTCTTACCGCTAAGGAAAGTGTCGCTGTCCGCATGCACTGTCTTAAAGCCTGGTACAGATGCACTGTTGTCCGGGAAGTTTGTATAAAGCCAGGTCTCCGTGAAGCACACGATACTGCTGACAGCGTACTCCCTTTGGGTCCGAACAAGCGCACACAGTTCGTCCATCTTATTTCCCAGTGACCTTACGTTCCCCATCAGAACTGACAGAACCACAGGCCTAAATTTCCTTCTCCGCTGTTTTGCTCTAACTCCAGCGCAGCATCCTCTGTGCTTCCTCCTCTGTAGTTCCACAGGAATGTCAGGCTTAACTCCAAACAGCACTGGGGGCTTGGAGAGTGAAAGAAGGTGCTCTCTGGAATACACAAAGGGCAGTCTGGACTGCTGAGCCACACAGCAAGAGACAAAGAGGCCAGCAAAAATCAAGAAAAAACAACAAAAATGCCCAAAAAACATGATGAGTGTTTTATTGAACAAATAGAGTAAATAAAAATAAAGTGCAAAACTTAAAGTGCACACAAGAGTACCTTAAAAGGTAGATGTTAACAAGAAAAAATGCAGGAGCTACTGTACCCAGCTGCCACTCTCTCAGGTGCTCAGGGTGTCGTTACCTGTAAAAGCTATAGGGAGAAATCTGAAGAATATCTATGGTCCTTTAGTTACTTTTGGGACAAGTCGAAAGAACATCCAAGGTTCTCTCAGAAATAATCATACCACATCTGTCCCTCATATATAAGTGAGAACAACATCTTCCTCATTTGTATTATATGAATAGCTAAATCTGAAAGCTAAATGTGTACTTTCTCAGTGATTAAAGTAAAAATAGCGAGTATTTTTTTACATTAAATTGATGAAAAATCTCTTATGGAATCTTTAATTAAGGAATTGTGACTGACCATAAAACTAATTTTGTCATGCACTTTTTGACTTTGACTTCATAAAAAATAATGCTTGATTATGCCAGAGTATTACAAATTTAAATTCTTTTCTTCTTTTTTTTTTTTTTTTTTTTTTTCCCCATAATTTCATTAATAGGTTAGTCCATTTTAAAATGCATAAAAATTTGAAAGAAATAGATTTGACTCTTTTAAAAAACGAGATCCAGATCCAACCATTCACGTAAAGGAGCCGTTCAGAAGATCCGACTCTTTCACAAACATCACATCACTAGTACAAAGCATCCCGTCAGTGTTTCTTTGATTATTGCTCCCTGTAAAATATAATAAACAAAATAAATTGGATGGTGAGTGAAGTCGGCGGTTGTGGGCATAACAGACGGGCGTGTCCGGATGGAGAGAGTGAAGGAGGAAACCCCAAGGTCAGAGAGAGGAGGGGGGAGAGGAGCCTGTGCTGTGAGTACAATGGAGCAGGCCTGTATCTGAGCTCTGCAGCCTTCCCTTCTCTGCCTGCACTACAAAAACAGTCACAATCTTGGACACGCCTTCTTCTTCTATGATTTTTTTCTTTCTGTTTACCACTTTCTAAATTTGACATACTAGTACACACAAAAGACCACAAATATACAGTACTGTATGTTGCAAGATATATGGAATTATGTAAGAAAAAAAACTTAAAGATGCACTGCACAACTTTTTGGTGGAGGGCCTGTCACTTGCTCCATGGAGATGTTATTGCATGGCCGGGAATGTTCCGTGATATCCATCTAGCACAGCCATGTCCAAACTATGGCCCGTGGGCCAAATCCGGCCCTCAGACAAATTTTTCTTGGCCCTCAGGCTTCCAGGTGAATTGGCCCAAATTACCTTGAGCAGTTTTGACTGCAAGTTTTTTGAAAATCTACCTTGGTAAGATGATATTTAATATTTATTGTGTGGTTTTGTGGATCTTAGCATGAATAAAGGACTGATGGCTCATTCTAACGTGTTAAACATGAATATTTAAATTATTCACTGTACTGAGCCCCAGTCTATGGCCCTCGATCGGCCCTCTACTTCGTCTGTGTTTAGATATCTGGCCCTTGATGAAAAAAGTTTGGACACCCCTGATCTAGCATTTATTCATTACAGGTGTTTATATTGTTCAAAAATACAAGAAGTGCTTTTGTGAATAGGGGTGACTCTCCACAGATCTGACTTGTATAGTGTACAGCTGTAACCTGCTTGTCTCCCATGCAATAGATACTGTAGGGTTAATCTATACTGTGGAACATTCTAGACAAAGCAATAAGATTTCCATGGAGACAAGCAAGCGGCGGACCGTCCAACTAGAAATGTTATGCGGTACATCTTCAAAAGAACTGGACAAAATACTTTAAGAATAAATCCTTAAAGTATCCACCCTTTGCTTTGTCGACAGCGCTGCAAACCCTTGGCCTTTTCTCAGTGAGCTTCATGATAAAATCTCCTGAAATGGTTTTGAAATGGCAGCAGTGCAAAACAGTGGTGAAAGTAAATGGTATGTTTTGTTATGTACAAGATACAATTTCCACAAAACAAGACGAAACACGAGATTGGATCTATGAGAATGAGACAAGATGAGATAATTTCTTTATTATAAATAAATTGTGCAAATCAATTCCCAATTATGGGCTCACCATTTTTGATTTACTTTATTGAATATTTTTACTGTCATTGTAGTGCAGCTTGATGGGACTACAGCTTCTCAAAAAATGTAGCTCACCTTTACTTAACTCGATATTTTTATCCAATCCAAACATAAAAACATGGAAAAAAAAAATCTCGTGGCAGTTTTGTCTCGTGAGATCTTGTGACCCGAGATCTTGTCCCATCCCTAATATTTTGTGTATATATTCTGTGTCATTCTTCATAGTTTTGATAGATAGATAGATAGATAGACAGACAGACAGACAGACAGACAGACAGACAGACAGACAGACAGACAGATAGATAGATTGCACTCTTCTCTAACAGGCCTTAAAGTGCAGTTTTTATTGCACTTTACCCTTAAAGTGCACTTTTATATTGCATTTCTCCCTAGCTGGCCTTGGGGTGCAATTAGCAATACACTTCCTTGTTTAAAATGCTTTGGTCTTATTCAGAATCGAGATGGATAGAGGAATAAATGAGTTTTTATATCTATTTCTTTTACACTGTGGCACTCTGTAGCGTTTTCCAGAGGGCAGGGCCTCATATTGATGAATGAGTCAGATCACTTGCTATTTGCCATCCTTGCATAATGTGATGCTTTAGGTGAAAATCTATAGAAATAAAGAAGAAACATGAATGAAAAAGTGTATGACTGGTTGTGTACAGTATGTCCACCCACACGTGTACAATGGTATCACAATCTGGACTTCGGTAGGGTTGTCAAAAGTATTGAAAATCATTCACTAATTGATACTAAAACTAACTACTAATTTCATCAAGTGTCGATATTCACTTTCATTTTTGATGCTCTGGGTTCCCCTTCTCTTTGCTCCCTACGCGATGTCACTCCCCCTTCAGAGCGCTGTCACAACACAATCAGCGTGCATCCCGCTAATTAAACTACCGCACATCGCATCAGGTTTGTAAAGTTGCTGTGAACAGTTTTGTATCATGTTTTTGTATGTTTATGGAGAATTGTCGTGTGGGAGCATTTGTGGGGTAGGCTTGTGGGCGGAGCCTTTCACAGACTTGTACAGCTAACAGTAAGGAGGGTTTGAATAGGGCCTGGGAGAGATCACTAGATTACTCAAACATGCATGGATGAAATCTAAAACCGCCTTCAGACATGTTTTTGACGAGGGAATCACAAAGTTATAACATGGCAACAAGCAAGTCACGGACTTACTATCAGAAAAAGTTACATAATGTATCTCAACAGTTTGTTTTTTTTGAGTACATCACCTATGCGCTGCATCTTCTGCCACTGACTGACTCCTGCGTTTGACTCTGCTTGGACATCTAGCACTTTTCCTACTTTTCCTTTACTACTACCTACTAGCACTAGTCTGGACATATTTCCTCATAGTCTACTTCCTGGTGCTCTTAAAGTGCATAAGAGGTGTTTTCAGGTATTTCTAATTAGTACTTGGTTTGGTGACATAGTACCTGTGGTCAGTATTTATCATAGTTTTACATCAGTTAAGAGGCACTCTGGAAAATGTGGAGAAGAAATGTGCAAAAATACAGGAAGTAGCACTGAGCTCTAAAACGGAACCCCTGCCTATGTCATCAGCATGGAAAATTCAACATACTCAACCATACTTACAATACAATACAATAATACAATACAATACAATAATACAATACAAACACAACATGGACATTCTAGATCACAGAGGAAAGTATATAAAACTGATTTCTTATACATTTAAATACATGTTATTATATCATATCCATATGGTTAGAGGAGTGCAGTGTAATATTTGTGTATCATTTCTTTTTTTGGTTGACATAGATCAACAAATAAAAATAACTCAGTCTTTATTTATAGAGCACTTTAAAAAAAAAAAAAAAAAAAAAAAAAAGGTTTACAAAGTATTGTACACTCAGCATAGAACAATAATCCAAAAAGCAGTGAGGAGGAAGCATGCAAACAATGAAGCAGACAGTCCGAGATCAGTGAACAGAAGCATCAAAAATGTGATCAAACTATTCAGTCTATTTTAATATTAAAAACAGAAGCCCTGTTTCAAGAAGCAGGTTTAGTCCAAACTCTGACTTTGTTAAGCCTGAAAAGAGTTCAACTCGGAGTATTGTGTTTCACACAGAGAGTTAACCTAAAGTCAGTCGCCATAGTAACTCACTCTGTGAACATAACCTGGTCCACAGCACTTTTTATTCCTCTAACCGAGAGTTTCACCCAAGTCTGCTCCCGATGATCAGTCACTGCTCCTGAAGGAGAGCTCTGATTGGTCAGTCACTGCTCCTGAAGGACCACTGTGATTGGTCAGTCACAGATGGACATTGTGCACTTCATTGGGCTTAACAAGAGTTTAATGATGTGACTTGTGTTCGTTTAACACTCACTGTATTTGACTCAAATGCGTTAAAAGCCTGATCTGTCCTCACCTTCTGCACAGTGAGTTGAGAATATAAACTGTACATACAGTATAAATGGACAGAGCTTACCCACGAGCCACCTGGTTCCAAATAGGAAGTGAGCACAAGGGGTCCTTCTTCTTCTTTATACAGTCTGTGGTTGGGAAGAGTAAATCGTTAGATTCATGGACCATACTTTATTCAGTTTAATTCATGTACACTTATTTACTTCATTATTATTATTATTTTTTAATTAGACTCAATGAGCCACAGCGTTTTCAATATTAACAAAACATTTTAATTAGCCAGTTTAATTTAAATCAGTTTAAGTTTTTTATCTAAGTGACCCACAGTGACACGACTTCCTGCCCACTCTGCTCCAAACCTGTTTAGTGAGACATTAACCCTGAGTTAACTCTTAAACCCAACCTTAAACTTCCTTTGTGAAACAGATTGATAGAGGTAACTCCACTGTTACCTAGCAACCATAAAGCACACAAGAATCAGAACTTGATTTATGATTTGCCTCATAAAAATAAACCACAACACCTTTATTTCGCTCAACCCTTGCTCGACCTCACTTGCTCTACACTCCTTGTTGGTAACCAGGGAGTTCAAAACATTCAAAACAACTATTATTCTGAACACAGCTCCCATGGCACATTTTCTCCATCTAGCGCAGTGTGTTTGACGAGCGTGTACCTGACGAGAGCCCCCGGCCGCTAAGACCTTCCTTCCTACCATTGTCTGGGTCATGATACGGTGCCTTTAAGTCCCCCCTGACACCATTTACAAGTATTACTCAGAATCTTGGCATGTTGGATGTTTACCATGAATCAAAAGAGTGGTGGCTGATAGTTCACACGGCGTTGCAGCTCGTAAAAGGCGTGGGAGCATCAGAGGAGCTTCCCTAAAACATGTCGTGTCATACAGATGTTCCTCCTCAGGCCATTGTTCCTGTTTGACAACTTCAGATGGATTTTATTTTGTAAACAAATCGAGCATGGAGCAAATCGTAAGTGCTCCAAAACAGGAAGGAGCTTTGCTAAGGCACTCAAATTTGTCAGCATTTGCATATTATCAAAGTTGTAATTTTGTAATTTAAAAGTCCTATATTGCACTATATTGTGAGCTTTAAAGGTGCATTGTGTAACTTTTTATTTGGCTGAGAATCTGTCACCTGCTTGCTTCCATGGATACGTCATTGCTCTGCCTGGAATGTTCCACAGGGTGACATTAAACAGATCTACTTTACATTTATTCAGTTACAGGTGGTTTTATAGCTCAAAAATACCCAGAAAAAAACAGACATTCTGACTGTGAGCGGGGTCGCCTCTCCACAAATCTGACCTGTAACTTTGTCTAGTTTGGTCTCCATGAAGATAGAAATGTTTAATGCCATACTGTGAAACATTCCAGACAAAGCAATAACATCTCCACGGAGAAAAGCATTTGATTGACCCTCCACCAAAAAAGTTACACAATGCAGCTTTAAGTCATGTTATAAATGTTGTTGTTTCCTCCTCAAAAACACACCCAGAGTTGTGTTTCATTCACACGTTTGGACGTGCCGCCTCCAAAAAGTGACATACTGTACCTTTAACAATGATAATAATGCATTAAACTTAAAAGTGTTTTCCCAGACAATAAAAGCCTTAAAATTTTGTGTATTTTACTCATTTAGTTTTATTACTAAAATATATATATATATATATATATATATATATATATATATATATATATATATATATATATATATATATATATATATATATATATATATATATATAAAATAGGCTGATAAATATAAAGTTGGGCTAAATATACTAAATAAGTTTAACATTAAAGGTGCTGTACCTGCTAGTTGAACATGCTAGTTGTTGTTAGCTTTACTGTGATGGCAAAATTCCACTCTGGTGTCTGAAAGTTGTGAAAAGTGCTTATAAACTCATCATGGTGAATCATTAGGATGCTCAGAATGCAGAAGGGAAGTGAGGAAGAACTTTGGACCACTGCAAACTGTTTAAAATGAACTAGTTGTGTTTTTCATGTTTTAAAACAATACGGAAAAATCTTTAAAGTGCATTTAACCAGATTGTATTGATTCATTTGAGTCAAATTTATTAACAGAAAATAACATTGACCTACTTCAATGCCATAGCACAGGGGTCACAAATTTTGAATTTGAAATGCCATTGACTTTCTCACTTTGAATTTTTTAACTCTGAAAAAAACATGTTTGAATAATTTGTATTCTGAATTTTAGTTGCTGAAATTTTAAATATAAATTTTCAAAATGTTTAACATTCAATATATATATATAACAAAATTACCTTTTAAATATTCAGCACAAATATTTTCAAGCCTCAAATTCAAGAGTCAAAATTCAGAGTGTAAAATCTGCAGTGAAAAAAATTTGCAGCAAAGATCCAAGACGCCAAGGCCTAAACAATCAATCCAAAGTGATCGGATCTAACTTAGTAACAAACAGGAAATGGTGCAGTGAAGCGATCTGATTGGTCAGAATTTGCCTCATACAAACCTCATCTCTTTTATTTGTTAAGTGTAAACCCCGCCCACAGATGAGAACTATTAGGAAACAGCCTCTGTCCTCCTCACTCACACAGGATCGATTACTTCTGCCTTGGCATCTTGGCTCTTGGCTGTGAAATTTTTCACAGCAAATTTTGCACTCTGAATTTTGACTGTTGAATTTGAGGGCTTGAAAATATTTGTGCTGAATATTTAAACGGTGAATTTTTATTTTGAATTTGAAACATATTGAAAATGTATACTTCAAATCAAAATCTAATGGAACAAATTATTTTCCAAACTCTCCACCCCCTTCCAAGTAGTTCACCAAGGGATTTCTGATTTACATGTATGTAAAATTTGATTAATTAAATGCATATTACCATTGTACATGTGTCATATTGATGCCTAACTTTGTACACTAATAAAAGGATAATGGTGTGTTTTATACTGTACTTCATCTAAGGCTTGCCATGGCTCTTATATTTGCTCAGTTTCTTGTCCCGCAAAATTTAGTAGCTCTCTGGCATTTTTGTTTTGTAGAGGTAGCTCACTGGAGGAAAAAGTTTGGAGACCCCTGCCTTGGCATAAGTTCATGTTGATTCTCATGCTGTGGTCAGGAGGGCAACCAGTAGGGGGAGACATATCCACGTATGTACTTACACCATCAGCTTCATAAAATCATAGACCTTTTTCTTCACAAAGAGAACATTTTGTGATTTAAATTATTGTCATTGTTCTCTTCTCTTTGTGTGTGTGTGTGTGTGTGTGTGCGTGTGTGTGTGTGTGTGTGTGTGTGTGTGTGTGTGTGTGTGTGTGTGTGTGTGTGCGTGCGTGCGTGCGTGCGTGCGTGTGTGTGTGTGATTAAGTGATTGTATTGAAGAGGTTTTTATGTTTTTATTGCAGCTATGGTTTACTGTGTTACTTATACCATCTGAAACCCAAAGTATGTAACTTTATGGTTTGGTTGTTGTATTACCTCCTTCTGCCGGTTTTCATGGAAATATTCGGGTATAACCTTTCGCTATAATTTTCTACAGTACAACATAAAACATATCTCTCTCCATGGCGATTATGCAGGTGACATGCCTCCTCCATAAAGTTACATACTGTTCCTTTAAGAAACTGAATAAAAACTGGACTAAATAAAAGACGCAGGGAGATTTAGCACTCACAAAATCCATACACTTAAAATATCTATGTACAAATAAACATGATTTTTTTTTTATTTGCTCTTTATTACAGTGCGCCAAACATTACAAATCATAAAAAATATACAACAAAAGTGCACATTATACATAACAATTCAAAAGCAGTTATTCTCAAAACCAAGTGAAGCCTATAAACTGTATCTCTACACAGTCTATGATTAGACTTTGGTTTTGCTGCCGCCTAGTGGTTGGTTAGGCTTATTGCAATGACATAAAAGGCTTTACAACACAGTAGTGAGGAGTACCATAAAATACATAAAGTATTTGTAAGAACTTTGAGTGGAAGTGACATCTTTGGTACATTTTACGTTTAATGATGCACAGAAGTAAGTTTTTTGGCCCTCTGGTTGTTTCCATGGAGATGTTTTATTTCCATCCATCCATCCATACATTTTCTCCTGCTTAATCCGGCTGGGTCGCCGGGGCAGCACGCTGCCCATTACTCTGTGCACCAGACCCAGACCCCTATGAACCCCTCTGCAGGTGGTGAACCCACAGGAGGGAAATGTTTTATTTATAATATATAATATTCTATCAGTATTTTATTGCAGAAAAATTCTTACCGTGAGCGGGGTCGTCTCTCCACAGATCTGACCTGTATCTTTGCCTGGTTGGGTCACCTGCTTGAACCCACAGAGATGGTTTAATGTCATGCTGGGGAACATTCAAAGCAAGCTAGAGCATTTTCATAGAGACATGCAGATGGTGCACCCTCCACCAGAAAAGTTACATAGTGTGCCTTTAAGTTACTTTAATCCCTAAAGTGGCATTATGGGTTTAGACCGAGAGGCCACTCTGTATGTTTCCATGAACACCAAAAATCTGATCATTATTTGATTTCTGAGAAAAGGTGAAAGAGCTATTTTAAAAATTCAACACAAAATCCATTGATTAAAGGTGCAGTATGTAACTTTTCTGGTGGAGTCAGTGGTTCAGGCCAGCGATATAAAAGAATGAGAACTTTGCTCAGTTTCTTGAAACGGGTGCATTGGAAGAGAGGAAGCAGCCCAAAAGAAGAATCCCACACATCGTTCTACTTGCAAATTGTGAATTTAATTAGGACATCAGCAATGTTTCAGCACTAGGCCTTCATCAGGCAAAACATTTTTGAGTGATTCTTCTCTGTTCTGGTGTTGCTTGTCTCCATGGAAATAAACATATCTATGAACAATAAAAACTCCTGCAATAAATAAAATGAAAGATCAATAGGTTTAATGCCCTACTGTGGAACATTCTAGACAAAGTAATAACATCTCCATAGAAACAAGCAAGTGGTGACCCCCTACCAGAAATAGAGCACACAGTGCAGCTTTAACTTTAACCAGGTGTTTTTTTGCTGATCAGATTTCTCTTGTGCGTTTAAACGCACACCAACAATAAGGACTGCACAATATGCGACAAAGATGCAATATTCAATTCAATTTAATTATGTTTTGTTTTGCGATAACGAGATTATTGCGATATTTTCATATACTTTTGGCACAGTAAGTTCAGTTAAATTACAACAACAAAAAAGATACTAGAGTTGAGGGGGGTTAAGTGTATTGCCCAAGGACACAACGACAGCATTCATCTGTGGGCCAGTAGATCTGACCGCTCAACCGATGAAGTTTTTTATTTATTTATTTTTTTTATGTTGTGAGTGGGATTCAAACCCACAACCTTGGGATGAGTGGACAAACACTACCAACTGAGCTACTGTCGACACTAATTTTACTTTCCTAAAAATGGTAAATTACTGTAAAATGGAGAAGTTTGTGTTATAATTTATTTTCTTGTGATACGGATTATTGCATCAAACAACACTGCAGTATTGATATTTTTGCAATATACTGTGCAGCTCTTCCAAGAATCAGATCTTTTGGGTTGTCTCAGTGTGATCTGACTGGCCTCTTCACTCTTTTGGCCTGCAATCCTAGACCAAGTGCGCCCCCTGCATGTTCCGCAGGGCGGTGTACCTGACCGTGGTTGGCGAGGAGGAGGAGGAAGAGGTGGAGGAAGAGGTGGAGATGTGGGCGGCCGATCTCCTCTTCAGCTCTCTGGAGATCTGGAGCCAGGAGAGAGGGTAGCAGCAGCAGCCCAGCACACAGTCACTCCATACACTGCCCTGAGGAGAGGAGGAGAGGAGGAGGAGGAGAGAAGAAAGAGGTGTGGAGAGGAGGAGAGGAGAAGAGCAGGGGAGGAGAGAGAGGAGGGGGGAATTGAGCAGAAGAGGAAAGGAGAGGAGCGAGGAGGAGGAGGGGGGAGGGGAGAGAGAAGGAGGAGAGGGAAGACAAGAAGAAGAGGAAAGGAGACGAGGAGATTGGGTAGGAGGAGAGAGGAGAGGTGGAGGGGGAGGAGAGAAAGGAGAGGTGGAGAGGAGGAGAGAAAGGAGAGGAGATAAAGGAGAGGAGGAGATTGGGGAGGAGGAGAGACAAGAGAGGAGGAGAGAGAGGAGAGGAGGAGAGAGAGGTCAGGTATGGGGAGTGGGCACAGGGATGGATTTGCATAGAGGATACAAATCACACAGTGTGAAACAATAGGCTCATTTCTTATCTTGGTTTAATTCTAAAGTACATACACTAACACTCAAAAGTGTGGACTCACCTTCTCACCTTCACTTCCGTCAGTCTGCCCCAGGGCAGTTGTGGCTACAATAGTAGCTTACCACCACCGAGTGTGGAGTGAATGAATAATGATCTGTAAAGCGTCTTTGAGTGTCCAGAAAAGTGCTATATAAAACTGATGCATTATTATTATTATTATTATTATTATTATTATTATTATTATTATTTCTCATTCAGTCTGTGTTTTCTTTGTGTTTGCTACTTTCTACATTTTACATACATACAGAAGACGACAAATATATGCCAAATGTATGGAATTATGTTGCAAAGGAAAAAATCAACTAAATTTTTTTTTATATTTTGTATTCAAATCCTCAAAGTCTCCAGCCTTTGCTTTGTCGACAGCACTGCAAACTTTTGACCTTTTCTCCGTGATTTTGAAGTCTCCTGAAAAGGTTTCCACAGCTGTGCCTTGTCAGGGTCAAGAAATGCATGATACATTTTTTTTAATGTATCTGTTTGGAGTTATTTTGAGTTTATTTTTTGTATACTATATTCCATATTTGCCATTCACAGTTTTGAAAAAGTGTGCCCAAACTTTTCACTGGTGATGTAGTTGTGGACTCACAACAAATCAAAGTGTATATGACAGGTGTTCATGTTTTTTTGTAGTACGTGTGGTAAATATCACATTTTACATCAGTTAAGGGACAGTTTGTGGAAAAAAACTGAGAAGACAAGTACAAAAGTTCAGGAAGTAGTGGTGAGTTCTAAAACACCTAACCTGTTATAGTTATTTCCTTCTCATTCACCCTCTCACAGTTGTATTTGGAGTGATTTGTGCATGTTTGAGTAAAATTTAACCACTTATTTTCAAGATGCCATTTTGCCGATCAACTGCTGTTTTCACCACCACTGGTACACGTCCACTGTGACATACTGTACTTCGTCCTTGCTCCACCGGAACAAAATTAGAGTCTATCTTTAAGTCTATTTCTAAATTATTATTTTTTTTAGCCATTATCTATTATCTTGTTTTATTGCATGTTCCATTTTCCTGCTGTTCTTGAACTGTGCGTTGCAACACTGGAATTTCCCCACTGTGGGACTAATAAAGGCATATCTTATCTTATCTTATCCTCCAATTTTATTTTCTAATCTGTGATACATGTAGAACCCGCCAACGTCGCGTAGTCATTTTGGCACAAATGAAAAAAAGAAATCTGCTACTCGCCATCTTGATGTGCAGCTATTCATAGAAGGGGCCAACTCAGTTTTCTAAGAAACAAGTCTGTTGGAAGTCAGCATCATTTTAGATGAATATTGAGATTTAAAATGTCCAAATGATAACATAATGATCCAAGAGTGGCAAAAATTATAACTAAAGAGCAGAAACAAGCATAATATGGTCTTCTTTCAACAAATAACTTCAATACTATCATGTTTTCACAAGTTCTGAGCTGTTACATTCCAGCTTATGAAGTGTTTGAAGCTCCTTTACATCTTTTCGTGACAGTGGATGTAGACCAGCTCCTGCCCGTCTTCTCTTGGCCTGTCCTGTGAATCAATGTGGGAGGATGACAACAACAGCCAAACATATCTGCAAATATCAAGGCAAGATCCTCTATTTTTGGTGGATTTCATGTTGCAATAGTTTTTAAAGGTCCTATATTACACTAAATGGACTCTCATAAACTTAAAGCCATGTTAGAATGTTGTTACCTCCTCAAAAATGTACGTGAAGTTGTGTTTTGTTTCATTCACAAATGATTTAAATTCAATTCATTTAATCAGTGACAATACAAAACAATATATATATATATTTTTTTTTTTAAAGACAGCCATACCAGTGTCTCCACATATTGAACTGATATCGTATTACACTGAATCTCATATTTGCGAGTGACATTATTATTTCATTGTCTGATTTGTTCAGTCTGCAAATAAAACTGTAAATTAAAGTTCTTAGTACAGCTTTGTGAGTGTTCACTCGTGCAGTAACAAACATCTCAGTTGTTCTCGTCCATCGTGGCCTCCTCAAAAGCTCCCTCAAAGCATCAGTGTAGTCCACCTGCAGTCTTTGCAAACTGTCTTTTGTGTAATTAATCCAAAGCATGCCTGAGTAACTCTTTATTATTAGTCTGTCTACATGTCCAAAGCTCAAATGCTATTTTCCACCCTGTGATGTAATGAAGCGGTAGTTTAACTTAACAGCTCCTTTTACCTTTTACTTCAGTAGAAATTGGCAAATCAACCAAATGTTTTTAGTAAAGGTGTATGGAGTTTAAAAAAGCACTTCCTGTATTACCACATGACATCACAAAGCGGAGTGTTTTGAACCAAATCTGCAGGGTTTGTGTGTTAAATTGTGTGAATGAAATAAAACTCAACTTCAGGTCTGTTTTATTATTATAACATAGATCAGAAAAAGGTGTAATATGGGTCCTTTAATCTTCCTCATCATCGGAGTTTGCTCTTGTGTGCGTTCGTTGGGCATTAAAAGTATGTAGCGTGGCACCAAACAGTAGACTGTCAGATTTTGTCATATTTGGCTAGATGACAAAATGAAGATAACCATCCCAGGGAAAAACAAAAAAAACCACAAGTCTGCACGCACACTGAAATGAATATGTGGACTGTTGTCATGGTAACATACTGCCATGTAAAAATGCATTGCCCGTTGACATGCAAGGTTGAGTTTTCCGTTGGTGTTTTGCAGCTACACGGAAGTAGGGTATTAGTGGTGTAGTGTTAGCATGCTAGTTGTTGTTAGCAATTCCTCTCCTGTCATTTTCACTCTGGTCTCTAAAAACACTTTATTGTGTGTTCAGATTTACACATACACAACACTAAAATTAGGACTAAATTAGGCACAGAGAGTGAGGAAGCCTGTGTGAACCAAACAAAATGTCTACAGTTATTTTGTAGTGTCAGAGGCTCATTGGGAGAACTGTGACTGTAATTGGACACAATTAACAATACCACTTTGTTCATTTTAAAGAGGAGGTATCATGCAAAATTGACATTTTGGAGTGTTCTCCCATGTTATAATGTTCCCTCACGAAAAACATGCCTGAAGAGGATTTAGATGTCATCCATGCATGTTTGAGTAATCTAGAGATACAGTGTTTTGCAGATACTAATCGAACCTTCCTTACGGTGAGCTGTACGAGCTTGTAAAAGGCTCAGTCCAAGATTTTTCATAAATAAGCAAAAGCATGATACAAAAGAATACACTACAACTTCACAAACCTGATTATCGTGCATCCTGCTAACGATGGTGTTGAGAATGTGCTCTGAAGGGGGAGTGACTTAGCACAGAGCGTGACTTAGCATTATCTTCTGTTCCTGTCTTCATTTTTTTGGAAGCACTGGTGTACTAGGTACATTTTATGCTGTTTTTGGAGATCAAATCGCCTAAATCTAAGTTTCTGTGGGCCTCTGCGATTTCTAGTAGTGACATCACACAGGACTGTACTGATTACAGCCGGGTGTACGGTGTAGGGGCGGAGTGTGGATACCTGTTACACCAATCACACTGTGCCTTAGACCAGACCCCTCCCCTACTCTCTCCTCACTTACCCCTTTAGTCCTTCAGACACTCGGACACGCTTCCTTTGCTCTCGTCACTCTCCTTTCAGAGCACTATCACAACACAATCAGCGTGCATCCCACTAATGAAACTACTGCACATCACATCAGGTTTGTCAAGTTGCTGTGTTCAGTTTTGTATCATGTTTTTGTATATGTACGGCATATAGTCGTGTGGGAGCATGGGTGATGTAAGCTTGTGGGCGGAGCCTTGTACAGTGTAACACATTGTAGTCTCGGCGGACTGACTGCAATAGGTAAATGATCAGAAATAGATTCGATAAGGAGCCATAAGGTAAGTGAATGAAAAGTGGACACAAATAAAGTTGGTAATATGAAAGATTCTTTTATATTATTAGTTTTCTATGTTTATAGGTTTGCAATAATAATTATAGTCTTATAGTATATTTTTCATAGACAGGTATGTATTATAAATAGTACGGATATATAGTATATTAAACAGAGCAAAACAAAACAAAACAAAAAAAACTTCAGTTCAGTTCAATGCAAGTGAGTCCTGTGAGATCATATACAGTAATGTCCATTACTGTATATATACAGTATATATAGTACAGTATATAGTCCATGTAAGTATGAACAAGCAGTCGTTCAGACTGAGATTCAAAGTTCTTAGAGTTAGGTTTTAGATCCAGCAAGACAGGAAACAGTTTGATCTTCTACCACAAGGTGGTGTTTTCTTAGCTCGCCATCACAGACTCACAGATAAAGTACTGTCACAAAGAGAGGGGGAAAAAACCTGACCTGCACAAGGTCAAAAGAAAACCAAATGATAAATTAGCTTATAGGCTAGAAACTAAATCATCACAACTGTATTTACAGTTAGTGAGAACTGCAATATGAACAAGACCATTAATAAATTGTCATCATTTTGAAAACATTACTTCCATATATCAAACTAACTCCTTTAAGTTAACTAGCTTTAAGGCTAATCATTCAACTATATAAAAATGCATTGATATATAAACTATAGTTGTGCAACAAAATACCAATGTAGCTACATTCAATGAAATAGTTGGTTTTGAACTGTGATCTAATAAAAAAGAAAAACAAGTGCAAATTACATAAATTAGGGTGTCCTTTAATTGCTAAAGGTTTGGCCTTTAATTCGGCAATGATAGAAATTAAACTTTTGTGCGTATTTAATCAATACAAACGTAAATAAGTCACTTGCGGCACCTGCTAGTTTAATTGCTAATAAAGTTAGCAGAGTTAACTATTAGCTCTACAGGGCTTTAAATCACGTTTCAAACTCAAATGAACAGTGGTTTTAAACAGTATAACTCAACGGAGCAGCAGAGTAGAACTGGATATTAGGACCAGCGATCAACGAGCACGCCAACTCCAGAGCACAACCAGCACAACCAGCACGACAGCCACAGTGAGCAGCAGCAGCAGGGAGCATCAGTGCAGGAAGTGCGAGATGCACTCTGGGTAATGTCATTTGGGCTCAGTGGCGCAGTAACAGGGGGTGGGCACTTTAGGTCACATGGGTTATAACAGACTCTTACAGCTAACTGTAAGGGGGTTTAACTTCTTGGGTTCTTTTTTAAGACAATACAGTAACGTGTATTTACCTTGTTGACATGTTTCGGCTGCTGCTGCTGCATCTTCAGAACTGTCACCGGTGTTGGTGGTGACGTGTCGTATATCAGCTGTTGTTACTTTCTGTAGGCGTGGTCAGCTGTGGTCAGCCTGATTGACCTGGCAGGTCGCCCAGACTGACCTCGCCTCCCGTCGCCCAGTACTCTCTGGATGAGGGTGTCCCAGGTGTGTGAAAGGAGGAACGCTCCATCATCACGGTTAATTCTGTCCGTGCCTCATTTCCTGATTTCACTGTCCTCCCTGATCCAGCGTTTGAACTTGTTGTTTTCCGATCCGATGACCCGTGCCCCATCCCAATCCATAATGTGGTTATTTCTTATACAGTTGTCTGATATGGCAGATTTTAGGTTTTCCTGCCCTGATGTTTTCTTTTCACATTCCTTTTGGTGTTCCTTTTTTCGGATGTGAAAAGCTCAGCCTGTTTCCCAACGTACAATTTATTGCATGATTTGCATTGGATTTCGTAAATGGCGTTGCATTTTTGTTCTTGTGGGATTTTATCTGGACAGCATTAACCGTGATGATGGAGCGTTCGTCCTTTCACACACCTGGGACACCCTCCTCCAGAGAGCACTGGGCGATGGGAGGCGTGGTCAGTCTGAGCGACCTGCCAGGTCCATCAGGCTGACCACACCTACAGGAAGTAGCAACAGCTGACCACGCCTACAGGAAGTAACAACAGCTGACCACGCCTACAGGAAGTAACAACAGCTGATATAGAGAGGCTGCAGTCATGTGACCCACTGTGTTTTGGCCGCCATATTCACGGTCTAGCTGCTAGTAACTCTATCATGGCGAACATAGCAAGTGCCAGTAAATAAATCAATACCCAAGATTTAAAAGATTCAATATCTCTGATCCACAATGCCCAAAAGAACACCCATGATCACGCACATGGAAAAACATCTTGATATCTAGATCTAACACATGTACATATATGTATTCATTTGTTTCGATGTGTACCTTGTACGCATAATTATCATAAAGTTTGCTTCTAATCTGTTATAAGAATACATGTATACATGCCTTTCCAAAAACTACATTAATGTGGTAGTGATTACAAGTCACTGACCTCCAACAAAGTGTAGACTACAAAGCCTGCTGTGTTTTGACGGCTGCCAAAGCTGACTTTCTCGTTGCGGTTTACCAGTGTCAGGGTTGTAAATTCCTCGGTTAATTGCTGTTATCCACTTGTCTCGTCACTCAACCTCCACGGGTATTCGGTACAACTGAATCCCCTTGTCTTGATCTCGCTTCTGATTGCAATTTTGTGCACAACACTTTTCCGGCATGATGACAATGATAGAATTTTATAGGTTAAGTGAGGAGTTTGCAAGTAAACTTTACAATGGCGGTCTGGATCACTAGACCGCCGGAAGTGGATCGGGTCAAGGCTGTGACGTCATATGCAGGCTCTCTATACGACACGTAAGATGCAGCAGCAGCAGCCGAAATATGTCAACAAGGTAAATACACGTTACTGTATTGAACCCAAGAAAGTACATTAAACCCATAAAGTACAAAAGAAGACAAAATGAACATATTATATATCTTAATCTTTTTGCATGCTCTTACTTTATTCAAATAATGATACTTTATTATTATTATTATTATTATTATTATTATTATTATTATTATTATTATTCAGTGTTCTATGTTGCACCTTATCACCAAAGCAAGTTCCTAGTCTGTGAATTGTGTTCACTGACAATGGCAATAAAAGCTTTTCTGATTCTGATTCTGATCTTTGGTGTAAGGAGGTTTGAATAGGGCCCAGGAGAGATTGCTAGATTACTCAAACATGCATGGATGACATCTAATACCTCATCAGGCATGTTTTTGTTATAACATGGTAGAAAGCTCCAAAAAAGTTGATTTTGCATAATACCCCCTCTTTAAACAATTAACATTTTCGTCACTCAGATCAGTACTTCCAGATTACACTGTCTGTTGCACATGCCCCCTCTGCTCTTGTTCTCTCTGTGCTCATTGTTGTTGTGCTCTGGCTGTATTGTCAACACAGCGTGCCCACTCCGCCCACAGTCAAATCCAGCTTTATCCATCCACCGCCTTCTCTCGCCGTGGCACAGATCCAACGCCCGCCTCTCCTTCGCCAATCTCCCAGAACGCACCAGGGCTTATCACGACCGCGCCAGGAGACCATCACATGCAGATATCACAACATATTTCCCATGGGAGTTTGGGTAATGCTTTTTTGCATCTCGACGGTTAAGAGGTAATATTAATGTGAAAATGGTACAAGTGTGAGTTGTTAATATCTACGATCACGAAAGGGTAAATTGAGATAGAGATGAGTTATTCTAGACAAGGAAGATTTAAAGGGGCCCTATGTAAGAGTTAGAGTTAAAATTTCATAAGCATGACCTAACTGTTTTTCTAGATATGTTCAGTGTCTCCATATATGCAGGTTTAGACAAGAACTCCACCCAAGGGACCCTACCCCCCAGACCTCCACCAGGATGCACCTCCACTACTACTACAGCGTCTCATGAAATGTAACTCAGCAGCACTTAACTCCTTTTTAGTCAAATCCAAACTAAATACATGAAAAAAATAAATAAATAAAAATCCACGATCCTATGTTGCAAGATCTTGTGGCACGAGATTTTGTCCTCTCCGTTCTAACGTTATATTAAAAACTACAGGCAGGAAACAGTGGACTTCTGCACTCACCCTAACCCCAATTTAAATGGGTCAATTCATATTTTATAAACAACTTCATTACTATTAATTATTTAATTTAGGGTGACCAGATTTTCAAAATCAGACAGACAGTGTTGGCCCATGACACCCTCAGCTCCTGAACCTGAGCCTGGACTCAGAGCAGAGCCCCTGTGCACAGCCGGGCTCTACTGTCTGCAGCTTCATACCATACAGATGTTGTCTTAGGGCAAGACCATCCATCTTGCACATGTATAACGTGGTGTGGGAGTGAGTGATTGGTGTTTGTATGAGATTGGCAGCTTTGATTTTCTCATTCTATACAGTTGGATAGTTAGGAATTTAGTTTACTACCAACAAATCAAACACATGGCTACTACTGTAATAAAATTGTTAAATGAGTGTGTAAAAATTGAAAAATTGTTATGCACTCAGCCCATTGATGATTAACAGTGAGTCAGTATAGTCACATTTTCTTTGTTTTGGTAATTTTTAAGCAGTTTTCTGTATTTTACCTAAACAATGACAATTCATGCCTCTCTTTACTGTTAGCAGATATCAAATTGGTCAAAAATAGGGACTTTTCTTGTATAAAACTGGGACAAATCAATGGTTTTGGGTAAAAACTGGGACTGTCCGGGGTAAATAGGGACATCTAGTTACCCTAATATAATTGTAATATATTTATTACATATTTCTATTTTATTTTATTTTGACTTATACATATACATTTATATAATTATGTCTTATTTTACACCAGTCTCTTGCTATTTTGCTACTTATTTTTCCTGTTTTGTTATTATAATATACTGTGATGTGTGAGCTACTGTGTCTAAGTCATTTCCCTTGTTGATCATTAAAATTTGTCTAAGTCTTTCATTTAAATCATCTTTGTTTTCATATCTCAAAACTCCTTGTTTATGTTTTTAGTTTGTCTTTTATATTTTTCAGTTTGTTCTATTATTATTTTTCCATTTGTTTATATCATGGTTACATAATGTATACTCTATTTTTTTATAAATCAGGTACTGTTGCAGGAGTTGGAGGAGGGCATGAGGGAGCAAGTCTGTGTGTGTGTGTGTGTGTGTGTGTGTGTGTGTGTGTGTGTGTGTGTGTGTGTGGGTGTGTGTGTGTGTGTGTGTGTGCGTGTGTGTGTGTGTGTGTGTGTGTGTGTGTGTGCGTGCGTGCGTGCGTGTGTGTGTGTGTGTATGTTTTGTAATGTAAACCTGTAAGTATTGTATTCTGTCTATTGTATTGTATTGCATTGTATTGGGTATTACAAATGTTTTGTGTTTTTTTGACCCCCTCGAAAACGAGATGGCATATCTCAATAGGCATTTCAATAAAATAAATTAAATACAAAATAAAATAATAAAGTCTAATTACACTTTTCTATCAGGTATAAAAGGGCCCAAGCAAGCACTTTAAATATATGTATTTATTTGGTTTATTTAGCAGGGACAGTATACATTAATCACCAATAGATTTCAGTTCTAGTTTGAAATGATGCGATTTTGATCTAGTATATATACGATTAATTTGCGATTAATTGCAAGTTAACTATGACATTCATGAGATTAATAGTGATCAAATATTTTAATCGACTGACAGCACTAATATATACCTCTCTCTTGGTCTACAGTAATCAGCCAGAGTTGCGCACTATGCCAAACTAAACCGATATAGGCCCTATTCACGGAGCCGCCTGGATAGTTCTAGTTCTCTCAAAAACTGTGGAGCCGCACTTCCTGCTCCTGTGTATTGGGAATCACTCAAATCATGCTAAAATAAATCTATGGGCTATTTAAATATTAGACAGAGGACATCAGGTTACACATGGATAATCACAGACAGTGTGTTAAGACCTTTACAACAATGTACATTTATAGAATTGTGCCTATTTGACTCCTGTCTCTTGCTATCTTTTTTGCTTATTTAGAATTTATTATTACCATTTATATTTTTTACTCTTTGTTATTATATTATATTGTGATGAGTGAGCTACTGTGTCCAAATAATTTCCCTTGTGGATCAGTAAAGTTTGTCTAAGTCTAAAGTAAATACTTCCCCGGAGGAAGCTTCTGTGTGTGTAAAATAGGTGTTTGTGTCTAAAAGCTAATGTTAATGCTAACCTAATCTATATCTCAAAATAGAACACCAAACAACTTTATGAAAATACATCTAATGACAAGTCATTTGTTTTTCTGTGACAGGCCATTCAGATTGTAGCACTATTTTAATATTACTAATTCATTTGAATTTCAGTTAGCATTAGCTTCGAGACACAATGACCTACTTTTACACCATGGATCTATAATAAAAACTGGATAAGCCCCTCCCTCTCTGTCTCGGCTCCAGACCAACTAGTGGCTGCTCCAGGTATTGCAGCTCTTGGGATCTTCAGCTCATAACGAATTCTCCCATAGAGCACAATGCATTTTGGGTGGGAGGAGCTAGCCTGTATTGAGGATGTAAATGTGGTAGAGAAAATTATTTTTGGGCCATCATGCACCAACGACCACAGGCCAATGAAAACAATATGACACCATCTTGGGTTCACCTTCAGATTTTATTATAGTTCTATGTTCTATGCACACTGAAGCTTCCTCTGGTGGCTTACATCGTAGCAAAGGTCTGAACACGGTGTCTGTGATTATAAATCTGTAACCTGCTGTCCTCTGTCTGATATTTAAATATAGATTTATTTTAGCACAACTTTGGGAATTGGCTAATTCCCAATGTACAAGACTGGAGCAGGAAGAGCAGCCCTGTAGTTTTTGAAAGAAACAGAACTAGCCAGGCAGCTCCGTGAATGTGGCCTGATGGTCAGACTCCCTCATCAGCTGTAGGTGTAATACCAAATACTGACCACTAATCCAATCCAGTCCACTTTATTTCTATAGCACATTTTATAAACATGACAGTTTCCAAAGTGCTGCACACACGATAAATAAATAAATAAATAAATAAATAAATAAATAAATAAAAGACACAGAGTATCACACAACTCACACGGTGTTAAAAGCCAGAGAGTAAAGGTGGGTCTTAAGACAAGACTTAAAACACTCCACTGTGGGGGCTGTTTGGACATGGGGGGGCAGAGCGTTCTGGAGCTTGGGGCCGGCCACAGAGAAGGCCCTGTTCCCAGTGATTTTAACTCTCGTCTTAGGCACCACGAGCTGGAGCTGGCCCTCGGACCTCAGAACGGCGCGCTCTAATGCATACATGGCATTCCAAATTATTACGCAAATTGTGTTTAAGTGTCATAAAGGTAACTTTTTTTTTTTTGTTTTCCAGTGAAACTCATGGATGGTCTTGTGTCTCAGGCTCATTGGGTCAGTGAAATCATCTCACACACCTGTGCCAATGAGTTTGCCGGTGTGTCCAATTAAAGGAAAAACAACTTAAGAAGGATGTTCCACATTATTAAGCAGAGCACCATTTTCAAGCAATATGGGAAAGAAAAAGGATCTTTCTAGTCCCGAAAAGCATGAAATAGTTGAATACCTTGGTCAGGGTATGAAAACCTTAGATATTTCATGAAAACTTAAGCGTGATCATAGTACTATTACGAGATTTGTAGCTGATTCAGAGCACACACAGATTTGTGCAGATAAAGGCACAATGAGGAAGGTTTCTGCCAGACAAATATCAGGTTAAGAGAGCAGCTGCTAAAATGCCATTACAAAACAGCAAATTGGTATTTGAAGCTGCTGGTGCCTCTGGAGTCCCGCGAACATCAAGGTGTAGGATCCTCCAGAGGCAGTTATGCATAAACCTTCTATTCGGCCACCCTTAAACAAAGCTCATAAGCAGAAACGGCTCCAGTGGCCCAGAAATACATGAAGACTCATTTTCAAACAGTCTTGTTCACTGATGAGTGCCGTGTACCCCTGGATGGTCCAGATGGATGGAGTGGTGGATGGTTGGTGGACAGCCACCATGTCCCACAAGGCTGTGACGTCAGCGAGGAGGTGGTGGAGTCATGTTTTGTGCCGAAATCATGGGGAGAGAGCTGGTCAGCCCCTTTAGGGTCCCTGAAGGTGTGAAAATGACCTCTGTAAAGTATGTGGAGTTTCTGACTGACCACTTTCTTCCATGGTACAAAAAGAAGAACCGTGCTTTCCGTAGTAAAATCATCTTCATGCATGACTATGCACCAGCTCATGCTGCAAGGAACACCTCTGCATCATTGGCTGCTATGGGCATAAAAGAAGAGAAACTCATGGTATGGCCCCATCCTCCCCTGACCTCAACCCTATTGAGAACCTTTCGAGCTCCTCAAGTGAAAGATCTATGAGGGTGGGAGGCAGTTCACATCCAAACAGCAGCTCTGGGAGGCTTTTCTGACATCCTGCAAAGAAATTCAAGTAGAAACTCTCCACAAACTCACAAGGTCAAAGGATGCAAGAACTTCAAATAAAGGGTCCTACGTTAAAATGTACAACTTGGCATGTTAAGATGTTTTGATTGAAAAAGCTTTTGATTTCAGTAATATGCTAATGCTTCTAGGGTGATGGACGAATCCGCCTCCGAGTCCCCAGCCTCTGCTTCCTTCTCAGAAGACGTGACGGCGGGATTGAGGAGATTCTCAAAGTATTCCTTCCACTGTCCGACAACATCCCCAGTCGCGGTCAACAGCTCTCCACCCACACTGTAAACAGTGTTGGTGAAGCACTGCTTCCCTCCCAACCCCGAGTTTTTGCCTCTGCGACCGCCCAGGCTGCAGCACGCTTGTCCCACTGGTACATGTCAGCTGCCTCAGGAGTCCCATGAGCCAACCGATAAGACTCCTTCTTCAGCCTGACAGCATCCCTTACTTCCGGAGTCCACCAGCGGGTTCGGGGATTGCCGCAGCGACAGGCACCACAGACCTTACGACCACAGCTACGAGCAGCCCCATCGACAATAGAGGCCAAGAACAAAGCCCACTCGGACTCTATGTCCCCAGCCTCCCCCCGGAATCTGGGAGAAGCTCTCCCGAAGGTGTGAGTTGAAGGTCCCCATGACAGAGGGCCAAACGTTCCCAACAGACCCTCACTATACGCTTGGACCTGCCAGGTCTTTCCAGCTTCGTCCCCCGCCAGTGGACCCAACTCACAACCAGGTGGTGATCAGTTGACAGCTCTGCCCCTCTCTTCACCCGAGTGTCCAAGACACGCGACCAGAGGTCAGATGACACGACAACAAAGTCGATCATCGACCTCCGGCCTAGGAGGCCTAGCCTGGTGCCACGTGCACTGATGGACACCCTTGTGCTCGAACATGGTGTTCGTTATGAACAAACCGTGGCTAGCACAGAAGTCCAATAACAGAACACCACTCGGGTTCAGATCAGGGAGGCCATTCCTCCCAATCACCCCTCTCAAGGTGTCACTGTCATTGCCCACGTGGGCGTTGAAGTCCCCCAGTAGAACAACGGAGTTCCCGGTCGGTGCACTGTTCAGTACCCCTCCCAGAGACTCCAAGAAGGCTCATGGGAGGACGACCCCACGTCCTTTGTCCATCACCCTGGCTGAAGTCACTGAGGTGGTTGGCAAGCTCCTTGGTGGCAAGGCCCCGGGGGTGGATGAGATCCGTCCCGAGTATCTTAAGTCTCTGGATGTTGTGGGGCTGTCTCGGCTGACACGTCTCTGCAACATCGCGTGGCGGTCAGGGACAGTGCCTCTGGACTGGCAGACCGGGGTGGTGGTCCTTCTGTTAAAGAAGGGGGACCGGAGGGTGTGTTCCAACTACCGGGGAATCACACTCCTCAGCCTCCCCGGTAAGGTCTATTCCAGGGTACTGGAGAGGAGAATCCGACCGATGGTCGAACCTTGGATTCAGGAGGAGCAGTATGGTTTTCGTCACGGCCACGGAACACTGGACCAGCTCTATACTCTCCATCGGGTGCTCGAGGGTTCATGGGAGTTTGCCCAACCAGTCCACATGTGCTTTGTGGATCTGGAGAAGGCATTCGACCGTGTCCCTCGTGGGGTCCTGTGGGGAGTGCTCCGGGAGTATGGGGTCCAGGGCTCTTTGCTAAGGGCTGTTCGGTCCCTGTATGACCAGAGCAGGAGCTGTGTTCACATTGCCGATATTAAGTCGGACCTGTTTCCGGTGCATGTTGGACTCCGCCAGGGCTGCCCTTTGTCACCGGTTCTGTTCATTGTATTTATGGACAGAATTTCTAGGCACAGTCAGGGGCCGGAGGGGATCCGGTCTGGGGACCACAGGATCTCATCTCTGCTGTTTGCAGATGATGTTGTCCTGATGGCTTCATCGAACCGGGACCTCCAACGTGCACTGGGGTGGTTTGCAGCTGAGTGTGAAGCGGCTGGGATGAGGATCAGCTCCTCCAAATCCGAGGCCATGGTTCTCGACCGGAAAAATGTGGCTTGCCCTCTCCGGCTGGGTGGGGAGTCCCTGCCTCAAGTGGAGGAGTTCAAGTATCTCGGGGTCTTGTTCACGAGTGAGGGGAGGATGGAGCATGAGATTGACAGGCGGATCGGTGCAGCATCGGCAGTGATGTGGTCGCTGTACTGGAATACACGGGAGGGGCTCGGAGTAGAGCCGCTGCTCCTCCACGTCGAGAGGATCCAGCTGAGGTGGCTCGGGCATCTGTTCCGGATGCCTCCTGGATGCCTCCCTCGGGAGGTGTTCCGGGCATGTCCCACCGGGAGGAGGCCCCGGGGAAGACCCAGGATACGCTGGAGGGACTATGTCTTCCGGCTGGCCTGGGAACGCCTTGGGGTCCCCCTGGAGGAGCTGGAGGAAGTGTCCAGAGTCAAGGAAGTCTGGGAGTCCCTGCTTAGACTGTTGCCCCCGCGACTCGGCCCCGGATAAGTGGAAGAAAATGGATGGATAGATGGATGGATGGCTAATGCTTCTAATTGAAAAATAAACAAATGACCATTTTCAGTTCTTTACAACAAGAACATGGCTTGAAACTCTGTTGTGCGTAATAATTTAGAACAGTGTATTTTAAGTTTTTATTTTTGAAGAAAAAATACTGTTATCATTGGGAGGTTTGTTCAATAACATCTGAACTGTACTCTAAAGGTTGATGACTTGAAAATTATGATGACTGTCATTTATTTATTTATTTATTTATTTATTCATTTATTTATTTGAAATAGGGACAAAACACATTAATGAACATATACATGATATGTAAATATGTTATCAGATTGTAGCCCAGGGCTAATTTACATCTGCTGTCCCTAGACAGGTTGATGTAATCATAAAGCAAATAGACACAGTAAAAATAATACACCCAGACAGACAATACAATACTACAAATACACAGACATAAAGAGATGGTCAGTCACAAGATCACAGACACAGGTCAACTAAAGGATGTTAGCTTATTTGATCAAAATTGCACGCTGCCCTGTTTAGTTAAGGTGCCAGTGTATAAGTATTGCACACAGCCCACTGCTAAAATTATTACAGTACATTGCACAACCCTAAAAAAGGAAAAGAAAAAGTGCAAGGTGAGATTGCTAAATAACCCGGCTTATAAAGTGCTATTCTACAATGTATTGCATGTGCCCTCAAAGGTAAAATTCCTTAGTATATATTGCATATTGCCCGTAAGTAAAGTATTAAAGTGCTTAATTAATAAATAGTATATTGCACATTGCCCATTGCACATTATAAACTATAGTAAATGATCACACGCCTGTGTTGACCTGAGCCATGTCTTTAAATGGCCTTTAAAAGTAGTGAAGCTGGGGGAGTCTCTAACTGTGGGTGGTAGACTGTTCCACAGAACACTGCCCTTATATGAAAACACATATTGACTGAAAGAGGTTTTTCTGTCAGGCACCTCAGTCACCTCTGGTTGTGGCCCTGGTGGAGCGAGATGTAAGAGTTGACCTGTACCTAATATAGTCATTGAGTGGGGGTGGAGCCAAACCATGTAAAGTCTTATACATCAAACAGGCATTTCTAAATTTAATAAAATTCTGAAAGCTCAATAGATTGTATTTGGAGAGAACATTGCAGCTGTGGTAAAGGGTTTCTTGTCCAATATTTTCAACGCTTTTTTGTAGAGGGACTCTATTGGCTTAAGAATTGTAACACCTGACAAAGACCAACTGGTTATACAATAACTAATGTGAGAGAAAATCATACAATGTAAAAACATCATTGCAGCTTCATTAGTTAATGACCTGCATATTTGATTAAAATTGTATAGATTGTATTTGACTATTCTGGACACCATTTTAACATGGTTTTTGAATGTAAGTGCAGAGTCCAACATTACTCCCAAATATTTGAACTCCTTCACTAATTTTAATTCTTGACTTTTGAAATACACATTTGACCTTTTCTTAGAAAACATACACACAGTTTTTTGTGTGTTTAACAGGAGACAGGACCTGGTGGGCCAATTCTCAACATGTGTTAATGCTGATGAGAGAATTTGAGATACTTCTTCAAAATTTTTCCCACTTGTAAAGAGCACTGCATCGTCTGCATAAAGCTGTATGTCCACATCTTTACAAATGTCAGGAAGGTCATTAATGTAGAGGGAAAATAAAAGGGGGCCCAAAATTGACCCTTGGGGAACCCCTAGTGGGCAATCTTGGAAAGAGGACTTCACCCCATTTACCACAGAACACTGTTTTCTATTGGATAAATATGATTCCATCCATTTTATAGTTTTGTTGGAGAAATTGAAGGAAGACAGTTTTGATAGTAATACATTATGATTCACAACATCAAACGCTTTTCTTAAATCTAAAAAAACTGCTCCTACATATGTTTTTTTTATCCAAATAACCTTTAACCTTTTCTAAGAATGTAGTTATTGCAGATTCAGTGGAGTGTAACGCACGGAAACCAAACTGCATGGGGTGCAAAGGAGATTGGCTGTCATTAATATGTTCAATTAATTTATATTGACAATGTGGCAAAATCAGAGAAAAATATAATTTGCATAATAATTTGGAAAGCAGTGCATGATTGTATGTATTCCCCTCTCTTGGCATATAGTCCTCAGTTACGGTTGCTCACTTTGCCAAATTAAACCTTCCATTAAGTCAAGCATGCAGGGAGCAAGCGGAAATTATTTTTGTTTGTGTTGTATTTAAAACGCATTTAAAACAAACACATACACACCATACAAGTAATAACTGCACATTTTAGGTTTTTTCATCAACGCAATTTTTGCCATTGTATTTTGGCAAATAACCCAGACCCCAGTTTTGCAATAGACACTGGGAACTCAGGCTCAGTTGTGAATGTTATACCTTTTTAAAAAAAAAAAAAAAAAAAAAAAAAAATGGTAAGAGAACAGGCTACATACAATTCCACTAAAAATCCTATATTATTTATTAAAGATGCACTATGTAACTTTTCCAGTCGATAATCTGCCCACCTGCCCACCTGCCTGGGTGTCTACCACACCCGCCTCACCCGCAAGGCTCTCTGCCTTGCGGGTGATCCCACCCACCCATCCAACAGCCTCTTCAGTCTGCTGCCATCAGGAAAGAGACTGAGGAGCCTCCGGGCTAAGACCAGCAGCTTCATCCACCAAGCTGTCAGGATGCTGAACTCTCTCCCTGCCCTCCCTCCCCCCTCAGACGCCCACACTCACCACTTCCCTCTCCCGTTGTTCCTAGATGCAAGTGTCCCAGTCTGGTGAACTTACCTAACCTACCTTACTCTTGTGGAGTTCCTCTCCCACTGCTCCATAGAATTTTTTTAATGCACAACTTTTTTTTTCCCAATACAACTAGAGACACTGCATTGTGTGTTTTACTTATTTGTATTATATACAAACCTATCGTACTTGTTGCTATGTGCATATGTTATGTTTTGTCATCATGTTTATTGTCATGTCTATAAGATGTTAAACGTTCACTGTGGGCCTAGGGAGCGCTGCAATTTCAAATCCTGTGTGTGCTCCTGTACATATGGTTTTTGACAATAAAGCTGACATTGATGTTATTGCTTTGCCTGGAATGTTCCGCAGTATGGCATTTAACTTCTCTGCATTTATTCAATTACATATGTTGCTAAAAAGGCCTTACTGAGAATGGGGTTGCCTCACCACAGATCTGACCTGTAACTTGACCTACCTTTCACCATTGAGGTGTAATTACAGGGGACGCCTCTCCAAATACCTGTAACTTGGCCTGGTGCTATCATCTGCTTGTTTAATGCCATACTGTGGAACATTCCAGGAAACAGGTGGCATAGACCTTCCACCAGAAATCTTTACTATACTAACTATACTAACTTTACTATACTAATTGCCTTTCACATATGCATGGATGGGTTCTTCTGGCCTTTTGTATGTAATCCTATACAAATTGCCAGCAGAAGGCGCAAGGATTCAAGCTGCGGTTAAAGGGCCCATATTAGGCTCTATTTCTGTTTCCTCATCACAAACAGACCTGGACTTGTGTTTTGTTTCATTCACATATGTTTAAGACACAAACCCTACAGATTTAGGATGAGTTCTTCTCTGAAACTAAAAGCACTCTGTTCCACTTTGTGATGTCATGTGGTAATACAGGGAGTGCTCCACTGTGTTTTTAAACTCCATACACCTTCACTGGAATCATTTGGATAATTTCAGAACTTCTTTGAGGCCGTCTGATAGTCCTCCTCCATGGCCTCTCTGAACTCCTCCCAACCCCGAGTTTTTGCCTCTCCATGTGGGTGGAGAGTCCTTGCCTCAAGTGGAGGAGTTCAAGTATCTCGGGGTCTTGTTCACGAGTGAGGGTAGGATGGAGCGTGAGATTGACAGGTGGATTGGTGCAGCATCGGCAGTGATGTGGCTGTATAGGACTGTTGTGGTGAAGAGGGAGCTGAACTGAAAGGCAAAGCTCTCGATTTACCGTCAATCTACATTCTTACCCTCACCTATGGTCATGAGCTTTGGGTAATGACTGAAAGGACAAGATCGTGGATACAAGCAGCCGAAATGAGTTTCCTCCGCCGAGTGGCTGGGTGCTCCCTTAGAGATAGGGTGAGGAGCTCAGTCACATGAGAGGAGCTTGGAGTAGAGCCGTTGCTCCTCCACGTCAAAAGGAGCAGCTGAGGTGGCTCGAGCATCTGTTCCGGATGCCTCCTGGACGCCTCCCTCGGGAGGTGTTCCGGGCATGTCCCACCGGGAGGAGGCCCCGGGGAAGACCCAGGACAGGCTGGAGGGACTATGTCTCGCGGCTGGCCTGGGAACACCTCGGGATCCCCTCGAAGGAGCTGGAGGAAGTGTCTGGGGTGAAGGAAGTTTGGGAGTTCCTGCTTGGACTGTTGCCCCCGCGACCTGGCCCTGGATAAGCCGAAGAAAATGGATGGATGGATAATTTCAGACCTGGAATTGCCAATCAAGATAAAAGGTAGCTGTTAACTTGAAAACTACCACTTCATGACATCACAAGGTGGAACAGGGCATTTTGAGCTTTGGAGATGTAAACAGACTAATAATAAAGGGTTACTTAATCATGTGTGAATGAAACAAAACACAACTCTAGTTGTTTTTTTATGGGGTAACATTATAACATGGTTTAAAGCTCACAGTTATTTTTGCGTAATACAGGACCTTTAAACTTCTTATATTATGAGGCTGTTGTATAGTACAACTCTTATTATCCTGCTTTGAAAATAACATTTATCTTGTTTGACCCATAACACAAAAACGCTGACCAGTGCTGACCGGTGCTGACTCATGCTGGCTCCTCTGTGAGGCCTGATTACCGACCTGATCATTATCTGATTTCTAGACTTCAAAGGTGCATTGTGTAACTTTTCTGGTGGAGGGTCAGTCACCTGCTTGTTTCTATGGATAGGTCACTACTCTGCCTGGAATGTTCCACAGTATGACATTAAACAGCTGTACCTTACATTTATTCAATTACAGGTGGTTTTATAGCTCAAAAATACCTAGAAATGGGAGAAAAGCATTGGATGGACCCTCCACAGGAAAAGTTACATAATGCACCTTTAACATGACTTAAATGGCATGCAAACCACACATTCTGAAAGAGTAAGTAATCAGAAATCACATATCATTTTAGAGACATTGTATCTGAGTCTGTTTCTTATGGAATAAAAAGAGGTCAAGGGTCAAACTTTACTTTGCGAGCACCACATTCCAGGGGAGGCTTAAAGATGCATTGTGTAAATTTTCTGGTGGAGGGTCCATCAAATGCTTTTCTCCATGGAGATGTTAATGCTTTGTCTTGAATGTTTGACACTATGGCATTAAACATTTCTATCTTCATGGAGACCAAACCAGACTAAGTTACAGATCTGACCTGTGGAGAGGCGACCCCGCTCACAGTCAGAATGTCTGTTTTTCTAGGTATTTTTGAGCTGTAAAACCAACTGTAATTGAATAAATATGAGGTAGAGCTGTTTAATGTCATACTGTGGAACATTCCAGGCAGAGCAGTTACATAAGTTACACAGTGCAGCTTTAAAGCTTCCAAATTTTAGATTCTATTACCTAGCTGTGCAGTTTAGTGTGTTGTGGATCTGGTTTCATTCAGAGGCTGATGACGTGAGATGGATCTCCATAGAACAACAGAATTACAATCTTCACCATTAACAACAGGCTTTGTACACAACACCCAGCAACTTCACTGTTAGCGTCACCACTTCCTGTCCAGTTGCATGTCTATAAGGTTTTTGCAATCATGCTAAAATGAATCAATATTTAAAGATAAAGCAGTGAACAGGAAGCTGTGGGTGGATGTCTCTGACAACATGTTAAAAAGTACACACATAAAATGAATACTTGAGCGGAAGATACTTCTGCTTCTGCTTTGAGACGCAGTAAGCTACTTAGCTCGCTGTCGTGCACAGAGCCTATTGTACACTTATTAGGCTCCAAAAAGAACCTTTCAAAACTCTACAAAATCAAATGCTTTTGGGTCTGAAGACATAATTCTTAGTAAAAACACCACGCAAGAAGAATCCTAACAATGGAAAGCTCATAGCGGATAGTCTTCTACAGAGCTGGTCCAGGAAAGCCATCAAAACTGTTGGTGACCTTTACTTCAATAACATGTTTACTGACTTTTGTCGAAAATCTTAACTATATGACTTTAATAAACATATATATATATATATTTTTTTTTTTGGATGATTGAAATTGGATCAAAAAGCCAAACAGAAGAATCCCTTCCAATGAAAATTCCATTTTGAGTTGTGTCTTTTTGATGCCAAACGCACCTCCACAAAAGTCCTCACAGCTATAGTTTATATTTCAATAAGGTTCATTTGGCCTTCCTATAATTTATATTATTAAGGGTTTTTTTTCAGACCAAGAGTTTGTTTTCATCCCTGACAGTTTCGACTGCTCACTAGCGGTCTTCCTCAGAATCGTCAAAGCACCATCACGTGACCACTCTGAGGAAGACTACTATTGAGCAGTAGAAACTGTCAGGGATGGAAACAAACTCTTGGTCTGAAAAAAGAACCTAATAACATCTATAGTTTATAAAAAAAGTGAGTTATAAAACCAGTTTATTTCAAGTACCCAATTATGGTAAAATGGGAATTCGATTTAGGGTGAGCTTACACAGACAAAGATTGGAATACGTTATTGAACTTTGCTCAAACAAAATGAGTCTCTACCAAACACAGACAAATCCAATTCAACGTCAGTTTTCAAGAGATGAAACAGACCACGAGATTAGGTCCACGAAAATGAGACAAGATGAGATTTTGGCATAATTTGTAATAAATAAGTAGTGCAATCCATTTCACATTTTTTACCTTAGTGGTCATTGTAGTACTGCTTTTTGGAACTACAGCTTATCAAATTGTATAACTCACCAGCTCTTGACTCTTTTTTATCTAAACCAATAATAAAAAACTCACGCAATTTTTCTCACATGTGCACGATCTTGTGGCAATTTTGTCTCGTGAGATCTTGTGGCACGAGATCTTGTCCCATCCCTAATGTCTACCTCACACTGCTAAAACTCATATCTAGCCAAGTTATAATGACTTGAGTAAATTTCACTTGACAACTAAAATGATTTACCAGTGGAACAAGACTTTTTGTGCTTAAAATATGAAAACACATCTGGCCACACTTAAGATAAGAAAAACAACAACTCTTTGCACTTTAAATAAGAAACTAAATCTGATGTTGCTTGAATTAAGAAAAACACTCTCATTCCATTGGTAGATCAAGTTGAATCTGCTCAAATAAAGTCAAATGTTCTTAGTTTAAGTCATTTGTCTTATTTGCCTGCTACCCCTAATCAGACAAACTGAACTAACAAACTGTTGTCCTACTGCTATCCAGAAAAGATCTCCCACTCTGTTAGAGGAAGTTTTATTGTTTGTTTAATTTTCGTTCTTATTTTTGTATAATGTGATCTTTATCTGGTCTTAAAAACATGAAAAATGGTTTGCAGTGGTCCAAAGTTCTTCCTCACTTACCTTATGCATTCTGAGCATTCTAATTATTCACCGTGAGGAGTTTATAAGCACTTTTTCACAACTTTCAGAGGCCAGAGCAGAGGCTCGACGTTTTGCAGGTGTAGTCCTGATTCAGTCCTGGTTTAGTGCCTGTTTAGTCCTGGTTTAGTTCTGGTTCAGTCCAGGTTCAATCTCAGTTTAGTCTTGTTTTTTTTGTTTTTTCCCCCCCCCATTGTAGTCCTGGTTTAGTCCTGGTTCATTTCTGGTTTACCCCTGGTTTATTCCTGACTCCTGCTTTACTCCTTGTTCAGTCCTGGTGTAGTCCTGGTTCAGTCCTGGTTTAGTCCTGGTTTTGTCCCTGTTTAGTCCTGAATTAGTTCTGGTTCAGTCCCAGTTCAATCCCAGTTTAATCCTGATGTAGTCCTAACTTAGTCCTGGTTTATATCTGCTCAGTCCTGGTTTAGTCCCTGCTTAATCCTGGTTTAGTCCTGGTTTACTCCTTGTTTAATCCTCGTTCAGTCCTGGTTTAGTCCCTGTTTACTCCTGGTTTAGTCCTGGTTCAGTCCCGGTGTAGTCCTGGTGGTGGGGGTACCTTGATGCCGTATCTCTCCCGGACTGAAGCCCTCATGGCCAGGGAGGCGGGGGGGACACAGCCCAGACAGTCCAGCAGGGGCAGGCAGGGACACACCCCCAGAGCATGTGTCACCCTGCAGGTGAACACCGGGAGGCAGCACAGAGCACAGCAACCTGCACATACACATACATATAGTACAAACTTACAAATTAATATAGTGTATTAAAGGAGACATATTATGCAAAATAAAGGCCCTGTACCATTTCTGCTGTATTTGAGCAAAACTGATCTTGCCCCAGAACTGATAAACACTGAACGCCAGAGCTATAGCTCTATGTAATATGTTGAATTGATCCAATTTTCTTTTGTGTCTTTGTCTCAGATATGTTCTTTTGGACAACATGTTTGGATTGTGTTGAACTGAATGAAAAACATTAATACATAAGAAAATAAAGAACATGTAGTAATGAGTGTGTGTGTAGTTCCGGTATACATTATGGTTTAGTTCCTGTTTACTCCCGGTTAAGCCCTGGTTTAGTCCTGGTTTAGCCCTAGTTTAGTCTTGTTAGTTCGTTTTTCTGATTGAGTCCTGGTTTAGTTCTAATTCTGATTTAGTTCTGGAATAGTTCTGGACACTTTGTGGATTCTGCTCCATCAAATGGTGTCATGGCAACATAAAAGATGTCTGCTAAATGAACACAATTTGTTGGTGTATACTACATGAACAAAATGTGTGTAAAGTCCACAGTGTTTTTGTGCAGAGCCAACATGAGTGAAAATGAGCGTTTGAGTGGAAGTGGGTCTAAAGTCAAATCCAGCGTGAGGGCAGACAGACATGAGCTCATGTGGGGCTCTGTTCCCCAGGGCCATGGTCCTGCACAAACAGATCATTTAACACTATTATGGACTGTACTGTACATGAAGGATTCTGCAACTGGAAATCATCAGACTCACTTATACTATTATACTGTTTTAGATTAATATTGCCGTATACAGTGAATAAACTATTACCTACATGTGGCACAGATAATAACTAAATGCTTTAAACTCTGAATGTATGACTCACAGTCTCCCATGTCCTTGTAGCATTCACACAGGCCAGTGCTCCACTCTCCAGACTCCTGCACCCTGCTCACCGGCTGCACCTGCACCACCCGACTCGACATCTTGGAGCTGTCCATTCAAAAGATGTTGGAGTTAAAAAAAAAACATAAATCACAACATAAATCTCCATGGAGACAAGCAGGTGGTGGATTCATCACCAGAAAAGTTACATAATCAACCTTTAACAATTTAGTTAAAAATTCTGCAGTCAAAGGTTAAGCCAGACTTAGAAATTCCAGAATACACTACTTAATGTTTAGCCATGCACCAAAACCCAAACACCACCTCAAAGAGTTTCAGTGTTTTCACAACTTTCAGAGGCCAGACCTGACTTTTGCTTTCACTGTCTTGCTAACAATAACTAGCATGCTAACACGCACTCCCTTATCATTCTTAGACAAAGACTTATTTTGACCTTAAGAGCTGCTTATACAATTTATCTATACCAGGGGCAGACAGGTTTTGCTGAAATACTTGGTAAACATGGGTACAGCTCCTTTAATAATCTTCTAACTGAAAAAGTCTGCCAATAATCAAATTTTTTCAGATAGTAGTAGTTTTATCCTTTACTTTAGGTTTAGTCCTGGTTCGTGGTTAAGGAAGGGCCCATATTGAACTACTTTCTAATCTGTGTTCTAATGTCGTTTCCTCACAGACCTGGAGTTGTGTTTTGTTTTATTCACACATGTTTAACACACAAACCCTGCAGATTTAGACTGAGTTCTTCTCTCAAATTGAAAACACTCTGCTCCACCTTGTGATGTCATGTGGTAATACAGCAAGTGCTCCACTGTGTTCTTAAACTCCACTTTACTAGAATCATTTGGATAATTTAACACCAGAAATGGTGTTAAATTTGGTTTAATCCAGGTTTAGTAATCCTGGTTTAGTTCATGGTTTAGTCCATTTTAGTCCTGGTTTAGTTCTGGTCTAGTTGGGGTTTAGTCTAGATTTATTTCATCTTAGTCTTGGTTTAGTAGTCCTTATTGGTTTATTCCTCGTTTGGACAAGCAGGTGGTGAACCCATCACCAGAAATGTTACATAATACCTTTAAGAATTTAGATTAAGGCAAGACACTGCAGGTAAAATTTAGAGATATCAATGTGAAACTTCATCTGTACTTTACTCAAATAAATGTAAGAAAAATATGTAATACAGGTTTTTCATCATGTAATGTTTTTATATAAAAATATGTAATTTTATGCCAATATTGACAATTTTTGAGACATTTAAAACAGAAACATGAAAAAAAGGTTTTAATATTATTGCTTCTTTTTGTTGGCCAATTAGATACAAAAAATATACATCGTATTTAATATTTGAGTAAACTAGATAAGAAAATGTTCCTAAAAATTCAAATTTCATCTAATTTTTTGAGTTAAAACTTATAATAAATATAAAACAGACATGGAATTAGATATCAAAAAATCCTTCTGTACATTTCGTCAAAATCTTGTCAAGTACGAGACTGTAAAGTTTGACGTGTGTAGGTGCTGCTTTAAGGGCTGATCCTTTTGTCCCTGCGGGGGACTTTGAATTGACATTGTCCCATATTAACTCTATGGAGGCAGGTTGATTCAGTTAAATATTAAAACATCTTTCGATGCAGAGTGGACAGCTTTGTAGTTTCCACATGAAAGCTTGTACAGTAAGAGACCAAACTCACCAAAAAAGAAAACAGAAAAAAAAAAAAAAAAAAAATTCCTGTAGTGTCTCACCCTAAAAATCACTGCAGTTGAAGGTTAACCAAAACTTAGCTGAGACTTTCCAGAACACACTAGTTAAAGTTCAGCCCTGCATCAAAAACCCAAACACCACCTCCTTGAAACGATCACTTATTACCTTAATGATTAAAAACTCTTACCTGGAGTGAAGTGTCAGCCTTGTGGAACTAGAATGCCCCAGTTATTTTTTCCATACACAAGTTCTCTTGTGCTCGGACAGTGGTGTTTTGGTGTAAACATGACAGAGTACCTGCTAGAATCCGGTATGATGAGTTGAGATGTTTACGAGGTTTCCAATGGAGGAAAGTACTTTTTGAGACCAGAAAATGAAGATTAAACACTTCACACTTTCCAAATTCCGTTGTCACTTCACTTGCTGGAATCTAAAAATCTATAAATCAATATATTAATAAATCTAGTATAATATAGTTATAATCCCAAGGTTTTTGTAGTATAGTAATTAGGGTGTGCAAAATATCGATATATCGTATTGTTTAATTTGACGATACAGTACAGTACTTTGGTATATTTTACTAAATTATTTTGTGAAAGAGCTACAATTTTGTTGCTTGTCTGGAGAAAGGATACTCTTTTACGCAATACATTTTCACAGTTTTGATGATTAAAATTGGTGTTTTTCATATTAACTTAGTGGTTTAATAAATACTTTTAGTGTCACAGCCATGACTCAGCCTTTATTTAGCCTGCGTATCGAGGTATGTATCATATCGACAACTTCTTAATGATATCCAGCCCTAATAATAATATTAGTAACAGTAAGTAAAAAAAAAAAAAAAAAGTTTGACAAGCAGTAGTATTCATTGGTTTCGGAGTGATGAAAAGATAGCTGGTTGTTACAGTCTTTAACATTCAAAACTAAATATTGCATATTTTAATTGGTAAAAAGTCCTCAAAATGGCGACAGTGAAACCCATGAAAAGTGCTTGTGGTATTATTATTACTGTGTACATTAACAGCAGAGGTCTTCCTGCAGCCTGTAGCCTGTACTTCCTGATTCTTCTTTGACACTGATGGGATTTGTGTTCTAAGATAACTGTTGTAGTGTAAACACAGCTTTGTGTTCCTGATACGACCTGGTCTGCTGACTCTAACTGTTTATAAT
The DNA here is from genome assembly GCA_029959045.1 of Taenioides sp. WSHXM2023. Taxonomy (NCBI): domain Eukaryota; kingdom Metazoa; phylum Chordata; class Actinopteri; order Gobiiformes; family Gobiidae; genus Taenioides; species Taenioides sp. WSHXM2023. The sequence continues at coordinate 24,063,472 of CM057106.1, read as the reverse complement.
AGTACTCAAGGTTTACAAGGTTGTAGTAGAATTAGTATGAACAATCATTTTTAGTAGTAGTAGTAGTAGTAGTAGTAGTACGGAGCCCAGCCGGGCACAGCCCAAAGGAGCGACATGGGGCTGTCCTCCCGTGGACCCACCACCTGCAGGAGGATCCATAAGGAGCTGTGCGGGGAGATCTGGGCAGCAGTCGAAGGCGGGGGCCTCGACAACCAGATCTCACCGGACATGGAGACTAGCTATGGGGACATGGAATGTCACCTCGCTGGGGGAGAAGGAGCCCGAGCTCATGCAGGAGGTTGAGCAATACCGGTTAGATATAGTCGGCTTCACCTCCACGTACAGCTTGGGCTCTGGAACCCAACTCCTTGAGGGGGGCTGGGCTTTCCATTTTTCTGGCGTTGCCCGGGGGGAGTGGCGGCGGGCCGGTGTGGGCCTGCCCATTGCCCCATAGCTCAGCCGGTGTGTGTTGGAGCTCACCCTGGTGCGCCTTTGAGTTGGGGCCAGGTCTTTCATTGTTGTGTCGACCTATGGGCCAAACAGTAGAGCAGAGTACCCAACCTTCTTGGAGTCCCTGGAAGGGGTACTGGACAGTGCACCAACCGGGGACTCAGTTGTTCTACTGGGGGACTTCAACACCCACATGGGCAACGATAGTGACACCTGGAGAGGGGTGATCGGGAGGAACAGCCTCCCTGATCTGAACCGCAACAGTGTCCTGTTATTGGACTTCTGTGCTAGTCACGGTTTCTCCATAACGAACACCATGTTCAAGCAAAAGGGTGTCCATCAGTGCATGTGGCACCAGGACACCTTAGGCCTGAGGTCGATGATCGACTTTGTTGTCGTGTCATCTGACCTCCAGCCGCATGTCTTGGACACTCGAGTGAAGAGAGGGGAAGAGCTATCAACTGACCACCACCTGATTGTGAGTTGGGTCCACTGGCGGAGGAGGAAGCCGGAAAGACCTGGCAGACCCAAGCGTATAGTGAAGGTCTGTTGGGAACGTCTGGACGAGCCCCCTGTCAGGGGGACCTTCAACTCACACCTCCGGGAGAGCTTCTCCCAGATTCCGGGGGAGGCTAGGGACATGGAGTCTGAGTGGGCTTTGTTCTCGGCCTCTATTGTCGATGCGGCCACTCATAGCTGTGGTCGTAAGATCTGTGGTGCATCGTGGTGACAATCCCCAAGCCCAGTGGTGGACACCGGAAGTAAGGGATGCCATCAGGCTGAAGAAGGAGTCCTATCGGGCCTTGTTTGCTCGTGGGACTCCTGAGGCAGCTGAAAGGTACTGGCAGGCCAAGCATGCTGCAGCTCAGGCGGTTGCAAAGGCAAAAACTCAGAGTTGAGAGCAGTTCAGAGAGGACATGGAGGAGGACTATCGGACAGCCTTAGAGAAATTCTGGCAAGCTTCAAGAGGGGGGAAGCAGTGCTTCACCAACACTGTTTACAGTGCAGGTGGAGAGCTGTTGACCTCGACTGGGAATGTTGTTGGACGGTGGAAGGAATACTTTGAGGATCTCCTCAATCCCACCGTCACGTCTTCCATCACCCTAGCTAGTCACTGAGGTGGTGGTGGACTTCCGCAGACGCCACTCTACTGTCACCTCAGTGAACATCCAGGGAAGGGACATTGAGAGAGTGGACTCTTACAAGTACCTGGGTGTTCATCTGAACAACAAACTGGACTGGACTCACAACACAGATGCACTGTACAGGAAGGGCCAGAGTCGGCTCTATCTCCTGAGGAGACTCAGGTCTTTTGGAGTGAGGGGGCCACTCCTGAAGACCTTCTATGACTCTGTAGTGGCATCAGCCATCCTGTACGGTGTGGTCTGCTGGAGCAGCAGCATCACAGAGAGGGAGAGGAAGAAGCTGGACAAGGTCATCAAGAAGTCCAGCTCCGTCCTGGGCTGTCCTCTGGACTCAGTGCAGCAGGTGGGGGACAAGAGGGTCCTGGCTAAGGTCATCTCTATGCTGGACCATGAGTGTCACCCCCTGCAGGACGCCCTGTCTGCTCTGGAGAGCAGCTTCAGTGACAGACTGATTCACCCTCGCTGTGTGAAGGAGAGATTTCGCAGGTCTTTCCTTCCTGCTGCTGTCAGACTGTATAATGAACACTGTTAACACTGAACATGTGTCATTCAACTGTATCTATGTGCAATACTGAAGACCTCCAATACAATTCACTTATGTCATTTACTGATATTTATCCTGTCTGTACATAAACATAGTCATATTACTGTAAATAACATAATATACTGAAGTCACTTTACTGAGATTTACTCTGTTCATATGCTGCACTGTTACTTTTATTGTACATAATAGTATTTTTGGTATTTTATATTTTATATTTTGTATTTTATATTTTTGCTCCACTGGAACAAAATTAGAGTCTATCTTTAAGTCTATTTCTAAATTATTATTTTTTTAGCCATTATCTATTATCTTGTTTTATTGCATGTTCCATTTTCCTGCTGTTCTTGAACTGTGCGTTGCAACACTGGAATTTCCCCACTGTGGGACTAATAAAGGCATATCTTATCTTATCTTAACAAGCTCCTCGGTGGCAAGGCTCCAGGGGTGGGTGAGATCCGTCCTGAGTACCTTAAGTCTCTGGATGTTGTGGGGCTGTCTTGGTTGACACGTCTCTGCAACATCGCGTGGCGGTCGGGGACAGTACCTTTGGACTGGCAGACCAGGGTGGTGGTCCCTCTGTTTATGAAGGGGGACCGGAGGGTGTGTTCCAACTACAGGGGAATCACACTTCTCAGCCTCCCTGGTAAGGTCTATTCCGAGGTACTGGAGAGGAAAATCTGACCAATAGTCGAACCTCGGATTCAGGAGGAGCAGTGTGGTTTTTGTCCCGTGCTCTGGGAGTACGGGGTTCGGGGCCCTTTGCTAAGGGCTGTCCCATCCCTGTATGACCGGAGCAGGAGCTGTGTTCGCATTGCCAGCAGTAAGTCAGACCTGTTTCCGGTGTATGTTGGACTCTGCCAGGGCTGCCCTTTGTCACCAATTCTGTTCATTGTATTTATGGACAGAATTTCGAGGATTAGTCAGGGACCAGAGGGGGATCAGTTTGGGGACCACAGGATCTCATCTCTGCTGTTTGCAGATGATGTTGTCCTGATGGTTTCAACAGACCAGGACTACCTGCACTGGGACGGTTTGCTACTGAGTGTGAAGTGGCTGGGATGAGGATCAGCTCCTCCAAATCCAAGGCCATGGTTCTTGACCGCAAAAAGGTGGCTTGCCCTCTCCGGGTGGGTGGAGAGTCCCTGCCTCAAGTAGAGGAGTTCAAGCATCTCGGGGTCTTGGTCACGAGTGAGGGGAGGATGGAGCATGAGATTGACAGGCGGATCGGTGCAGACGCAATGCGGTCACTGTATAGGACTGTTGCGGTGAAGAGGGAGCTGAGCCGAAAGGCAAAGCTCTTGATTTACCGTCAATCTACGTTCCTCCCCTCACCTATGGTTATGAGCTTTGGGTAATGACCGAAAGGACAAGATCGCGGATATAAGCAGCCAAAATGAGTTTCCTCCGCAGAGTGGCTGGGTGCACCCTTAGAGATCGGGTGAGGAGCTCAGTCACAAGGGAGGAGCTTGGAGTAGAGCTGCTGCTCCTCCACGTCGAGAGGACCCAGCTGAGGTGGCTCGGGCATCTGTTCCGGATGCCTCCTGAACGCTTCCCTCGGGAGGTGTTCCGGGCATGTCCCACCGGGAGGAGGCCTCGGGGAAGACCCAGGACATGCTGGACGGACTATGTCTCTTGGCTGACCTGGGAACGCCTTGGGGTCCCCCCGGAGGAGCTGGAGGAAGTGTCCGGGGTGAAGGAAGTCTGGGAGTCCCTGCTTAGACTGCTGCCCCCGCGACCTGGCCCCGGATAAGCAGAAGAAAATGGATGGATGGATGGATGGATAGTAGTAGAAGGAGATAAATGGATGTAGGCTACAATCAGTGGTGATGGGTAGCAGCATAGTAGTGGTAGTAGTAGCAGTAGTAGTAGTAGTAGTACTGGTAGTAGTAGTAATAGTATTATTATTAATAGTGGGGATAGCAGCAGTTGTAGCAGTAGTAGTAGCAGTAGTAGAAGTACCAGCAGCAGTAGCAGTATTAGTGGTAGCAGTATCTGTCATAGTAGTAGAAGTTGTAGTAATAGTAGTAGTAGTAGTAATAGAAGTAGCAACAGCAGGAGTATCTGTAGTAGTAGTAGTAGTAGTAGTAGTAGTAGTAGTAGTAGTAGTAGTAGTAGTGAGAGTTGCAGCAGTTGCATTATTTGTAGCAGTACCAGCAGCAGAGCTTAGTAGGGGGCTAGTAGTTGTAGTAGCAGTAGCAATATAAGTAGTAGTAATTCTAGCAATAGCATAGTAATATTGGCAGTAGTGGTAGTAGAGTAATAGTGCAAGTACTACCAGCACCAGCGGTAATTGAAAAAAATCTGCAGTAGTACTAGAATACCCGGTGTATTTATCTGGTTCTGCAGTGACTCACAGAACAGTGACAGTTTTGTCAGTGACTCATTTGTGAGCACATGCTCTCACTGCTCCAGACCCAACCACAGCTGTTCCAAATACACTCTGGCACCATCAAGGCTGCAAAAGAAAGAAAAAGATAATTCAGGAAGCAAGCAGTTAGTAGTTTTTATTTTTAAGTTAGTGTTCATTTTCTTTAAAATGCCAAAAAAAACCTCCCGTGTCCGCAAGATAAAGTACCAGGTGGACATGATGAACCGGCCAAACAGAACTGGGCCAATCTCGTATAGAGCCATAGAAGCCAGTGCCAACATCGCTAACCTAAAGGAAACTCCCAAACTCACCTGCCCAAACAAAAGGCTAACTGCAGCTAACAGCAGGCATGTTGTGGTCTGCACCGAGCAGCAGCCAGAGCAGAGGAGTGCGCACCTCAGGTGTGTGGAGGGCGAGATGGTGCACAGTGAGAGCGAGCAAGAGCCAGAGAGCGCAGGATGGGCAGCCTATACTGCAACCCGACGCACCACAAAACATACATATAAAATACACGCAAGATAATGCACAAAGGGGCACCAGCACCTAACAACATGGTTAAAAGCGCTAAATGGTAAATGGTCACATTTTTATACAGCGCATTCCACCTTCAAGACACTCAAAGAACTTTACATCAAGGAACCCCTCACACATTTGCACACACATTCATACACCAGTGTAAACAGACACTAGGGGCGAGGTGGGTTAAAAGTGACTGTCTGTCCTTTTTCAAATGTTGCGCATGTGTGAAACCACCCCCCCTCCCCCACAGCTCCCTAAGTAGAAACAGGTCCTCCCGCCTCCTCCTTACGCTTACGCTACTTGTTTATAGCCGGTGCTATACAGTCCCTGACAAAAGTCTTGTCGCTTATCCATTTTGTAGAAACAAAAGCTTATAACCTGACTTTAAATTAATCGATTGGTTTTAGAAATGTCTCATATGAAAGCTAAAACCCTCCCAAATTATGCTCAATATACTAAAATAAATTTGCTTCACTGAAGAAAGATTGATCATTTAATGAACACAGAAACGTCAGATTTTGGCAAGACAAAAGTCTTGTCGCCTTGTCATATGATGCACCCAATCCTAGATTACAGCCTCACCTGTGATCAGTTACTGATCAATCAATTAGTGGGTGTGTATAAAAAGAACCCCAGCACACCAGACCTTCACATCAACTGCAACTTGACCTCTGACAACATGCCTAAGATCCACCCTGAGACCAAAGCGAAGGCTGAAGACCAGATCCACTGCTGAGGTGGCTGACACCTTCAATGTGTCTCAGCGTCAAGTACAAAGAATAAGAAAAAGATCTGAAAAGACTGGAGATGTTTTTGACAAGCCCAGGTCTGGCAGACCCCGCAAGACAACTGCTCGGGAGGATCGTTTGTTGATTAGAAAATCCAAGGCCAGCCCCTTTTCCACTGCAGCAGAGCTCCACCAGGCCTGGTCACCTCAAGTCCCTGTGTCAACCAGAACAGTTTGCAGAATTCTGTCTCAAAATGGCCTCCATGGTCGAATCAGTGCACAGAAACCAGCACTAAACAAAAGGCAATTAAAAAACCGTGTGGTATTTGCCAAGGCCCACAGCCTGCTAAAAGGATGGACACTGGAAAAGTGGCAGAAGGTGGATTTCTCAGATGAATCCTCGGTTGAATTACATCACAGCCGCCGCAAATATTGCAGGAGACCTACAGGAGCCCGCATGGATCCAAGATTCACCCAGAAAACAGTTAAGTTTGGTGGCCGAAAAATCATGGTCTGGGGTTACATCCAGTATGGGGGTGTGCGAGACATTTGCAGGGTGGAAGGCAATATCTAGCCTAAAATATCAAGAAGTATTAGCTACCTCTTACATTCCCAACCATAAAAGGGGTCAAATTTTGCAGCAGGATGGTGCTCCATCACATACTTCTATCTCTACATCAAAGTTCCTCAAGGCGAAGAAGATCAAGGTGCTCCAGGACTGGCCAGCCCAGTCACCAGACATGAACATCATTGAGCATGTCTGGGGTAGAATGAAAGAGGAAGCATGGAAGGCAAAACCAAAGAATCCTGATGAACTCTGAGAGGCATGTAAGACTGCTTTCTTTGCTATTCCTGATGACTTCATCAACAAATTGTATGAACCATTGTCGAACCGCATGGATGCAGTCCTTCAAGCTCATGGAAGTCATACAAGATATTAAATATGGATCTCACAGCACCACTACTTAATTCACTGACGTTATGCAACATATTTTTGTATTTTAAGTAAATTATTTGTTCAATTTTCTGTAGGCGACAAGACTTTTGTCTTGCCAAAATCTGACCTTTCTGTGTTCATTAAATGATCAATCTTTCTTCAGTGAAGCAAATTTATTTTAGTATATTGAGCATAATTTGGGAGGGTTTTAGCTTTCATATGAGACATTTCTAAAACCAATCGATTAATTTAAAGTCAGGTTATAAGCTTTTGTTTCTACAAAATGGATAAGCGACAAGACTTTTGTCAGGGACTGTATAGCTGAATCACTGTTACTGCTGTAACTATACTGTACGTTTTCAAATGATAAGCAGAGGTTTCCTGTTCAGAAGTGATTTATCGACCAACACGTCAATCTTTAGACTCTCTGCTTCAGTGCACGCCATTGCTGGAAGGAATCTCCAAGAATCACCTGAGTTTAGCTTCGCTCCTTTTTCCCTTCTCTTCTTCTTTCAGCGACCTCAAAAACAGACTTTCTTTTGAGGCTATCTGGTAGTGGATTCTTGTCTATCATTGCAACAAACTTTGTGCAAACTGCGAGGAAGCTACAGTTGGAAAAAGCCACTAAGAACTGCTGCATTGGTTGAGTAAACAGTGTCTTGTGTCTGTGGAATGCGTGAGAGGCGAATGTAAACCACATAATCCCAGTGTGCCGGCAAGTCACTTACACAAGAAACATAGGATAGTCTGATTGACAACCTAACAGCCAATAGATAACAAGGTAGCCTTGTTATCTATTGGCTAATGTTTATCTGACCCACCACATCAACAGTTGATGGATTTTCATTCTTTTTTTTTTTTTGGTCATCATAATTACAAGGCTGCTGCATCTCTATAATGCTTTCATTGACAATTTGAAAAAAAAAAAAAAAAAAAAAATCCTCCATACAACCTTTAAGTGTCTTGCCCAAGGACACAAGGACAGCATTCATTTGTCAGAGCTGGAATTGCACCACCAACCTGTGGGTCAGTGGATCTGATTGCCCTACCAATTATGTTTTATGTTGAGAGTGGGATTCGAACCTTCGGATCAGTGGATAAACGCTCTACTCTCTAAGCGACTGTCGCCCCAAAGTCGCCTCAAAAGTTGATTTTGCACAACATGTCTCCCCTATGACATGAAATAAATACAGACAAGACTAAAACATGTGAAGATTATTTCCTTGGTTTAAAAATGTCCAAAGATTGTTCGAAGTCTGTTTTTATAAGTTGAGTGCAGTACCCTTATGTGTGCAATACTTTCCATGTGGGCTGTCTCTGATAATAAACCACATCAGCAAAGATAACCCCTGATACGCTTTTACTGCAACGGGCCAACGCTCATGTGTGGATGTGACGGATATTAGATAATACACATGATTATGATCTGCATCTCAACAGCTACAACTGACAACAGTGTAATGTAGTAAATGTGGTTTCCTCATCACAAACAGACCTGGAGTTGTGTTTTGTTTCATTCACACATGTTTAACACACAAATACTGCAGATTTAGGCTGAGTTCTTCTCTAAAACAAGAAAGCACTCCATTCCACCTTGTGATGTCATGTGGTGATGCAGGAAGTGCTCCAGTGTATTTTTAAACTCCACACACCTTCACTAGAATCATTTAGATAATTTCACCTCTGGAATAGCCAGTCTCCACTGAATTTAAAAGGTAGCTGTTAACTTTACTACTAAATGACATCACAAGGTGGAACAGAACATTTTGAGCTTTGGAGCTGTAGACAGACTAATAATAAAGGGTTACTCAAGCATGTTTGAATGAAACAAAACACAATTTTGCATAATACAGTAAAGGAGATTTAAACTTTATTAAAAAGAAAACAAAACAAATTTGTGAATTTTAAATAAGGGGTATCATACTTCTGAGGGGTATTAACTGTTAACATATAACATATTTAGGCCTGTACAACGCAGTAGGCTGAACTTCTCTTGAAGTTTCTCTTACCCGGATAGACTAACCCAGATATGAACATCTCTGGATAAGTGGTACTATGAAACAGGTTCAGAACTCATGGATTTTCTGAATGAAGCCGTGTGTGTCCATAAAGGAGGGGGTGGGGTTAACACCAGCTGACCAATCAGAATGATAGATGTGGCGCTGTGAGATGAGGCTGAAGCTAAAGCTAAAGCTAGCATTAACGCAAAACTTCTTGTCAGTTTTGTCTGCATTTATTTCACTCTTCTGCTTCTCTATGACATGTTCTACCTCTCTTTATGTAACGCAGTGAGGTTGGCTCATGTTAGATGAGACACTCTGGAAATATAATATGTTCTATCTTCATACATGAGTTCTGTGCATCTATAAACAGGAAAGAGCTGTTGCTAGTGCTAGCTTTGTTTTGAGGAGCATGTGGGCTCATCATTTAAGTAGCCGTAACTGGAAATACAGCGGTTTATCACAAGATCAAGTCAGCGTTTGATGAGAGATTATAATTTCATGTTTTTATCTGCTTTGTGCTGTCTTGTTTTCGCTTGAGTCTGTGTTCTGTCTTGTTCAAACATTTTGTTTGGTTGTGAACCACGTCTGGAGCCATACCATACCGACCCAGGCCCTCTGGAGCTGGTACCCTCCAGGTCCTGCTTCAGACCCCTCAAAAAGGGTTGTATGGTTCACTTTAGACAGTGGAGACACTTGTGGCCTGTACCGATCTGCTCCAAATTGAACCAGTGGAAACAAGGCTACAGAGACTTCGTAGTACAACCCTGAAGTGACCTCTCTAACCCCCTAATCCAGCTGCATACCACAGTCCTCATGTTACCTTTTATTGTTGAAATAGCTGAAAACAATCAGTGTGCATCCCGCTAATGAAACTACTGCACTTGACAGATTTGTGAAGTTGTAGTGTACAGTTTTGTATCATGTTTATGTAAATTTATGAAAAGTGCTAGAGAGTGGGTGGAGCCCACAGAATCTTGAGCATTAGAGATAATCTTAAGTCTAATTATTGTCATAATCCCACAATTACCTGTACACCAATCCACCTATGTGTCAAGAAAAAAAGAGTGAATGAGCAATACAAAAAGAGCAACATATCATTTTACTTTATTTACAAAAAGACAGAAACAACACAAACATTAAAATGCCATTTATAATGTGAACACAACTGTCACCAAAAGAGGTGTGCCCTGTTTTTTCCATGTAGTCAAATAAAATGTATTTTGCCCCAGGTGAGTACACATATATTTTAAAAGCAGTTCTCAGGGTCAAAATGAGTGTCCGCCACCTGCTTATTTCTAAGTTCTAATGTCACAGCTCTCCTTAGAATGTTCCACAGTATGACATTAAACAGATCTACCTTATATTTATTCAATTACAGGTGGTCTTTTTGCTCAAAAATACCTAAAAAAAAAAAAAAAAAAAAAAAGGCATTCTGACTGTGAGAGGGTTTGCCTCTCCTCAGATCTGACCTGTAACTTTGCCTTTTTGGTGTCAATGAAGATAGAAAGGTTTAAAGCCACACTGTGAAACATTCCAAACCAAGCAATAACATCTCCACTGAGAAAGGCATTTGACGGACCCTCCACCAGAAAAGCTCGAGCTCGGTTAAGATGTGTATACTTTAAAAACACAGAGGAGCACTTTCAATACTCCAACATGCCAAATGAAAGAAATTACTTTTTTTTCTTTTTTTTTTTTATATAAGGAAACAACAAAAATATTTTATATCACATAAAAAATCGATTTATTAAAATATAGAACCATTACAAAGTATATGTGACAGACTTGCATAATTTCAGGTTGACTCATCTTCAGGTCCTTACAGAGTTAATCCGAGCACACTGCCAAAACCTGGGCGTTTGCAGTGTCTGAATTTCGCTAAAATATAACCATGAAGAAATCAATACATTAATTTCGCAAACACATTTTCACATATGATGATTTGATTAGAGTAAACTTACTGCAGAGACATCTGTACAGCTCCTCTGTGGCCTCGTGTTTGGTCGGGATTAGTGGAAATGGGCATTTCATTTTGAAGCTTCCTAAAACGAAATTAGAATGATTAATGGATTTTATTACATATATGTTAGCAGCTTTCAAATTCTATAATGTGATAATGTCATACTCCCACATGGGGGGCAAGAGCCACTTTTTCCTATTGACTACATTGTACTTTGCAATGAAATAAGTAAAAGGTAAAATGAACCTCATCATTTCTATTAGTGACTAGACTCAAGAATTCACCATATTACAACAAAAAAAAAACAGCATTTTGACCATATCACTTTTAGCTGTCCCCATCTGTGTTAAATGTAACTGGCCTATAGAATGTTGTGATGTCATCCGAAACTGAAGTAGTAAGAAGAAAAACTTTGGTGAACCCAACCCTGTTTATGTACATCACTTTACAAGACTTTACAAATATTTACAAATAGCAAAATAAGTTACATACGCATATTAAATATTACATAGTCAGTTGTTATAGACACAAATCTTGTATACTGAACAGATTTTGGTGCGTTGTAAAATTTCACTAAATCAAAAGAATTGTAGATTTTAGAATTGAAAAACAAGTCATGATCCAGGTAACCAACCTTATGTATTATTCAAATGACTAATGACTATTACTAAATGAACGGATTCACACACGTCCTGGAAAACCTGGACAATACTGACCTGTTTTCCAGACATGGAAAATTCAAGGAAAATTAGAAAAAGGGCCAAATGTCCAAAGAAATACACAGTGATTTTGTCCTTGAAAATGTCTCCTCCCCTTTGCTTTGCTGTATTATTGGACAATAAGTAATAAGTATTAAGTAATAAGTAATGGAGCTCGACAGTGACCGGCTGCTCCAGTTCAGGAAGTAAATTTTCATTTTATTTTTCCCACCGACTTTTCTAGTGTTCAAATATTAACAAAGACATCACAGAAGCTAACCAGCTACATGCCAAATGCAAGATTCTGCAAAATGTTTTAATAACTTATAAGTTATTAAATAACAGCTGATTAGCACTGAGCTTTCAAACTTTTATTTTTTTTATTTTTTACAGAAAGTCTATGGGAAAAATGAATGAGAAATGTAGTTCTGGAATATGCACTAAAATGCAGGAACCTCTTTTGTACAAAATATCTTGTGGGAGGACACCCAAGCCCCCCTAGTCAGCACTAAAAACTTTAGTGATCTATGTCTAAATATACTGTACAATGCAATTAAAAAAAAATACAATATAAGGTGTGTATGTATATATGTATATATATATATATATATATATATATATATATATATATATATATATATATATATATATATATATATATATATATATATATTATACACACACAACATTAAAAAAAGAAAATGCCTCTGACTTGCAACTTGACCTGCTTACTCCATGGAGGTAGATATGTTTTATGCCGTACTGTGGAACATTCCAAACAAAGCAGCAACTAACTTTAAAGAGCCAGTGTCTGATTTTTTTGCCCTGAGTACAATTTGATATACTGTATAAGGTATGTTGATAAGTCAGTGGTGTACCATCTACATTCAAATATAAAGCATTTCATGGTCAGAAAGCCAGGAAGTGTGTGGTTAGCATGTTAGCTGTCATTAGCTTTACTGTGACAAAAAAACTCTTGAGTTCTGACAGTTGTGAAATAGTTTTGAATTAGGATGCTCAGAATGCATAAGGTTTGGACCACTGCAAACAGGTAACAATGAACTAGTGTTTTTCACATTTTTAAGACAGTAAAAATCAGGTACAGCTCTTTTCACTTTGACAAACTGGTGTTTTTTTGTGTACAATGAACACTCACCCTTACATCTGCAGCGTCGTATTTGTTTCAGGGTTATAGTTTGAGACGCTTCTGTAGTAGAAAAAAAAAATAAAAATAGTATGTTTTATGTAATTAAAGGTGCACTGTGTACCTTTTTGTTTCGGGATCAGTCACCTGCTTGTTTCTATGGATACGTCATTGCTTTGCCTAGAATGTTCCACAGTGTGACATTAAACAGCTCTACTTTACATTTATTCAATTACAGGTGGTTTTATAGCCTCAAAAAATACTTAGAAAAACCGACATTCTGACTGTGAGCGGGGTCGCCTCTCCACAGATCTGACCTGTAACTTGGTCTGGTTTGGTCTCCACGCAGATAGAAAGGTTTAATGCCATACTGTGAAACATTCCAGGCAAAGCAATAATAACATCTCCATGGAGAAAAGCATTTGACGGACCCTCCACCAGAAAAGTGACACAATTCACCTTTAACTTGCATTTTATAAATAAAACAACAAATACAAAAAAATGACATTACCTGCATCGTTATCAAAAAGTTGGATGACAAAAATCAGCAAAAACGCCAGAGCTACAATTCTGGACATGGTAAATAGTTGTGTTTGCTCAAAGACAGTAGTAGTAGTAGTAGTAGCAGCAGTAGTAGTAGTAGAAGAATTTGTCCCGAGAAAGTGGGACTCTGTGAATTATATACCACCCTCCGGACCGAGATCCTGACCTGATTCAGAGGTGATCAGTCCTGGCATGTCCGGAATATTTGGCCTTCCAGGAGCCCTCATTTGTGCATGGCTTCCCGGCAAATATGTGATGGGCGAGATAATCATTTACAAACAGACACAGTGGGGAGAGAAGTTTGTAAAGGTCCTGTATTACACAACATGGACTCTTGTGAGTCTAGTTATAATGAGTTACCTCCTCAAAAACATGCCTAGAGTTGTGTTTTGTCTTCATCTCCAAAGCTCATATTGCTCTGTACCCTCTTGTGATGTCATATAGCGGTGGTTTTCAAGTTAACAGCTACCTTTGACCTTTAATTCAGTAGAGATTAGCAATTCCTGGTTTGAAATCCTCCAACTGTTTCTAGGGAAGAGTTTGGAGCAGACAGTGAAGCACTTCCTGTATTGGGGTCACTAACCTTCTCCAGTCTTTTTCCTACAAAACAAAAATTCCAGAGAGCTACTAATTTCACAGTTGCAAGAAATTGAGTAAATACAAGAGCCACGGCAAGCCTTAGATAAGGAACAGTTAAACATGTATAGAACATGAACTATTATCCATTTAGTGCTATGCTACTAGTCGCTTCTGAGCTACAGTTTGGGGACGTCTACTGTATCACCACATGACATCACAAGGTGGAGCACAGTGTTTTCAGTTTGAAGAACTCGTGTGAATGTGTGAATGAAACAAAATGCAACTCTGAGTATGTTTGTGATGAGAAACTACATTATAACATAGATCAGAAAATATCGTAATACAATCCCTTTAAAGGTGCATTGTGTAACTTTCTGGTGGAGGGTCCCTTTGATTTGTGAGCAAACCAGCTCAAGTTACAGGTCAGATCTGTGGAGAGGTGACCCCGCTCACTGTTTTTCTAGGTATTTTTGAGCTATAAAACCACCTGTGATTTAATAAATGTAAAGTAGAGCTGTTTAATGTCATACTATGGAACATTCCAGGCAGAGCGATGACATACTGTATCCATACAAACAGGCAGGTGACTGAGCCAAAATAAGTCTGCTGTGTGCTGTCTGCATCTAATTATAAAGCGTTTCATTGTTTGACAATGAGGAAGTGTGGGTTAACATGCTAGATGTTGTTAGCATTATTACGGCGATGGAAAAACTTGGATCTCGGAAAGCTGTGAAAAGCTCTTATAAACAGATAAAAGTAAATGAGGAATAACTTTGGGCTACTGCAAACAGTTAAAAATGAACTAGTTCTGTTTTTCCCCTTTTAGGCATGACTTCCTCGCAAATATATGATGGGTGAAGGGTTTTAAAGGTCCTACATGACACAAAATTGAAAGTCATGGTATAATGTTGTTTCCTCCTCAAAAACAGACCTGGAGTTGTGTTTTGTTTCATTCACATGTTTGAGTAACACTTTATTATTAGTCTGTCTACATCTCCAAAGCTCAAAATTCTCTGTTCCACCTTATGATGTCATGAAGCCTTTTAAACAAGGAAAGTCTCTACCTTTGAAACAAGGAAAGACTCTGTTTTATTTTATAATTTCTCTAGCTGTGTGTGTTTTGAGTTTTACTTCCTGTTCCTGTATTGATTGTTTGCCCTGCCCTAATGCGTCTCACCTTTTGTCTTGTTCATCTGTGTGCATAAATACCCTGTGTTCTCCTCTGCCCTTTGTTGGTTCTTTGTCAGTGTCACATCGCTTTGGATCTTTGTGTTTGCTTGTTCTTCTGAATTTTTTTTATTAAAGTTTTAATTAAACAACTTTGCAAGTGCAGTTCTGCAATTTTGGGTCCTTTCTGCTCTAAACGTGACATTAAGCCTTATATGGGGAACAGTTAAATACCTATAACACATAAACCATTGTCCATTTAGTCTATGTAGTCAATTTATTATGGGAACAGGCATTTAATTAAAATTTAGTTTTTTAGCACAATATGTCCGTCCATCCATCCATCCATTTTCTTCCACTTATCCGGGGCTGGGTCACGGGGACAGCAGTCTTAGCAGGGACTCCCAGACTTCTTTCACCCTAGACACTTCCTCCAGCTCCTCCAGGGGGACCCCAAGGCGTTCCCAGGCCAACTGAGAGACATAGTCCCTCCAGCGTGTCCTGGGTCTTCCTCTGTGTTGAATATGTAATAATAAAGAAACTGGGTTCAGGATTCCTTGGATTGACTTGACTGCACAGTCTTTGGCAGAAACATTACAGACAAGCAGCTTGACGTTTTTAGCGAAAACTAGTTACTGCTTCTGAACATTCTCACTGTGCGCAGGCGCAGTATACTGTTCACTTCCAACATGTAAAAGTGAATCACCCATTATTCCAAACTCGTCAACAACATTAGATAAATGTTCTACATTCGGGGCCTCCTTCTAGTGGGATATGTCCGGAACACCTCCCATCCAGGAGGCATATGGAACAGATGCTCAAGGCACTTCAGCTGGCTCCTCTTGAAGTGGAGGAGCAGCAGCTCTACTCTGAGCTCCACAGCACAATATGTATAATTCAGAAATCCCCTAGTGAGCTACTTGGAAGGGGGTGGAGAACTACTGTAGCTCCCAAACTACTGGCTGGAGAGCCCTGCTGTTTTACCACATGACATCACAAGGTGGAACAGAGCATTTTGAGTTTGTAGACAGATGTAGACAGGCTAATAATAAAGTGTTACTCAAACATGTGTGAATGAAACACACACATGAAACACAACTCCAGGTGTGTTTTTGAGGAGGTAACAGCATTAGAAAATGGCTTAAAGCTCACAAGAGTCCATTTGTGTCATTTGGGTGTCTGGTTCGTTATCAATAAATTCTTCAAAACTAGGGCACATCTTTCTTGTTCAATGTTATTAAACATAACAAGCATCAAAAAGTTAAAGCCCATTATATAGCTTAGCATACATATAAGATACAACATAAAACCCAGATGGTGGTAAAAGGCCTGTGACTGGAGTTTACCTTTCTGCTACAGCAGCAGGCCTATCTTTTCAATAACAAGAAATCACAGCTTATAATAACAGGTTATGACTTAACTAGGTGGAGTCATCACATTTTACAGCAGTGTGAGCGGTTGTTTATATGGTCATTATGGGTGTGCCAGGTGTGAAAAGATTAGGAATCCCCAGTTTACGATACGTGGACTGTCATAAACGTATAATGTTGTTTCTTTATCACAAACATGCTTGGAGTTGTGTTTTGTTTCATTTACACACGTTTAACACACAAACTCTGCATATTTAGGCGGAGTTCTTCTTTCAAACTGAAAACACTCTGTTCCAACTTGTGATGTCATGGTTTTAAACTCTATACACCTTCACTAGAATAATTTGGATCATTTCAGCCCTGGAACTGCCAATCTCTTCGGTTGGTAAAAGGTAGTTGTTAACTTGAAAAATTCCTTGACATCACAAGGTGGAACAGAGCATTTTGAGCTTTGGAGATGTAGACAGATGTCGCCACAGTCAGATGCTGTGTCTGTGGACTGGGTCATCAAGACGCCCGTCCCCTACTACCATCCAGTCCTCTATGCACCTGAATCCTGTGAATCCCTCTGCAGGTGGGGAGCCCACAGGAGAGTGGACCTGTCGGGCTGAGCCTGGCCGGGCCCCATGGGCGAAGGGGCCACCAGGCATTCGCATTCAACCCCAACCCCAGGCCTGGTTCCAGGGTGGGGCCCCGGCTACACCATACCGAGTGACGTCACGGTCCTTTTAAAGTATTCATAAGAGTGTTGTGAACTCCTTTTAGTCTGACCCGACACGTAGCACCTGCTTGCCATGGGAGACCCTACCAGGGTCATGATGCCCCGGGCAACATAGCTCCTAGAATCATTTGGGTACGCAAACTCCCCTACCAGGGTAAGGTCTGCCAACTTTTCAGGGGGGAACCAGGAAAACCCAGCTGAGGTGGCTCGGGTATCTGTTCCGGAGGCCTCCTGGATGCCTCCCTGGGGAGGTTTTCCGGGCACATCCCACTGGGAGGAGGCCCCGGGGAAAACACAGGACACACTGGAGGGACTATCTCTCTGGGCTGGCCTAGGAACGTCTTGGGATCAATTTTGAGCAATGTAGGAACTTTAATCTGGTTCACAAACAAAATCAAGCATTTATCAGTCCAGTCCAAACTACAGGGAAAACCATAATGTGAAGAGTTAATTTGATTGTTTTTCTATGACAATGACAGTAAAATCTTGAAGTTAGCATCTCTCTGAACACCTTCACATTAACTAATCAAAGGTCCTATATTACAGTAAATGGACGCTTGTGAGCTTGAAGTTATGTTCTAATGCTGTTATCTCCTCAACAGACCTGGAGTTGTGTTTTGTTTTATTCACAAATGTTTGAGTAACACTTTATTAAGTGTTTACCAAGTTACAGGTCAGATCTGTGGAGAGGAGACCCCGCTCACAGTCAGAATGTTTGTTTTTCTAGGTATTTTTGAGCTAGAAAACCACCTGTAATTGAATAAATGTAAAGTAGAGCTGTTTAATGTCATACTGTCTCCATAGAAACAAGCAGGTGACAAACCCCCAACCGAAAAGTTACATAGTGGACCTTTAAGAGAGGGGCACTTGAAACATGGGATTACAATTAACAAATAATTAAAAAAAAAAAAAAAGAAGAAGAAGCGAGAACTGTAAAGAACAAGACTGCACTGTAAATGAAACACCATCTTTGGAAAAAAAAAAAAGAAAAAACTAATAAAAACAAAACAAAGATAATTATGAGTTCCTATAATAACATAATTATAATTATGTTATTATAGGAACCATAATTACTAAATATTCAGCCTGGAACTGAACAGGTGCAGCCCGGAACGGAACAGGTGCATGTTAGTTTACTCACAAAACCTGTATGTTGGGGTTTCCCGATGCAAAGCAACTTATGGGGAAAACCCTGCAATTATCTTCCTTGTACATATTTACTTAAAGGGCCCATGTTACACTATTTTCCGATCTATGTTATAATGTAGTTTCCTCATCACAAATATACCAGGAGTTTTGTTTTGTTTCATTCACCCGTTTAATGCACAAACCGACTTGCAATGTCATAAACTCCATACACTTTCTCAGCTCTGGAACTGCCAATCTCTACTGAAGGTAAAAGGAGCTGTTCACTTAAACTACATGACATCACAAAGTGGAAGTGGAAAGTAGACAGACTAATAATAAAGTGTTACTCAAACATATGTGAATGAATCAAAACACAACTCAAGGTCTGTTTTTGAGGAAGTAACAGCATTAGAACATGACTTAAGCTCACAGAATCCATTTTGAGTAATGTAGGACCTTTAATCTGGTTTACAATATTAAACAAAATCAAGTGTTTATCAGTTCAGTCCAAGCTACAGGGAAGAGCATAATGTTAAGAGTTCATTTCACTGCTTTTCTATGACAGTGACAATAAAGTCTTGAATCTTGCATTTCACCGCAAACCTTCACATCAGTCAGTCAAAGGTCATATATTAGGCAAAATGGACTCTTGTGAGCTTTAAGTCATGTTATAATGCTGTTACCTCCTCAAAATATACATTTAGGGATCTTTAGAAAACAATCTGTTCCAACTTGTGATGTCATGTGCTCCACTGTGTTTTTAAACTTCATACACCTTCACTAGAATCATTTGGATAAATCAGCCCTGGAATGGCCAATCTCTAGCCTACCGCTTCATGACATCACAAACCAAAACAGAGCATTTTGAGCTTATCGATGTAGACTAATAATAAAGGATTACTCAAACATGTGTGAATGAAACAAAACACAACTCTGAGTATGTTTTTGTGGACGTAAAGTCATTATAACATGACTAAAAGCTCACATGAGTCAATTTTTCGTAACATAGGGCCTTTGATGACTTTCGCTCATACCCTAAAGCGCTTTACGTACTCATCTACTTGTGTACGCGGGTACGTCAATGCGCGCTCGGATTGGCTGCCCGCGCTGTCAATCATCTCCCTCCGCCCTCCGCCGCCGCCCCCGTACGTAAACGCTTTTTCACTACGTCGAAACTAGACACACCTCCACCGCGAGCTACTTACCTACCTACCGCTTATATCCGACCAGCCCTCGCCTCGGCTACACCACCACGTCCACGCAGCGGTACGATCCCTGAGGACTTCACGGCACGACACGACACGAGGAATCCCCACGAGCTCGAGACCGCAACACGCACACCACCACGGGAGGAAAACACGCGAGATATCAAATAAAACTCCGTGGGGAATAACAACTAGCGCACGAAGAGAAGCAGTGTGTTTATAAACAAGATTGGATTACTCCACGTTTTGCTACGTTCCAAAAGGTAATAACGCATTTATAACAGTTGCCATAAGAAGCTATAACATCTTACTATGTTATATTGTGATTAGATGTGGTATACGCTATTCTTTCACGTATTTTGCCATCCATATCTGACCATTACGCACGAGGTTGCTGTCAAATGAATACACAAATGCTGCGTAAAACTGGTTGTCTGGTGTCGTGTTAATATAGAACGCGATCTGAAGTATCCATGTATAAAATTTGACGTCATATTTACAGTAAACGGTGAAAACGTGGACTAAACGCTATGTAAAGTCGCTGAATGCGGCATTAGTAGTTGCGTTGTGACTAAAATGGTGCGCGTAAACAAATAACGAAGTGTGTTGTAACAGGTTGAAATGAAGCTGTGATTTGACACTGATTTCAGAGTTAATATTCTGAATGGTTTACGTATTACACCGTGTTGTTTTCGTTGTGCTGAAGCCGCGGTTGGGTCGTGTACAGCGGGTCCATACATTCTTTGTTGACTGTAACTACGTAAGTGAAGGAGGCGCTCGGGCCAAAATGCGGTGCAGTGGCGACATCTAGTGGCCGTACAGGAGAAGGGGATTTATTATGAAATGGGAAAAGTGCAGAGTATTTATAAATTGTAGTTGCGTCAGTTGTTGATAGTTCAAAAGAGATTACTCAAGCATAAGTGGACCACAGCCGAGTAAGTGCTCAAGTAGACCTGACAGCGTTGGTCTGTAGGCCTAATGGTGTCCTTTCAGATTGAATTATGTCTATTGACTAAATACAGAGTTAAAGTTATTCAACAGATTAAACAAACAAATACATTATAGGCTGAGTTAATTCAAACTCAAATTTCTTTCATGCTTTTTGTGTTGATAGTGTTTTGGGGAATTCACTGGCCTTCAAGTTTTGTTCAATTCTGTATTGTAAATTTAAATATAAGGTAATAGATAGTTAAAGAGAAGTTAATAATGCATTAGTCTTATGTAGCACTTTTCCAGATAATCAAAGTCACTGTACCATTTGGTGGATTATTCATTCGCTCCATACCCAGTGGTGGTAAGATACTATTGTAGCCTTAGTTGCCCTTCATACTAGGCAATGTGGGCGAAATGTCTTGCCTAAGGACACAACAACAGTTTTGCCGCTGTGGTATTCTCAGCGCTCTCCATCTAAGTTCTTGCCAGGCCCGGCTTTGCTTAGCTTCTGAGATCTGATGAGTTCAGGCTTTGACCGGGAGGTTTGTCCAGAAAACCTTTATTTGAATCACCATTTGAAAAATGCTGATTTGTTTTATTGCTGTATTTAACAAAAAAAAAAAAAAAAGGGGGGGGGGGAATATTGTGAAACTACATTTCCAAAGAGTACACAAAATTGAAAAAAAAACAAACAAACAATATTTCAAGTACGAGAATGACATTTTTTTTTTCTTTTTAATTATATTGTCTGGTTAACACAAACTTGTACTAGGCCTACATGTTTCTTGAATACTTGGTTCTGTTACTTACTTCAAAATACTATTATTTACAGTCTACAAGCAACAATATAGATAGCAAACTTCCCACAGGAAATGTTGTATAATGCACCTTTTAATATAAGATGTTTTTATTCATTGACAGGTTCCTATTTTGGGCTTTGAATCCTCACAGAAGTCAGGAGAATAAGGTGGACATGTACGGTTCCTCGGGCATCCCAGAGCTCATCCCCCCCGGTGGCCCCCCACAGCAGCCAGGCCCCGGGGGACAGTACAACCCCGGACACCCCCAGGACGGGCACGCAGGGGGCCCCAATCCACAGAGGCTGGGGCAGAGAGCACCTAAGCTGGGCCAGATTGGGCGCTCCAAGAAAGGTGAGTAAAGCAGCAAGGGAAATGAATATGAAACACTGGTACAAAATGGTAATGTTAGTCAATGCTTTCAGACAGCTGCACACGAGAGGACTCATGCCCGATTTAAACTGATTTGGGTGTCTGCAAGACGGGGAAGTTCAATATTTTGGATATTTATGACGGTTGCTTGTGGTCAGCTTAATAACAGCCAATCAGAGCATTCAGTCTGTGCTAGACACCCACTGTCATGGTTCTTACACAGTAGAAATTCCACAGATGACATGGAGTTTGTGCAAATCTTTTCATATATCATCATCTTTACAATGCTGTGGCCTTTATACGCAGGATTTAATCCACACATCTCTTCTTTTTTTTCTTTTTGCTATAAATTAGAGTATTGGCAGCTGTCACTGCCTTGTATCTTTGTGTTTCTACCCTTGAACAACAGCACCCCACTGTCCTTTACCAAACCTTTACTGCAAAGTGTGTGGTATCTGTCCTTCATGTGAGTGTGAGACAAATAACTGTAGCTAAATGTCCTTCTGTGATTTCAAAATGTGACACAAAGTGTGACCAGAAGATTTTAAAATCCTCTCGTGTGCAGTGGACGTCAGCTGGTGTGGGACAACAGGAGAGGTGCTAATGAATGCTTCAAACCTGTTCACTACAGAAATGCAGAGGATACATCTGCTCAGCTCACTAAACATATTCACTCACACATTCAGCAGCTAACGCTTTGCTCAAAGTGCATGTTCTCTGTTCTCATGTGTGTATGTAAGTATTGTGTTTGAACCCAAAGCTCCATTACTGTTGCTGTGTCTATATATTATATATTAACCCCCTCTCCCTCCACAGTGGACCTGGAGGACGAGGACCTGGACGACATCATGAACAACAACAACAACCAGTGTCCCGTGTCCCTGTCGCCCATCTCCTAAGCCCCGCCCACAAGTGCCAACAGACCACACCCTCTCACCCACACTGGACGCCAAATCCGCTCCGACAAAGCCTTCTTCAAGTGTCTTAGCGACGCCTTCCCACGGTCTCCACGACGACACAAAATGGCTGACTGTACATAGTGTTTGATAAGATGACGATGGTGGGGCTGTGAATGAGCGCCCCGCCTGTATACCTCGCCTGATGGACTTTAGGGACTTTCGCAGGATGTTTGAAGTCTTAAAAAGGGCTACAAGTTGCACTGGAGTGAATGATAAGCTGGAGACTCTCTTCTTTTTGTAGCTATGGTTACTTATGACAGGAGAGGACTGGGGTCACGGTGGGGAATTATTTAAGAAACTTTCCAGATTTTGGAGAATGAAACTGTGAGGAAAAAGTTACTGTTTAATTTTGATTTGTAACAGATGAGTTGGTCAGGGTTACCAGAGTTAACGATGTGGCGTAATTGCAACTGGTTACCTTCTGATCAGAGGGCGAATACTTGCTGCTACTGCAACTCTTGCTACTAAGAATGAAAGCCCGAATTTGAAAATATATTAAAAATGTTGAAAGAAAAGAAAAGCTTCGTTAGTTCAGTTGTTTTGATTGACTTGGTGATAATAATGTTGAAAGAACACAATTTTCTTTGGAGAATTTTTGAATTTAAAAATATTAAGTCTGTAAAATATAACGAATCAAAACTATGCCAAATTTCATGGGCTTGAAACATATTTGCGAAATCTACATGAAAATTTGAAAATATGAACAGTAACTTCTTGAATTGTGTAAAGAAACAATTTTGAATTTCATTTTTTGGTTGTGCAATGACTTATCTATCTCAATGCAAATGCGATAGATCACTTAGCATTATTTATGACTACTACTTACTATTATTATTATCATTATTATTATTATTATTATTATTAGTACCACTTTATGTTGTAATGCCTTTGTCTTTTTATTGAATGGAACTTAAGATTTTTTTATTTTTTTTTTTGGACTTTTCCAAATGGTGCACTTTTGTGGGCATGCCCGTCCTGTGCCGTGGTTGACAGTTCTTCTATGCATGAAGTCTGTGGAACATCTCAGATCATAACTGGTCGCTCTCAAGGGCTAGAAGCTTGTTGAGTCCTTGCTGCCTTCAGAACTTTTGGATAATTTATTATTTGAAGTTGAAAATATGTAAAATTTCTCTGAACTGTGAGCACGTCTACACTGTAAAAAAAAAAAAAAAAAAAAAAAGTATGTACATGAGTTAGGTGAGATCAGAAGTTTGATTTGAGCAGTTTGGAGTTCGGACTGGTTTATATGTATTTGGTTGTTAGTTGTTTATATATACTATGGATATACTATGTACGTACAGCACAGGTATTATCGCTTTATAAAAGAAAAAAAAAATCACTGTATGTAGCTCTTACTCTACCAAAAATGCGTATCAAATTTTACTACATCAAACCATTTTATTTAAAGATATTACGTATTTTTAAATTTCATGTATGACTTTTTAAATGTATTTTTTATTTTTATTTTGTTTTTTTTTCTATGTTACATTTAATCTAACTAAAATAGTTTCTAAAAATTTTACTTTTATCCTTCCAAGATTCAAAATTTCTATAAATTTTAAATAAATTATTACATTTTGATAAACCTATTTTAAATTTTAAATCAAATTCTCAAGCCAGTGATCTCAGAGAGAAAAAAAAAAATAATTAAAAGATTAAAAAGAATTATTGACAAAATTTTTGACTCTTTTTCATCACCGTACATTGTAAGTAACTAAATCTAAACTGGTCCACACTACTCAAATACACTTTCTGAATTTAAGTCATTTGAACTCATGTAAGCATTTCTTTTTTACAGTGTAAGCGCTATTTACTCTACCTTAAAACTTGCTGACACCTCAAAATGTATTTCTAGAAGTTGTAAACACAAATATTACAGTCGATTGTTTGACTGCTGAGACAATCTGGAAACCTGTTTTTGTAGTTTTTCATTTTGAAGTGGACTACACAGTAAAATGGACTCATGTTGATGATGTCATGAGGATAAACTTGTATTGTATTGCGACATGTAAGCACTGCACACAGCTCATTGTGGTTTTCAAAGTATGGGCTGTCAACGTTTGCATGGGACTTTTCATATTGCATTTCTGGAAATAAATTTGATGAATATTTGTGAATATTTTGAAGTAATTTTGTATATAATTTTACTGAAAACATTTGAGACACAATGAAGGGAACTTATGATCAGTGGTAGTTTTCAAGTGAACAGCTCCTTTTCCCTTTAGTTCAGTAGAGATTGACAATTCCAGGGCTGAAATGATCCAAATGATTCTAGTCAAGGTGTGTGGAGTTTAACTAGGCCATACCGACTTGTCAAAGTCTGATCTCGTCAGATCTCAGAGGCTCAGCAGGGTCGGGCCTGGTCAGGACTTGGATGGGAGACGCTGGGAAAATCAGGTGCCACAGGGGGGCGCCAGTCACAAAAAAGTGTCATTGTGTCCTTAGGCAAGGCACTTCACCCACATTGCCTAGTATGAAAGTGGTGTGTGTGTGAGTGATGGTGGTGGTCGGAGGGGCCGATGATGCACATTGGCAGCCTCGCTTCCGTCAGTCTGCCCCAGGGCAGCTGTGGCTACTATAGTAGTTTACCACTACCGAGTGTGGAGTGAATGAATAATGAACTGTAAAGCCTCTTTGAGTGTCCAGAAAAGTGCTATATAAAAGTGATGCATAATTAAAAACATAGTGGAACACTTCCTGTATTACCACATGACATCACAAGGTGGAACAGAGTGTTTTCTATTTGAGAGAAAAACTCAGCCTAAATTTGTATTTATTTATTAAATGGACAATGCAGATTAAAAGACAAGATAATTCGAGACATGGACTTTTAAATATGCAGGATTGTAGCAAAAGCTAATTTCCATTTTTAGTCCCCTGCTGGACCAAGTCCAGCCACATAACCCGCTCAATTTATAAAACATACCAAAAGGTGCAATACCCGCCCCCACCCGCACCTCTCACTCATACAATGTAGAACACACTCATACAACATTAGTATTAAAATGTACAGGTCAGACTTATACTCTCACTAATCACACAAGCACAGCATTAACATCTGTTTACAGGTCTATGTATCCAAGGCTCCAAGATGGCGCCGCGTATGGTCGCCCTGGTGATTTGGTGCTCTTTGTTTTGTCTGTTTTTGTTCATAAATCGTGTGTCTGCGTGCTCTTACACCCGTGAAGAGCTCCTAAACATCAGAACAACGACTTCTGCTGATCTACTGCCAGTTTTTTTAGTGCCTGCAGTAGATTTAGTTCATTTTTTGGCCAAAAAAGTGAGACGCCGCAGACGAGGAAAACGCGCAGGGGCTCTGGTGCGCCTTCGGAGACGCGGCACACGGACGCCCTTACCTGGGATTTTCCTCTCCAATGTTCGCTCACTCAGCAACAAGATGGACGAACTGGCGCTGCTGATGAGGAGTAACAGAGACTTTTCTTCCTCTTGTGTCTTGTGCTTCATGGAGACATGGCTCAACGAGCAGATCCCAGACTGCACGTTACACCTGGACGGATTTCAGCTCCTCCGCGCGGACAGACATCGGGCTCTCTCCGGGGGAAAGACAAAAGATGGAGGGGTCTGTTTCTACATCAACAACGCCTGGTGCTCAGACGTAACTGTGATCTCCCAACACTGCTCTCCCGCTCTGGAATATCTTTTCATTCACTGTAAACCTTTCTACTCGCCACGTGAGTTCGCTTCATTCATTCTGGCTGCTGTTTACATCCCGCCATGCGCGGACGTGCACAAGGCTCAACGCGTGCTAGCGGAGCAGATTTTGGATGTAAAACGAACCTTCCCGGACTCTCTACTTATTATCCTCGGCGACTTTAACAAGGGAAACCTGAGCCAGGAGTTACCAAAATACAAACAGTTTATTAAATGCCCAATGAGAGAGCAGAACACGCTGGATCATTGTTACACAACAGTCAGTGGGGCCTATCGGAGCGTGTCACGTGCTGCTTTAGGCTTTTCTGACCACGTCATGGTTCACCTCATCCCCACATACAAACAACAACTGAAGCTCTCCAAACCAACAGTGAGGACTTCTAAAAGGTGGACCAGTGAGGCTGTGGAGGAGCTTCGCACATGCTTGGACACAACGGACTGGAGTATGTTCAAGACCTCCGCAGAGAATCTGGATGAGTACACGGACACAGTGACATCATACATCCAGTTCTGTGAGGACAGTATTATTCCATCTCGCACCAGGGTGTCATTTAACAATGACAAACCCTGGTTCACACCCAGACTGAGGCAGCTGAGGAAGGAGAAGGAGGAGGCGCACAGAAGTGGTGACCCTCACTCTTACAGACAGAGCAAGTACTCATTTAGCAAGGAAGTGGAGAAGGCTAAATCGAGATACAATACACATCTGAAGGAGAAGTTCTGGTCCAACAACTCCGTCTCTGTCTGGAAAGGTCTGAAGGAAATCACAAACTACAGGCCCAAAGCCACCCCTGCTGTGGATGACCGACAACTAGCGGAAAGGCTTAACACCTACTACACTAGATGTGAAGTCTCACACCCCTCCCCCACCCCACTGACTACAATGGACATTGCGGCCAAGCCCACCTCAGACCCCTCCTCCTCCCCCACTGCCCTCACACTCTCCAAGCAGGATGTGACTAAGACATTTAAAAGGCAAAACCCACGGAAAGCCCCAGGTCCGGACGGTGTCTCTCCTTCCACCCTGAGACACTGCGCTGAAGAACTGGCTCCTGTCTTCACGGACATCTTTAACATCTCCCTGGAGTCATGCCATGTCCCAGCCTGCTTCAAGCTGTCCACCATCGTTCCCGTCCCCAAGAAGCCCAGGATCACTGGACTTAATGACTACAGACCTGTGGAGCTGACGTCTGTAGTCATGAAGTCATTTGAGCGCCTGGTTCTGCCTCACCTCAAGTCCTTCACCTCCCCCCTCCTGGACCCTCTGCAGTTCGCCTACAGAGCCAATCGGTCTGTAGACGACGCCATCAACCTGGCCCTCCACTTCATCCTTCAGCATCTGGACTCCCCGGGAACCTACGCCAGGATCCTGTTTGTGGACTTCAGCTCTGCATTCAACACCATCCTCCCTGCTCTGCTCCAGGACAAGCTCGCCCAGCTCAATGTGCCTGACTCCACCTGCAGGTGGATCACTGACTTCCTGACGGACCGGAGGCAGTGCGTGCGGCTGGGGAAGAATGTCTTGGACACTCGGACTATAAGCACGGGATCTCCACAGGGCTGTGTACTTTCTCCCCTGCTCTTCTCCCTGTACACCAACTGCTGCACCTCCAGCCATGACTCCGTGAAACTGGTTAAGTTTGCGGATGACACCACCCTCATCGGGCTCATCTCGGACAGCGATGAGTCTGCCTACAGGAGGGAGGTGGACCGGCTGGTGTCCTGGTGCAGCAGCAACAACCTGGAGCTCAACGCCCAGAAGACAGTGGAGATGATCGTGGACTTCAGGAAAGTCACAGCCCCCCTGCCTCTCCTCACCCTGACAGACTCCTCCATCACCACTGTGGACTCCTTCCGCTTCCTGGGCACCTGCATCACCCACGACCTCAAGTGGGAGCCGACCATCAGCTCCCTCATCAAGAAAGCCCAGCAGAGGATGTACTTCCTGCGGCAGCTGAGGAAAGCCAAGCTGCCAGCCCAGATGATGGTGCAGTTTTACACGGCCATCATTGAGTCCATCCTCACCTCCTCCATCACTGTGTGGTACGCTGGGGCCACTGCCAGGGACAGACAGAGACTGCAGCACATTGTGCGCTCTGCTGAGAAGGTGATCGGCTGTAGCCTTCCATCTCTCCAGGAACTGTACGTCTCCAGGACTTGGGGGCGAGCAGCCCGGATAGCAGCTGACCCCTCTCACCCTGGACATGGACTATTCCAGCCACTTCCCTCTGGCAGAAGGCTACGGTCCATACGGACCAGAACCTCTCGCCATAAGAACAGTTTCTTCCCCTCTGCCGTTGGACTCATAAACACTTTATGAACACTTGTAACATCTGTACTAAGGACACTTTATAACACCAGTCACTTTAAATAAGTCATGTCACGTCACTTTTGCACTGTTGTTCGTATGCTCTGTATATACTTGACTATTCTTTTTTTTTTTTTATTATATATCTTGCTCTGTATATACTTGACTATTCTTATTTTTTTATTATATATCTTAATCTTTTTGCATGCTCTTACTTTATTCAAATAGTGATACTTTATTATTATTATTATTATTATTATTATTATTATTATTATTATTATTATTATCCTTTTCTAACAGTGATATCTCTACTTTGTATTATTATTATTATTATTACTATTCAGTGTTCTATGTTGCACCTCATCACCAAAGCAAGTTCCTAGTCTGTGAATTGTGTTCACTGACAATGGCAATAAAAGCTTTTCTGATTTCTGATTTCTGAAATATGATTGCGGTACCAGGCTCATGTGCAAAAGGTGCTGTTAAAGTTCAGTTGTGTGGACAGATCTGATTGTCCAATAGCTATGATTTAACTTTGTGTGTTAAACATGTGCGTGTGAATGAAACAAAACACAACTCCAGATATTTTTGTGATGAGGAAACATTTAAAAAAAAATCATAATGGCTCTGCAGCATGCTTGTGTACAGAATGAATAACAATGGTGAAAGGACACAGCCTTGTGGTGAAGCAGTGGAACTACACACAGACCGCTCTCCACTGACCTTTTTTCTCTATGTCCTGTTAGTTATACAGCTAAGAATAAGTGAAAATCTTTTAAAAGCCGACTAAGTAAGATATGGGACTCCATGGTGTTAAAAGCTGAGGTCAAATCCACAAATGAAAGCCCGGCATGTCCTTGTGCCTGCTGGAATTAAAGTAACAGTAGTACTAATACTACTACATACTGATAGACAACACTTTCTTCTATACAATAATCCACCATAATACTGTTCAGAGGGCAGATTAAGTACAGATTTTAGGTATTTTAATTAAGTAGATTTTATAGTGGATCCTTCTAACTTTACTTACTACATTTGAGAGCACATACTGTTACTTTTTGGAACAGGACTGTAAAGTAAAAGTATTTTATTTTTATTTGAGACCTGCTGAAAAGGCTGAAGGGTTTGTGTTTTAGAAGTTCATAGTTTGAGAAAATAAAATTAAGCTACAGCTAGAAAAAAAATAATTGATTCCATTGTTTCTGCTGAACAAAATTCAGCACGAATCTTTACAAAAATCAAAACATTTGAAACGGTATAAGATCTCAAAATCTGTGTGAAATACTTTTACTTTTTTCTGTTTAAGAACATTTCTTAATACTTTTACTTCCTCACAGTTGGCATCAGTAATTGTCAACAGACACACCGAGTCACCTGCTCCACGGTTTGACCTTTACATTGTCACTGTGTTATGACAATAATGCACCAGAATACTGTTCAGGGCAGATGCACTTCGGCCTCACAGCGAGAAGGTCCCAGGTTCTATAGCTGGAACAGGGCCTTTCTGAGTGGAGTCTGCCTCTTCTCACACAGGTGTATATACATTTCCTTTAGTAATAAAATCATGTTTAGTACAGGGCTCGAAACTTTGTAGAGTTAAATGAAATCAATTACAGATGAACCAGTCCAGCTTTTTCAGTACCAACACTGATACTGATACTTTGGTTTTAAGTATCTGCTGATATTGATTGATTGATTTCAAGATTACTACAGTACTTACAGGTAAACAATGTTGACATGCACATGGTATGTAACCTTTATGTAACAGATAATACTCCCTACAACTGTACAACAACTCAATCTTAATTAACGGATAACCTATGCCCTGTCAATCAGCAGAGTATTTGCACTGTCATTCTTGTCTCTTGTTTATAGCTGTGATTTTATTGTTTATTTTATAGTTTATTACTTATTTTTCTATTTTATTTTGACTTGTACATATACATTTATTTTTATAATTATGTCTCATTTGACACCTGTCTCTTGCTCTTTTTGCTACACCATCTATTTTTGTCACTCTCTGTTATTATATTATATTGTGATGTTTGAGCTACTGTATCCAAATCATTTCCCTTGTGGATCAATAAAGTTTGTCTAAGTCTAAGAGTAAAAGGTGATATAATAGGTTTGTATTGTTACATAACTGTTCATACAAACACACACACCTACATATTCACTATACAATAACTAATGTAGTTCGAAAGCTGTACCATACCAGTGTAGGGATGTAAAATTGCACTTATTTCCTTAAAACACAGTTAACTTATTATGATAGACTGTACAGTCCCTGACAAAAGTCTTGTTGCTTATCCATTTTGTAGAAACAAAAGCTTATAACCTGACTTTAAATTAATCGACTGGTTTTAGAAATGTCTCATATGAAAGCTAAAACCCTCCCAAATTATGCTCAATATACTAAAATAAATTTGCTTCACTGAAGAAAGATTGATCATTTAATGAACACAGAAAGGTCAGATTTTGGCAAGACAAAAGTCTTGTCGCCTACAGAAAATTGAACAAATAATTTACTTCAAATACAAAAATATGTTGCATAACGTCAGTGAATTAAGTAGTGGTGCTGTGAGATCCATATTTAATATCTTGTATGACTTCCATGAGCTTGAAGGACTGCATCCATGCGGTTCGACAATGATTCATACAATTTGTTGATGAAGTCATCAGGAATAGCAAAGAAAGCAGTCCTACATGCCTCCCAGAGTTCATCAAGATTCTTTGGTTTTGCCTTCCATGCTTCCTCTTTCATTCTACCCCAGACATGCTCAATGATGTTCATGTCTGGTGACTGGGCTGGCCAGTCCTAGAGCACCTTGATCTTCTTCGCCTTGAGGAACTTTGATGTAGAGATAGAAGTATGCGATGGAGCACCATCCTGCTGCAAAATTTGACCCCTTTTATGGTTGGGAATGTAAGAGGTAGCTAATACTTCTTGATATTTTAGGCTATTGATATTGCCTTCCACCCTGCAAATGTCTCGCACACCCCCATACTGGATGTAACCCCAGACCATGATTTTTCCGCCACCAAACTTAACTGTTTTCTGGGTGAATCTTGGATCCATGCGGGCTCCAGTAGGTCTCCTGCAATATTTGCGGCGGCTGTGATGTAATTCAACCGAGGATTCATCTGAGAAATCCACCTTCTGCCACTTTTCCAGTGTCCATCCTTTTAGCAGGCTGTGGGCCTTGGCAAATGCCACACGGTTTTTTAATTGCCTTTTGTTTAGTGCTGGTTTCTGTGCACTGATTCGACCATGGAGGCCATTTCGAGACAGAATTCTACAAACTGGTTGACACAGGGACTTGAGGTGACCAGGCCTGGTGGAGCTCTGCTGCAGTGGAAAAGGGGCTGGCCTTGGATTTTCGAATCAACAAACGGTCCCTCCGAGCAGTTGTCTTGCGGGGTCTGCCGGACCTGGGCTTGTCAAAAACATCTCCAGTCTTTTCAGATCATTTTCTTGCGCTGAGACACATTGAAGGTGTCAGCCACCTCAGCAGTGGATCTGGTGTTCAGCCTCTTGATAATTAACGCTTTGGTCTCAGGGTGGATCTTAGGCATGTTGTCAGAGGTCAAGTTGCAGTTGATGTGAAGGTCTGGTGTGCTGGGGTTCTTTTTATACACACCCACTAATTGATTGATCAGTAACTGATTACAGGTGAGGCTGTAATCTAGGATTGGGTGCATCATATGACAAGGCGACAAGACTTTTGTCTTGCCAAAATCTGACCTTTCTGTGTTCATTAAATGATCAATCTTTCTTCAGTGAAGCAAATTTATTTTAGTATATTGAGCATAATTTGGGAGGGTTTTAGCTTTCATATAAGACATTTCTAAAACCAATCGATTAATTTAAAGTCAGGTTATAAGCTTTTGTTTCTACAAAATGGATAAGCGACAAGACTTTTGTCAGGGACTGTATAAAGAAGTGGACTAAGTGAGTGTGACGTCACCCACAGTGTTCGGCGCAACTCTAATGAAGCTTGCAATGCTAACGGTTACAGGGGCGAATATTATGAATAGGATTTTCAAAATAGCAAAAAAAAACAAACAAAAAAAAAACACCAGGATCATGTAGAGTGGGTTAATACGAACATTTTAAGACCAAAATGACGAGGCTCACTGCCACAGTTACATAGAGAGGGGCCACAATATTCTAATGTAAGTCAATGGGAGCCAGAGTCAGTAGGAGCCGGAAGAGCCACATGTGAACTTCCTGTTTGGAACGCGGCAGTTTATATATACAGTCTATGCTTATTACACAAAAGATCTAAATGTTTTATGTAACTGTTATTTATGCTTCAAATCACTGCAGACAAGCTTCATATGAATATAAATTCAAACATTATGAGATGTTCCAAAAATCTGCTTGTAAATAGTCTTATTAAATTAAAAGCTCAACCAGATATTATGGAACTGATAACAATCCATGCGCCAATATTTGATACCAATATTTGATACCAGTATCGGTGTGTCCCTAAAATGAATGAGTCCAGTGTGAATAATCCAGAGAGTTTGAGAGTGACATAAAGCACCTGGAGCTGGTATGGTGTCAACACTGACAAGAATTACAGAACAAATTCATGGTCTTTGATATGTTTGATATATTTATTACAAATTGTCAAAATGAGAAAATTTATAAAAATGTTTATTTTTTATAGTACATGTATCTGATAACTGTATATGCATTTTATCTGCTACTTCTAACACAAGCACCACTGTAGAAATACAATGCCATTCACACAATCATGATACTATGTCTCAGCTTCAGCTCTACAGCAGTGGAATTTGAAAACTAAAACACAAACATAAAAACATTTGTAATACACAAGTTCATTTTGATGTTGCTGCACTGGTTTGTTGTTAGTAGAATCGACATGGAATCCTTTATGTTTGTAGCCTACTGTATGTACTGTATTTACTTTTGCTGTTTTTTTTGTTTTGTTTTGTTTAGTTTTTTTCCAAGGTACTACAATCACAATTGAACCTGTGTTGCCAGAGCCTTGACCTGCAGATAGAAGACATCTCCAAGTTTGTCTCATTCTCAGTATATGGACAGACTCATGTGAAGCTCAGAACCTCCAGAATTCCTTCCCTGAGCTGCAGAGGCTGCACTAGCACTGACTCAGGATTGGTGCAGGTGCTGAGGTTTAGGTAGTGACCGTTCAGATCAGAGAGAGGCATTTTAGAGTTAAACCAACTGGATTTCAACATTGGAACTGGCAACCCCATTCAACTTTCTAACTGGATAATGTTGTTGTTTTTTTTGGTTTTGTTTTTCGTTAAGAATAAATCATGATTACAGCTGTTATCAATAAACCAATATTTGACTTTGAGATGTTTATGGTGTTTAAATCAAAATCTTACATGCAATTCCTTTAAGAACTTAAGACAATACAGATACGTTGTCTCTAGATAGGTTTGTAGGTTAGCAAATGTCACGTCTCGTGGCAGAGGTCACCACATTCAGCTCCTAATGCTAACTACATTTTCAACGTGATTATTACATTGTTAATAAAGTATTTCCAAGACACGTGTTGATCACTTCATAGAATATACAAATACTGAAGGACATTTTCAGTTCTAACACACATTTGCAAAGACCTAGAGTAAACTTCCCTCTTCACCGGAGTTAAATCTGTCAGAATAAATAGTGCGGTGTGTCAGGTGGTGGGGTGATAATGGTGGATGACTGGATTAGAAAGTATTTCATATGTGAGCGGATTTGTAGCGGGCAGGTGTGAGGAGCTGCGGTCAGCGTACGGTGCTCCGGGCTGGGGTATCTCGCGGTACAAGGCCCCCCTCTCCCCCTGGAGCCTGGATGTGAAGTCACACCCCTCTGGGCACCCGCAATATTTATACCAACAACACCCGGTATCAAACAGCGCTCTGGTGAAATGATTACTGTCAATTACACAGAAAATGCTAATAGAGGTTCACGTTAACGACAGGGTGCTAGGAGTCCAGGGGCTCTTGTCTATCTGGTCAGGTGGTCCAATTCTAACATGACCGTGAGGGATGTCAACACTAGTCAAATGTTAGGACGGGGTTAGGGACAGCAGGGAGTAAACAGGTGGCTGCTCTCGTCTACATCAAATAGTAAAAGTAAAAGTTCATTCTGGTTTATGGTTCATATTTTTTGTAATTATTTGAAGTCAGGGTTTTAGTAGAATAGGCTTTGTGCACAGTAACACACTAGCTGGCTCACTATGTCTCAAAGTTAATGCATGTTTTTATTAAAAGTGTAAAATATAAAATAAACAACAGATTAAAATAAAAATGTATGTAGGCTATGTAAATGACTTCAGATTGTGGTGTTGTTTTAAAACTTATTACGCTTCAAAATGAGGATTAGTGTTAACACCGAGATACAAACATCTCCCTCTCTAAAAACAGAAGCGTCCTTCAGTGAAGTTTTCTCTTCATGTGTAAACTCTTTTAGTGTGACTCTGTAAAAATCTCAGAGATACCCTTGAACAGGAAGTATTGACACTAACAGTGAGGTTGCCTGGTGCTGGTGTGCATGCTGGTCATGTTCAAGTCCAAGTCACTTAGGACTAGACTGCGTAAGTGCATGTCCTCATTGTTCAAGTCTGAGCCCACATCCAAACAGCTCAAATAAAGTTTGAGTATGAGTCTAAGTCGAGTCATTATCATCTAAAAGTCTGAAGTCCGAGTCACAAGTCCAACCTAAATAGTTTTCTTATCAGTATCTCACATTTGTTTATTTGTTGGAAAACCTCTTGAGATGTATCATCCAGTATTTGAGAGTATAATTTAAATAACTCTATGAATTAAAAAAAAAAAAAAAAAAAGTTTGAAAAGCTGTAACTAGTCAAGTCCGAGTCCAAGTTTTGAGTCCTGGAGGTTTTCAGAGTCATAAGCCCCAAGGATTCGAGTACTACATCTCAGCTAGAAGCACTCCATTACTTCACATGAGCCAAACCTATGCCAGCAAGTGCTCCTCTGTGTTTTTAAAATCCACCTTTAACAGACTCCTGTCCTGTTTCTTCAGTGGGCAATATCTCCTTCTTCTAATGACCAACTTCAATGCTAGCTGCTACTAAACGATTTCACAATCCCCACTGTTGACGGCTGAAATACTTTTTAATTGAATTCATTTTTATAAAATATATATTTAAGTTTAAGAATATCACGTGAAAGCTTCATGTCATAACATTTATATAGTCAGTGAATCGGCCTAACAAAACAAAACACAACTGAATAATTTCAGATTTCTCTCAAAAAAGTTCCATAGAATACTATTGGCTCCTGCCCTCCATTTGCAATTCTGATATAAAATTCTAGAACAAAGAGTCCCGTAGGAGTCTGCATGCATGTTGATACAGTCCAGAGCAGTAGGGGGCGCCCTCAGACGTACTCCTTGGCGCTGCTCGGGGGTCCGGACCTTGCGGTGACGGAGGCGGGGTACTTAGACACCTGCTTCTTTCTGGGACAAGAGGAGGCCAGCATGGTCCCACCCAGAACGTCCAAGAGAGAGCCGCCCCACGCTACGAAGATGGCCACTCCGAACTCGAACCTGGAGCAGAGACAAAGGGCTTCAATGACACATGTCGATGTTTAAGTCATATAAAATGCCAAGCTACAGGTCTTATATTACGCAAAATGAACTCTAATAAGCTTTAAGCCATGTTAGAATTTATTTATCTATTTTGGACACAAGTATTACTTATTTCTATGTTTTTAAATGTCATCCTCCCATATTTCCTCCCAGACTTTCAAACAAAAGAACTATCTGAAGTTGTGTGAACACTCACTTGGTGTTGACTGGAGTGTAGGGGTTATAGAAGGCTCTGATCACATTGTGGGCAAACCAGGAGCAGGCCACTATACAGCACATGCCTGAAGAGAAGAAAGAAGCAGTTACAAAGAGCCTGTTCTTCTGTGTGGGGAGCAGAGAGCACAGGAGTGGGACTGGAACCTTCACAGAACATCAGACCTGCTCCTACGCACACCACTTCTGAGGAACAGGGGAGGAACTACTGCTAACCAGAACCTATTTTTAAGAAGAACCAGTCACAAAATTGTAAAAAAAAAATGAGCTACATTTTTTTGTTTTGAATTAAGACTTGAAAGCAGAGGACTTGGGACTTGACTCGGACTTGCCTGTCTTTGACTTGTATACGTTTTGACTCTGTGCTAACTATTGAACGCATTTATGGTAAAATTGGCATTGCCATTGGGACGCATATATCTACTTCTAACTGACAAAAGTGCATGGCCTTTATAGTGAGGTCACTGATAATTGTTCTTCAAAACACATTCAATTTTTGGGGTTAGAAGTCATACGTAAGGTACACTTTATTTCCCCCTTAGAGAAATGTGTCCTCTACATTAGACCCATTTTGGACAACCTGTGAGGAACAGTGGGTGCTGCAGTGCAAGGCCAGGGGACCCATCCTCATGGTCATTTTAAGGGTATGCACGACACATGAAACAGGTGTCTAAAACTCCCTCCAGTGGCATAAAACTGCCTCGCCTATACAAGCAGATGGGTTCAGAACTCCTATATTCTGTAGGTAAGAACCACAACACATGCCTATAGCTGATGAATGCAAGAGGGTGGACGGCTATGTTATTATGTTTGTACTGTATGTCTGTAGTGTAGTAAATAGACCTATTGTTACACTGGGACATATAGAACATAATCTGACCCTTTTCTTTGTAGAGTACATGTAGTACTGTGAGCCCCACCTCCCACCAGCAGGATGATGCCCCCGGTCATGGCCACTCTGGACTTGCGGATCTTGTCACTGCCTCCACACGTGGTACATTTCATGCCCATACAGGACACGCCCAGCCCCGCCACCGACACAATGATGCCCACGATCATGAGGGCGCGGGTGGCCTGGAGAGAGCCTGCACACAAACACACAATACCAAGTGACATTAGAGAAGAGCTAGTACTGCAAGTACTGCCCGGGTGAAGCAAAGTCCCCCACAGCACCGAGGTCTATCAGGCTGGCAGGGCGGGGGAGTGACAGGGCAGGGTGAGTCTTTCCTAGAAGTGAAACCCTGGAGACAGAGGGACAAACAGAGCCGGGGCCCCTCCACTGTCAAGGGCCGTATGTCACCCCCTCCTCCTCCTCCTCTTCCCATCAGCTGAGCTCCTCCCTGTTTATCTGTGTGCCCCACTGTCCACCTAGAACCAGTCTGTGCCAGTTTGGACATCACAGCACTACCTTTAATGACCTATAGAACAGCAGCACACCAGGTCTAAACCAGGTCTGAACCAGGACCAAACCAGGACCAAACTAGGTCTTAACAAGGACCGAACCAGAACTGAAGCCAGACTAAGAAACATGGACCATATCAAAAGTGGGACTGAACCTGAAACCAAATCTGGATTAGACTGGGACTAAACCGGGACTAGAACAGGACCGAATTGAATCTTCACGTGGACTCATTCGCACCAGATGTATTCACCTGAACCGTCACCTGAACATCTTCACTTCGAAATTAACACTTACGTTTAGATTCTTGACCTATGACCCCATCACTCTGGCCCCTTCCTCTCCACCACATTACCTCAAACATGACATCCCCAACCAATCATCACCACCTCCTCCAGATCACCTCCACCTCATCACCTTCTCCATCCCATCGCTACACCATCAGCTCCTCCACATCACCTCCTTCACCCCATCAATACTCCATCAACTCTTCCACTGCATCACCTCCACCTCATCACCTTCACCCATCACTTTCTCCACATCACCTCTGCCCCCTCACCCTCATCTCACCTCCATCTCATCACCTCCTCAAACTGACCGCCTCCAACCCATCATGTCCTCCACCTGCACCACATCACTACCACATCCACCTCATCACCTCCACCTCATCACCTCACCTTTTCAGCTTTTTCAGTTTCGATACCGTTATTGATTATTTGACTTTAAGTATCTGCTAATACTTGATATTAATTTTTACCAAATATAAAGGTGGAAAATAGAACTTATTTCCTTAAACGGTCTTAACTTATTACACAACAGCTCTAAATGAAGAGCTGCCCAGTTAAAGGTCCAACCAGGATATCGGGTTAACCAATATTATGGAACCGATACCTGATCCAGCACATTTTCCAGTGTCGCCGCTGATATTTGACACCAGTATCAGTATCAGTGCATCCCTAATCACCTCTACCTTATCTCCACCACATTAGACCATACCACACATGATCTCCACCTTCACTTTCTCACTTCAGCCCCTTCACCCCCACCCCATCACCTGCTCAGCATCACCTCCACCCGTTTACCCCTACCTCACAACACAGAGGTCATGATATTTTTGAAAGAAATTTTGAAGATAGAAAAGGTTTAATGCCATACTGTGAAACATTCCAGACAAAGCGATAACATCTCCGCAGATAAAAGCATTTGTCGGACCCTCCACTGGAAAAGTTACACTCATCTTTAACTAGTTTTTAACAGTATGAAAATCAGGTACAGCTCATTTAAAAAGAGTGGTAGTGACCTAGTCTGCACAAATAAGGCCGTTACCGTAGCGATCAGTGAAAACATGTTACATTCAAGGTAAATTACAGTGTCTTTTATATTTCAGAGTGAGGGGGATGTAGTTGGAGGAGATTCCTGGAGACACACAGCAGTTTCCATGGACTGTTTTCAACGGCTAAACTCTGATAAATGGGGCGTGACGTGTAGTTTCACTTTTAGCAACATTTGACAATAGCTCTTTTTGACATAAATAAAGATATATTGATAGACTTTGGTAAGACTGAAAACCAAAAGCTGTGTCCTGTGTTCTTACATGTTCAATTTCTCTTTCACATGAACACAACCAGTCACACGTCCGCTAATCACAGTTACATGCGAAAGGTGAACAAAGTGTCTTGCACAAGGACACAACAACGGTGTTTGCGGATTTGAACAAGCAATGATCAGGCTAGTAGGAGTGTTCCACAGAAAAAAAAATAAAATATGGAGGAATTTTCAAACAGGTGAATAAAACAGACACACAATTGAAAAGACAACATCAGGTATGGGCATTATACATAAAGGTGCATTGTGTAACTTTTCTGGTGGTGGTGGGGGGGTCCGTCAAATGCTTTTCTCCATGGAGATGTTATTGCTTTGTCTAGAATGTTTCACAGTATGGCATTAAACCTTTTTATCTTCACGGAGACCAAACCAGACCAAGTTACAGGTCAGATCTGTGGAGAGGCGACCCCGCTGACAGTCAGAATGTTGTTTTTCTAGGTATTTTTGAGCTATAAAACCACCTGTAATTGAATAAATGTAAAGTAGAGTTGTTTAATGTCACACTGTGGAACATTCCAGGCAAAGCAATGACATCGCCATAGAAACAAGCAGCAAAAAGTTACATAGTGCACCTTGTAGGCGTTGTACCTGATTTTTAGCATCTTAAAAACATAAAAAACAAAGTTACTCCTCACTTACCTTATTCATCCTAATCATTCACTACTTTTCACAACTTTCAGAGACCAGTGCGGAGTTTGAACGTCACTATAGAGCTAACAACAACTATCATGGTAACCCACACTCCCTGATAATTGTACAATCAGGTACCAACAGATCAGTGCATCCTTATACTTTAACATGATATTAAAATACTTGTTGGTAAGGTTTGAACGCAGAGTGTTGTGTTTTAAAAAGCAAATAATAAACAATAAAGTACCTCTAAGCTAGTATAGTATTTTTGTGTATTTTGTGTATCTCAAGACATCATCTCCTGACCGTAGCATATATGTCACCATTATGTTTATTATATACAGTGTTACTTATACATCTGTAATGAACTTTCTGTTGTAATTTTAAGGACTGTAGTTATCTCCAGTGCAAACAGCTCCATACATTATAGCCTGAGTCCTGATCTGAAGTAAAAGAGTTACATACAAGAAGTGTCTATACAAGAAGTACATGCAACAAGCGTCTACAGAATATAACTAAAAATAACTTTTTCTGTTGTGGTTGTGTGTCCATGTGAACAGGCTTTCATCTTCACAAACATGACTCTTGTTTGGCCTGAAGCAGGGTCTTCTACATTAAACCAAAGATGTTAATTCTGTCTTCTTATGGACTTTAAATGTATGTACTTTTTTATGTGTAGTTCTGAAGATGGCTCGCAGCTAGCAGCCGAAACATTCAACAAGGTAAATACACGTTATGGTATTGTCTACTCCTACATGTTTCCATGGAAATGTTGTTTACAGTCCTCCACAGTATACCATATACTCAAACTCCATAGACAATGTTCCATAGTATGAGTTTAACTTTCTTTTTCCATGGAATCATGCAGGTGATGCGCCACCACCAGAAAGTTACATACTGTACTTTTAAAAAACGAATAAGGTGCAAATATGATCAATACAGAGCCTGTTAAACTGTTAAAGTTCTATATTACACAAAAGTGACTCTTGTGACCTTGTTAGACATGTTAGAATTAGTTGTTAACTCATCAAAAACAGACCTGGAGTTGTGTTTTGTTCCATTCACACACGTTTCATGTGTTACATTTTACCTTTCATTTAGTAAAGATTGGAAGTTCGAGATGAAATTATCAAATTTTTAGTGATGGGGTATGGAGTTTAAAAACACCGTGGAACATTTCCTGTATTACTGTATTCATTTCCTGTTTGAGAGAAGAACTTTGGGTTTATGTTAATGAAACAAAACACAACCCCAGGTCTGTCTGTGATGAGAAAACATAACATAGAGCAGAAAATAGTGTAAGAACAGTGTAAGTACTTACTGTCGAGTTGTAGGATGGAGTCGTAGATTTTGCACTGTAGCTGGCCCGTGCTCTGGAAGGCGCACGACATCCACAGCCCCTGGTACATAGCCACGGCCGTGATGATGTTGTCCCCGATGTACGCCGACATCTTCCACTGCGGTAAAATAGTCCCGACAATCAGCCCCACGATCCCCACCAGCGACATGAAGAAGCCGAGCAGCTGGATACCGGAGTTAGCCATGTTTGTTTGGAAGTTACTTTAAAGTTTTCCGTACAAAATACTCGCTGGAGAAGTGTAGTATTGGCAGAGGAGCGGGACAGACTGACAGAGGCTGGCTCACATGTGCGCGCAGGGAGCTGGTGTGGACGGATGGCACTGTCAGGTCCGTGCGTAATTTGGAGCACGCCTCCTTTACGCACAGAGCGGTGAGGCGCTGTGGTGTGTAAAAGAAGGATGGTGAATGATGGGAATGCCCTGGTGCATATAGTTACAAATTAGTCATCTTTGTATAATATTTAGAAGCATGTGGCAACTTTGTACGTATATATAACCTATATAAACGATGGACTGTTTAATCAATACATATTTTGAACTTACTTATTGTAATTATGACATCAACCTGTCCAGGGCCTGCTGGTGGAAATGATGTATTTTCTATATAATGTCTTTTGTCCCTTATCAAATACATTTAAATTCAAATCCACACTTGGTTATTATTATTATTATTATTATTATTATTATTATTATTATTATTATTATTATTATTATTATTATTATTATTATTGGGGTTTTTTACAATCAACCAATTGAACAGATATGGATGCAATTTGTACACTAAACGTATACCATAACTCATCTTCTTTTACTCTAGTGGACCAAACAAAAAAAAAGGCAAAGACAAGGTACAAAAAAATATGTTTAAATTTAATAAAGTCAAATAAAAATGTAATTTAACAAAGGCTCAAATTAAGTAAATCATTAACAAAAAGTCAGGCCCAACTGGGGTAACTTAAATCCAACTGAACAGAACAAAAACTAACCCCAGACAGAGAACAGGTGCGTTTAAATGAGGGCGACTAAACTGAACACAAGAGAGGGGGAAATGATATGAAATAATTAACTAAAGCTACTAACTTAAAGTACTTAAAGTAACAAAAAGGCAAATACTTATAAGAGAAAACAAGCAATAATAAAATAACCTCAAACAAACTAACTTAGCAAAATTAACTAAATAGTGCTCCCCCCTTTGTTCGGCATCGGTGGTCTCCTCCAAGGGTCACTGCCCGGCAACT
Organism: Taenioides sp. WSHXM2023; assembly: GCA_029959045.1. NCBI lineage: Eukaryota > Metazoa > Chordata > Actinopteri > Gobiiformes > Gobiidae > Taenioides > Taenioides sp. WSHXM2023. The sequence goes on along the minus strand of CM057106.1, from coordinate 24,021,183 downwards.
CAAAGAGAAAAAACAAGTGTAAGTAATAATTCAGACTTATATTAACTAAAATGTGTGCACCCAAAATTAGAAAATAAAAGTCTAAATAAAGGATTAAATTCAACCATGTGCTATAATTAACTTAATGAAAATGTAAATGAAATGAAATACTAACACTATGGAGTGGTGGCAGACATATCCACCACACTCACCTACTATTACTTTTGCTACTGCCATTGCGTGTTTTGACATGATATTTTTATAGTTAGAGTCTTTTTAAATGATTTTTAGTTTTTGTCCACATTTCTTCAAATAATTACTGTTTTAGCTTTATTTTAAATGAACTCTATGTAGTATGAACCAGAGCCTTAACCTGTAGATAAAGGACACATCCTGCACTTGTCTCTTTATTCTCAGTATATGGACATGTCTCCTGTGAAGGTCAGAACCTTCAGAATTCCCTCCCTGAGCTGCAGAGGCTACACTAGCATTGATTCAGGATTGGTGCAGGTGCTGGGGTTTAGGGAGTGACCATTCAGACCAGAGAGAAATTGAGGACATGTGACAGGAAAATCTTACATACTGTATTGCTCATTTACTGTAGTTTTTGTTGAGTTTTAGTTAGCAAAAATATGACAATGACAAAAATGACTATTACTGCTATGCTGTTTATTTTATTTTATTTTTAATAAAGGTCCTATATTACATACAAATGACTCTTGTGATCTTTAAGCCATGTTAGAATGTTGTTGCCTCATCAAAACAGACCTGGAGTTGTGTTTTGTTTCATTCACACATGTTTGTTTATTATTAGTCTGTCTACATCTAGCTCAAAATACTCTGTTCCACCTTGTGATGTCACAAAGCATTGTAGTTTTCACGTTAACAGCTCCTTTTACCTTTAGTTCAGTAAAGATTGGCAATTCCAGCTCTGAAATCATCCAAATGATTTTAGTGAAGGTGTGTGGAGTTTAAAAACACAGCGGAACAGAGTGTTTTCAGTTTCAGAGAACTCAGCCTAAATCTGCAGGGTTTGTGTGTTAAACATGTGTGAATGAAACAAACAACTCCAGGTCTGTTTGTGAAGAGGAAACTACATTAGAAATCAGAAAATAGCGTCATATGGGCCCTTTAAATACTGCTTGGAGAGATCAGACATGTGTGGTGTGATCTGACAGCGTAACACGTGAACGTGCATGTTCTCGTATGGACAGAGAGATGTCTTGCCCATAATTAGGAGCCACCCCCTTTACTCACAGAGAATGGGAAAGCCTTGGCACCGCTACAGAACCATGTGAGTCAGCATTTATAGACAGTGTTAGTCTATACGAGGACACACTATAGTAAATATGATTCATTTGACATAAGCAGAACTGGTCAGTGTGAAAAGGAGCAGCATATCAGTTGTCTGGGACTTGTAATTCATGACTCTTTGTGAACAATTGTAACATGTGGCGTTGGTGTGACTTCCCAAAATCGAAAACGCCAATTGTTTCATATTGAAGCCACACTATGGAACTTTCTGCAGGTGGCACGTAGATATGGGACAATACACAATTATATTGTTTATAGTGATAAAACGGGTAGGCAATGGACATTTTATATAATCGTGAGAATCGTCAACAAAGAAAACAACTTAACAACTTAATCTTAAGTAACAGATAACCTTATGCCCTGTCAATCAGTGTATTATTTGCATTATCGTTCTTGTCTCTTGTTTATAGCTGTGATTTTATAGTTTATTTTATAGTTTACTACTTATTTTTCTATTTTATTTTGACTTGTATGTATACATTTGTTTTTATTTTTATAATTATGTCTCATTTGACACGTGTCTCTTGCTCTTTTTGCTATACCATCTATTTTTGTTACTCTCTGTTATTATATTATATTGTGATGTTTGAGCTACTGTATCCAAATAATTTCCCTTGTGGATCAATAAAGTTTGTCTAAGTCTAAGTCTAAATCATCATCTTATCACCAGAATGTGCAAAAAATGATGATGTTTTCATTCATAACAAAGTACAATACTATAACAGTTGTTTACATATGAAACTTATTCATAATATTAAAAGTATAATTAATCATATACATAACATTTTTTAAACTGTCAGCAACTTAAATAATTATGGTACTATAATCGTGTAATGTAACTAGTCCATTACATAGGCCTGGTTCTATATAACATGTAAAAATTACAGAAAACACAACACCCCTATGAACAGTTTACAATCAAGGACCGTCAAGGAATTCCTCCCTCCTGTGGGCTCACCACCTGCAGAGGGGTTCATAGGGGTCTGGGTCTGATGCAAAGAGTAATGGGCAGCGTGCTGCCCCCGCGACCCAGCCGGATTAAGCAGGAGAAAATGGATGGATGGATGGAAATTACAGAAAAGTTTATTGATTAATTGATTAAAATGTGTCTTTCAGTCATAGTGACCTGTAACAGAAAATCAAAGTAAAAGTGCATTTAACTGAGTAATTGTGGAAATTTAAATGAGTTGTACTTACCCTCGAATCTGGATTTTTGTACCTCTGTTCCTATAAGTAAAACACTGCTAAAGTAATAAAGATATATATTTTTGTAATTAGATTTAATTTAACATTTGTCAACATTGCTAACTTTTAAACATTGAGATGACCTGTACTCACCTGGATTGTCAAACGAGCTCACCCAATTACAGGAGGAGGCCTAAGCTCGTCCATGGTTGAGGTGCTGTGTGTGTGCAGGTTGCTGCCATGGTGATTTTTTACTTTGTCCCTATCTTTTTTAAATATTTTTTTCTATTTTTGTGATGGTGAAATAAAAACACTTGGGTCTGCACTGGAAAATTGGGTCAGCTCTGCTCTGTTCCTCTTTTCAAATCATTAATCGCAATTATTTTAACCATGACAGTTGTGACACCAAATTTGAATATCATGCCATGTCTAGTGGCGCATCACCTGCACGATTCCATGAAAATAGAAAGCTAAATCCATACTTTGGATCATTCTCCATGGAGATAGATCCGTTTTATTTCATGGAAGATTATAGCCAAAGACGCAACATTTCCATGGAAACAAGCAGGTCAAGTTTGTGGAGATGCAAGCCTGGTCACTGTAAGGACACGTGTTTTTCAGCAAGTGTGTTGGCGGTTCGAATCATGCTCTTGACATAAACATCATCGGTTGAGCGGTCAGATCCACTGGCCCACAGGTTGGCAGTGGGATTCCAGCTCCCACAGATGAATGCTGTCATTGTGTCCTTGGGCAAGACACTTAAACCACCTCACCCCCAGTGTCTGTGTACAGTGGTGTGTGAATGTGTATCGGTAAACGGGTGAGTTGTTCCTTTGAGTGCCTTGAAGGTGGAAAAGCGCTGTATAAAAATGTGACCGTTTACCAAATGTATGCAGAATGGTGTTTTATGTTTAATATCTGTGGAATTCCCAGGCCTATCAACATGAAACCAAAACTAACCACCTCTTAAAGGCCATGAATCCAATTTTCTGTATGTATTTGAACAAAATGCGTCTTATCCCAGTACAGATATATTGTATAATCAGCTCTTGAGGTCAAAATAAGTCTGTTGTGTCCTGTCTGCATTGAATTCTGAAGCGCTTTACTGTTGAATAATCAGAAAGTGTGCGTTAGCTTTCTAGTTGTTGTTAGTTTTACCGTCACTACTGCGCTCTGGTCTCTGAAAGTTGTGGAAAGTTCTCATAAACTCATCACTGTAAATAATCAGGATGCTCTGAATGCATAAGGTAAATGAGGGATAACTTTGGACCACTGCAAACAGTTTTTTCGCATTTTTAAAACGGTAAAAATCACGTACAGTGCTTTTAATTAGCGTAAGATGTGACCTTTAACCCAATTCTTTTTCATCTACTCTTAGAACAATACAGAAAGAATTTGATAATGAGATAATTCCTCCCATCGTGTGCACATTCATCTGTTACATAAGCACTGTTTACTCGTATGATGTTTATGGGGATGTTTGGCCTGTCTCTCCCTTTGGTCCCTTGGGTCCCACAGTTAACCCGATGTTTTCAGTGAGTGGGCGCAGACAATGGGCCCTCTGTTGGGTGGACTTAACTCTACATGGTTCTGTGTGAAGGGCTCCGGACAAAAGAGGAGAGGTAGGGGAGGAACCTGTAATCCTGGGGGACATAAGGGTTTTGTTTTAGCTGTTTTCAAATACTCATGTTAAAGGTGCATCGTGTAACTTTTTGGCTGGGGGTCCGTCACCTGCTTGTTTCTATGGATATGTCATTCTCTGTTTGGAATTTTCCACAGTGTGACTTAACACAGCCCTACTTTACATTTATTCAATTACAGGTGGTTTTAAAGCTCAAAAATACCTAGAAAAATGGTATTCTTACTGTGAGCGGGGTCGCCTCTCCACAGATCTGAAAGGTTTAATACCATACTGTGAAACATTCCAGACAAAGCAGTAACATCTCCATGGAGACAAGCAGGTGACAGACCCTTCACCAGAAAAGTTACACAATGCAGCATTAAATATCTTGGTAACATATTAATAAAGCAAATCATGTGTAAATGTTTATTAACCATTAAAGATGCATTGTGTAACTTTCCTGCTGAGTGATAAGATAAGATAAGTTTAGCAACTACTAGACGGTGCACTGTGTAACTTTCTGGTGAAGAGTCCGCAGCCATCTTGTCTCCGTGGAGATGTTGTTGCTTTGCCTGGAATGTTCCATCAAATAGCATTTACAGGTGCACTATGTATCTTTTTTGGTTGAGGGTCCGTCACCTGCTTGTTTCCACGGAGATGTCATTGCTCTGTCTCAAAAATACCCAAAATAAATAAATAAATAAATAAATAAATAAAACAAAACATTCTAACTGTAATTGTAACTGGGTTGCCTCTCCACAGATCTGACCTGTGATTTGGGTTGGTTTGGGCTCCATAAAGATAGAAAGGTTTAATGCCATACTGTGAAACATTCCATACAAAACAGACAGTAACATCCCCGTGGAGAAAAGCTTTTAACGTGACAGATTCTCCACCAGAAAAGTTACACAATGCACCTTTAATTCATCTATCGTTGTGAAGACAAGCAGGCCAAGTTACAGGTCAGCTCTGCAGAGAGGCGATCCCACTTACAATAATAATGCAGGATTTTCCATAGCACTTTGAGCAGTAATAGAAACAGTAATCTAATACATGAAGGATGGATAACTACTGTGGAACAACCCAAGCAAACCAATAACATCTTCACAGAGACTAGAAAAGTTACATAATGCACCTTTAAAAAATGAACTAAATAAATACATAAATGATGATTATATCTGACCCAGTGGTCCCTAAACCCCGACTGAGAAACACAACCCCAGACAATCTATTTTAAGTAGTCGTGACCTACTATAAACTCATAATTCTTCTTCTTTTTAACCGTTGTAATGTTTTCTCCCTCCATAACTCCCGTCCTGTAACTGTGCTTTGCTTTCAGAAGAACAGGGACTTGTTGTTGCCGGGCGGATTACCCCAGAACCGGAGGAATCCTGCTTAAAGCTCAGATACAGAGCGAGGACATGAACAGAGGAGTGTGAAAGGATGACTGGCTCTTAGATGGGAGGAGGATAGGAGGAAGAGAGGAGGGGGAGCAGAGGAGAAGGAGAGGAGAGGAGAGGAGGAGGGAGGGGAGGAGAGGAGGAGGAGAGGTGGAGGAGAGGAGGAGGAGAGGTGGAGGAGAGGAGGAGGGGCAGAGAAGAGGAGGAGAAGAAGAGAGAAGGGGAGGAGAAGAGGGAAGGAGGAGAGGAGGAGAAGAAGAGGAGGAAAAGAGGAGAAGAGAGGAGGAAAGGAGGAGGAGGAATCTTAAGTAACGGATAACCTTATCAGCATATTATTTGCACTGTCGTTCTTGTCTCTTGTTTATAGCTGTGATTTTATAGTTTATTTTATAGTTTATTGCTTATTTTTCTATTTTATTTTGACTTGTACATATACATTTATTTTTATAATTATGTCTCATTTGACACCTGTCTCTTGCTATCTATCTATATTATATTATATTATATTGTGATGTGTGAGCTACTGTATCCAAATAATTTCCCTTGTGGAGCAATAAAGTTTGTCTAAGTCAAAATCCAAGTCAAAATCATCATCTTATCACCAGAATGTGCAAAAAAAGCTACTTTTCTATGATGTTTTCACCCATAACAAAGTACAATTCTATAACAGCTGTTTACATATGGAACTTATTCATAATATTAAAAGTATAATTAATCATATGCATAACATTTTTAAACTGTCAGCAACTTAATAAATAAATAATCGTACTATAAACATAGGCCTGGTTCTATATAACATGTAAAAACTACAGAAAAGTTTATTGATTAACTGATTAAAATATGTCTTGCAGTCAGAGTGACCTGTAACAGAAAATCAAATATTACTGGTTACTGGTTTACTGGTTCCCGGTTTCATTACTGTATAACCTGCTGGTCCCAGGCCAATAAAACCACACTGAGGCCTTTGGAATCATTGCACAAACAATCACTCAAAATTTTATCATTGTACAATCCTCCAAAAATACAGACTGTTAAACTTTAACAATATACAGAAATTTGCCTCAATTAGAATGACCCACAAAATACTAAATAATTCTGCACCAGCTCCTCTTAAGAACTTTATCAAGTACACTTCTACAGTAACAACACGATCCACACGAGCTTCCACCAGCGGACAATGCAGTATACCAAAACTCAACAACATTTGCACAATCTGCCTTTTCCTACAGAACTATTAAAGACTGGAACGATATGCCAACTAATCTGAAAAATCTAACTGATTATTTCACCTTTTCCACAGAACTGAAAAAGTGGCTGTGGAATAATCAAAACTGCCAGCACACACCACGTTAATAGAACTATGAGATGAAATATAAGGATTATGTATTTATGTGCTATTGTGAATGATATGTGTGTGTAAATAGTATATGGATGATGTGTGTGATTGTGTGTTTGGATTAATGTTAGTGGGTGTATATTATGTTTTACTGTGTTAATGAGATGTGCGATAAAATGCTAAGTGTGTGACGCTGTGTGTGTGTGTTAGGCTAGTAAGAGAGTAAATCTTTGATTGTTTTTATTGATACAGACTGTTGTTATTTTATCCATGTAACCAGGGACTGCAGATGGAAATTAGCTTTTTAGCTATACTCTGGTGCAGAACATCTCTGTCTTTGTACTTAATGTCTCTGTACATCGTCCCTTCAAATAAAGACTAAAGAAAGAAAGAAAGTAATTGTGGAAATTTAAATGAGTTGTACTTACCCTCGGTTCTGGATTTTTGTACCTCTGTTCCTATAAGTAAAACACTGCTAAAGTAATAAAGATATATATTTTTGTAATTAGATTTAATTAAATATTTGTCAAACTTTTAAACATTGAGATGACCTGTACTCCTGTACTCACCTGCTGCTTGTCTCCATGGAGAGGTACCAAGAATGTTCCACAGTATGGCCATTAACTTATGAATCTCCATGGAGACTTGCAAGCCAGATTACAGGTTAGATTTGTGGAAAGGTGTAGTTAAATAAATACAAGATTGATTAGTTTAATACTGTACTGTGGACAATTTAAACCAAAGCACTGACATCTCCATGGAGACAAACAGGTTGCAGACCCCCTCCAGAAAAGTTACGTAGTGTACCTTTAATAGTATTGTCAGTTATTCCTAGTGCTTTCTGGCAATTTTAGTTGACAAATTTGCAGCTTTGTGTTGAAAAACAGTCAAAAACAGAGTGTGTGCTGCTTTGTGTGGCTTCTGCAATTTCAAATACTATGTGACATCACTCAGGCTGCCCTGATTATAACAGCCAACTGTTCCTGATCACAAACAAGTTTGTAGTGTGGATACCTGTTAGACCATAGACCAATCGCACTGTTCCTTATACCTCCAGACCCTCCTTCCCCCTCACTCACCCCTTTAGTCCTCCAGACCCCAGCCCGGTAACTATACAAAAACAGGTTTCAAAACAATACATACAACTTTACAAACCTGATGTGATGTGCAGTAGTTTCATGTTATGTGTTAAAGTCAAATACCCCCTCTTTAAAGACATTTCTTAATTGGGATAATCCAACTTGTTCCATATACTAAAAGTAGTCAAGTGAGTAAAAGTATGCTGTGTGTATCTCTGTACCCATGCTTAGGAATTGCAGTGTCGCGGTTGCTAACGGCGACCAGATTTATACGTCGTCTCTGTGGCTGCCCCTGCACAAAGAGAACAGGGACATAGCTCACATTTATCTCACTGTGCGGCGAAAGAGCAGAAAACATCTAAATCAGGAGAGAGGAGAAAGGATTAGGACAATGGGAGAGGGGGAAATAAGACCATCAAAACCTCCCGCACCCTTCATACCCTCTCTTCCACCCTCACACCCCTTGTACCCGTCCTCTGGGCAGGACGTCCCAGAGCAGGATCAGGCCAGATATTTGTGATTTCACGTCCAGGAAGTTTTCAAAGAAGCAACTGAACTTTGAAAACACCTCCTTTCGATAACAAGTTTATGATCTATCTATCTATCTATCTATCTATCTATCTATTTATCAATTTATTTTTTTATGTTGTTTTTTTTTTTTCATCTTGGTTGTGTTTATTGAGCTGAAAATTTTGTTTAAAAAAAACAAAACAAAAAAAACAACATTTGTCCTTACTGTGAGTTGGCTAGCTTCTTGTTCTGAAGTAAGGTTCTAACTTTATATTTCCATGGAATTGTGCAGATGACCCACAGTTTTTTATATTTTTTTCTTGCCTGGCAAATCCAGACTGATGTCCCTCTGTCGCATCTCAAGCTAGGCTCAAACACGGCCGTCCAATCAGATTTGTTTTTTTGTTTCATTCATTGATTCTATATTTCAGTCCCCTGTGATTTTCTCTTTCTTTTTTCTTCGTAGCAGCCATATTTGTTTTGATACTGACAGGCCATGCGTGTCACTGATTGGCTAATCCACCTTCATATCATATCTTCAGAAAGTATTGAAGAAGTGTTTATTGGCATGGCATTTTGAAGGGTCTGTTGCCAGAGATTGTGCAATGGCATGGTGGGTTAAGGGTTTGCCCACTAACCAAATGGTTGCTGCTCCAGACTTTGTCGGGCTGTATACGGTAGTGTGTCCATGGGTAAGATGATTGGGAAAGGCATCTATAAAATCCCAAAATTCTTGTTTTTTTCTTACTGAAGCAACATCAGAGGTAGAGTTGAAGTGTTTGCTTGTACCAGTGGTGAGTGGTATGAATTATTTAATGATTTTTTATTTTATTTTTTTTTTTAATAAATGTTGGTCTTTGTAGCAGTATAACTTTTTTCTTGTACTTAATTGAATGTGATTTTGAAGTAGGCCAATAACACTCTTACTTAAGTTCCTGATTACTGACATAGGCATGAGAAAAAAAATAAATAAAAAATCGAGATACTTTTATTTTTTAATTTTATTATCTCTCTTATGAAAAATATTACACCCAAACTTTGTACTTTCATTTTTAAGGGTACACCATGAAGCTTTTCTTTTTCTATTGGTCTGTTAACAGCTTGTCTCCATGGAGATTTATATCGCGTTGCCTAGAATGTTCCACAGTATGGCAAGTTACAGGTCAAGTCTGCGAAGAGGCGGCCCCATTTGTGGTCAGAATGCATGTTTTTCCAAGATATTTTTTAGCAATAGAATGTAGTTGAATAAATACAAGATAGATACGTTCAAAGCCTTAGTGGAACATTCCAGGTAAAGCAATCACATCTCCACGGAGACAAACAAATGGCATAACCCCCACCAGAAAAGTTACACGGTGCACCTTTAAAGCGACAATACCATTTCTGGACACCTCTGGCTCGTACTGGACTAGTCTAGTTTCAGGAAAATGCCAGAAAACCAAAATAGGCCCCTTGAAATGTCCGGTGTGTGAACTTTGACCCACTACTCGTAAACCCCCCCCCCCCATGTTGTCCATTATGTAACTCGGCCTTTGTGCTGGGACAGTGGCGCAGGCTCTGGGGCACCGCTCTGCTGCTACTGTTTTGATCTTAAAAAGTGTTTCGGACAAAGAAAATAGTGTTGGTGGATTAAAAGGCCCACTCCAGAGTCAGCCAATACAAAGAGTCAAGAGTTTTGGAGATTTTTTTGAAGTCCCAAAGCTCATTTTGTGCCTAATTTTGCTTCTACAGGTTCAGACAATGCGAGCAGAAGATGATGTCCGCTTCGTTAAACCTCACGTGAATGCAGGCTCTGGACACGTTTTGTTGCATTCTTGACTTCAGTCCAGTTTTGTGTCTGTGTATCAATGTGAGCAGATTCAAATGCATGAGAAATAATACAGTTTGGAATGTTTTTGGGAGGATTCGTAAAAACATATTTACATTTGGAATAAAAACTCTTATCTGATTTTTCTGGTGGGGAATTTGCCATCTGTTTGTGCAATAACTTGTGAGATGTTTTTGCTTTTCCTCCAATGCTCCACAGTATGGCTTTAAAACGGACCTATTCTTTTAACCAGGTTATAGTTGTTTCCTCTCACCATTTAATCACCTGAAGTTGTATTTGGAGTGATTTGTGCAGGTTTGAACAATTTTGAAGATTGCACGTCATTTTGCCGATCAACTCCGTTTTCACCGCCACCGGTACATCTGTTGCTCCCTAGTGTGACGTGCAGCTATCCATAGGAGAAAATAATGTATGCAAAACAAGTAAAAAATGTCTGAGCCATATGGGACATGTCAAAAAGACGTTTTATTTCAACACAATTCCCTTATGTAACATTATACATAAATACATTAAGAAGCACAAATACAAAGGAATACGGAATAGTTCAGTTGTGGAACGTTGGATCTGTCTGAAGAAGCACCGAGGCACAGAAGAGAAACATCCAAACAGAACCCTAACAAGCTAGCAAAATGGTTATGGTTTATTTTTGTGATTAGGTCCATTCAAATTCTGCTCTTCCATTTGAAGCCCAGGGTTGGTAGGGTGGGTTCCAGACACCTACATGTAAATACCTGTCTGTGCTCTTACTACAGGAACAACTGAACCTGTGTCTCAAGAGTCTTCACCTGCAGATAGAAAGTTTGTCTCTTCTCAGTATATGGACAGGCCGTGTCTCATGTGAAACTCAGAACCTCCAGAATTCCTTCCCTGAGCTGCAGAGGCTGCACTAGCACCGACTTACAGTCCCTGACAAAAGTCTTGTCGCTTATCCATTTTGTAGAAACAAAAGCTTATAACCTGACTTTAAATTAATCGATTGGTTTTAGAAATGTCTCATATGAAAGCTAAAACCCTCCCAAATTATGCTCAATATACTAAAATAAATTTGCTTCACTGAAGAAAGATTGATCATTTAATGAACACAGAAAGGTCAGATTTTGGCAAGACAAAAGTCTTGTCGCCTACAGAAAATTGAACAAATAATTTACTTCAAATACAAAAATATGTTGCATAACGTCAGTGAATTAAGTAGTGGTGCTGTGAGATCCATATTTAATATCTTGTATGACTTCCATGAGCTTGAAGGACTGCATCCATGCGGTTCGACAATGATTCATACAATTTGTTGATGAAGTCATCAGGAATAGCAAAGAAAGCAGTCCTACATGCCTCCCAGAGTTCATCAAGATTCTTTGGTTTTGCCTTCCATGCTTCCTCTTTCATTCTACCCCAGACATGCTCAATAATGTTCATGTCTGGTGACTGGGCTGGCCAGTCCTGGAGCACCTTGATCTTCTTCGCCTTGAGGAACTTTGATGTAGAGATAGAAGTATGCGATGGAGCACCATCCTGGGGCAAAATTTGACCCCTTTTATGGTTGGGAATGTAAGAGGTAGCTAATACTTCTTGATATTTTAGGCTATTGATATTGCCTTCCACCCTGCAAATGTCTCGCACACCCCCATACTGGATGTAACCCCAGACCATGATTTTTCCGCCACCAAACTTAACTGTTTTCTGGGTGAATCTTGGATCCATGCGGGCTCCAGTAGGTCTCCTGCAATATTTGCGGCGGCTGTGATGTAATTCAACCGAGGATTCATCTGAGAAATCCACCTTCTGCCACTTTTCCAGTGTCCATCCTTTTAGCAGGCTGTGGGCCTTGGCAAATGCCACACGGTTTTTTAATTGCCTTTTGTTTAGTGCTGGTTTCTGTGCACTGATTCGACCATGGAGGCCATTTCGAGACAGAATTCTACAAACTGTTCTGGTTGACACAGGGACTTGAGGTGACCAGGCCTGGTGGAGCTCTGCTGCAGTGAAAAAGGGGCTGGCCTTGGATTTTCGAATCAACAAACGGTCCTCCCGAGCAGTTGTCTTGCGGGGTCTGCCGGACCTGGGCTTGTCAAAAACATCTCCAGTCTTTTCAGATCTTTTTCTTATTCTTTGTACTTGACGCTGAGACACATTGAAGGTGTCAGCCACCTCAGCAGTGGATCTGGTCTTCAGCCTCTTGATAATTAACACTTTGGTCTCAGGGTGGATCTTAGGCATGTTGTCAGAGGTCAAGTTGCAGTTGATGTGAAGGTCTGGTGTGCTGGGGTTCTTTTTATACACACCCACTAATTGATTGATCAGTAACTGATCACAGGTGAGGCTGTATTCTAGGATTGGGTGCATCATATGACAAGGCGACAAGACTTTTGTCTTGCCAAAATCTGACCTTTCTGTGTTCATTAAATGATCAATCTTTCTTCAGTGAAGCAAATTTATTTTAGTATATTGAGCATAATTTGGGAGGGTTTTAGCTTTCATATGAGACATTTCTAAAACCAGTCGATTAATTTAAAGTCAGGTTATAAGCTTTTGTTTCTACAAAATGGATAAGCGACAAGACTTTTGTCAGGGACTGTAGGGTTGGTGCAGGTGCTGGGGTTTAGGTAGAGACCATTCAGATCAGAGAGAGACATTTTAGGTTTAAACCAACTGGATTTCAGCATTGAAACTGGCCACTGTTTTTTGCAGTTAAACATAAATCAGCATTACAATTGTTTTCAGTAAAAGTTATATTTGATTTAAACATGTTTACCTCATATCTGGGGACAGAGAAAGATCATGTTTATAGAATTTAAAATCTAAATCTTATATACAGTTCCTTTAAAGCTGGGGTTCTTGATTGTTCCATGTTCCCAAACCAAAGTTTGCTAGTTCCAAGGTCTAATTTGGGGGAAAATAGAAATGTATTTATTTACAAAAGAAAAACAAAATGGTACCTTAGTTGTGTTGCTTTTTATAATTACATACAATTATATAAGTGCGATTGAACACATACACCACCTGGTCATAGCTGGACCTGTTTCCTTTGTGCAGACAGAGAAGACATTTCAGTTCCATGTGGATAAGCCTTACAACTAGAGAGAAATCAGCTATGAACCAAATCAAAACATCTACATTTTGACTCCATATACAGTGGAATTCTTAAAAAGGGGGTATTACACTTCTGTGGGTTATTAACTGTAACACATCACATATTTAGATCACCATGTTCCCTTTTATTGCTTTGAAAATGCTGAATTTGCCAAAACAACAACAATTTTAGTTTTTACGCTCTGAGTCCCGTCGCCTTGCTCCTACGTTACGGCACTCCCCCTTCAGAGAGCGATCACAACACAATCAACGTAATTACGCTAATTAAACTACTACACATCGTATCTGGTTTGTGAAGTTGCTGTGTACAGTTTTGTATCATGTTTTTGTATATTTATAGAGAATAGTCATGTGGGAGAGTGGGTGATGTAGGCTTGTGGACAGAGCGTTGCACAGAATCTTACATCTAATCATAAGGAGGATTTGAAAAGGGCTCAGGACAGATTGCTAGATTACTCAAACATGCATGGATGACATCTAAAACCTCTTCAGGCTTGTTTCCAATGAGGAAAAACAATATAACAAAAATATATACATAAAAAAAAGTGATTATAATAAAAATGGACAGAATTCTCAGCTAAACATTCCAGTAAAATGTCTTGTGTGCAGCCTGATCCCGTTTAAATACAAAACACATAAGAGTACATCGTAGAGAAAAGCCTGGCAGAGTCTATGGGAAGGCCTGGTCTGGAGTGTAGTTGAAGCTGGCGTCCAGGAACATGGCCAGAGTGCCCAGTGTGGTGATGATACAGAAGAGCCACAGGAAGAGGCGGTCCACTACCAGAGCGATGAACTGCCAATCACCCGTCATCTGCCAATCACAGACAAACATGTTATAAAGACTCATACTGCTAGGGTTGAAGTATCAAAAATCAAATACTAATTGCTACTAAAACTAATATTGAAACTGGATACTCATTTGAGCAGGTATTGATACTAAAAAAGATAGAAATGAACCTTTCCTGAATAGCTTTAGAATGATCTTCTTCTTCAAAACAGTATCCCAGGTGAGTGAGAGTAAAAAGGACCCCTTGTCCCGGTATAGTTCCGTGGGTGTGTTTCTGTATTTCGATTGCCTCCTTAATCCAGCAACAATGTTTGTTGTCCTTTGTAGTGTTGTCACGATAATAAAACTTTATCTTTATAGTAAGCTATAAACTTGATGTTCAATATCAATTCCAATATCACTATGATAATAAAAAAGCACAATTTTTTAAACAATAGAATGTGATTTTCAACATGAAATTATACTACTTTTTAAATGTGTCCTTATATGTGTGTAATCCCTCAGTGGTCCTGTAGGTTCCATAGTGGTCCATGGGTGTATACTAGTCTATGTACTTGTTCTGATCATTCTAAAGCTATTCAAGAAAGCTTCATTTTTGACCTGTGAATGGGACCATATTTAGTAACGATACTTCCTCAAATAAGTATCTAGTTTTGATACTATTTTTAGCATTAATTCATGATTTTCGATACTTTTGACAACCCTAGTCTTCTGTCCTAATGACAGGAGTCCGTGGTTCTCTCTATTTCAGTGATCAGAAATGGCAGATTTAAGTGGCTCTTGTTCTGCTTTGCATTTTGTTGCTTTTGTGTTTTGTCCTATGTTTCTTTTTTCTTGTACTAAACTGCGGCCTGCATGCACTGTACAGACTGCAGATGGCGCTGTCGTACTGCCTCCACCAGTTCGAAGACAGCACTAAATCCTGTGTAAAGGAGCTGAGCAGACACATCACAGCGAGATCACGTTACCACTTTGAGGAAGACCACTTAGCAGCTCAAACTGTGGTATGAAAAGAAACTAAACCTTGGTCTGAAAAAATAATTTGCTAGAATAAATTATTGGAAGACTACATGAACTATGTAACTTTTCTGATGGTTCACCACCTGCTTGTCTCCATGGAGGCTTTATCACTTTAAACTTGTCTATCCCTTTGAAGACAAGTAGATAACACTACCAGCCCAAGTTACTAGTCAGATCTGTGCAGAGATGACCCCTTCCACAGTATAAGAATGCATGTTTTTTTCACGGTAGATATTTAGAGTCAAAATTAGTTTAATGCCATAATGCTGTATGGCAGTTTACGGTAAAATCCAGTTGGAATTACGATTATTTGTGAATAAAAACCCAACCCCACTATCTGCATGTGTGTGTCCCTCCAGACCAGTGGGAGCAGTGTGGTGCTCTAACCGTGTCGTCTGTGTCCTGTTTCTTGAGCTGTTCGGCCATGTAGGTGACAGCAGCGATGGCCGACTTGAGGTTTGGAGGCAGGATGAGGCAGTACCCGTCCGGATGTCTCTGTAAGTGCACCGTGCTTTCACATCTGCAACAAAAACAGGACCAAAACAGACAAATGGAAATGCATTTTCAAGAATACATTGAACTGCAAATTTTCAGAGAAATTTTGGGGTTAGATTTGGAATAGAGGAACATTTCACATTTGAAACACGCCGAGGAGCTTTAAAACTGCATGTGACAGGTTAGACTGCTCATTTCACTTGAACACCATTACTTGAGATTTTACTGCAACTCCTAATTAAAATAAAACTTCCTGATTGGAAACAGGCAGCAGATTTTATTTTATTTTTATTATTTTATTTTTATTTTTTATTTTATTTATTTTTATTTGTTTTATTATTATGCAAAATTATATGATAACAAATTGGCAATGTCAATTGGCAGATAGGTCAGATAGGAACAATGTAAATTCAAAAATAAATAAAATAAATGAGGTGCCAGGGGTCTAAGAGTTCATAGCTAGTGATAAGTTCTTTTAGAATAAGTGTTCATGCTGTCCAAAGGTAAGTGAGGTTCACATTTTAAACATTTTTCTGTGGATGAAAAATTATATTATAAGTATAATAATAACATTCAAAAATAGTTCAGTTTTTTTTTTTTTTTTTTATCCTTACATAGAAGTCCAAAGATAATGTCGGCCTTTAGACGGGGTATTTTAAAGAACAACCAGAAGTGCACATCTTCCCATACTATAGACACATTCAAAGAAGAGGTGCTCCGAACATTTATTACATTCTGTACCAAAGCGTGTTCTCATGAATTCATTGGAAAGGCAGATTCCAGATAAGTTTATAATGAATTTCTTTTGCTTTTAGAGAAATAGGGAGTTTCAGATAATTTGTTCTAATTTTTATTATTATTATTATTATTATTATTATTATTATTGTTTATTTATTTTTTATTTTTTTTCTGGGTTGTTAAAGTACTCTGAAACATTGTTTGGGTTGTATATGAATAAATATATGATTTTGTTAAAACATTTTCTTCGTTCAGTGTTTGTAAATTTTCCTTTTGAGAACTGTTTTTCATTAATGCATAGTTTTAGAATTTGTACAGAATTATCATCTATGAGATTACTATTTCTGATTGCAATATAAATGTTTTTAGATATATCATTAATTATCTTGTTATATTCATTAGATGAGATATTAACTTTGTATTTAGTTGTAAATTTACTGTGGGATATGAATCATTTAATAAATGTACCACAGACCAAACATTATTTTCCATCCACTCTTGGTTAAACAGTGATTTGTTCCAAATTGTGTGTTATGGGGACTAAAGTTATGCTTATAAATCATTTTCCAACACCAGGAAGAAACAGTCAAAATCCATAAGTACATCAAGGACAAGGCCCAAACAGATGATGTGCTCAGGGAATACCTCAGACAGTGGAGCTCAGAGGAAGAGGTGCTGGAGGGACCATCATGGCAGGACAAGCCCCTACATGGGGCATACCACCGAATCATAACTGAAGTGGCTGATATCAAGAAATCCTACCAATGGCTGGAGAGAGCTGGTCTGAAGGACAGCACAGAGGCCCTCATCCTGGCTGCACAGGAGCAGGCCTTGAGCACCCGAGCAATAGAGGCCCAGATCTACCACACCAGACAAGACCCAAGGTGTAGGCTCCTGAGACAGTCCAGCACATAACTGCAGGGTGTAAGATGCTGGCAGGGAAAGCATACATGGAGCGACATAACCAAGTGGCGGGCATAGTGTACAGAAACATCTGTGCAGAGTACGGGCTGGAGACCCCAAGGTCAAGGTGGGGAACTCCCCCAAAGGTTGTGGAGAATGAGCGTGCCAAGGTCCTGTGGGACTTCCAGATACAGACTGACAGAATGGTGATGGCGAACCAACCAGACATAGTGGTGGTGGATAAGCAACAGAACAAAGCCGTGGTGGTGGACATTGCAATACCAAGCGATGGTAATATCAGGAAAAAGGAACACGAGAAACTAGAGTAATACCAGGGGCTCAAGGAAGAGCTGGAGAAGGCCTGGAAGGTGAAGGCATCAGTGGTCCCCGTAGTAATCGGAGCACTCGGGGCTGTAACCCCCAAACTGGAGGAGTGGCTCAAGCAGATACCAGGAAAAACATCAGACATCTCAGTCCAGAAAAGTGCAGTACTATGAACAGCAAAAATACTGCGCAGAACTCTCAAGCTCCCAGGCCTCTGGTAGAGGGCCCGAGCTGGATGAGGGTGAGAGAGACCAACCACCGTGGAAGGTGAGAAACACATTATATATATATATCGTATTTTCCGGACTATAAGCCGCTACTTTTTTCTCACACTTTGAACCCTGCGGCTTATACAACGATGCGGCTCATATATGGACGGATTATTCGTCTATGAACACAGCGGATGCGCGCGCAGCCTGAGTGCAGAAAGCGCCGCTGTCTGTGCGGTGAACATGGGTTAGGGTTAGTTAGAACACTCGCTAGCGCTGTTATCAGCACTAAAACAGTTTATCGCTGCGTGATAAAATAAGTTCTGCTGCTAAATGAACATTAGTGAGTGGGATACGTCTTAATGACCCGTATGTGTTAAATGCAGGTGAGGCGTAAATGACGAGACGAAACATCTCAAACTTCAGTAGCTGGACATCCACTCATACATGATCGGTACAACTAACCCCGACCCCCGGAGAGCCTGAAATCCTGTTGAAATCCTACAAGACACTGACATGATACAAGACAGGACAGCGGCTCTTTCTGCTCGAGACATGCGCTGTAGAGCGCCAAGTGACGGGCGCAAGAGCGAGACAGACAGGTGAAGAGATGATGTGCTGAGGAAGATGCTCGTTTGATTTTGTTTTGAACAGTTATTTTGTGCTTCATGCATACACCCTCCTCATGGAAAACATACGAAGAAATGCATATGATGCAGCTTTGAAGTTAAAGACAATTGATCTGACTGTCAAAGAAGGAAACAACTGCTGCACGTGAGCGCGGCATCGATGAGTCGATGGTGAGACGCTGGCGACGGCAGCGTGACGAACTGACTCAATGCAAAAAGACGACAAAAGCTTTAGAGGCAATACAAGCAGATGCTCCGAACTTGAAAACTTCTTGAAGACGTGGACACATGCGGCTTATAGACAGGTGCGCCCTATATATGTACAAAAATAAAATTCTTTGAAAATTTAGTTGATGCGGCTTATATTCAGGTGCGCTCAATAGTCCGGAAATTACTGTGTGTGTGTGTGTGTGTGTATATATATATACGAAGTTTAACCAGTTTAGCTTCAGGGCAGAGTTTAGGCTCAAAATCAATAGCTTGAAGACCGCCCCCATCAAAAGGTTTGGTTAAATTGCCTCTCCTAAAGTAATGTTTTTTGTTGTTGTTTTTTTCCTCCATATAAAGTCAAAATGAATTTGGTTGATTGCTTTAATTGAATTTTTGGGCATGGCCATAGAGTACAGAGGGTAGATCATTCTATAAATGCATTTCATTTTTGTGTAGTAGATTCTACCAAAAATGGGCAAGTCTCTGTGAGTCCTTTGGAGAGGTGAGTTTTACATTCTGAGAGTTTTGTTCCAGATGTTTTTATTATAATCATACCCAGGTATTTTATGGTATCTTTAATAGGAATATTGCAAATAGATTGGGTAGAGCAGTCTTTTAAGGGCAAAATTTCACATTTATTGATATTCAAGTATAAGCCTGAGGCTTTAGAGAAGGTATTAATTATTAGGATTTTGGGTATTTCATCTAGATGATTTAGAAAAATTCTAGTGTCATCTGTGAGTTGGCAGTTGGCATTGCAGAGCGCTGATAGGACAGCCCTGTTTAATCCCTTTATTTATATTAAATCTTTAGGACGTACCATATGGTAAGGACACTGAACTGTGTCTTTATAGAGGGATTGTGTATATGAAATAATTTGAGAAATGCCTGATTTGAATCTATTAGTGAATATATGCAGTTATTGTTTAATAATGTAAAAGAGTAGAATCTTTCCCAGGTTTAGGGATGATGATGATGATGATAAGTCCTTGTTTTAGACTGAGGCAGAGTGCCACGTGAAACTGACTCATTTAACATCTCAAAGATTGGTTTTCTGATATAAGGCCAAAAATATTTCTAAAAGTTCCTAGTTAAACCATCACAGCCTGGGGCTATGTCAGACAGCACATATGTAACATACAGTATGTAGCGGTAACTCCATAACTGTTACCTAGCAACCATAATGTTTACAAAGACAAGCCAGACTACGAAATTGCACAATAGTTTCACAATGATTATGAAAATACAAATAAATAAATAACAACAATAACAAACAATGTCCCCAACAAATTTGGGACAAACGACAAATTTGGGCGGATTGACAAACTGATCTGTAAAGCTGGACACATGATCGGCTGTGAGCTGGAGACATTTGTCACAGTGAGGGACAGGAGGTCACTGGACAAACTGCTCTCCATCATGGACACTCCTGCTCACCCACTGCACCAGACTATAGAGGGACAGAGGAGATAATACTCCCTACAACTGTACAACAATTCACCCACTGCACCAGACTATAGAGGGACAGAGGAGATAATACTCCCTACAACTGTACAACAATTCACCCACTGCACCAGACTATAGAGGGACAGAGGAGATAATACTCCCTACAACTGTACAACAACTCCCCCACTGCACCAGACTATAGAGGGACAGAGGAGATAATACTCCCTACAACTGTACAACAACTCACCCACTGCACCAGACTATACAGGGACAGAGGAGATAATACTCCCTACAACTGTACAACAACTCACCCACTGCACCAGACTATACAGGGACAGAGGAGATAATACTCCCTACAACTGTACAACAACTCACCCACTGCACCAGACTATAGAGGGACAGAGGAGCTCATTCTCCAACAGGCTCCTACAGCTCCGCTCAAACAGTGAGAGATTCAGGACTACATTCATACTATAATACTCCCTACAACTGTACAACAACTCACCCTTATGTAACAGATAATACTCCCTACAACTGTACAACAACTTAATCTCAAGTAACGGATAACCTATGCCCTGTCAATCAGTATAGTATTTGCACTTATATTTCTATTTTATTTTGACTTGTACATATACATTTATTTTCATAATTATGTCTCATTTGACATCTGTCTCTTGCTCTTTTTGCTATACCATCTATTTTTGTTACTCTCTGTTATTATATTATATTGTGATGTGTGAGCTACTGTATCCAAATCATTTCTCTTGTGGATCAATAAAGTTTGTCTAAGTCTAAGTCTAACACCATTATTTACAAGGTTAAAGTGGTATTACACTTCTATTGGGTATAAGGCTAATAATAACATAGAACATAATAACATATTTACATCGCCGTGTTACCTTTCATTGTTTTGAAAATGTTATATTTGCAAAAAAAAAAAAATGTATTAAAATGCTGAATTAGTTTTGTTTCTGTTTTTAATGCTATGAGTCCCTCCTCCCTTTGCTCTCTGCGCTAAGTCACTCCCCTTTCAGAGCGCTCCAAAAGTCGATTTTGTATAATAATCCAAATGAACAGTGCAGCAGAGGACATTACAGAATACTCGCAAACACTTCCATTTACTACTTTACGACAATAGGCTCTGAGCACAGCAGCGGGCTAGCTAGCTCACTGTGTCTCAGAGCTAAAAGTCACATTTATTAAAACAGAAAACAGAAAAAAATAACTTACTAAAATTCAAATGCAATTAAAAGTGCTGTGTTACACAAAATTGATTCTTGTGAGCATTTAGCCATGTTTTAATGTTGTTACCTCCTCCAAAGCAGACCTGGAGTTGTGTTTTGTTTCGTAGTAGTCTGTCTACATCTCCAAAGCTCAAAATGTTTTTCCAACTTATGATGTCATGAAGTGGTAGTTTTCAAGTTAACAGCTACATTTTCCCTGTAGTTCAGTAGAGATCGGCAATTCCAGGACTGAAATTATCCGAATGATTCTAGTGAAGGTGTGTGGAGTTTAAAACACGGTGGAGCACTTCCTGTATTACCACATGACATCATAAGGTGGAACAGAGTGTTTTCTGTTTGTGAGAAGCCTAAATATGCAGGGTTTGTGTGTTGTGTTGTGTTGCATGTGTGAATGTTGTGTTGTTGTAGTATTTATTACACCTCAACGTTAGCACTGAGACTCAAACCTCTCTCCTGGTAAACACACAAGTATCCTCTGCTCAAATATTAATTTTATTTGTGTACTTTTTAACATCCACCCACAGCTCCCTGTTCACTGACTTATCTATGTATTTGTATACATTTTAGCACGACTTGGCAAAAACTCAGAGATAAAACTGGACAGGAAGAACAGTCAGGTCTCTGGGCGTTATTATGCACAGCCGCAGAGCCTGTTCTAATTTTGATTTCACTACAGTTTCGATAGCTCATTAGATTGTATAACCTTTGTACTGAGAGTCCCATGTGGCCAGTTTTGGATGGAGTTTTGAGGCTGGCCTGGTCCTCCTCCCATCTCCTGCCCCAGACTGGGCTGTGTCCAACTGTGAGGGACCCACGGACCGCGGCTTTGTTCTGAGCTCAGTGCCCCATTACCAACCAGAGCAGTAAACAAGACCAAAAACAAAACGATTCATTCATGTGGGACAAGTAATTATAGACAGAGGTGGGTAGAGTGGCCAAAAATTGTAGAGTAAATAAATTAAGACTCATGTCAGTAAAGACTCGTGGTCCATGAAATTACTCAGCTTACATAGAAGAGTAAAAAGTGTTTCGGGAAACTATAATTAAGAACTATAAGAGTAACTGTGAGAGCATCACATCTGAGGTCAATGCAACAGGAAGGACAAAACATGAAATAACACACAAAAACAAATTATTGACACAAAAGACACACACTAAAGCAAAGCTGCAGGAAACAGTTCAGACGGTCAACAAAAACTTTTGTCACTTCATCACAGTGGGAAGAGGAAGCACAACTTTTACTCAAGTAAGAGTAGATTCGTACTCAAGCAAGAGTACTGTTACACTGTACTATATATTACTCAGGTGGGACTGAAAGTATGGGGTCAGTATGTATGGGGGGGGGGGGGCATCTGACTTAAATAAAACCTTTGAGCAGTAAATATGTTAGAGACAGTACTGTGCTGCCATCTTGTGGTTAAAATGGAACACGACTGGACACTTAATAACTGGCTTGGAGTGCTAGTATATAATATTGCCAAAAGATTCAGAGTGTGAGAGTCATTTCTAATAGTCAATGTTCAACAGCTCTACAGCCAGTCCTCTGTCAGTAAAACACTGGTTTGGAGCAAATGGGAGACTGGAGAAAGATATTGATGGTTCTTTTGTTTTAAATAGCAGTAACATAATGCCTGTTTTGTGAACGTTCAAATCTAGTTTAATTTTTTTTTTTTTTTTTCAAATTTCCTATATTACACAAAATTGACTCTTGTGCGCTTTAAGTCATGTTATAATGTTGTTACCTCCTCAAAAACATGGAGCAACATGGAGTTGTGTTTTATTTCATTCACATATGTTTGAGTAAAGTCTGTCTACATCTCCAAAGCTCAAAATACTCTGTTCCACCTTGTGATGTCATGAAGCGGTAGTTTCCGAGTTAACAGTTACCTTCTACCTTCAGCTCAGTAGAGATTGGCAATTCCAGTGGAGCACTTCCTTTATTACCACATGACATCATAAGGTGGAACAGTGCGTTTTCTGTTTGAGAGAAGAACTCAGTCTAAATGTGCAGGTTTGTGTGTTAAACATGTGTGAATGAAACAAAACACAACTCCAGATGTGTTTGTGATGAGGAAACGACATTAGAACAGAGATCAGAAAATAAAATTACATTGAATTGAAAATCATGATCAATCAATATGAGGAAAAATTTTGTATTTTTAGTTCCCATCACTTCCCTCACTCCCCCGTCAGAGCACTATCACACACAATCAGCACAACACAATCAGCACAATACAATCAGCACAACACAATCAGCGTGCATCCTGCTAATGAAACTACTGCATCACATCAGGTTTCTCAAGCTTCAGTGTATTGTTTTGTATCCTGCTCTTGTGTATTTGTGGTGGATACGTCTGCCACCACTCCATAGTGTTAGCATTTAATTTCATTTACATTTTCATTAAGTTAATTATAGCACATGGTTGAATTTAATCCTTTATTTAGACTTTTATTTTCTAATTTTGGGTGCACACATTTTAGTTAATATAAGTCTGAATTATTACTTACACTTGTTTTTTCTCTTTGAGTTGCCGGGCAGTGACCCTTGGAGGAGACCACCGATGCCGAACAAAGGGGGGAGCACTATTTAGTTAATTTTGCTAAGTTAGTTTGTTTGAGGTTACTTTATTATTGCTTGTTTTCTCTTATAAGTATTTGCCTTTTTGTTACTTTAAGTACTTTAAGTTAGTAGCTTTAGTTAATTATTTCATATCTTTTTTTTTTTTTTTTTTTGAGTGGTTCACTACAATATTTGCACAGAATTTTACAGCTAAACAGTAAGGAGGGTTTGAAAAGTGCCTGGGAGAGATCACTAAATTACTCAAACACACACGGATGACATCTAAAACCTCTTCAGGCATGTTTTTGATGAGGGAACATTATAACATGGTAAAAAACTCAAAAAAGGACATTTTGCATAATATCCTCTCTTAAATGTGGCATAAACAGCCAGATAAAAATGCACTTTACATTTAGGATGGCAAAATGACATATTTTTGCTAATAAATTTAACAGTATTATTTGTTTAAGTGTAACCTGATGCATCACCATTATTGATTAACCACATACTCTTGACATAGCATCAAAATCTACTGGCATCCTTCCTTACATGTTACAAATACATCCTGTGTAAGATGATCTGTTCACATAGCAGGTGACATTAGTGCGGATGTCCCTGTCGCACCTGTCACGGTCACCTCCACGCGTCCTGAGTTCACATACACAAACATGTCTGAGCGTACATGCTTCTGAGGGGCATGAGGAGGAGAGCCAGTGACAACAGAGCAAACGTGAGCCGGACCAGCATGCACCAGGACAGGGTCAGGGCTCAACTCTGACACGGCACGGTTCACATCTACAGACGACATATGAGACATATAGCAATGTTTAAAGGACACATATTATGGAAAATTGACTTTTTTGACCGTTTGACCATGTTATACTGTTGTCCCCTGAAGTTGTATTTTGTTTCATTCACATTCATTCTCGGAAAATGAGAAATTCTTATCCCAAAGTGATTAAAAGCATGTTTAGGAAAATAAAGCCACAAAAAGCTTAAGTGTTCTTTAACTGTATGTAGCATGTGCTCTTATCATAAAAAAGGGTATTACAATCACAGCTGGACCTGTTTCCATTGCCAGACAGTGATTAAAGGAACTGTGTGTAAAATTCAGATTTGAAATGACATAAGATTAACCAATCTGTCCCCAGATATGAAGTAAACATGTTCAAAACAAACATTAATTTAACTGATAACAACTGTAACTGATTTCATTATTTTTCATTACAAAAACATTGGACATGATCCTTTATTTTTGTTATATTTTGTTATAATTTGGTGTTTTGGTTCTCAAGACGATTATCCAATCAGAAAACAGAATGAGCCTCACATGACTCTTTCATTTGGGTTGCAGGTTTCATGGCTGAAATCCAGTTGGTTTAAACCTAAAATGCCTTTCTCTGATGCAGCCCAGCACCTGCACCAATCCTGAGTCAGTGCTAGTGCAGCCTCTGCAGCTCAGGGAGGGAATTCTGAAGGTTCTGAGCTTCACATGAGCCTGTCAATGTACTGAGACTTGTCTCCATGGTGATAGAAAGTTAAATCTATACTGTGGAAAGCAATAACATCTTAATTGAGACATAGTACACCTTTAAAACAAAATTAAAGATGGGGTATTTTACTTCTATGGATTATGGGCGTCTCCCTCCCTTTGCTCTTCACACTAAGCTACTCCCCCTTCACAGCGCTAATGAAACTACTGCACACATCACATGATCACATCAGGTTTGTCAAGTTGCTGTGCAGTTTTGTGTCATGTTTTTGTATATTTATGGAGAATTGTCATGTGGGACCATAGGTGATGAAGGCTTGTGGGCGGAGCCTTGTACAGAATCTCACAGCTAACCTTAAAGAGGGTTTGAATAGGGCCCGGGAAAGATCACTAAATGACTCAAGCATGCATGAATGACATCTAAAAGCTCTTCGGGCATGTTTTTGATGAGGGAACATGGTAGAAGCTAAAAATATATTGTTTTTGCATTATAGCCCCTTTTTAACACAACCAGACCCCAGTTTAGTCACACAATTTTCTATTCTGCTTCATGTGGTTAACTTAGACATTCAGTTAGACATCTTAATAGCCCCATAAACATAACCACCCTAATCCTTCCAACTATGCACCACCTGCCCCATATATTCGTACATGCATGAAGCTATAAACATACTACAACACAATCCCCTATATCTCTGGCCATAAACAAGACAACCGCATCCACCACCACAACTACACCCACCCTCTCCACCCCAGATCGGAGCCATTCTCGGGGGCAGCAGCCAGCTCTAAGTGGGCTCCCCTCCACCATATCTGTCCAGGATTACCCTCTAATGCCCAACCCAAACACAGGCTTAGGGGCTGGCGACTGCGGACAGGCCCAATTCGGGGCCTCCTGAGTGGGGTAAGAGATGTGACGAGCTGGGCGGAGGTATGGGGTAGCCCTGTTTTTATGGAGCTAAATATAAACAGTGCATGTACAGTGGCATTGTGGTTAGGGGTGTCGCCTCAAAGCAAGAAGTTCCTGGGTTTGATTCCTACTCTTTACTTTATTTGTCTGTATTCAGTTTTTTCTTACATTTATTAATGTCACTGTCAAAAAATATGTATGGATGTATAGATGTCACCCATGAGCGATCTATCCCAGGTTGTGATAGCAAGTAAGTGAGCGATCTATCCCAGGAGGAGTGACTTAGCTTCAGAGCAAGGGAGGGGAGACTCAGAATGTCAAAAATGAAAGTGAAACTTATAAAACATGTTACAAAAGGTAACATGGTGATCTAAATATATCATGTATTAGCAGTTATTACAGCATAGAAGTAAAATACTTCAACCTTAAGTATCAAATTTTACACTGGTTTTATGCTCATTATTTGTGCACATTAGTATCTATTTTTGATGCTAGTTTTAGTTCTGGGTTGTATCTGGGTAGCAATATTTTGGTTAGTTATATTTACACAACAATTACACCTTAATGAGTTTATTAAATTAAGATTAGTAACCACTTAATCAAAGGTGCACTGTGTACCTTTTTGGTTAGGGCTCTGTCACATGCTTGTTTCTATGGAGACGTCATTGCTCTGCCTGGAATGTTCCACAGTGTGACATTAAACAGCTCTACTTTACATTCATTCAATTACAGGTGGTTTTAGAGCTCAAAAATACCTAGAAAAACAGTCGCCTCTCCACAGATCTGACCTGTAACTTGGTCTGGTTTTGTCTACATGGAGATAGAAAGGTTTAATACCATAATGTGACACATTCCAGTCAAAGCAATAACATCTCCATGGAAAAAAGCATTTGATGGACATAACCTTTAAGGGGTTATGGTATTAATTAAGTAGATAGTGACTTGATTCATTCTTAATAACATGCGTTCATTATTAATTAAGTGTTTTTTCATTTTCTGAAGGCCAATGAGGAGAGAGGAGTGAGTTATTTCCAATAGGCTTAGTCTTCTCTGTAAATTTGATTGACAGCTGATGAATAAATGAGTGTAAGAAAGCTATATTGCCATGTTTTACCTCAACTCAGGATAAGATAAACTGCAAACAAAATCACTTTCAGAATGGACCCAACTGGCAAATCACAAGTTCGCAGTGTTTAAGTAGCATCATTTCCTCCACAAACAACAAAATCTCCAGTTTTATTCTGCATAAAAGCTGCTAATCCTGTACGTTAGGTCTGTACAAACATGTTCCGAAATGTGATCCTTGTATTAGATTATCAGTACAGTCTTTTTGTCAATTTACTGGATGTGTTTAAAATATGAACTTAGAAGTCCTATATTACACTAAATGGAGTCTTGCGAGTTTAAGCCATGTTAGAATGCTGTTACCTCCTCAGAAACAGACCTGGAGTTGTGTTTTGTTTCATTCACACATGAGAATAATCCAAGATTATTAGGATGTCTGCATCCACAAAGATCAAAATGTTCTGTTCTGTTCCACTTTGTGATGTCATGAAGCAGTAGTTACCTTTTACCTTTTGTTTAGAAGATGGAAATGCCAGAGCTGAAATCATCCAAATGATTCTAGTGAAAGTGTATGGAACACAGTGGAGTACATCCTATATTATCACATGACATCACAAGGTGGAGTGTTTTCTAAGAGAAGAACTCTAAGAAGAAGAAGTCTAATACGCAACTCCAGGTATGTTTGTGATGAACAAACAGCATTAATACATAAATTTAAAAAAATAGCGTAATATCTTTAATATTCAACTTATATATTTTTTAATAATATTTTTTATATATTTTTGCCAATTCATTCAGTTCTAACATCTACACAACTTGATGGATGCTCATCTTTGGATGGTGGAAAAAAAAAAAAAAAAAAAAAACTTTACTCAAGATCACGTGCATTATTTTGTGATGTGATTTTTTTTTTTTTTTTTTTTTTTTTTTTGTAATATAGTAAATAGGCCTACTGTTTTTCTGACCTTCCTCTCCACGGCAACACCAGATCGGGGTTGATCTTTCTGAAGAAATACTCTCCTCCGGGCGAGCGGCCATTGTAACTCCTCATGGGCGTGTCCTCTCCAGACTCCTCCCCCCTCTCCACTGACTCCTCCTGCTCGGGGCGCGCCATGCCGATGTACTTGGGCAAGAAGTCAATGAAGGCCTGGAAAAAAAAATAAAAAAGTTTTACAAGGTGCTCTTCTGCAAGTTGACCTCACTACGCAGCGAACAAACTTTAATTCTAGCAGCTCTTGTTTTTAGCTTGTACCAACAGCTGCAGTGGGTTAGACTGACATAAGCAAGGTTGACAGTCTGTGCCATCTGCCCCTCCAACCACCAATCACTCACTCACACAACATTCATGCTAGGGCAAAGTGTCTTAAACACAAAGACAGAATGCCACGTAATCCATTAAACCAACACAGTAATCTCTGAGCTCTCAAAAATACTGTGGTTGACTTCCAGATTGTTGCGTCACAGGTAAAAATACAGACTTGTCCTGCACGGTTTTTCATTACTATAAACCAGCTCCGGATTCATTCTGTGGTCAGTCTGTGTTCACAACAAATACATGGCTCTATTAGCATAGCATTCACCTAGCCTATTGTGTCTATTCCTTAGTATCAAAATTGAGTTTGAAATTTTACTACTGTGACAAACCAAACTATTTTTTTTTTTTACTATATTTATTTAATTTTAGAAAATGTGAAATACTAATACTAAAATGTGAAATACTAATCCCAAAAATACATCTGTGTTTCTTACTCATTCAGCCCTTCATGTAACCAAGGCCAACCAGCAAATCCAACGTCAGCCTTACCAAGCGCACCCAGGCGGGCATGATGTGTGTGCTGGGCGTTCGGTGGTGCAGGTTGAGGACCACCACACTGAGGATGACGGAGAAGGTGACCAGGATCATGGTGAACATCACGTAGTTGACGATGATGGGGATCCCCAGAGAGGTCTCCGGGACTTTGTCAGCCAACAGCAGCATGAACACAGTGAGAGCGATCAGCACGGAGATGGACAGGGTCATCTTCTCTCCTGCAAAGAGACAATGAAGATATGTACTTTGGAGTTTGGTGAGCAAAAGTATGCCATCAAATTTCCCTCACACCAGGACTCTGCACTAGGACTGTCAAAAGTATTGAAAATCAGATACTAATCGATACTAAAACTAGTGTCAAAACTAGATACACATTTTAGCAGACATACTGAAAGGTTCCATTGACAGCACAGAAATGAACCTTTCCTGAATGTCTTTAGAATGATCTTGAGCTGTATCAGAACAAGTATAAGAGCACATAGACTAGTATACACCCATGGACCACTATGGAACCTACAGGACCACTGAGGGATTACACACATATAAGGACACATGGGAATAGAAAAGTACTATGATTTAATATTGAAAATCACATTCTATTGTCTATATAATGAGAATAGGTTTTGAGTATAGAGTCTGTTCCCTATTATCAAGTTTGAAATTTTAGTATCCTAGTAGTATTAGTATTTTAGCAAACCTCTTTAACAACATTATAACATGGTAGAAAGCTAAAAAAAAAAAAAAAAAAAAAAAAAAGTTGATTTTGTGCAATACCCCCTTAACTGGGAATATTGTTGAACTAGTTGAAATGGTTGCGGTATTTGCGCACAAGCACACACAAAACATTACACTGTTACTTAACTATGATGGCAAATTTTTTTGCAGCTGCCAAAGGACACAATGACAGTATGCGCTGGTTAGAGCTGGGATCAGACTTTCTAGTTAGTTAGTTTCTAGTTAGAACTCAGAGCCAATGTCACCCTGTTTCAGTCTAATCTGGCCTGTTCGTACCTGCTCCTGGGGGCAGGTAGAAGACAAAGATGGCCAGGACGCTGGTGAGGATACAGGGCACGATGATGTTGATGATGTAGAAAAGCGGCTTCCTCTCGATGATCAGGTAGAAGGTGATGTCCTCGTACAGGTCCTCCTTCACGTTCTTACGAGAAGGTTTGTGGCAGATGGCCCACTCACCGTTTTCTGTAAATGCAGGTACATTCTGTCCAATCCTTGTATTTATCATTAACAAAAATACCAAAACCAAAAATAGGTTGTGTTCACGTGACATCACAACATTCTAGAGACACTATAGTTTTAAATTGACACAAAGTTCAATGTCATCTCTAACAATTTACAAAAAAAAAAAAAAGGGAAATTATTTATTCACAATAGCTTTAGAAACTGATGCCATTATTCAACACCAAATACCCTGCTGTTGCCAGTTAAAGAACTTTAAACCATAAGATTAATTTGGCACATTTGTGGAGCCAATCCCAAACAAAAAGTCCAACACTTGTGCATTATAAGTTCTTTCTTCTGAAATTCTGTTATACATGCCCCTACCCACCCTCGGATAAAAATACTTTTACGCTGAGGAATATAGTTTACTGTCTAACAGTACTCTTACTGTAGTAAATGTTTTAGTTACTCTTCAAGTGACAAAAGCTTTATGTTGACACTATGATTTGAACTTTTGTGTTTCTTACATTCCGTCATATCTGAAGGAGCTTCAGATATGATTTGTCTCATTTTAGTGCACTATGCTTTAAAAACACATTATTTAATGTTCGGTCTTTCAAATTGATGATACATCCAGTTACTCATTTAAGTACTCTGTTTGGAGTAGTCATTTCTTGCACCATTACTTTGTACTTCAATTTGAGTACTATTTTAAATCCACAGTATGTAAAGTTTTAGCCAAAAAAACGAAAACATAGAAAAACATGTATCCTTACTGTGACACTTGCATTTCTACAAACCTGACTCTTATTTCTCCATGAAGAATGTTCCAAAGTATGGTTTTCAGTTTCTACATGCCACGTCTAGAATGTTATATTGCTGCTTCAAAGCAACGTTACTCTTACTCAAGTACAATTTCTGGTTACTCACTTCTGCCTAGAGTGGTGAAAGATTGACAAGGAGAGTAACCAATCAGAAGAAGGCAGAACAAACCTGTGAAGGCGTTCTCATCTATGACTATCTCCTGGATCTCATTTCCCTCATCATCCAGGAAGTACTGCAAGTCCACCTCTGAGGCGTCATACGTGTACGAGCGGAAGATCATACTACAGTTCTGCCAGTCGAACGGGAAGTATGCCACCTGCACGACAAAATAATCAAGATTTTTTTTTTTTTTATTCCATGACATTTCCATAAACATTTGCATGTACCTCTATAGAACAGGAGCTGCGGTAGATAGCAGGAGGAAGCCAGTTCACTGTTCCATCACTGTAGACCAGGACATTGACGTAAAGAGCCACATCGAACTGACCATCATTACTGCGCAAGAGGGACAATAATGTCATAACAATGTTTCGTCATTATTCTCTTGCTCAAATTTGTATTTGAATTGACTCTTGCATGTTTGAGTAATCCTGTATTGTCCTGCAGAGGCTTTGAGGCTTGAGTGCTCAGACAATTTATGTGTTCACCTACCTCCTAGCCCCGCCCAATATCCTGGACTTATTTGTGGATTATTCAAGAAATTCAGTCTCCAGGACATGCAGGTAGGGTTCTAAACTGTCATGTGAGCATTTTTCAACAATAAAAACACATAAATAAAAATCTGCAGCTTGCTACAGTAAAATATCTCTGTGAAGAGGTAGGGCCGGTCAGTGTGACAGTTTTGAACAAGAAGGCAATGCTCCCGTTTATATGCTATTTTATATAAATATTGTATCTTACAAAATAATGTAAAATAATAATCTACATATGCTATACTGTAATACTTAATTCCTCAAATAAACTAAATATGTCCTCTTTAAAGAATGCTAAATCAACTTTTTCAGTTTTCTACCCTATCTTGTTCCTTCATCAAAAACATGCCTGAAGAGGTTTTCTGAGTCATTGGTGCATGTTTGAGTAATCTTGTACTCTCTCACAGGCCCTATTAGAACCCTCCTTTCAGTTAGGTGTACGAGACCACGCCTCTTGTACAAGGCTCAGCCCACAAGCCCACATAACCAGGAAGCTCTCTGCAGCACTCCCCATGGGCCCGTTATACAACCCTTCTCTGCTCAGATCCCCTCCCAAAACAGTGAGCAGCAGGGAGACAGAGCATCAAAAATGCAACTGAAACTATTTTGACTTTTTAATACGTTCTCCGTGAATAGCATTTTCAAACTATTAGTAGCATTTTCAAGCCAAAAATGTTGATTGTTCAATATTATAGTACAACAGACAGAAGTTAAGGAAAAAGAAAGAACCACATGTGTCTGGGTACGTTGGAGACTTACTTGTTTATGAGGTAGATATCTGGACGCCACACTTTATTTGGAGGAATTCGCAAAACGTCAATGTTGTCGTACTCTTCTGGATTCCACGACAGTCTGTAGTCTGTCCATGCCTGGAAACAATTTTAAAAAAATATGGTAGAATTAGGATTTTCCAGTGTCATTTCCCTTGTGAAGTAATAAACTCCTACCATACCATATTCATGAAAACGTTGGTCGTCATCTCGCCATTTTTCTCATTCTGAAGTGAGACACAAACACAATGCAAAACAGGGAGAAAAGACATAAATGTACAAGTTTCATCAATTGGCTGTTTCTCTGAGCAAGACACATTGGACATCCCGGTTACAGTTGGAGTGAATAGTCCTTCGTGTGGACAGAGAATTTCTCCATTAAACATTCTCAACGCACCCTGAAGAAACCTACTCAATTTTCAAATCTTTTCCCTCATTATATCACTGACGTCCAGACTGCCAGTCCACCAGAAAATTCAATCCAATCCATTTCTATGCTATTTCTATAGCACATTTCATAACCATAACAGTTTCCAAAGTGCTGCACAATACAAATTAAAACATATCCAGTAGAAATCTCTATTTAAGTTCACTAGCTGTTGTTAAGACAATAAAACTAGTCAAATCAAATAAGAGCAAGAATACCAATAAATAATAAAAAGATAAAGAAAAAAATAAAACATAAAAATAAATAAATGACACAGAGAACCACATAACTCACACGGTGTTAAAAGCCAGAGAATAAAAGTGTGACTTAAGATGAGACTTAAAACACTCCACTGTGGGGGCTGTTCGGACGTGGGGTGGCAGAGTGTTCCAGAGCTTAGGGCCGACCACAGAGAAGGCCCAGTCCCCCCTGATTTTATGCCTCATCTTAGGCACCACAAGCTGGAGCTGGCCCTCGGACCTCAGAGCGTGCGTGGGGGGTGGTAAATCTGGATGAGGTCCAAGATGTAACGTGGGGCCAGTCCATTCAAAGGTTTAAAAGCAAATAATAAAATCTTAAAATCAACTCTAAAATGAACTGGAAGCCATTGCAACAATGCTAAAATCAGGGGAGTTTGCTCATGTTTTTTGCTTCCAGTTAAAAGTGCAGCAGAATTTTGGACCAACTGTAAGAGGTAAAGTCCATGGTGACTAATGCAAGAGAAAAGTGCATTACAGTAGTTGAAATGAGAGGAGATAAAAGCATGCGTGACTTGTTCAAGAGTATTAAAAGATAAAAACGGTTTCACTTTGGATAAAAGCCTCAAATGATAAAAGCCAGATTTGACAACTGCATTCACTTGTTTTTTAAATTTAAAATCACTGTCAGTAGTGACGCCAAGGTTGGTGACAGAGAAAAGTTTCACAATGACATGCATTACAGTACTGTTACTAGCCTTTAAACACGCTCTTGGGTATTTTTACACTTTGCACATTGGCAATGAAACATGCTGAACAAAAATGACCACCATGCTAATATATGCACACAGTTCAAATGAACGCAGTTTGACAGAAGATTTATGAATCAGAATCAGAATCAGAAAAGCTTTTATTGCCATTGTCAGTGAACACAATTCACAGACTAGGAACTTGCTTTGGTGATAAGGTGCAACATAGAACACTGAATAATAATAATAATAATAATAATAATAATAATAATAATAATAATAATAATAATAATAATACAAGTAGAGATATCACAGTTAGAAAGGATAATAATAATAATAATAATAATAATAATAATAATAATAATAAAGTATCACTATTTGAATAAAGTAAGAGCATGCAAAAAGATTAAGATATATAATAAAAATAAAAATAGTCAAGTATATACAGAGCATCAGAACAACAGTGCAAACCGACAGTGCAAAAGAGCAAGTGACGTGACATGACTTATTTAAAGTGACTGGTATTATAAAGTGTCCTTAGTACAGGTGTTATAAAGTGTTCATAAAGTGTTCATGAGTCCAACGGCAGAGGGGAAGAAACTGTTCTTATGGCGAGAGGTTCTGGTCCGCATGGACCGTAGCCTTCTGCCAGAGGGAAGTGGCTGGAATAGTCCATGTCCAGGGTGAGAGGGGTCAGCTGCTATCCGGCCTGCACGCCCCCGAGTCCTGGAGACGTACAGGTCCTGAAGAGATGGAAGGCTACAGCCGATCACCTTCTCAGCAGAGCGCACAATGCGCTGCAGTCTCTGTCTGTCCCTGGCAGTGGCCCCAGCGTACCACACAGTGATGGAGGAGGTGAGGATGGACTCAATGATGGCCGTGTAAAACTGCACCATCATCTGGGCAGGCAGCTTGGCTTTCCTCAGCTGCCGCAGGAAGTACATCCTCTGCTGGGCTTTCTTGATGAGGGAGCTGATGGTCGGCTCCCACTTGAGGTCGTGGGTGATGCAGGTGCCCAGGAAGCGGAAGGAGTCCACAGTGGTGATGGAGGAGTCTGTCAGGGTGAGGAGAGGCAGGGGGGCTGTGACTTTCCTGAAGTCCACGATCATCTCCACTGTCTTCTGGGCGTTGAGCTCCAGGTTGTTGCTGCTGCACCAGGACACCAGCCGGTCCACCTCCCTCCTGTAGGCAGACTCATCGCCGTCCGAGATGAGCCCGATGAGGGTGGTGTCATCCGCAAACTTAACCAGTTTCACGGAGTCGTGGCTGGAGGTGCAGCAGTTGGTGTACAGGGAGAAGAGCAGGGGAGAAAGTACACAGCCCTGTGGAGATCCTGTGCTTATAGTCCGAGTGTCCGAGACATTCTTCCCCAGCCGCACGCACTGCCTCCGGTCCGTCAGGAAGTCAGTGATCCACCTGCAGGTGGAGTCAGGCACGTTGAGCTGGGCGAGCTTGTCCTGGAGCAGAGCAGGGAGGATGGTGTTGAATGCAGAGCTGAAGTCCACAAACAGGATCCTGGCGTAGGTTCCCGGGGAGTCCAGATGCTGAAGGATGAAGTGGAGGGCCAGGTTGATGGCGTCGTCTACAGACCGATTTGCTCTGTAGGCGAACTGCAGAGGGTCCAGGAGGGGGGAGGTGAAGGACTTGAGGTGAGGCAGAACCAGGCGCTCAAATGACTTCATGACTACAGACGTCAGCGCCACAGGCCTGTAGTCGTTAAGTCCGGTGATCCTGGGCTTCTTGGGGACGGGAACAATGGTGGACAGCTTGAAGCAGGCTGGGACATGGCATAACTCCAGGGAGATGTTAAAGATGTCCGTGAAGACAGGAGCCAGTTCTTCAGCGCAGTGTCTCAGGGTGGAAGGAGAGACACCGTCCGGACCTGGGGCTTTCCGTGGGTTTTGCCTTTTAAATGTCTTAGTCACATCCTGCTTGGAGAGTGTGAGGGCAGTGGGGGAGGAGGAGGGGTCTGAGGTGGGCTTGGCCGCAATGTCCATTGTAGTCAGTGGGGTGGGGGAGGGGTGTGAGACTTCAAATCTAGCGTAGTAGGTGTTAAGCCTTTCCGCTAGTTGTTGGTCATCCACAGCAGGGGGGGCTTTGGGTCTATAATTTGTGATCTCCTTCAGACCTTTCCAGACAGAGACGGAGTCGTTGGACCAGAACTTCTCCTTCAGATGTGTGTTGTATCTCGATTTAGCCTTCTCCACTTCCTTGCTAAATGAGTACTTGCTCTGTCTGTAAGAGTGAGGGTCACCACTTCTGTGCGCCTCCTCCTTCTCCTTCCTCAGCTGCCTCAGTCTGGGTGTGAACCAGGGTTTGTCATTGTTAAATGACACCCTGGTGCGAGATGGAATAATGCTGTCCTCACAGAACTGGATGTATGACGTCACTGTGTCCGTGTACTCATCCAGATTCTCTGCGGAGGTCTTGAACATGCTCCAGTCCGTTGTGTCCAAGCATGTGCGAAGCTCCTCCACAGCCTCGCTGGTCCACCTTTTAGAAGTCCTCACTGTTGGTTTGGAGAGCTTCAGTTGTTGTTTGTATGTGGGGATGAGGTGAACCATGACGTGGTCAGAAAAGCCTAAAGCAGCACGTGACACGCTCCGATAGGCCCCACCGACTGTTGTGTAACAATGATCCAGCGTGTTCTGCTCTCTCGTTGGGCATTTAATAAACTGTTTGTATTTTGGTAACTCCTGGCTCAGGTTTCCCTTGTTAAAGTCGCCGAGGATAATAAGTAGAGAGTCCAGGAAGGTTCGTTCCACATCCAGTACCTGTTCCGCGAGTGCGCGTTGAGCCTCGTGCACGTCCGCGCATGGTGGGATGTAAACAGCAGCCAGAATGAATGAAGCGAACTCACACGGCGAGTAGAAAGGTTTGCAGTGAATGAAAAGATATTCCAGAGCGGGAGAGCAGTGTTGGGAGATCACAGTTACATCTGAGCACCAGGCGTTGTTGATGTAGAAACAGACCCCTCCACCTTTTGTCTTTCCCCCGGAGAGAGCCCGATGTCTGTCCGCGCGGAGGAGCTGATTTATGGAAAGTGCACAGGAGAGCTTTGGATTTCTACCTGTGCTTGGAAAGGGCATTGAAACAGAGTGATTTCTGATTTCTTTCTCAGAGAACACAACCTTATAAATAGGATTAATGAAACCAGTGTGGATAAAGTTAAATAGAGCTCTGGGTATGTTTTTGATGAGGGAACAACATTAACATACAGTTGCAGTATCAGGTAAAGCTGTAGTAGCTCTGAGCTGGTGTGAGTTCTTACCAGGCTGACGAGCTGGGACAGAGTCATCCCCACCCTCACCATGACCTTCTCGTGCCAGAGCCGCGCCGGACGCACCTTCATGTTGTAGTTCTCAAAGAGCTTCTGGTGCAGTCTGCGCTCTGTCTCTGAAGCTCCTAATACACATGAGAAGAAGCTGGGAATACAATATAATATATAATATTCAAACATTTACCATAAAATGATGAAAGTGCATATGAGAGGTTTTCATGTTGGTCTAACTTTGACTTGGTTTGGTGGATAATACCTGTAGTCAATATGTATCATAGCTTTACAGCAGTTAAGTGACAGTTTGTGGGGAAAATGTTGAGAAGAAAAGTACAAAAATACAGAATATAGTGGTGAGATTTTAAAACAGAAAATTCCAGCCAAAATGCAGAGACAATTTACACACAAAGGAGGTCATTTTGGAGACAATTTATTTAACTAAATAAATGTGTAATTATAACAATTGTGCAATTTAGATAAGTGTTGGCCTTTGTTTACAGCGTGGGTGTAAGGTAACAGCTACGTATGTCACCTGCTGCCTGTGTCCAACCAGTAAACTTAAAAAAAAAAAAAAAAAAAAAGAAAGAAAGAAAGAAAGAAAAGAAGGTAAAAAAGAAAAAAGTAGTCAAGAATTTTTGTAAAATCTTAAATATAGTTAACTATGTTTTGGTAAAATGTGTAATCTAACCTGTCATATGCACTTCAAAGTCAACTGGAGAGTACATTTTATTGTCCCTAAAGGGAAATTTGTCCTCTGCATTTGACCCATCCTTCAGTGACACAGGGCCTCAAGTCAGGAGCAGTGGGACCCATCTCTGTGATCTTGGGCTAGTCTTGATCAGGACCACCTTAACTGGAGGACTGGAGGATTGATGCATGTTTTGGGTTGAGTGTCCAGAGGAAACCCAGACACGGGGAGAACATGCAAACTCCACACAGAAAAGCCCGGGCAACCTGGGGAACGAACCCGGAACCTTTTTACTGTGTAGTGTGAGTGCTAGCCGCTGTGCTGCTTATTAACATTTTTATTTTTGAAATTAAGCTCTCCTGGTAATGAACCTACTGAATCAATTAAGCATTTTATAAAGTGAATCAGAAAGTGCACCGTTAGCATACTAGTTGTAGCAGCTTTGCCGTGACGGAAAAACTCTGCTCTGGCCTCGGCAAGTTGTGAAAAGCGCTTATAAACTCATCACGGTGAATACTTGGGATTCTCTGAACGCAGAAGGGAAGTGAGGAAGAACTCTGGACCACTGCAAATTGTTTCAGATGAACTACTTCAGTTTTCCACGTTTTTAAGACAGTAAAAATCAGGTACAGGTCTAAACCAAAGATGCTCATTTTGTCTTCTTATGTACTTTAACTTCTTGGATTCTTTTTTAAAGATAATACAGTAACGTGTATTTACCTTGTTGACATGTTTCGGCTGCTAGCTGGGCCATAAACAAAGGCAGACAACAAGTCAACAATAAAATCAACAAACCCCGGAAAAAAACACAACAAACCAATAGAGGGCAGCAGAATCACAAGAACACAGTGACACTACCATACGTTAGAGGAATGAGTGTGTAGAATCCCTCAGTCGTCCAGGTAGAATCCATAGCAAAAGGAGAAATTTAATTTGTCAACTGGACAGAGTTTATTTGGTCGAATACGTTTCGCAGCTCATCCAAGCTGCTTCCTCAGTTTTGGTCAGGTGCTGGCGGACTTTAAGACAAAAACTGGTCCATCCTAAGGACAAAACACCGAGCCACAAACAAAGCAATGTGGTCTACTCCATTCAGTGTAGTGAAGACTGCAGTGAGCGCTACATTGGAGAAACAAAACAGCCACTTCACAAAAGGATGTATCAACACAGACGGGAAAACCAGGGTGGGCCGCAATCTGCCGTACATCTCCACCTAAAAGCCACAGGCCACTCCTCTGAGGACAGCGAGGTCCAGATCTTGGCCAGAGAAAAGAACTGGTTTGAGAGGGGAGTTAAAGAGGCTATTTTTGTCAAGAAAGAGAATCCTTCCTTGAACAGAAATGGGGGTCTCAGACATCATTTGTCTCCCATCTATAACTCTATCCTCAAACCTAAATCAAAACAAACAGAGAAAATAATGGGACTAGCCAGGACATGTCCAGAGGTGTGAAAACACCCATCATGGCCCTGAATGGTTATGCTAACTACACCCCCACTCCCACTCCATATTGAATAGACACACCTAACTAACAGAAACTGTAAACAAATATGTGTTGTCTCAGAGTAATTTTCATTGTAATTAAGCTCCTCCCTTCAAGCAGATATAAAGCAGTGTCCACCAGCATCTGACCAGAACTGAGGAAGCAGCTTGGATGAGCTGCGAAACGTATTCGACCAAATAAACTCTGTCCAGTTGACAAATTAAATTTCTCCTTTTGTTAGAGGAATAACTGAACCCATCCAGAGAGCCATGAAACACAACATAAGCAGTGTAGTCAAACCACACACAAAACTCAACAGCTAGTACACCCCAAAGATAAAATCCCACAAGAACAAAAATGCAATGCCATCTACGAAATCCAATGCAAATCATGCAATAAATCGTACGTGGGGAAACAGGCTGAGCTTTTCACATCCGAAAAAAGGAACACCAAAAGGAATGTGAAAAGGAAACATCAGGGCGACTTACCAGAACACAAAAAGACAAAGCATTGCAGGAAAACCTAAAATCTGCCATATCAGACAACTATAAAAGAAATAACCACATTATGGATTGGGACGGGGAATGGGTCATTGGATCGGAAAACAACAAGTTCAAACGCTGGATCAGGGAGGCCATTGAAATCAGGAAACGAGGCACAGACAGCATTAACCGTGATGATGGCGCGTTCCTCCTTTCACACACCTGGGACACCCTCCTCCAGAGAGTACTGGGCGACGGGAGGCGTGGTCAGTCTGAGTGACCTGCCAGGTCAATCAGGCTGACCACGCCTACAGGAAGTAACAACAGCTGACCACGCCTACAGGAAGTAACAACAGCTGAACAACAAGGTAAATACATGTTACTGTAGTGTCTTAAAAAAAGAACCCAAGAAGTTCAGGTACCGGTCTACGTGAAGTACACAGTGAGTTGGCTAATAGAAATGATGACATCTTTCTTCCCCACACTTCCTGACTGACACGTTGTTTGCAGCTGCCTCACGCCCTTGACATAGATCCTACTGCATGTTTTGCTTTGGATCAGAGGATGAGAGTTCAACTCCCACAGGGCCCACACGGATAGTCATGGATATGCTAAAAATATACTCCACGACCACGCTGAGGCTATGAATGAACTAACCTGGCTTGACTTTGCAATACCATACACTTATTGAACCCAACTTTTACACCCTCTTTTCTGGAGTGCCACCTGCTGGTCTCTGTGAACATGCCTGGAATGTTCCTCAGAATGGCATTCAATTTCAGACTTACAGGTCAGATTTGTGGAGAGGCGAGCCCACAAGAACTCATGTTTTCTAGGTATAATATATACATTTGTAATAATAACACCTGTGATGGATTAAATACAAAACAGATTAGTTTATTGCCATGGGGTGTGACAAGTTACATAGTGCTCCTTTAAACATTCTCTCATTTTGACTTAATTTAGTGGGATAGCACCTGCTGTAAATATAAATGAGTTTTATGGAAATCAAGAAGAAATTTGCCAAGGAAAGTTGAAAAACATGTCGGAAACAATGACATCACAATAGGGACACTGCTATGACACTCTTCTATTCAAGTTAAGAAGTTTACTCATAAGAAACACATTTTTCTCTGATACTTTAAACATTAATCCAACAGAATAAAGGTGTTACATTTGTATATGTCAAATAATAATTTGTTTAAAATGAGTGTATTTACATGTGCATCAGTATCTCAGTTATGAGCCTTATCCCGGTTATCACAGTATTCTGGTTTACATACGCCCACAGAAACCGGGATCATATTTCTGTATTCATTGCTCCATCAGAGTATCCTGGATATTTAGACTGGTTGCTATGGTAACTATGGTACAGATATGGCAAGGAGCTAAACAAGTTTTTTTTTAACAGGTTTCTAGCAAAAAAGATTACATACATTCACTGTGGCATAGTGTCACAACTTCAGTAAAAGTCGTTTTTAACCGTTGAAAAGTACAACACAGTGTCACAGAGTCAGTTTAGTTCAAGAGCAACACAAACCACCACAGAGGTGAGCCTGGGGTTAAAATGTGGCTGTATTAAACAGTAGACTGTTTTATTTTGTGCATAAGTATAAACTAGTATTACTTAAAAAGTCCTGGTAGAAGTTTGAGTCGTTTTGGGAAAATAACTGCTACTACCATTTTGATTACTTGAGTTCGCACATGTTCAGTACAGCTCCAGTTTTGAGAAATCAGGATACTGCGTCTACAGGCCACAGAAGTTTCCTCATCGCAAACCCTGCATATTTAGGTTCTTCTCTCAAACAGAAAACACTCTGTTCCACCTTGTGATGCTATGTAGTAATACAGGAAGTGCTCCACTGTGTTTTTAAGTTCCATACGCCTTCACTAGGATGATTTCAGCCCTGGACTTACCAATCTTTACTGAACAAAAGGTAAAAAATAGCCGTTAAGCTGAACAACTACATGGCATCACAAGGTGGAACAGAGCATTTAGAGCTTTGGAGATGTAGACAGACTAATAATAAAGGGTTACTCAAATGTGTGTGAATGAAACAAAACACAACACCAGGTCTGTTTTTGAGGAGGTAACAACATTATAACATGACGTAAAGTTCACAAGAGTCAATTTTACGTAATATAGGACGTTTAACATCCACAGTCCTTCCGTGGGTTCATACTGATCACTGTCTTCACTTCACAATAAGGCTGCCAAATACTGTCCCTCAATGACATGTTGTTTGCAGCTGCCTCACGCCCTTGACACAGATCCTGCAGCATGTTTGGTTTGGATCAGAAGATGAAGGTTCAACTCCCACAGGAACAGTGGGCCAAAAATACACCCCAAACTGATCTACAATAGGGTTGTCGAAAATATACCTGAATATCAATAGAAAAGAAAATTTCTATAGAAACTACAGTTGATACTCACTTAAGCAAGTATCAGCACATGTACATCACAAACTATGAAAAACAATTTCTTGGAGAGTAACATTACTTCAAAATAATATTAGTAGAAGAAAAATTAATGGTCCAAGAAATTACTCAAGTAAGAGTAACTGTCAGGATATAACATAATTAGAAGAACAAAACACTAAATAATGTCCAAAATCTGTATGAGACAAAAATGAGACAAACAGAAACATATCTTAAGGAGCGCTGCAAGAAACACAAATGTTCAAATAATTTCTTATTGTCATATAAAGCGTTTGTCACTTTAGAATTACTCACAGTGGGAAGAGGAAGCACTCAAGTAAGAGTACTGTTACTTCAATACAAAAAAAAAAAAAAACTATAATAAAAAAAATAAAAAAACTCAAGTAGGAGGTTAAAGTATGCTGCTAGAAAAGTACTGTGAAAAGTACAATTTCTTCAAAAAGTTACTCAAGTAAATGTAACTCAATAAACCAATCAAAAATTTATTTATAAAGTGCTTTTCATACAAAAATGTAACACAAAGTGCTTTACAGTGATTAAAAACAATCCCACATTTCCTTCCCCCCACAGCTGCCCGACCCCACACAACCAAACAACCCAACCCACATATACGCACACGCACGCACACTCACACACACACACGCACAAATTACAAATAGTAAAATGTGAGGCTGAATACAGGTGAACCACTTGAGAAAACATCACCAGAGGAGCCGTCTACACCAGGAGCAGAGAGCCGTCCACTGCCACCAGGAACCGCCACTGGGCCCAGGGTAGAGAAGAGGCTCAAGCACCATCCCTCCACCAGGACACAGGACACAGGGGAGAGAAGAGGCTCAAGCACCATCCCTCCACCAGGACACAGGGCCCAGGGGAGAGAAGAGGCCCAAGCACCATCCCTCCACCAGGACACAGGGCCCAGGAGAGAGAAGAGGCCCAAGCACCATCCCTCCACCAGGACACAGGGGAGAGAAGAGGCCCAAGCACCAGCCCTCCACCAGGACACAGGGGAGAGAAGAGGCCCAAGCACCATCGCTCCACCAGGACACAGGGGAGAGAAGAGGCTCAAGCACCATACCTCCACCAGGAGCTCACGGGACAGACCCCGGCAGCCGCAGACGACCACTGCTCCCGGTGCAGAGGGCTCCTACAGAGGAAACACTAGAAATCCTAAAAAATTATAAAGAAATATGAGTTCAAGCTAATAGTACGCCTAAAATAAATAAATAAAATATGAATAATAAAAACAAGTAAATGTGTCTAGAATCCCTCATTCGTCCAGGTAGAATCCATGGCAAAAGGAGAAATTCAATTTGTCAACTGGACAGAGTTTATTTGGTCGAATATGTTTCGCAGCTGCGAAACGTAAAAGTAAAAGTATAAAATTTCAATCAAAGGCCAAGCTAAACAGGTGAACCATGTTCTACTACCCACCTCTGCCTCGTTGGTACGTCTGTTCTATGGTTTATGGTCAGTCTTGGAAGGCTCCATAGAACCATATGATAAAATAATTCATGAATTACTGTTATTTGGTGTTGAAAATTAGTTTCATTTGTATAAAAAGAGTAAGTGTGAGTGTTTTTATTTTTTCCCATGTATGTGAGCAAAAATGTGTCTTACCCCAGTACAGATACATTGTATAAGCAGGTCTTAATATATATATGTATAAGAGGTCAAAATAAGTCTGCTTTGCTCTGTCTGCATCTAATTCTAAACTGTGTTATTGTCTTATAATCAGGTAGTCAGCGCACTGTTAGCATGCTAGTTGTTTTTAGCTTTAATAATGAGGATGCTCAGAATGCATGAGGTAAGTGAGGAATAACTTTAAACTGCTGCAAGCCATTTAAAAGTAAAATATTAAATTATGAAATACAAATCTGCGTGTTCTAAATTACAGACAAAGATTTTGAACAAATTGAAATCAAAATCATATAATGCATTCAGCGCTTATAACTT
Source organism: Taenioides sp. WSHXM2023 (assembly GCA_029959045.1). NCBI lineage: Eukaryota > Metazoa > Chordata > Actinopteri > Gobiiformes > Gobiidae > Taenioides > Taenioides sp. WSHXM2023. The sequence goes on along the minus strand of CM057106.1, from coordinate 23,976,843 downwards.
TTAACTGTTCAACCAAATAAGCCTACAGGAGTCCGCTGCATGTTAAACAAAGAGTTTATCGTGTTTTCTACCATGTTATAACGTTGTTCCCTCAACAAAAACCTGCCTGAAGACGTTTTAGATGTCATGCATGTTTGAGTGATCTAGTGATCTCTCATAATCTATTCAAACCTCCTTACGGTTAGCTGTGAGATTCTGTGCAAAGCTCCGCCCATAAGCCCTCGTCACTCATGCTCCCACGCGACAATTCTCCATAAATTTACAAAAACCTGATGTGATGTGCAGTAGCAGGAGCCACGCTGACTGTGGTGTGACAGTGCTCTGAAGGGGGAGTGACTTATAAAACCGGCTTATTTTCTGCGAATATAGCATTTTCACAACAATAAAAGGTAACGAGGTGATCCAAATGTGATACTTGTTAGCAGTTAATACCCCGTAGAAGTAAAATATGCCCTCTTTAAACAGGCACTGACAGCAGCATATGCGAAATTTCCGAAATGGCCGTGCAATTCCAAATATGTGGACATGGACAAAACAACGGCGGACAGAGAAGGACAGAGGGGACACGCCGAAGATGCAGTGTGCAGCAGGTGTGGCTAACGTTAGCATAGAAGCGTTAGCAAAGGTGACTGAGCTAACGATATGTGACCGGGGAATGGGTTCAAAGCATGTGTGGAATACCGACCGCTGCGAGACCAAAATAGACTTAGCAACAATGATGTGCTAATATGATTTATGATGTGTTCGACGTGTATTTTGGCCATTCGGAGATTGCAAAATACTAATTAGAGCCAAAAGATATGATAACGAGCTATAAATTGTGAGCGAGACAGTCAGACAACCAAAACTGTACAGAGAATGTGTGGAATCAACATTGTGGCAGGTGGGTGTTAGCTACTTAGCAGGTCAAGCTAAGGATGTTTGGATGTCATTGACCGATTTGGAACCCTGCCCGTTATGGCAAAGTTTTTCTCTAACCAAAACTCTTCTAATGTACGCAGAAGTTATTATATGAAGTAAAAAATATAAGAAAACGCCTTTATTTTGTTGAAATAATGTTTATAGTATCAGAAAAAAGTCTTTCTTGCGTGTAAAATTGTGTCAAAAAAAGTGAATTTGTGGAATTAACATCTACATTGTGACAGGTGTTAGCTACTTTGCAGGTCAAGCTAAGGATGATTGGGTGTCATTGACTGATTTGGAACCGTTTTTCCAACTGCGAATGCCCAGATAATTTCGTGCAAGAGCTGAAGTTGCTATAGAACCATACTTTTTCAGATTTGAAATTTACAAAGTGCAAATAATAAGTATGAAAAACTGTTAATAAATGTGAGAGAACAAAGCAGAGGTCATCAGATGTAAAACAGCAAACTTGATGACGATCATGGGGTAAGGATTTCTAAGAATAAACTCTGAAATAGTCAGAATCTGAGGTATATTCATTTAAACAGAGCACTACTTGGCCCTACAGGGGATTTAACACATGATTAACACTTTTAAAGAGTTAAATGAGCTAAAAGAAAAATTGTACTGAGTACCAGACTGGGCAATGACATAACCTTACAACTTAAGACAGATCTTGTTCAATTGTTGATCTGTTGGAAGGCTAAGTATGGATGCATAGCTACTGAGTGACATGAGAAGTATTTTATATATTTCAGCTGTTTCAGTCACAAGATACTGACACATTTTCACTTTAACTGTTGGCTAGACACTGAAGGTTAATTCACAAGGTTTAAAAATAAAATAGGCCTGGCTACTAACTTATAAATCATGTTCACCCAACAAAATGTGACTCTACAAGGAAAAGCCAAGAATTTGTTTAAAACAAACCAAAGCTTTTAAATAATTAAATAATTTAAATAATTTTATATAGATAGACCAACATTCAGTTTGTAACATGATGGGCAAACCCATTTTCGGTTTCAAATGTATGTTAGTAGGCCTGTTTGGTAGCGTGCTACGGCAGGTTTAAAACACAACATATGGCAACAGTCTGTTTACAAGAACAGGTCAAAGTTCAAAGTCAAAGTAAATTTGTAAAGCGGTCTTTCCTCTAGGGCACATTCCACATCTAATTTTGTCAGTAGCCTCCAGTCAAATTAGCTTAATCTGTGTTGCATTCCTTTGGAAACAACAGACAGGCCTTTGAACAAACTGTGTTTCTTTTTTTTTTTTTTTTTTGTGTGTGTGAACATTAATCAACATTTCTGTAAATGCAAATGCATCAGAATTAGCCAAAGAAGCTATTTTTCACCTGTAGTCCCTGGACAGAGTGTAAAATGGTCACAACAGTAAGAGTTATTCTCTAGCTAAATCTTGAAATTTAGGTTTAGACTTAGACAAACTTTATTGATCCAGAAGGGAAGTTATTTGGATACAGTAGCTCACACATCACAATATAATATAAAAACAGAGTAACAAAAATAGATGGTGTAGCAAAAAGAGCAAGAGACAGGAGTCAGATGAGACATAATTATAAAAATAAATATGTGCAACTCAAAATAAAATAGAAAAATAAGTAATAAACTATAAAATAAACTATAAAATCACAGCTATAAACAAGAGACAAGAGCGTGCAAATACTATGCTGATTGACAGGGCAAAAGGTTATCCATTACTTGAGATTAACTTGTTTAAGTTGTAAGTTTAAAATTTAAACTGGGCATTTTGTCTTGATTCCAGTTGCTGCTATTGGCATCAGTAGCCTACTTTTCTATTAGTTGTAGAATTATATAAATACCATATTTGATGGTGTTTTCACCTACCACTGATGGGATTAGAACCGCTCATGTTTGAGTGTTGATATTCATGGCTTTAAGTGACATAATTGAATTCATTATAACAGCTCTGTCTATGTTCCTCGTGTAACCATTGAATACTTCAAAACCAACATCTCATTAGGTCTGACGAGGCTATTAGCATTAGCTTTAAGGAGCATATTATGACAAGCATAGAGTCATGATAAATAAGAGGGCTGTTCAATTCTGTTTTTAATTATCGAGATTCTGAAAATTGTAAAATCAAAGATTATTAAAAATGATTAATTTAATTGAATAATACATGTCCTCAAACATTTATATTTAACCAAACTGTATCAAAGCTTTCCCGTCTCTGTCATATTGTTGCACATCACATTCCTCCAGCCGACTCCTGCGTGCCAGTGCGCTCTACTGTCTTCTAATAGCAGAATCCATTGCTTTGTGGTGATGATGCAATATCTGATCTGATGAGTCAGTGTCTGTAATGCGATGAGTACCAGCTCCAAAGCTGTCCATATGCTAGCTCCAAGTACTGCTATTTTTATTCAGTACAGCACCCATTCCAGTCACATTACTTATTAACACGTGCATCCATTTTCTGTCATTTGCCTATTAGCTTGCATATGTAATGTAATCAGGAATTAGTTAGACTAGACTTTTTGTATTGAAAATTTACTCCACTGGTTTCAGAGTGATTAAAAATTTTGTAGCGTTGCCATAGCAATTAACAATTCAATTATATATCTAAGAATATATATCTTTTGAATGGTACTCAAAATGGCACCAATGAACAGAAAGCTGAAAATCATGAACACAGACACTTTTCGGACAACACAGATTGAACCAAAAACGTAAAATACTTACCAGCCATTGCGAGCCACGTCCAAGTGCATATTACGATAAATAAATTCATCCTCATGTGTACGTGCGTAACCTTTTTGTCCGTTACTGTCATGACATCTTAACGCTCTTTTGTCCCCTATCTAGGCCTCAAATTAAATCTTTGCGAAAATCAGAAAAAAAAAAATCGAAAGGCTGAAAAAACTACATCCAAAATGGTCCGTGCCCACTGCTGGTCGGTACTCCCAGTGACTCTTCCGTGACGGTCAGCTTGTTTTGGAGTGACCAGGAGGGTATGTCTGGGTATGGGACAGCCAGGCACCTGTTGGGAGCGTGAGCATGGAGGAAGTGTGGAAGGGGAGGGGGGGTGGTTATGGTTGTGACAATGGACAGAGATATTTTTTGCAGGGGCATGGGGGGGTTGGTGGTTGGGAAGCGCAGGCCGGTAATGGTGCTAGAGGCCCAGGGGTCATTTGCGGTGCGTGACTGAAAAACACATCAGGATTTTGATTGGCACATTACCTAACCGCGAGGGGCACTGTTTACACTGGGCACGGACAGGTTTAGACCAAAGGATCGGGCTGGGAATAGCATAGTCACTCACTTCAATACAACACACAACCTACGATATGATAATAGACCCACTGTACCATCACAGGTGGTAACAGTTTTGCAATGTGATCATCAAAACAATGCACGTGAAATTCTGCGATATTTCACTATTTATGAGAGCAAATATGTTTTAACAACAGAATTTCTTTCTTAAAACATAACCTGTACAAACTTAAAGGCTTTAGCGCCATGGAAAAACTCCGTACTGGTCTCTGAGAGTTGGGAAAAGCGCTTATAAACTCATCATGGTGAATAATTAGGATGCTCTGAATGCATAAGCTAAGTGAGGAAGAACTTTGGACCACTGCAAACTGTTTGAAACGAACTAGTTCTGTTTTTAAGGGTAGATACTACTACTACTTTTTTTTTTTTTTTTTCAATTTTTAGTTTTTTGGTCAGTTTGGTCTCTTCACATATAAGCTTTCACATGGAAACTACAAAACTGTCCACTCTGCACTGAAAGATGTTTTAATATTTCATTTAATCAACCTAGCTCCGTAGTGTAACTTCAGAGGACATTTTCTGAAAAAGCATTTCCCCCATAGGGACATAAGGATCACCTCACCAAACTTTACGGTCTTAATATTTTGACAAATGTACAGAAAGATGTTTTGATATGTAATTCCACATCTGATTTATTACTCCAAAAAATTAGTCAAAATTAGAACTTTTAGGCAAATTTTCAGTCAAATCTAGTTTGCTCAAATTCTAAATAGGATCCAAAATCCCTAACCCTGACCCTAACCCTAACCGTCTGTGAACTTTTAGTATCTAACATGTCAACAGAAAGAAGCTAATTTAGACTTGGCTCATGATTCTGTTTTGAATGTGCCTGTAAATTATGGACATTTTTACACACAAAACATGACATAATTATAAACTTAATAATACATTTTGTTCTTACATTTATATGAGAAAGCCACAGGAGAAGTTTCAAATTGATATATTTAAATTTATCTTTTTTTTTCCTATTCACCTGCAGTGTCTGGCTGAAGAATTAAGTACAGCACTTTAACTGGAATGTACAAACTGTATTCAGTTTAGTAGCAAAAGGCCCAAGGGTCAATGATATGCCAAAAAGAGCAAAAGTTTCTGTTCATTTATTGTCTTAAAAGAAGCTATCTCCTTATTTCTGAAAATTTACACTGGACTGTGATTGGTTAAATACACTTGTCACTCACCTGGTGCATGACGGAGGCTGACCAATTGTATTAACAATAAACTGAAACAATTATTAGTTTTAATAGTTTGCTATTTGGTTTTTACTCTTCCAAAGCAACACAATCCTCTTGACTTTTCTAAGAGATAGACCCCCCAGTGTGAACATCGACATTATCCCAAAGTCAGAGCAGTTATATAAAAGCACTTGGTCGACGTTAGCGATGAAGTACACAGGATCAGTATTGGCTCGAGCTACAAAAACTCTCCGATCAATAAGGTGAGAAGCAAACCGCTACACCTTGAGATCCTCCGGGCTGTTTTTCTCTGTCAGTTCTTCAAGAGCCATAAGTCATTTTCAGATAAAGGGCTTTCTTACCTAACGCCCACAGCTAACTCGTATGTTCTCCTCTGGTCCACCTCTTCAGGTCAGCCTCTCCTCTGTCGGGGTGAGGACAGAGAGCTCACGGGCCATAAATCAGACCAGTGTTAACATTTGGACACACAGTCACAGGAGGTCAGGAATACAAAAATGGAGAACGCTTCAGGACAAACAAAGATAGATATAACCATTATTCTGACCAGTGGTGGAAGGTAATGAAGTACAAAAGTAAAAGTACAATACTTAAGTACAATTTTTACTGTACTTAAGTACAAAATTAAACTAATCACTTAAAATCCACTTAACTCATCAAAATCACTACATTCCATTCTTTAATTGTTCTAAAACTCACTGCAAAATGCTTTTACTTTTTACTCTTTAAGTACATTTTTACGTAGGTACTTTTGCTTAAGTAGATTTTTTCATGATACTTTTACTTGAGTTGCCCCGGTATCTGTACTTTTACTTAGAATTTTACAAATTTTACTCACTTTTTACAAAACTGAGTACTGTGTGTTACATTTTTAGTGGGGAGTATGTATGACTCCAGCTTGTTTCCATGACAGTGCTATTGTTTGTTTGGAATGTTCCGTTTTATTGAAAAAGGGGATATTATGCCAAATAGGTTTCTTGAAGGTTTTATGTTATAACGTTTCCTCATCAAAAACATGACTGAAGTGCTTTTATATGTCTGTATGTTTTATATGTTTGAGTAATCTTGCGATCTCCCAGGCCCTATACAAATCCTCCTTATGGTTAGTAGTACAGCTTCACAAACCTGATGAAATGTGTGTGTGATTTAGTGCAGAGCATACGGGAGTGTCAAAAACAAAAGGGAAAAATGCTGATGAGTCGTTTTTGGTGAATATAGCATTTTCAAAACAATAAAAGTTAACACAGTGTTATGTGTTAGCAATTAATACCCCATAGAAGTAAAATACCCCCACTTTAATCTTAGGCTGCAAGTTGAACTGTAGCCAGGTCTGAGTTTCAAACTCTCGAGAATCTATCTTGGGCAACTCCCGGCTGATCTGTTCCTCCAGCCCCATGTCCCATCCAGAGCTCTGCACTCTGCAGACCAGTAATAATAATAATAATAATCATGCATCAGTTTTATATAGCACTTTTCTGGACACTCAAAGACACTTTACAGATCATTATTCATTCACTCCACACTTGGTGGTGGTAAGCTGCTATTTGTAGTCACAGCTGCCCTGGGGCAGACTGACGGAAGCGAGGCTGCCAATCTGCGCCATCAGCCCCTCCGACCACCACCATCACTCATGCACACACCGCTTTCGTACTAGGCAATGTGGGTGAAGCCTTGCCTAAGGACACAATGGTGACTGGCACCCACCTGTGGCACCAGATTTTCCCAGAGGTCTCTAACCTCTAACTAGTACTAACCAGGCCTGGCCTTGCTGAGCTTCTGAGATCTGATGGGATCAGGCTTTGACAAGCCGGTATGGCCACCAGCACCTCCTGATGGTCACCTGGAACAGGGTGAAGACCAGAGGAGATAAAGCCTTTTCTGTTGTGGAAGACGTCTCCTTTGTATTAGAATTGCACAGTCACTTGAGCACTTTAAATGTAACTTTTCTGGTGGAGGGTCTGCTACCTGCTTGTTTCTGATTTGGCTGGAATATTCCACCATAATACCATGAAAATATGCATTCATACTGTGAGTCTGTGGTCACCTCTCCACAGATCTGGCCTATGACTTGGCCTATATAGAAACAAAGCCTGAGGATGTGCTCGTCTCTGTATAGATCAATGCCATACTTTGGAACTATCCAGACAAACCAATAACACCACCATATTATTACTAGTTGACAGACCCTCCAGCAGAAAATATACATAGTGCACATTTAAATCACTGCTCTAAATACACCTTTTTAAACTGTCCGTCCGTCCGTCCGTCCTCATTATGGTTATCTTTCATTAGAAAACGTGAATATAGCTGTCAATAAAGCACTTTGTCTGTGAAATCCCACATATTGTAGACTTGTTAAGCATTACTGAAAGTTTTTGGGTCAGAACTACTGCACATATTGTGCATTTAAACTAAACCAAACAAAATGCTTTCCATCCTTACACTTCAAATCAAATATGTTCACTTGTCTGACTTAGGGGAGGGGGGGGGGGGGGGGGGGGACTCAGATGATGTAGATCTCATCATCTGAGTCCTCATCATGGTCAAACATCACCACGGAGCTCCATCAGGTGGGAGTGTAACCTCAGGCTTTGTTTCTTTGCTCGGTTTCGATTCTTCTTTCTCTTGGGAGTTTGAGTCTCGATTTGGGGGCATTTTGTCTCTGCACCAACAACCGGTGTAGTGTCCTCATAAGACCTGATGTTAATGTTTTGACCACTCAGGATCGGCTCAAATGAAGATCCACTTACTTCCACTGGCTCAGGTTTAGATGTGGGAGTTTCAGTCTCACGCTGAATACAAGTTATTTCAGAGGAGACGTTTGAAGATCCACTAATGTCCACTGGATCAGAGTCAGATGTTACCCTTTTGTTAGTGAGCATGGACATGTAGATCTCATCATCTGAGTCGTCATCATGGTCAAAGATCAGTTTATCTCCACGGAGCTGCATCAGGTGGGAGTGTAACCTTAGACTTTGTTTCTTTGCCCTGTTTCGATTCTTCTTCTTGGAGGTTGGGGTCTCACTTTGAGGACAGGTTGTCTCTGCAGTGACACTTGAAGTACCATATGTCCCATTCCTGATTGGTTGGTTAGATAGTCCTCTCACCACCACTGGATCAAGGTGTGCAGTTGATAGCTGAACATTTGGAAGTCTATCAACTGCCTCTTCAACCCTGTCTTGTTTGGAACCAAATGTTTGGTTGCTACTCCTTCTATCATAATGGTCCCAGTTCTTAGGAGCATGATACTTCTCCTGTCTGTTGTAGCCTGGATGGTGAGGTCTACTATCATTGAATCCAGCCCTTGTGTCTACATGGGATTGGTCCCTGAAAGCTTCTTCCTCCATAACTGGTCTGGAGGGGAATCTTTGGTTGCTGCCTCTTCTTCCATATTGACTCCAGTTGTTAGGAGCTTGTTCGACCCTATCTGATTTGGGATTAAATGTTCTATTTCCACCCCTTTTTTGGTTCTGGTTCCAGTTCTTAGGAGCCTGATAAGTCTCCTGTCCACTGAACCTTTGATAGGAAGGTCTACTATCATTGTCCGCATGGTACTGGCTTCTGACAGCTTGTTCTTCCATGACTGGTCTGGAAGGGAATCTTTGATTTCCACCTCTTCTTCCATGTTCTCTCCAGTTGTTAGGAGCTGTGTAAGTCTCCTGATTGTAGTGTTTTTGATACTGCGGTCTAGTATCATTGAATCCAGACCTTGTGTCCTTATGGTACTGGTATCTGACAGGCTGTTCCTCCATAACTGGTCTGGGAGGGGTCTTTGGTCTTTGGTGGCCATCCCTTCTTCCACATTGACTCCAGTTCTTAGGAGCTTCATAAGTCTCCTGACTGTAGTAGTTTTGGCGAGGTCTATTGGCATGGACCTCAGCCCTTGTGTCCATGTGGGGCTGGTTGCTAGCAGCTTGTTGGGCTGTACCAGCTCTGTGGATGCATGTTGTGTATCCGCCCCTTCTGTCATTCTGGCCCCAGGTTTGAGGACCATAGGAGGTCTCAGGTCGGTGGTGACCATGAGGATGCGGTCTGTTGGTGTAGACTTTTCCTCTCTGATCTACGTCGTGGCAGTTTCCAGCAGATTGGTTGTTCCAGTTCCAGTTGTTCCTGTTTCCATATCTGTGGTTCTGCTCCTGGGGTTCAGAATGGGCTGTGGTCCAGTCCGGTTTGTTGGGGAAAGGACCGTCCATCTGCCTATGGTTTGGTCCTCTGGCTGGAGGATCCTGTGCAGGTTTGAAGTTCTTTCCTTTGGCCATTGTCTTAAGTTTGTTAAAGTGTCACTTAAAATGGCTGAATCAAGTCAAGCTATCTGCTTCTCTGCTTTTGTGCTTCTCTGCTCTGTGTGCGTGTGCTCACGAGTGCTGCGAGTATCGAATGACAAATGTATCTCCATGTACTTACAAGGTAGATGCCGGAATGGACATGACATGACATCACAAGTTCATATGGTAACCATCGTCTCCGGGACAACCAGGGTGGAATGGAAACTTAAAAAGTGAGAATTCTGTTCTTTGTTTATGTTTAGATGTCATACAGTACTATCCTGCCCAGAGATTGGGAACCAGTGTAATATTAAAAATAATAATAATAATAATATATATAAAAATACTAAAAGAATATATACAGAAGCGTGCAAATTTAGAACATCTAGTTACATCGATTTCAAAAGTTTTGTTAATACTGCAACATTTTGAGAATGTAGTAGGTCTAGGTAAGTCTTTCTGGGATTTGTTGTAATTAAATGATTAAGTTACCATTACTTCAATATTTATATTATTCTATACACAAAATAATGGTATATGGAAATTCATATACTGTACAATATAAAAAAAAAAATATAAAATATAAAATACACATTTACAAAATAAAGGTGTATTTATTTTTATTTGTCATAACTGATCCTAACTATTGTACACTTTAGACTCCTAGACGTTTTGGTTCTTGTTGACATCTGGTTACTAGGAAACAGTTATGGAATTGGATTACATGTGTCATATCTGGTGCTAGGCAAGATTTTTAGACAAAGATTAAAGGTGCACTGTGTAACTTTTTGGTCAGGGCTCCGTCACCTGCATGTTTCTATGGATATGTCATTGCTCTGCCTGGAATGTTCCAGAGTATGACATTAAACAAGACTTACAAACTTACATTTATTCATTTGCAGGAGGTTTAAAAGCTTGAAAATACCTAGAAAAACAGGCGTTCTGACTGTGAGCGGGGTCGTCTCCCCACAGATCTGACCTGTAACTCAGTCTGGTTTGGTCTCCATGTAGATAGAAAGGTTTAATGCCATACTGTGAAACATTCCAGACAAAGCAATAACTTCTCCATGGAGAAAAGCATTTGACGGACACTCCACCAGAAAAGTTACACAATGCACCTTTACATATAACAATGCTGACTGTGCTTTAATGAAATGACAAGTCTAATCTGTCATAAGTACTTTAACCTCTTGTATATAGCTGAGATATATATTTTTATTACTATATTTTTATATTTTTAAATCTACATTTATATAAATACGAGTTATTTGACGTTCATGTCTTGCCATTTCTGCTTCTTATTTAGTTTGTATTATTCCATTCATATGTTTCTTTGTTATTATAATATGCTGTGAGCTACTGTGACCAAATAGTTTCACTTGTGGATCAATACATTTTGTCCAAGTCTAAAAGTCTAAGTGTAACCTGTAATACCTGGTATGTGCAGATAGAAGATGCTCATATAAATAAAATATAAAATGAGAGAAGCCCTTGTTGTGTGTGTGTGGTGTGACTGTTCTTAGTGTTGTTGAGTTATTTATACAGCGAGGTCCAGGTGACAGGGGCAGACTGCTCCCAGGACCGTTGTGACCAGAGGCTCCTCTCATTCCTCACTCCGACATTTCAGTGCCAGCAGAGCACGGCAGCAGATTCACTGGCAGGACAGGTAGTGTAATGGCACAGTAATGGAGGGACCCAAAAAATGGACACAGACCAATAGAAAAAGGAAAAGGTGAATTTATTTACAAAAATTGGATGCAGGCTGGAACGTGGCTGGACCGGGTGGATACAGGCTGCAGTGGGTGAGTATCTGGCTGGAGTAGGCGGGGATCTCTGGAGAGCAGAAAAAACAGGTAAGTTGAAAAATAATCAGATGGTAACGTGGATAACAAAAACTCAGTAGTGAGGAGCCTAGAGGTTCACCGTGTGTCGGATGAAAACAATCTGGGAGAGTCTCGCTGGTGAGCAGGACTTAAATAATGAGGGCTCTTGATTGCAGCAGGTGAGATGGATCACAGGTCCCAGGAGAATCCACACACACACACACACACACACACACACACACATTCTTGTACATGCATCATAGTGAGGACCGGGTAAAAAGACCAGCAAAATCAGTACCACCCTTTCTGATCAACCTAGGAAGACAAAAGTTGTATATCTGGACACTAGAGGGCGCCCTGAACCTATACACACCCTTAGATTACAGAAAAACACCAGGATTGAAAAAAAGTTTTTAACCAACAGACTGAGGACCGGGCACTGACTTTGGGATTTACATGTTTAGGAGCATTTTTATGGTAATACCAAATAAAATAGACAATCTGGGTTCATTAATAATGTTTTAAGTGTAACAGCTCCTATTCTATTTGTTTCTGATTAAATACTGAGCTGCTTAGTACTAAGATACACTTCACTAAATATGCAATCAAGTAAATTTGTCATCTCTGGTACATTTTAAAGTAAAACATTCATATTATCAATACATTTACGTATTAGAAAGCACTTCTTCCATTTCTTTATGGGGAGGTTGTGATATTTTAATGTAGTTGTATTACTATAATAAATTTCATCTGCAAAATTACGGTCTGAATTTGAGTTGTTTCAATTGTTTCTCATATAAAGCAGGACTGAAGTATCAGTGCAGTTGTTAAACTGGACATTTGTTCAGGCCATATGACTCAGACTGAGGCCTCCTGTGTCGTTACCATCTGTAATCAAATGAATCTGAATAAACTTCAGGTTAAAACTGTCCCACAGAGGTTCAACAAACGTCCAACTCTGTCCATATATTGAACAAAAACTTTAATCCAGAATGAAAAAAACAATGAACAGAAGGTCAAACATGCAAAGCCAGCCCCTCATCTCAATGTCCTTCTGCCTTTATTTTCCAAACATTACTAAGGTTAGACAGTGAACAAAGTTAGCTACTCTGGCTAACCCAGAGACCGTGTGAAGAAGCGAACTAATGGAGTGAGACGTCATCCACAGCGTTTGGCTCCAAATGAAGCTCAACGAGGCTAGCAGTTACAGGGCAAATTTGAAGCTGAGTTCCATATTAGGAACAGGAATTTATTTACGAACAAAATGGCAAAATAAAAACACCAGGCTCATGTAGAGCGAGTTAAAATGAACATTTAAGACCAAAATGAGGAGATTCACTGCAGCAGATACAGAGAGAGGGGTGACGTTTTTTCAATACAAAGTGACCTGGAAATGGAGTCAATGGAGCTGGAAGAGTGCTCGTGCTCACTTCCTGTTTGAAAGGTTTCTCTTGATTTTAATTATTTCATTGTATACAAAATATTTGACATCCTTCCATGTTCGAGCACCCAGCACTGCAGACTCTTTCCCAATACACGTCAGGCAGTCGTTTTTGGCCGGCACCTTCCTCAGTGCCATGAACTTGCCCATGTGTCGTCTCACTGCACTTTTCTCAGTTCCAGTCCACGGTCTCTTAGCAGGTTTACTGACCTGCACATCTAGAGCATCTGTAAAACAAAAACCAAAGAGTTCATTATTAGCTGAAATAATTATACATGAAGAGTTTAACGTCTGATATCTGTCTTGTACATGAAGTGAATCAAGTTTGTACTACACAAGTTGTTTTAAGCGTCCAGTAGTGGAATGTAACATAGTACAAGTAGTTCAGTACTGTAGTAAAGTACTGTAGTAAAGTACTGTAGTAAAGCTGCATTGTGTAACTTTTCTGGTGGAGGGTCCGTCGAATGTTTGTCTCCATGGAGATGTTATTGCTTTGTCTGGAATGTTTCACAGTATGGCATTAAACCTTTCTATCGTCATGGAGACCAAACCAGACCAAGTTCCAGGTCAGATCTGTGGAGAGGCGACTCCGCTCACAGTGAGAATGTCTGTTTTTCTAGGCATTTTTGAGCTCTAAAACCACCTGTAATTGAATAAATGTAAAGTAAAGCTGTTTAATGTCACACTGTGGAACATTCCAGGCAGAGCAGTGACGTATCCATAGAAACAAGCAGGTGATGGACCCACAACCGAAAAGTTACACAATGTGGATACTTTTTAAATTACTACATTTGAGAGCAGGTACGTGTACTTTCTACTTCACTACATTTTTGAACTGCAGACAAGTACATTTTTTCATGTGATCCTTTTAGTTTTACTTGAGAATTTTTTGCTCTGGTATCTGTACCTTTACCAGTCGTGTGCGGTGACTTTTACGGGTAGGCAAGCAGACTTGGGGTGGACATTAATATCTAATAATGACACTTTTTATACATAATACACTGCAAGTTAATGATAGCGAGCCGTCATTAAGCTTTGAGGGTCACTGTAGTAACAACCTCCTGCCTAGTCTCACCATCACTGCATGGTCTTTGACTTGCAGCCTTCTTTTGATTTTTCTCAAAGGATCTGGTGGCAGTTCTGTGTCTGTCCTCTTCATCCTCCTCATCTGAAATGGACAAAATATTAGATCAGGGAAAGGAGGACTGAGGACTTCTCTGAACTCACCAGAGTCATTGTCTCGTTTTCGTTTAACCGCAGTCTTCTTTGTCCTCTTAAAGGCACTTTTGACGTTCATGGGCAGCTTCTCCTCATCTAAGAAAGAACAACTCTGTGGTCAAAATGACTGCAACCCACGTCTATCTATTTTAACAGCCAGAGCATAAAACACAACTATTATATCTTAAGATTTTTCACTAAAAGGATAGTTCAACATTTAGTCAAACTGGCCTATTGTCCAACACTAGAATCACGAGTCGGTCCATTCCCTTTTTTCATTCATTCAAATTTGACTTGAATGAAATGCAAAGTTTAAAAAAACATGTCAGAACTGAAGACATTTCCCATTCATCTTGTTCATAGATTTAGTGTTGAGTTCATGTGTCCCTGAGGCAGCGCTCACCATCACACCTGACACCTGCCTACCATCTACTCCTGTTTTTTAAAACACATTTCCTATTGTGTGTAGAATCCCTCAGTCGTCCAGGTAGAATCCATGGCAAAAGGAGAAATTCAATTTGTCAACTGGACAGAGTTTATTTGGTCGAATACGTTTCGCAGCTCATCCAAGCTGCTTCTTCAGTTCTGGTCAGATGCTGGTGGACACTGCTTTATATCTGCCTGAAGGGAGGAGCTTAATTACAATGAAAATTACTCTGAGACACACATATTTATTTACAGTTTCTGTTAGTAGGTGGCTATAGACCCACCTGACTATGACACTGTACCACTGGATGGTTTTGGCACAAAAATACAGGGCTGTAGGTAAAAGTTAATGATAGCGCCATCATTAACCTTTGAGGGTCACTGTAGTAACAACCTTCTGCCTGAGAATGTTTCCTGGACTTACCCCTGCCATCATCACTCCCATCATCCTCATCCCTCCTAACTGGAGGCAAACTGGGTGCAGGTGACTGTGGCTCCTCCCCATCTGGGAAAGTGAAGATTTAGACCATAAACATACTAAACTCAGAGTGAAGGCTCTTCGTTTGTGTGAATACTGTATTGTCTGGAATTACCAGCGTCGTCTCCATCAGGCCCTCTCCTTGTGACAGTCTTCTCTGGCCTCTGAACAGATAAGGACATCTGTTCTTCATCTGGTGAAGGAGAATACATTAGAAACATGTAAACAGTATTGTCATCAACATTATTTTTCATACTTATTTATAGATTTTAGAAACAGAATACTTTCTTATTTTACATATGTTCCTTGTTTATGAATTTATTCTGATTCAAATATTTGTACAGTACTGTACTGAATGGATCTTATAAAAGCAAAGCCTAAATCAAATGATTCAATGATTTGTCCCTGATCATCTCATGGACACATTTTTGTCCAATGCGCTGACATTTTCATATAGGCAATGTCTGGATACACTGATGTGCCTGAGGTGGTCAGTGAGTGAACTTAGTGGGACTGGTACAGCTGTGATTTGCAGTATAAAGTCAGCACAACTCATCAAAACTCAAGCTAAGCCTCAGAGTCCTACCCTCAGACACCCTTCCCCTCACCCTCTTTTCACACTCCTCCTACTCAACTCCCTCTCCAGTTTTCTTGTCCATCACGTAACTGTATGTTTTTCCTTTCCCTCTTTCTCCCACTTTTCTCTTTCTACCCCCTTTCTCTCCCTCCCTCTAGGTTTCTTTCCACTCCTTGCCCTCTCATCTCTTTCTCCCCCTCTCCCCTCTCACCCTTCACCCCTTCCTAGCGCTGGTTTCTCCCTCTCCCTCCTTTAGCACTGAATATCTCCCTTTGCACATTCATAAAACTGTAGTTACATTTGTAACTCTTGTTTGATTCCTTACCATCATGAGCTCCCAGATGTTTGTCTGCATTGTCCCCTCTCAGACTCCTAGTTGTGGGGCAAGCAGGTCCTCTACCTGTGAAATGTTCACAATGGAGGAATTAAGAAATGCAAGTTTTACAATAAAACAAAATTAATTCATAAGTATGTACAAAGATATGAAGGCCCAATCCCAATTCTCCGCCTTAGCCCTCTGTCTTTGTCTTAGCCCTACCCCTTAGCCCTACCCCTCTGTCTTTAAACAGAGGGTTAAGGCAAAGGGGTGTGTTTTAACCCTTAGAAATAGGACACCCCTTTGCAGTCGCAACAATATGACATTATTTTTAAAGTTTTGAAGTATTGTGCTCCTTTTGAGTTTGTTTTAAATGAACTTTGCAAAAAGTCAAAGGTTTTTTTTATTTTTTAATTTGTTAAAATGACTATACTCTGTACAACATATGTAAATCAAATTTTAATCAACTGTAACACAAAATTAAAATGCTGCAGAGGTGGATGGAGTTGTAGAGGATGCCTGGTACACACAAAAAAGAAAACAAATTTAATACATAGTCATAAACATATATAGTTGTTCTGGTACCTACAAATATTATAGAATGTAATATACCTTATATTTTATTTTCAAATTCTCCCACTTTTTTGAAGCTTGTTGGGCTGACACAACTCCAACAAGTCCAGCCTCCTACAAGAAATACAAATGTGATTAATAACATGTCATTAAATAGGGGATCATTTACAAGGCGAAATGAAACAATAATATTTTAGGCGATGCATGTTCGTAATACTTTACACATTCTACCGTAACATGTGTATAGTTCTAAAAGCGCATGAGACGAGTTACGAGGCGAAATACAGCGATATATTTGACACATTCTAGTCTAACATATATGCGTATATAGTTCTTTTAGGCCATGCATGTTCGTAATACTTTACATTCTACCGTAACAAGCGTATAGTTCTAACCGGGCATGTTACGATAAGCCGTATATGTCAGAAAGCGTAAATGCTGCTGCCATGAGTATACCAATACAACTTTTTATGAGGTTCTTGAGTGCAAATACTCACATTTGTCCAATTTCTTCCCGATTGCTCGACACTTCCCGATTTCCGTGTTGGTTTTTGCTCCGACTTGCGTTAAGCCACGCCTATCCCCTTTGCGCAAAGGGTGCATCTGAAAACGCTCTGTTCAGAGGGGTAGAACAGCCCTTCCCCTTAGCCCTCGCACTTACAGAAAAGAGTATCGGGACACCCCTCTGTCTCTCGTGAACGCGCACAACAGAGGGGTAGGGCTAAGACAGAGGGCTAAGGGGGAGAATTGAGATTGGGACTTAGACTTAGGCCCAATCCCAAGGCTGCATCTCAATTCTCCCCCTTAGCCCTCTGTCTTAGCCCTACCCCTCTGTTGTGCGCGTTCACGAGAGACAGAGGGGTGTCCCGATACTCTTTTCTGTAAGTGCGAGGGCTAAGGGGAAGGGCTGTTCTACCCCTCTGAACAGAGCGTTTTCAGATGCACCCTTTGCGCAAAGGGGATAGGCGTGGCTTAACGCAAGTCGGAGCAAAAAGCAACACGGAAATCGGGAAGTGTCGAGCAATCGGGAAGGAATTGCACAAATGTGAGTATTTGCACTCAAGAACCTCATAAAAAGTTGTATAAAACTGTAGTAACTTTTGAAAAGTTGTAGGTATACTCATGGCAGCAGCATTTACGCTTTCTGACATATACGGCTTATCGTAACATGCCCGGTTAGAACTATACGCTTGTTACGGTAGAATGTGTAAAGTATTACGAACATGCATGGCCTTAAAGAACTATATACGCATATATGTTAGACTAGAATGTGTCAAATATATCGCTGTATTTCGCCTCGTAACTCGTCTCATGCGCTTTTAGAACTATACACACGTTACGGTAGAATGTGTAAAGTATTACGAACATGCATGGCCTAAAATATTACTGTTTCGTTTCGCCTTGTAAATTATCCCCTATTTAATGACATGTTATTAATCACATTTGTATTTCTTGTAGGAGGCTGGACTTGTTGGAGTTGTGTCAGCCCAACAAGCTTCAAAAAAGTGGGAGAATTTGAAAATAAAATATAAGGTATATTACATTCTATAATATTTGTAGGTACCAGAACAACTATATATGTTTATGACTATGTATTAATTTTGTTTTCTTTTTTGTGTGTACCAGGCATCCTCTACAACTCCATCCACCTCTGCAGCATTTTAATTTTGTGTTACAGTTGATTAAAATTTGATTTACATATGTTGTACAGAGTAATTTTAACAAATTAAAAAATTTAAAAAAATTTGACATTCATTTAAAACAAACTCAAAAGGAGCACAATACTTCAAAACTTTAAAAATAATGTCATATTGTTGCGACTGCAAAGGGGTGTCCCATTTCTAAGGGTTTAAAACATACCCCTTTGCCTTACCCCTCTGTTTAAAGACAGAGGGGTAGGGCTAAGGGGTAGGGCTAAGACAAAGACAGAGGGCTAAGGGGGAGAATTGGGATTGGGCCGAAGAAAGAGACAGATTGTAGACAAGAGTTTGAAGACAGTGTTTACAAAAGGAAACTATACAAATCTAAATAATGTAAGTAACCTCTTAATATTTCTTTACATACCACTGATCACAGAGTCCAGCGTCTTCAGACTCTTCCCTTTAAGCGACTCTGCTCCATGCTCCATTGCAAACAGAAGTTTGCCGATCTTGGCCACCTGAAAAGTTTTATCTGTCTGTCGATAAAAGTCACAATGGACTCTGATATCGTGTCCCATAAAACGAGCAACTTGTTCAAGTTCCTGATTGTCAAGGTCCAGAAGCTGACATAAGGTGGCAACATGCTTCCTTAACTTTGTTGACCTCAGAAGTTCTGGGTGTTTGGCCTTGCTCTCCTCAGCAAATTTCCTGAGACAGTCACACCCACGAATATTGGTTGTTGTACCAGGCCTTGCAAAAACATATGGGTTCTCATCAAGTATACCAGCTTGCCTACGTTTTTCAATCAGGAAATCTAGAGAACATTTGGTGCGCTCCAGAAGTAGAATGGGGACCTTTCTTCCTCTCTTTCCGCGTGTCACTAAACGAGTCAGTCTGTGGCTCAGCTGTTGTTCCACTGGTGATAGGGTGTCATATATGTCCTTATTCAAAGGGCCAGTGTCTACTCTTTGGTACGTCTCCAGGGTTAAACGTGAGGCTTCTCCTTCACGCTTTTTATTGAACACTATTATTTGTGCGAGAAGACTCTCACTTAATTTTTTGTATGCTGCAATAGTCACATGGACTCTTAACTCTGCCTTTGCCTCATCCTCCATTTTCTTCAGATAGTTCTGCAAAGTCTCTACATCTTCTGTCAAAGGTATGTTGTCTTCTTTCCCCCACTTCCGTTGCTCTATTGTGCTGTGAGCATTGGCTGACACATAGTTAGACCAGGAGGAATCCAGCAGTTCCTTAAATTTTTTTGCTTTGTTCTCATTTAAAGTATCACAGGATATTAAACAACGGCCAATCCAGGCCTCTGTTGCACCTTTAAGAGAAAAGCCAATTTTAACTGCTGTAGATGGTTTTCCATATTCACTGCTATCTGGATTGTAGTTTGACACTTTTCGAGCTGCTTTAATTGCCAAGTGAAACTGTGCAGGATCACAAATATTACAAAGACTTTTGATGCTCTTGTCAATCTCCTTGGCCGCCAGCACAAACCGCCCCAGCTCCCTCAGTTTTTGTGCAATATATCTATGTTGAGACTGTTCACGGCCCTTTTTGGCAAATAAAGCATCTCCATATGTGCAAATCATCTCATCAGTTCTAATGTGGGAGGTCACATGATCTTGCTGCATAGAATGAATGATCTTTTGCACTCCCTTTGATGATTCTGTAATTGGAATGAGTTGGGAGGAGGATTTTTGTACTCTTACTCTTTTACCTTTATCTCTTTGCTCTTTCCGTTCTCTACAAGTCTTTTCATGTCTCCAGAGTCCAGTCCTAATGAACATTGCATGACAGTGTTGACATGGTAGGTAGTTCTTCACGTCTACTTTTTTCGTGGGCTGTCTCCATGTTATTATCTCCCCACTTCCTTTTTCCAAGACTGCAAGATTATGCTGCCAATCTCCCTTATTACGAATAGCTTCCAAAAGTGTTTTCCTTTCTTTAGAGTGGGATGGAAAGCTAAAAGCATGGGCAACATCTTTTTCATCACCATGTTTTCTTTCTAGATGTCTGGCTATTTTTAAATTAGCTTTTTTACAATATACACAATAATGGGCTTTGTTCCAGACCCTAGCCCCACCCATTTTGTTGCTTGTTTTAATTGTAATTTCTGGCATCTTTTCTTTTAATTTCTTATCTAGCTGGTGTGACTGGTCTGTGTCCTTTTTGCTCCTGGCTCCTGACTGTTTGGAGTCCTTTTTGCTCCTGGCTCCTGACTGTTTGGAATCCTTTTTGCTCCTGGCTCCTGACTGTTTAGAGTCCTTTTTGCTCTTAGTTCCTATGATCACAGTTTCTCTGGATGATGAATCACACTCATGTTTCTCTGGAACACTGTGGCTGGCTGACTTGCCTATTAGCAGCTCATCTTCAGTAGATGACGATGATGACGATGATGACGATGATGACGATGATGACGATGATGACGATGATGGCGCTGCTTCTGGAGGATGGTATTCTTCATCTGATCCACTATGACTGGGTAATTCAGACTCATCTTCACTGGGAGATGACGATGATGGCAGGTGGTTGCCAACAGATAACAGTGTTCCCTGTGGTGATGAGGGGGAACAGTCTTTGGGTTCATCAGGGGATAATGGGATCTCTTTAAGATGTTCCCCTGTTGAGCGGTCGATGTTAGCCTAAACAACAGGGCAGGGAAAGAAAAACACAGATAAATGACCTGATGAATTAGAGATAAGCTTATACTGATTCAAAATGAAGGTAATGAAGAACACGGCTGTAGATGATCAACCGTTTAGTGTTGTGGAGGACATTGGCTTTTGGAGGCTTGTGGAGTTCACTGAGCCCCGTTACATGTTACCAAGCAGACGGTATTTCTCAGATGTGCTTCATGACAGACATATGGAGCTCAGATGTCAGCCCCAACAATTTAGATTTACTTGAGCCTTCTGTTTACATTATTACCCATCTACTGCGGCTAAGCAGACCTGTGCCAAAAGGACAGTAATTCATTTGTTGTGGGTTTATCCACTTTAAGGCACTGGAATTGTTTTGTTTGAAGGCCTAGCCTAATATGAATGAAAAACTTACTGGAAAGGCTACTGGAATATTTAAAGAATATTAAATAAACATTTACCTTCTTTTAAAAAATGCCTAAAAATGTATCCTAGGCTATTTATGCAATATTTAAAAAAAATAGTGAAAACTTAACCGCATTTGATATTCGGTTTTGGTATTCGGCCAAAAGTTTAATTTTTCCCAATCTGCACTTTACCCTTAACACTCATATTTAAAGACAGTAGGTCGACTGCAGATCGGCCTAATGTCATTTTTGCATGACATTCTCGCCTGTAAACAAAGTAAAACCTCCCGCTATCAGCCTTTAGCGGTAAATGCGCGTGCGCCGCGGATTTAGCACCGCTACCCGCCGGAAGTGACAGGGGTGCACCTGACAATGGCAGGCGCAACACTTAAAGACACGCGCGCACTGGGATTCAGATGGACAGGGAACTAACGATCTGTAAAAAGAATATAATGAAGAAACTAACGTAGAAACTGTGTTTAATATGAAATATATGAAATAAATGTATATTTATAATGACTCCACAACGCGTGCTCAAACCCTGACACACTTTAACTCTTTCTCCACGCGACATCTGCGTGACAGTCACATTATCTCAATTTGCGCGAGATTCTTTTAAAAGTGGATTCTGATTTTTTAATGTCACTGTTCACTTTTCACTGAGCTCACAGACACTGAGAAAATAAAGTGTCCAACTGTTTAATTACACCACATAATATGACTGACACACAGTCACATAAAGACTAAACGTGTTAACGTGCCCAGCACTAGGAAAAAGAAATAAAGTCTTACCTGCAGTAAAAGAAGGGTTTTTGCATGTTCTGCTCCGGCTGTGTCCTCCATGTTCAGTCGATGTTCACACTTCTGATGGTGTATTCTGAGCCTCTCGAGTCTCTTCAACCAGCGAAGTTTTTCAGCCATGCGGGCGGCGCGTGCTTAATTGGAAATCCCCTCCCCTCTGTCTGCTCCTGTGGCCCCTCCCTTCACTTTGCTCTGGTACAGGACCGTGATCACACACAGATCACAGCGAAACACAGCACTTTATTTATGCACGTCATTTGTCATTTTCTATATTCTACATTTACCTCAGGTTTTTGTTTTTACTGTGATTTTATTAAAATCTAAAACTCTTTTAGTGGATTTTAATTGCATATATAACAAAAACAAAATCTCGTGAGATTACGGACATCTCTTCAACTCCAGTCGCCATTTGATCGTAAAATAGACCGTGGAGTGAGCTTCAGACCTGCTCAGGTAAGATATTCTGTTGTTACTAGTTAATTATCCACAATGGTACATCGCAGCCATTTGATTTTTATATTGAAAAATAAAATCCTAAAAGTCATGTAAATGAGTCGGATGCCGTGGAGCTCCGGCGCTGGGCAGCAGGGTGTTTCAGAGCGGAAACTTTAGGATTGAACTAAACTTTATTCAACTTGACCAAAGCAGAAGCGTCACGGTCACGTCAGAGCGGATTTACCTACTGCACAATGATCCAATCAAATGAACGGGGCTGAATGTGCGTCTGACTCAGGACCGAGAACCCCCGGCAGTGACAGGGGTGCACCTGACAGAGGCAGGCGCAACAGTTAAAGACGCACGCGCGCGCTGGGATTCGAGCTGAACAGGGAACTAAAGATCATCTGTAAAAAGAATATAATCCAGCTGCGTGTGTCCGTGAGAAACTAACGTAGATCGTCAGCGGAGGAACTTTGTTTAGTATGAAATATTTAACAAGCCGCAGTTAGTGACAGGGGTGCACCTGACAGAGAGAAGAAATGTGGCAGGCGCGCAGCAGGACAGGGAACTATGGGAGGAGGCACAAAGTGAACTAGACTTCTATATTATGTTATTTAGATTGGAAATGATTAAAAATAAGTACCGTATTTTCCGGACTATAAGCCGCTACTTTTTTCTCACACTTTGAACCCTGCGGCTTATACACCGATGCGGCTCATATATGGACGGATTATTCGTCTATGAACACAGCGGATGCGCGCGCAGCTTGAGTGCAGAAAGCGCCGCTGTCTGTGCGGTGAACATGGGTTAGGGTTAGTTAGAACACTCGCTAGCGCTGTTGTCAGCACTAAAACAGTTTATCGCTGCGTGATAAAGTAAGTTCTGCTGCTAAATGAACATTAGTGAGTGGGATACGTCTTAATGACCCGTATGTGTTAAATGCAGGTGAGGCGTAAATGACGAGACGAAACGTCTCAAACTTCAGTAGCTGGACATCCACTCATACATGATCGATACAACTAACCCCGACCCCCGGGAGAACCTGAAATCTGCTGAAATCCTACAAGACACTGACATGATACAAGACACTGACATGATACAAGACACTGACATGATCCCAGACAGGACAGCGGCTCTTTCTGCAGGAGACATGCGCAGTAGAGCGCCAGAGCGACTCTGGCGCGTGACGAACTGACTCAATGCAAAAAGACGACAAAAGCTTTAGAGGCAATACAAGCAGATGCTCGGAACTTGAAAACTTCTTGAAGACGTGGACACCTGCGGCTTATAGACAGGTGCGGCCTATATATGTACAAAAATAAAATTCTTTGAAAATTTAGTTGATGCGGCTTATATTCAGGTGCGCTCAATAGTCCGGAAAATACGGTAATTGATAGTCAATACTTTAGGAAACACATTTCCAAAAGAAAATGCAGTAAAGAATGGTGCACATATTGACTGATTAATATAACACTATTAGGCAACAATTAAAGCACCATTAAAGAAATCCAGCATTTTTGTGGGTAATTTATTTATTTCTATTTTTTTGGGTGCTTATTTTTGTTTTAAACAGAATTCCCTTTTAAGAGCGAGGGTTCGCTTTAGATGCAGAACTGGTGAGTTTGGCTCATTCAAACGCACGGGTTAGACGAGCCTAGCAGAGTCTTTTATGACAGTTTTCTCAAAATATATGAAACCAAATGAAGTATCATTTCTGTCGAGTCTTTATGAACTTTTTTTGCTATCTGTGATTGACTTGTGGTTACTATTTGAAGCGCTTCAAGACCCAAACTTAACAACTGTTTGGAGCCATTGATTTTAATGCAGTTCACTGTACTTCATGCACTTTTAAAGTTACAGCTAGTGCTGCTACTACAGTACACTGATGGTTGATAATAATACAGTTTATATGATTTATTTCTATAACGATACATGATTTATTTTCATGATGTGCATATATTGATTTGGTCTTGTTCTCACACAGGCCTGTGTGTTGGCTGCAGGTCGGACAGCAGCTATGAACTGAGCCAACTGAAACATTAGGCATTAAGCCTGATGCCAGTTCTCAACTCCAGCCCGGACTCTACTCAAGACGCTCACCTGCTCTGGTCGGGCTGGTAGGAGGCTCTTGTAGCCGCCTTTTACTCTTTTGAACTCTCTGTCCATGGCGTTCCACTGCTCGTGGCCGCTCATGCTGCACTTGTGCGTCTCTCACACTCCCAGTGACCTCAGATTCTCTGGACATTTAAGCCACGACTTGGGTTGTGTTCTGCATCATACGCTCGGACAGTTGATCTTTTGAGATTACTGCACCTTTGTGTGGACTATCACATTTGCATTGTGAACCATTATTGAATGCACATTTTTCTGAACTTGGATTGTAAATATTAACCCTGAATGACCATGGACTTTATTATTGTTCAGTGTTTGTTTGTTACTGGTGACTCAATATATGGTACCAGCAAAACTGAAATATTGTCTGTCTCCTTCACTCACTACACTCCTAAAGCCACACCTAAACCTTTTTGAACCAGCCCAACCAAATCCATAACTGTAGTTACTGTTACCTGGCTCTTACAGTACGATATCATTAGCTTAGTGTGACATGCTGCTTATATATTGGATTCTTTGTCTTCTTGACATGGGGAAGTTGGGCCCTTGAAAAAGAGTCACATTGTGTCACAGTACAAATACTTTTGTTTTTATATTGCAAAAGGAGAGCTCTTTTTCTCTCTTTCTGAAAAAAGGAGTTTACTCTTTGTAACCACAGGTAATTACATTATTATTGTATAACAGTATATAAATACAAATGTATGAGACCACCACCCAGTATAAGGTGTTTGCCACTGCTGCCATAATTTCACCGTATTTCTGTTTACCAAAATATCTTTTTCTGTTTCTATATAATGGTTAATCCACCAGTATATGCAAGATCTTTTTATCAAAACCAAATCTTTAACGCTAAAATAGAACTATTGTTGCTATCCATACATTTTCAAGTTTAATGTTTTCCAAAAATGATACTAAAGTCTTGTCCAAAGCAAGTCTCTGGGAACAGCTAGAAACTATTTGGAACTCAATAACAAAAAAGACTTTGCAAACTACATAAAAACAATGCCAGCAAGAATTCAAGTTGTTATCTGTGCCAAAGGTGCTCACACAAAGGACTATTTTGTTATTCCAGCTGGTCATTTTCTTAATGAATAACAATGAAATTGTTAATTTGAAACAAGTTTTTGATATACTATGAAGTTATTTATGTTTTCTTGTTTTCATGACAGGTGGTCTAATACATTTGTTAAGCACTGTAAGTATTGAAGTATTGGTAGAGTCCTTGCCTCAGGTGGAGGAGTTCAAATATCCTGGGGTGTTGTTTACGACTGAGGGATGGATGAAGCGTGAGATAATACTGCAGCATAAAAACCTGCATAGCTGCATAATCATCTAAATGTATTTCTAATACATGGCACCACCACCAGACAATCCAAGGCAGTCTCCTGTTAAACCATCCACCCTGGAAAAAAATGCCAAACATTTAGAAAGTTCCTGTTTCATAATGCTGATGATGTGTGGCTGGACTGTTCTCAAAGTTACCTTGAGGCCTATTTAAAATATAAAAACATTTAAAAATGAAATAAATGAAACCCTAACCCTAAAAAAGATATATAATACATACACATGCTATTTAAATGGTCTCTATTTATGGTCTTTATGTACATATTTATGCCACACAAAACTTTAAAAATAATGTACCATTTAAAAATGTGTAATTATCAATGTTATTTTGGTGACATGCCATATGACATGCTAATATATTTATGATCTTATCATGCTCTAAATATAGTAGTATATAGAGTATATTTACTTCATTAGCCTTGGCAGGCAACAGGGAGTCATAGTGGATGAGAACATTTGACATTATAATTGAATACATGGTCTTGCTTGCGTCCAGTTGTAATTACCTCATGTTTACATTTCAGAAAATATATTAAATCCAGAAATATGTGCTAGATTCTCAGAAATAATTTTAAAGCTTTATTTTTTGGTCTTTTTCAATGTTTAATCCTTTATAAGAGCAAGGTTTGGCCTATAAGAGCAACAGTTTGAAGATAGTTTGGGTGCAGTACCGGTTGTGTCCATAGGTGGGGTCCAGGTGCCAAACTTAAGGCGCAGTACCCCTTTGTGTCCATAGGGGGAGTAGGAGTGCAAAAGTGTGTGAAATTCTGGTGAAAAATTCTTAACATTGGCCCAAAATGAGGACATTTTGTGAAAATCAGAGGGGAGCTTCTAGAAGGCCTTTAGAGGTGATTTAACAGGGGACAAAGTGAGGACCGGCCAAAATGTCCTCACTTCCCAAAAATGTTCTCACTCTGTTGGTTAAAAACTTACAATGGTCCTCACAATGTAGTAAGTACAAACACACACACACACACACACACACACACACACACACACAGGGGAAAGGAGGGAGGGGAGCACAAGTCATGACAAGTAGCTTAGACTTAGACAAACTTTATTGATCCACAAGGGAAATGATTTGGATACAGTAGCTCAAACATCACAATATAATATAATAACAGAGAGTAACAAAAATAGATGGTGTAGTAAAAAGAGCAAGAGACAGGAGTCAAATGAGACATAATAATAAAAAAAAAAAATGTATACGTAAAAGTCAAAATAAAATAGAAAGTAATAGCAGAAAGTAATAGCAAGTAATAACATATAAAGTAAAACATAAAATCATAGCTATAAACAAGAGACAAGAACAACAAGTGCAAATACTATGCTGATTGACAGGGCATAAGGTTATCCGTTACTTAAGATTAAGTTGTTGTACAGTTGTAGGGAGTAAGTATTATAGTATGAATGTAGTCCTGTATCTCTCACTGTTTGAGCGGAGCTGTAGGAGCCTGTCGGAGAATGAGCTCCTCTGTCCTCTGTAGCTCTCTTAAGGGACTATCATTTAAACGCAAATCATATCAAATTGATTTTTCTGACCTTTTAACCAGGTTGTCCCCTCATCAAAAACACACCTGAAGTTGTATTTTGTTTCAGTCACGCTTGTTTCATTAATCCGTTATTCCAAAGTCATCTTCTGTAAAATTTCTCCACATATTGCCTGTTTAGTTGGGTCATAGATAAAACTCCAGACTTTTCCTGCTCAGTTTTTAAGACCAATCACGGGACTGTTCTGTGTTTTGTGGTCGATTTGTGTTCACATAAATGCATTGTCTTTAGTAGCATATCATTCATGGAGAAAAAGGACTTCATTTGTTTACTTTCTAAATGTTGATTCCCCTGGCTGACAGCAGAGGGAGCTCCAGTGCCTAGATGTCTCAATGGACACGTTGAAGTTTATAAAGTCAATTTTGAAATGCAGACATTTATTAAGTAAAATGTGAAATACTTATACCAAGATGACCAAAAGCATGAGAATTAAAGTTAAAGAAAGTATAATATTTGCTCTTTAAAAGCTGCACTGTGTAACTTTTCTGGTGGAGATTCCATCACCGGCTTTTCTCCATGGAGATACTGCCTGAAACGTTTCACAGTATGGCATTATGTTTATTTATCTCTACAGAGACTGCAGTTGATACCACAGGGCCCAGTTACATGTCAGATCCGTGAAGAGGCGAGCACACTCACAGCAAGAAAGCATGTTTTTAGATTAATAAAAAAAAAAAAAACATGTTATTGAGTAAATGCAAGATTGATACGTTTAATGCCACAGTAGGACATTCCAGACAAAACAGTAACATTTCCATGGAGACAAGCAGGTGGCGGACCCTCTACCAGAAAAGTTACACAATGCACCCTTCAAACAACTTTTTGGGTACTTCTAATAAATATACTTATAATGTATACACCTGGAACTGTTTTGTTTTTTGTTTTGTTTTGTTTTTTCATTTGCCATTTGCAGGTTTCAGTGATCCTCCAGAGCTCAGTTGGTGTTCATTCCACCTTCATCAAACTTTTTTATTTATTTATTTATTTTTTTATAAATTTTCTGTGATACAATCTTAGTCAACCATAGTCAACCATACAGAACATCAACATAACAGTAAACACATAAAAAAACAATATTTAAAAAAAAAAAAAAAAATATATATATATATATATATATATATATATATATATATATACATACATACATACATACATATACACAAAAATAGGACAAACAAGAACTCCATAAAAGACAAAACAGACAAAAAAACTCACAAACGGAACAGACGAAACAGACTGAAACAGAACAAAGCAGACAAGACACAGACAAAAACGGACAGGACACATGCAACAGACAAGACACACAGAAATAGCCAAGACACAACAGAACAAAACAAACTGGACAAGACAAGACAAGCACCTGAAGCATCCATCCCAACCACAGGTCACACACCAAAGGTTCAAAGCCACAGCCCCACAACTTCTTGACGTGGACAAACATACGTCTAAATATACAATAAGTTATAATGTTTCAGAATTCAGAACCACATTTTCAGTCCCATTTTAATGGTTTCCATTTTTTAGAGTGTAAGAGCAACCTATTATTATTAGTAGCTATATTTTTTTCAGTTATGAATTGTAGATTTAATTTATTTTTAAAGTGTTCCAAACATAGGTCTACCTTATTAACAGCTTTGAAAATCTAGATTTTCCCCACTAAAATAATGGTGTTCACTAGTTTTGATGAAGATTTATTTAGCACACCAACAATTATATTTATAGGGCTAATCTCTAGAGTGATTCTGAATTCCTTCAACCATTTTTGAATTGAAAGCCAAAACTGTGACACATACGGACAATGGCAAAATATATGCATTATATCCTCCTCGTCTTCCTCACAGAATCGACACGATTCTTCTTTAATACTGCATAGTTTAAGGTATCTTTTTGTAACTATAATTTTGTAAAATATTTTTAATTGAAAGATTCTTGAATAAGAATCTATTGTGGTGTTGTATATATTTCTAAAAAAAATATATATAATTGGAGTATTAAATTCATCTTCCCAATGTGTACAGACTCTGTGAGGATAAAAGGCAGTACCAGACCTATACAAATTAAAATTGTATACACTGTTATTTATTTTGCCGGAAGATAACCATCTTAAACATTTTGACTGTGGTACACATACTAATAATTTACATAATTTGCTTTTTATAATCCATTTCCAGTTGGTGAGAATAGCTGATAATAATTGGTTATAATGAAAAGAGTCAATACATTGTCCATAAATTGCACAGAACTGTGAAAATGACAAAAAATCACCTGTTGTATCAATAAGGTCATTAATAAATACAATGCCATTTTTTACACGTGTTCCATAGAATAGGCTTTCCTTCAATCAAAATATTAGAATTCATCCATAAGAGTTGATTTTGAATCTCATGAACGCCATCTGGAGGGTGGTATTGAAAATTTAACCATGCTCTTAGTGCATCCTTAAAAAATGGTGACATATTTTCCAATTCATTTATGAATAAATGATTAATATGTTTAGGATTCAATTGAAAAAATGGGAATAATTTATTTTGGAAAAATGGGTAGGTTTCAAACAACATTTGACTTGATATCCATTTCGGATTATGATATATTTTATAAATCCAGGAGGCCTTCAAGGATTCATTCATGATTTCAATATTTTTCAAATTCAACCCCCCATTTCCAAGTGAGTTGTACATGTATTGCCTTTTAATCTTGTCTGGTTTGTTGTTCCAAATAAATTTAAAAATTTTCTGCTCAAAATATTTAAAAAATGATTTTTCTGGAGAAGGGAGACACATCAACAGATAAACAAATTGGGGTATTGCTAGAGAGTTAATTAATGTTATTTTACCATGTAATGTTAAATAAGTACCTCTCCATGGCTGTAATAGACTTTCAACTTTTCTCATTTTTTTTTTTTCATAATTAACCCGCACTGTATCTTCTATGTTTTCAGTAATATGTATTCCTAAAATTTTCACATTGTTACTGGTCCATCTCACTGGTGTTGGACATTTAATATTAAAATTTGTGTCTGAAATATTTCCTATTCTCATAATTATACATTTTTCAAAATGATATCTTTGAAAATGAATCCAATTCTTTTAATAATTCATGCAATGTTTTTGCCTTAGGCTGTAAAAAAAAAAAAAAGTAACATTGTCTGCATACATTGTCAACTTTATCTCTTTATTATTTTGGTATAGACCTTTTATATTTGTATTGTTTCTAATTCTAATGGCCAATATTTCCATACATAAAATAAATATATAGGGAGATAAAGGACATCCCTGACGAACCCCTCTAGACAATGTAAAATTTTCTGATAAATAGCCATTATTCAGAATTTTGCTGGTGGGTTCATTATAAAAGATTTTAACCCACCTTAAGATAGTCTTTCCAAAATTAAAAAAAACATTAATGCACTATTAATAAAACTCCAGTTAATTTTATCGAAAGCCTTTTCAAAATCTGATATAAATAACATTCCGGCTTTCCCCTGTTTTTTATAATCTTCAATTATGTCTATAATGTGCCTAATGTTTTCACCAATAAACCTTCCTTTTATAAATCCCACTTGCTCATGTTTAATTAAAGTTCCAATAATATTTTTAATTCGTTGGGCTATACATTTCGCAAGTATACGGGTGTCACAGCAAAGTAATGTTAAAGGTCTCCAGTTTTCCATAACTGTGGGGTCTTTATATTGGCCATCAGAATTATGTTTCAGCAACAGTGAGATGACTCCTAGTTTTTGTGATTCAGAAAGTTTACTATTTGTAAAAGAGTAATTAAAAGATGCTAAAAGATATTTTTTAATTTCATCAAAAAAAGTCAAATATACTTCAGCTGGGATTCCATCAAGCCCACTGGCTTTTCCAGGGGGGAAAGACTTGATGGCCTCCATCATTTCTTTTTCTGTTATGTTTCCCTCACAACTCTGTCTTTGCTCTGGTGTTAGTTCGTATTCTTTGGGGCAAGGAAAAAATGTACTGGTGTTATATGGTTGTTCATGATCACCTTCATGAGAGAATAAGGACTTAAAATATTTCACCTCCTCAATCAAAATTTCATGTGGATTTGTTAGAATGCCATTTGGAGTAGAAAGACTAACTATATTTTTTTTGGTTGAATTTCTTTGATGTAATCTTAAAAAATGTGCTGTACACTTTTCCCCACGTTCCATCCAAGAAGCCCGCAATCTAGTAATGAGTCCTGCTGTTCGTTCATGGTATAAACATTCTAATTCATTCTGTTTTTGTTTAATTACCAGTTCTAGCTCAGGTGGAGGGTTTTGCTTACTATCAAGTTTTTCGGTTAAGTCTTTCAATTCCTGTATTAGATTCATTTCTTTGGTTCTTGTTTGTCTCTTTTTCCAAGAGGAGATTTTAATGCAGTGTCCTCTGAAAGCACATTTAAATGCTTCCCAGACTATATGTGGATTGGCTGTGCTTTCATTTATTTAAAAAAAAAATCATTTATAAATTTTTTTGTTCTGTTAATGAAGGTTTCATCTTTCAGTAAGGATTGGTTAAATTTCCAGAATCCTTTACCTCTGAGATGCTCTGCCGTTCTAATATGAAGTACTACCATAGAATGATCAGATTTTAATTTGTCCCCAATATAGCAATTAATTGTTTTAGGAAACAAGGAAAAGGAGATAAGACAATAGTCTATCCGACTTGCTTGTTGTCCCCTGCGCCAAGTATATCGCCTAGAAATCTGGGTTTTTGATTCTCCATATATCTATTAAATCTAGTGCAGATTTTATCTCTTCTATCTCATTTACAGCCTGTGGATGATTATTTAAAGCATGTGTTCCTGCTCGATCTTTTTTTATATCTAAAACTGTGTTAAAATCTCCTACTAGAATTATTTGAAAATTATCTTTTGGATTTACATGATTTGCTACATTTTCAAAGAAATATGGATTGTCTTCATTTGGAGCATATATATTGATTAATTGTATTTTTAAACAATCTATTGTTATATCCATTATTAACCATCTCCCCTCCATATCTGACTGTAAGTTGTGAACTGTATAAACCACATCCCTTTTGAATAAAATCATAACTCCCCTTCTATTGCTAACCCCGTGACTAAAATAAATATCTCCCTCCCATTCTGATTTCCACTTTAGTTCATTTTCAGGTATTGAATGGGTTTCCTGTATGCAGATTATTTTAATATTTTGTTTGTCCTTCAACCATGTGAACATTTCATTTCTTTTTGTAGGGTTTGCCAGGCCATTACAATTATATGTAGCTATTTCTATGGTGCTATCCATAAAAAGTTTGGGTTTTTCATATTGATCACAATCTTATTATTTATTAAATTATTCCTAATGGACTTCAGGTACTTGTCTGACATATAACTGACCAACATACAACATACAACATAGAAACACATAACAAGAAACATGAAATTAATCAGTGTCATGTCTAATTTACTGTAAATTTTCCCCCTCCCAAACCCCTTTACCCTTTCAAAAGAAAAAAATAAAATAAATCATGTGCTGTCCCATTTCCCAACATTTCTTTCACCCACCCTTTTTTTTTTAAATACTACTAATAATAGGCCACATATAGACAATAAGGTAATTGATTCATTTTATCTTGTCTATGTATATATAGCCCTACAACTATTAAATGCATGCATCTCATTACTCGTAGGTTATTCACCTTAATGAATAACTGTTTATTGTCACTCACGAACTCCCAAGATCTTCTTGGTGCGTTGCAGTAGTTCCTCCACGTCTTCACTCATGCGTCCTGCCCCGGACTGTTCCCATTGTCCAGGCCGTTCCCACCGTCCAGTTCCACTGTTTGTATCCCGCTGTGCCGGTGTTTCATGTTGTATCCCTAAGCGGAGTTTTTCAACAGCGGTCCCCACGATCAGCCCGCGCTCGCCCAATCCCGTAATAGCTGCATGGGGTGTACCAAAGATCTGCCATCCTCATAGAAAACTTTCAACTTCGCCGGAGCCATAACGTGGGATTTGATGTTTTTTTCCTTAAGATGTTTCTTCACATGTCTATACGATGCGCGCTGCCGGTGCACCTTTGGGGTGAAATCATGTTCAAAGAAGATACGAGTGTCGTTATACAAGACTTCCTTCATTTTCCACGCAGCCAAAATGACTCTTTTCTTTGTGTCAAAATCTCTGAAAGCTGCGATTATTGGCCTCCCGTGCACCTTAACTTCTTTGTAAAGACGGTGCGCCCTGATTACATCAATTTCTCCGGTTAACTTTAGTGTCTCCCGGAAAAGTTTCTTGAGAAATGCGATCATATCGCTGCCTTCGCTTTTCTCGGGCACGTTGAAAATGCGTACATTATTCTGTCTGGATTTATTCTCTAAATAGTCCGTGCGCTCTTCCATCTCCTCAATCTTGTTAGCCAGGTACTTAATTGCTTTATGATGAGTTATTTCTGCGTCCAAAGCCTCCTCCACCCGGCATTCAACCTGCTCCAAGCGATCTTTCACCTTCTCCAAATCCTCGCTGATTTGCCTGTTTTGCTGCATTATCAGCTTTATGTCTCTTTCGGTTTCGGTCCTAAATTCCTTAAGCTCCGTTCTAAAATCTTTCAATTCTGAGGAGAGAGACTCTTTTGTGGAGATTATCAGGCGTTTGAGTTCCTCGGCGTCTATCATTAACACGTGTGCAGGTTGTAGTTTTGAAGTACCTTTTCTCAGTTTTTGCGTCTCTTTCTTATCCAGCGTTGCTCCAGAGCGCAAATTCATCAAGCTTGTTCTGACCATTAATTTGCTCAAAGTGGAACTGAACTGTGCAGCTGGCTACTTTTTGGACTTGTTTATCATATTTAACAGCACTACATCGCCTGCTCTCACTGGCCAGAGCTCAAGCGATATGCAGATTGTGGTTTAAAATGGTCTAATTCCGTATTAAGCAGGTTAATTAATCAAGTTTTGTGCAAAATAGTGCTCTAAAATGCTTCTAAAATTGTCATAAGAAAGTAACAAGTAACTAGAGTTGCATTTTCCTTTTTCCATTTTTTTTTTTTTTTTTAAATTTACTTAAACGTTTTAACGGTTATAATTTGAACTTCCATAAACATGACTGTGTCCCCAGATACGAGGTAAACATGCCAAAATATAGCTTTTAGTGATAACAATTGTGCAGCTGAATTGTGTTGTTCATCCATCCAATCAGAAAGCAGAATGATCCTCACACAACACAACATCAACACATTACCCCTGTTTTAGCTTCTATTCACTGGCCTGTGTGTTTTAGAACTGATTTGAAGATTTTACTGATCACTTTTAAAGCTCGTTTAGGTCTTGCATCAAGAGAATTTCAGACCTTTAAACCCCGTATGAGCCCTCCCACAGCCTTAAATCCTCAGACAGGTCCCTGTGGCTGTTCCAAAGTCCAGGCTCCAGCTGAAGGGTGCTGGAGCCTTTTCAGTCCAGGCTCCTTTGGAATGACCTGCCTGAGGAAATAAGGCTCGCACCACCAGTATCATCTTTTAAATCACTTCTTAAAACTCATTTTTATCTATTGTCCTTCCTTTAACTGGTTTTAACTTATTTATTTTTATTCAATTGTATTAATTTATTTATCATAATTGATTGAATTGCTTGATCCTATTTTTGATTATTGTGTTATCTGATCTGCCTCTGTCTGTTTGTGTATGCTTTCTGTATGCTTTTATGCTTTCATACTGATTTTTGCTGTCTGTACAGCACTTTGTAAACCTTGTTTTTAAAGGTGTTTTATAAATAAAGGTTATTATTATATTAATATTATTATGACTTCTCATTTATTTATTTATTTATTTATTTGAAATAGGGACAAAACACATTAATGAACATATATATGATACGTAAATATGTTATCAGATTGTAGCCCAGGGCTAATTTCCATCTGCTGTCCCTAGACAGGTTGATGTAATCATAAAGCAAATACACACAGTAAAAACAATACACCCAGACAGACAATACAATACTACAAATAGACAGACATAAAGAGATGGTCAGTCACAAGATCACAGACACAGGTCAACTAAAGGATGTTAGATTATTTGATCAAAATTGCACGCTGCCCTGTTTAGTTAAGGTGCCAGTGTATAAGTATTGCACACAGCCCATTGCTAAAATTATTACAGTATATTGCACAACCCTAAAAAAGGAAAAGAAAAAGTGCAAGGTGAGATTGCTAAATAACCCGGCTTATAAAGTGCTATTCTACAATGTACTGCATGTGCCCTCAAAGGTAAAATTCCTTAGTATATATTGCATATTGCCCGTAAGTAAAGTATTAAAGTGCTTAATTAATAAATAGTATATTGCACATTGCCCATTGCATATTATAAACTATAGTAAATGATCACACACCTGTGTTGACCTGAGCCATGTCTTTAAATGGCCTTTAAAAGTAGTGAAGCTGGGGGAGTCTCTAACTGTGGGTGGTAGACTGTTCCACAGAACACTGCCCTTATATGAAAACACATTTTGACTGAAAGAGGTTTTTCTGTCAGGCACCTCACAGTCACCTCTGGTTGTGGCCCTGGTGGAGCGAGATGTAAGAGTTGACCTGTACCTAATATAATCACTGAGTGGGGGTGGAGCCAAACCATGTAAAGTCTTATACATCAAACAGGCATTTCTAAATTTAATAAAATTCTGAAAGCTCAATAGATTGTATTTGGAGAGAACATTGCAGCTGTGGTAAGTAAAGGGTTTCTTGTCCAATATTTTCAATGCTTTTTTGTAGAGGGACTCTATTGGCTTAAGAATTGTAACACCTGACAAAGACCAACTGGTTATACAATAACTAATGTGAGAGAAAATCATACAATGTAAAAACATCATTGCAGCTTCATTAGTTAATGACCTGCGTATTTGATTAAAATTGTATAGATTGTATTTGACTATTCTGGACACCATTTTAACATGGTTTTTGAATGTAAGTGCAGAGTCCAACATTACTCCCAAATATTTGAACTCCTTCACTAATTTTAATTCTTGACTTTTGAAATACACATTTGACCTGATTATATTATTTTTTTTCTTAGAAAAAAACATACACACAGTTTTTTGTGTGTTTAACAGGAGACAGGACCTGGTGAGCCAATTCTCAACATGTGTTAATGCTGATGAGAGAATTTGAGATACTTCTTCAAAATTTTTCCCACTTGTAAAGAGCACTGCATCGTCTGCATAAAGCTGTATGTCCACATCTTTACAAATGTCCGGAAGGTCATTAATGTAGAGGGAAAATAAAAGGGGGCCCAAAATTGAC
Source organism: Taenioides sp. WSHXM2023 (assembly GCA_029959045.1). NCBI lineage: Eukaryota > Metazoa > Chordata > Actinopteri > Gobiiformes > Gobiidae > Taenioides > Taenioides sp. WSHXM2023. The sequence continues at coordinate 23,940,132 of CM057106.1, read as the reverse complement.
CCTTGGGGAACCCCTAGTGGGCAATCTTGGAAAGAGGACTTCACCCCATTTACCACAGAACACTGTTTTCTATTGGATAAATATGATTCCATATTCCATAGTTTTGTCAGAGAAATTGAAGGAAGACAGTTTTGATAGTAATACATTATGATTCACAACATCAAACGCTTTTCTTAAATCTAAAAAAACTGCTCCTACATATGTTTTTTTATCCAAATAACCTTTAACCTTTTCTAAGAATGTAGTTATTGCAGATTCAGTGGAGTGTAACGCACGGAAACCAAACTGCATGGGGTGCAGAGGAGATTGGCTGTCATTAATATGTTCAATTAATTGCTTTGCAACCCACTTTTCAAGCACCTTTGAAAAAACTGGTAGTATGCTGATTGGCCGATAGTTTTTCATGTCTGTTCTGTCCCCTGACTTAAAAATGGGGGTTACAATTGCAGTCTTCGAGGCCTTTGGAACCACAGAGTGTTTTATTGATAAGTTAATCAGATGAGCAATGGGGCTTGATAAGGCCACTTTATATTTTTTAAGAAAGCCTATGTCAAGATTGTAATTGTCCTTAGCTTTGCTATTCTTCATTGCATTAATGATTTTAATAACTTCTGATGCTGTTATCTGTCTTATGTTAAAAGTTTGTTGAGTACTATTTTCAGGGCTATAGGAGAACTCAGGAGACTTAAAGCACTTGGATATTTCTTCCACAGATCTTATAAAGGACAGATTCAGCTCATCTGCTAAAACAGCAGGATCATTGATAAGCTGATTGTTAACCTTTAGCTCTATGTCTTTGATGTCTTGCTTTTTCTGTCTCATGGTTAGTTTGTTAATATTCTGCCAGATTTGTTTCCCATTCCCTTTTGCATTTTCCATTATTGTGATATAAAAGTTAGCTTTAGCTCTCCGTAATTTAGACGTTACTTTATTTCTTATAGATGTATAATTTAGTCTATCAGTGGTCAACCCTGATTTAATACATTTTTTAAGTAGTTGATCCCTCATTTTCATTAATTTTAAACACTCTGAGTTCAACCATGGAAGAAAGTTGTTATTTTTTTTCCTATTAATTATGGTTTTAGAAAAGGACTGACTAACTTCCTGAATTTTTTAAAGAAATAATTCAGAACAGGTGTCAGTGTCATCAGTTGACCATAGATTTTCCCAATTTAAGCCACTTAATGCTCTTTCCATGTTTTTTTCTTGATTTTTTGGTATAACATTGAATTTTGATTGCTTATTTGAATGATTAGTAATTGAATTTTCAAAACGTTGTTTGCTTAGTTTTCTCAAACAGAAGATTGCGTTATGATCAGAAATACCATTCAATAAATTTTGTGTTTTAGTGATTCTTTCAGGTTTGTTTGAGAAGAGCAGGTCAATTTTGGATGCTGAACGATGAGTGACTCTTGTGGGATGCTGTATTAGCTGGGTGAGATTAAATTGGTCAGTTATTAATTTGAGTTTTTCCCTGTCCTTTTTGTCATCCCAATTTATATTGAAATCCCCTATTAGAATTATTTCTTTTTTGTGGTTGCACATATTTAGGAGGGCTTTGAAATGGTCATAAAAGTCTATTTTAGCAGAAGGTTTTCGATAAAGACAGATAACAGTGAGTGACATTTCAGCTGAAAGGAGAATATCTACACCCACACATTCTAATTTGATGTTACTTGGCCACACTATTTGGTTACATTTGTATTTATTTGAAACGTACAATAACACACCACCTCCTTTACCCTTATCCCTGTCCTTCCTGAAAGTACTGAAGCCTGGTAAGGATATCGCTGAGTCAGGGGAAGAATTATGTAACCATGTTTCAGAAAGGGCAAAATAGTCAATGTTAGAGTTACATATCAGATGTTCCAACTGTTCACGTTTAGAGACCATACTACGGACATTTAAATGGCCCCCAAACAGTCCATTTTTCTTTAACAGTGGGTCCCAAATAGCTCTTGCATTATTTAATGTATTAAATATTTTTAGGCGCCTATGCCTTTTCATTACTGGATTTCTATACTTAACCATCGTTGTGACTGAGTGTGCATCAGAGGTAACGTTCTCCGCCAGTCCCTCGCAAGTTGATCGCCGGTGCGCTGGCCTCCCGCACGGCTCCGCTGAACTCGCCGCCGCCGGTGCGCCGGCGGAGGGGGAAGCCCAGGCGACGCCCTCCGCCCGTCCCCGGCGCGTCGGACCCCGGCACGGCCCCGTTGAACTCGCCGCCACCGGTGCGCCGGAGGAGGGGGAGGCCCAGGCGACGTTTTCCGCCCGTCCCCGGTGCGTCGGACCCCCGTGCGGTCCCGCTGAACTAGCCGCCGCCGGTGTGCTGGTGGAGGGGGAAGCCCAGGCGACGTTTTCCGCCCGTCCCCGGTGCATCGGACCCCCGTGCGGTCCCGCTGAACTAGCCGCCGCCCGTGCGCTGATGGAGGGGGAAGCCCAGGCGACATTCTCCACCTGCCTCCCCGCCGGGCGACCCGCCGCTACACTGTCCTGCCCCACACCGGTCCACATGCGACGACTCAAGTAGGCAATGTTTTGTTTTGTTGCCAATGTTAGCACATCTGGTAAGGGTAGCCATGTTAGCTGCGGTTGAAAGGCTACCTGTTGTTGAGCGGCATACCCCGATGGCTGTGATAGTTGAGCTAACAGTGGTAATCCGAGTGGTCCTGGCAATTGTGATGGATGAATTAATGGGAGTAAAGCAGGCCCTGGTGGCTGTAGTAGTTGAATTGGCTGGGATAGCCATGCTGGCAGTGCATAGTTAACCAGGTTTGTATTGTCATGGGACTGCGGTCCCGGGTTAATCTCCACATCTCCAGCTAATAATATCATGAATGCCAAGTGCATGAGACTCATATATGCAGTAGTTGAATATGACTTAGCTTGCTTTGTATTGGGTGTCTTGGGAAGTCCCTTGTCCAGAAAAGCCGAGAACACCAGGTGTTGGCTTGCCATGCCTGGAGAGTAGACCTGGTCGGAGTTTGTGGTCATAAACCGCCATCTCATTGATATTAGAAGGAGACTAACACTCATGATGACACCTAGAATCCACCTTGATGTTACTTTGGTGGAATTTGATGATTTACAAGGAACATACACAGCACCTGCCTGACTGTGCATGCCCTCAGCGGCCATCTTGGCATTTCCAGTTTCAATGCTGAAATCCAGTGTGTTTAAATCTAAAATGTCTCTCTCTGATCTGAACGGTCACTCTCTGAAGTGCTAGTGCTAGTGCAGCCTCTGCAGCTCAGGGAGGGAATTCTGGAGGTTCTGAGCTTCACATGAGACATGGTTTGTCCATAAACTGAGAATGAGTCTCTATCTGCAGGTTAAGGCTTTGGAGACACAGGTTCAGTTGTGATTGTAGTACAGTTTTTAAAACAATAAGACCAAAAGCTACATACATTTCCTTTAAGTACAATTTTTGGCAGCAGTAATTTAGTACTTTTTACCTCCGCCAAGGAGGTTATGTTTTCGCCTGAGTCTGTCTGTTTGTTTGTTAGTTTGTTAGTTAGCAAGATAACTCAAAAAATTATGGACGGATCTTGATGAAATTTTCAGGAAATGTTCCTAATGGTAAATCCAACAGATGATTAAATTTTGGTGATGATCCAGAAGAAATCCTGGATTCTGGATCACTTTGAAAACTGAGCTGTTTGGCGGAGGTCTGCGCTCTCTGAGTGCTTTTCTAGTTTAATCATGGAACTGTACTTTTACTTGAGTACAAATTTTAGAAACTCTTTCCACCATTTAATATACACATACACTATCAGTCAAAAGTTTGCATACACCCTCTCATTCAATGTTTTTTCTTTATTTTTACAACTTTTCTACTTTACACTACGTAATTCCATGTATCTCACTTCATATATTTGCTTTTTTTCTGTTTGTCATTAAAATGTAGATTTAAAAAAAAAAAAAAAGAAAAAAATGGGATAGTGTGTCCAAACTTTTGACTGGTAGCTGTACTTTTATTAATCCGAGCTATGCTACCAAACATATCAGGACATCAAATTTTTGTTCTAAAATCCTAAACAATGGATACAATATGATCTTAAAACTTCCCCCAAAACACGAAAGAGGACTTCCGTGTGGTTGGGGATTCCATGGCGTGTTGGTGCAGCTAGTGGGCAGAGTTAGCGTGCGACCGCGTTAGAACAGCCCCCTCCTCTCCACAACATTTGCCTGGACCAAAATACAAAGAGGATTAAGTCTCTGGCAGGACGGCGACGCAGGCATGTGCACACTGGAGCGCATTCTATCACCAGGACACACAGGGCTGCAAGCATGTGTCCGCTCCGTGTTTATGTGTTAACACCACGTAAGAATATCCCACTATAGATCCACGCTTTTCACGCCGACGTCTGTTCACACAAGGATCAAATACAACAGAACTGTGTGGGATTAGGGCATGAGCCTATGTAGTTACGCTAGTTTTTGTGTGGTATTAAAACTAATCAGTGTGGGGCCCCCAGTTTTTACATTTATCTTACATGGCAAAAAAAGGAGAAAATTTAGGTGATACAATATGGAGTTGTTAACAACTCCATATTGTATCACCTGACCAACTCCATATTGTATCACCTGACCAACTGAAACTGTATTTAAATATGTGTTGTCTCAGAGTAATTTTCATTGTAATTAAGCTCCTCCCTTCCTGCAGATATAAAGCAGTGTCCGCCAGCATCTGACCAGAACTGAGGAAGCAGCTTGGATGAGCTGCGAAACATATTCAACCAAATAAACTATGTCCAGTTGACAAATTAAATTTTCTCCTTTTTTTGCCATGGATTCTACCTGGACGACTGAGGGATTTTACATACATTTATCTTACAGTGGATTTGAGAGGGTACATGGATTCATTTGAGCACTGAATTCATTCTTTGTAACATCATCCTTAATGTATGCATGTGTATCGTGTAATGTTAAGAGGTTACCATGGAGACACATTGCACACATTAGCAAATACTTAAAAAAGTTGGTAAAACTCTAGAAAAATACAAAATAGATTTCAACATGTTTTCTAGAGCCTGTGTTCAAAACAAGCATTCATATTCCTGTTTTGGAGTTTGATTTTCAACAAAAAGATGAGTGTGACTAACTGAAAAACTGTTGGCTAATGCCGGCTAGCTTGTGACAGTAACGTTATTTGAGAGGAACTTGTTTAACAGCACATATCAGCTCAACTGTTGCATTTCCAGCTAAATCAGTTCTTTATTGTCGTACTGTGTTCAAATAAACCTCAGATTGAACTTGAGTAACAGAGCCTCAGACAGAGCAGTGCCTACCGTTAGCGTCACAGCCTCAGAGAATGTTGATGACATCAGCTGCAAAGTATCAATATATACTATCAACTTAAGAAAGAAACATCAAACTTGTCACGTTTACAGAGAGCTGTAATTCCGATTAAAAGTAAGTTAATTCCGAATAAAAATTTATTCCGCTTTAAAAGACCATGTAAACACTTAATTCCTACTGAAAATGATTATTCGGAATTAAACTTAATTCCAAATTAAGTGGGTGGTTTATTCCGATTTAAAAGCTGAATTAATTTATTCCTTGATCATGTAAACGTTTATTCTTCTTATTAATTATTATTAATTATAAAGTGGGGTGAGAGTGGGGATGCAGGCTTCTTATTAAAATATTTCCGCTTGTTCGGCGCTCGTTGGATTGTCCTTCTGACGCGATGGCGCACTGCGAGATGGCAGCCCGGAGCAAACGTTGGTCTTAAACCGAAACAATTATTTTAATAAGTTCGCTGGAAGAACTACAAATAATGTAATGTGGATGGCAGAAAACATACAAACACTAACCAAACTGAGATGACCATTCATGTCCCTGTCCAATCAGAACTCTTCCCGACTCCCAGACGTTGAGCGGAATTAAATAAAGGTGATTTAACATGTTTTCCATGTAAACCTCAATTTGGAATTATTATTTCAATGTAAATGTAAAGGAGAATAGTTTAATTCAAAACTATTTTATTCGGAATAATTAATTCTACTTTCCCTCTGTTTTTAGGAGAAACAGAGTCTAACCATCTATGTCTTTGGTCCTTTGTTAGGCTGCTTTTATGAGGTATTTTGTAAATGGATAATAAGACTGGTCCACACTGTAATCATAATGATTTTTATTGTCATTGCCAGTGTTCACAAACACGAACTTGCTTCGGAGTTATGGTGCGACATTAAACAAAGATCATTAATAAAAACCTGGAAATAAAAATAAGGGCATGCATTAAAATGTAAAAGGAAACAACAGACTAAATAAATGTACAGCACAAGTTTTTACAATCATTTTCTCTTATTCATGTAAATCACTGGTGCCTTCTATTTGAATGTAAACCACTATAGACACAGCCTAGTCCATTTACTGTCTGTCCCCAGTTTTAAGCCATGTGATAATACTGTTAAATACTGAACCAGAACTGAAGAAGCAGCTTGGATGAGCTGCGAAACGTATTCGACCAAATAAACTCTGTCCAGTTGACAAATTAAATTTCTCCTTTTTGCCATGGATTCTACCTGGACGACTGAGGGATTCTACACACTGGACATACTGGACTTGTGTTTTGTTTCATTCACACATGTTTAAGGAACCCTTTATTATTAGTCTGTCTGCATCTCCAAAGCTCAAAATGCTCTGTTCCACCTTGTGATGTCATGAAGTGATTATTAACAGCTCCTTTTATATGAAGGGTTTGTGTGTTAAACATGTGTGAATGAACAAACAAAAACAAAACACAACTCCAGGTCTGTTTGTGATGAGGAAACTACATTAGAACAGAGATCAGAACAAATAGTGTAATATGGGTGCTTTAATTAAACATGAAAGCTAAGGTGACTTGTTTAAACGTTTATTTTACTTTTATTTATTTTCATTTGTTACGTTTCATTATGACAGAATGAACAGCTTTTTTGTCCTTATGTGAATAAAAATGAGTCCTCAGCAGAAAGTGTCATAGTTGTCTCTATACATACAGTATTTCCTCCTCACAGTCCACAGGGAGTCTCATGCCTCTTTTCAAGCTTGGATCGTCTACTAGAATCCTTGAAAGTTCTGGACATTATCTTTGCTGTTCTGAGTACTGTACTTTTCTGGGCTGAGAGGTCCCTGAGTGCTTCGATCACCATGGCAGAACTGACATATACTATCAGTTAAAAGTATAGACACACCATCTCATTCAGTGTTTTTTTCTTCTTTAATTTTACCACATTCTACATTTTAGATACACATAGAAGACATAATTGCCTCAAGTGGAGGAGTTCAAGTATCTCGGGGTCTTGTTCGGTGCAGGGTCGGCAGTGATGTGGTTGCTGTACCAGACCGTTGTGGTGAAGAGGGAGCTGACCCGAAAGGCAAAGCCCTGGATTTACCGTCAATCTACGTTCCTCCCCTCACCTATGGTCATGAGCTTTGGGTAATGACCGAAAGGACAAGATCGCGGATACAAGCAGCTGAAATGAGTTTGCGCCGCATAGTGACTGGGCGCTCCCTTAGAGATAGGGTGAGGAGCTCAGTCACACGGGAGGAGCTCGGAGTGGAGCCGCTGCTCCTCGACATCGAGAGGAGCTAGCTGAGGTGGCTCGGGCATCTGTTCTGGATGCCTCCTGGATGCCTCCCTCGGGAGGTGTTCCGGGGAAGATCCAGGACACGCTGGAGGGACTATGTCTCTTGGCTGGCCTGGGAATGCCTGGGGATTGGGGAGCCGGAGGAAGTGTCCAGGATAAAGGAAGCCTGGGAGTCCCTGCTTAGACTGTTGCCCCCGTAACCTGGCCCCGGATAAGCGGAAGAAAATGGATGGCTGGATGGATAAAATACATAAAATATAAGAAGCAAGATATATGGAATTATGTAATAAAGGGAAAAAAGTGAAACTACACAGTAGCCACTTTTTTTCTTTACTACACATTTCTGTATATTTTGCTTCATATGTTGTTGTCTTGGCAGTGTCGAAAGTTTGGGCACAGCCTCTCATTCAGTGTATCTTTTTTATTGCTTTCTAGGGATACTTTCTAGGGAACTGTAAGAGATGTAACTCACCAACCTGTAACCCTTTTTAATCCAATCCAAATATAAACACATGGAAAAAAAATCATCATTGTTAAAATATAAACTACACTGTTTGGAGTGCCCCCTGCTGTCAGTAGTGGAATAAAGAATGAAATAATGAAGCTATTAGGCAGCATGCATGCTAATAGACCCATGCATAAGTAATGAACACAATTCACCCACATCCGCTCTGAACGAGTTTGGTGATAGTTTATCAGCTTAAAAACTGCAAAGGACACTTTTCCCACTACCCTGTAAACATGATGATTAAAACAAGCATGAATTAAGTAAACATGTTTTTACTGTAACTCTGAAATGGGGTAAAATGTATCCTTTGCGGCTGATGTCATCAACATTCCCTGGGGGTGGGAAGCTAACTGAAGCACTGCTCTGTTAAAAGCTCTGTTACATAAGTTTAATCTGAGCTTTATTTTAACACAGTCTGACCAGGACCATGAACACTTGTATTGATCACAGTCTCTTGAAAATGCGATAATAAATGTATTTTTCTTGAGATCTTAAAACTTTTTTGGCAGTGTTTGCTTATGTGTGCATTGTGTTTCCATGGTAACTGTTTTACATTCCACCGACAGAAATATAAGTAGAACACTCCCAGCGTGATGTCACTGCAAAGTCTAACTATAGCTTTATAAGAGACAGTTGGCTTGGGTTTGACAAACTTTAAGTGGAGACTTACGGGTTTTCCAGCTATTATGTGACTAGTTGGGGAAAGGTGAATGATTTCTGAGTGCTCAGAGAATGATGCTTGAGCAGAATTACTGGAAAGAGCATGATAAAATGGTTAATAGCTCAAAACATGTCCCCTTTAGACTGTAATCTTCTCTCAAATGGAAAACACTTCAGTGCTCCAGTGTGCTTTTAAACTCTATACACCTTCACTAGAATCATTTGGATGATTTCAGCTCTGGAATTCACAATCTCTACAGAACTAAAGGTAAAAGGAGCTTTTAACCTGAAAACTACCTCTACATGACATCACAAGGAGGAACAGAGCATTGTGAGCTTTAAAGACAAACTAATAATAAAGGGCTACTCAAATATAACATAACTCCAGTTGTATGTGTTTTAATGCGGTTACGTCTTAAAACTCACAAGAATCTATTTGGTGAAATATAGGCCTTTTAAGACACTGACATATCCAAGCTTTATGAACTCAAACATCAACAAATTCATGATGCCTTTCGCCTTCAAACTACAAAACTGATGTGCTGTGGATACAAAAATACCATTTTATTTTATGTTTCTGTCTAAATTGCTGTATATATGGATGAAACAATGGGGTGGGGGTGGGGTTGTTTTTTATCATTGTCATTTTTCTGTTGCATGTGAAGCACTTTGTGCTACATTTCAAATGTATGAAAAGTGATATACAAATAAAGTTTGATTGACTGATGCATATGGGCTGGCCAGGAAAATGTAACCAGACTCCAGTCTAAAGCCTGCACACAGCTCCTCTGTGAAGGTGGTGTTGAAGGTGTGCATGAGGATGAGCTCTTCAGAGGATTCACAGAATGAGAGTGGCCAGTGAGAGCAGAGGAACGAAACACTTGAGGACAGTACATAAACCTGTTCTCATGTTGCTGATGCACCTGAGCCTCCTGAACACACTGCACTGTCCGGTTTCCAGCTGTGAGTTGAAGGTTTGTGTGCGCTGTGTCAAGTCTAAGGGGCACAAACAGAACACAGTCATTACGTTTACATACATAGAGAATTCCAGGGCACTAAGCAACCAAATTTATAAAGTCTTTTCCCCAAAACCTACATACAAGTCAAAGAACCGAATAGTTACATATACAAACATGTTTAATGGCAAAAGGAGAAATTCAATCTGCAAGTTATGCTCTCCATTAATGTGCTGATGGATTTGTTTTAACAAAGAACAGTCCCACAGTTCATTTAGACAATGAAATGAGAGAAGCAGACTCCCCCTGATGAGGTTCACCAGCAGCACAGGCACTGAGGCAGACTCTGTGGGGTCGGTCAGGACCCGGGTTTGGCTGAAGTCCAGAGGAAGTCTGCACTCATTCAGACCGTCAAAGATGAAGAGCACCTGGGGCTGTTGGAAACTGCAGAGACCTTTGGATGGACTGAATAAGTGGCTCTGAGCACACTGAGCTCTCTGAAAGTGAAAGGGAACACCAGCTGTATGTCCTGGTTGGCTTTGCCTTCAGCCCAGTCCAGATAGAACTTCTGAGTGAGCATTGTTTTCCCGATGCCAGCCACGCCCTTAGTCAGAACTGTTCTAATTTGTGGCCCTGTAAGCTCCATATCATTTTCTTTTGTTTCTTTTCTGAATGACCCGTGTCTCATGTCCGTAAGATCAGTTCTGGTTTGTCGCTTTTTGTTGGTAGTGCATTTAAAGATGTCTTCACAGTTGACAGTGGATTCTGGTGTGGCTGGTCTGTGGGATGTGGTCTCGATGAGTTATATGTCATGTTCTTGGTTAACCCCTGTGAGCCCTCCTTCTATGATAAAGAGCTCTGTGTAGATCTGGTTCAGGAGCGTTGGGTTACCTGGCTTTGCAATTCCTTCAGACACACAGGGGAACCTTTGTTTTAGAAATTTCTTGAGATTTTGGTGACAAACTCATCAAAAATGCCCTCTGCGGCTCTGGTCCTCATCTTCCTCACTCTCAAAACACTCTGGGGCATCTGAGTTAAAAGCCCTGAGTAAACCCCTTAACTCAGCTTTAACAAATGTGATTATGCTTTCCTGCAAAAGCTGAAAACACAAAGTGAAATTCTATTTCCTAACCAAGAGCAGCATGTCCAGAAGGTTGAACAGAAGTCATTTGTTCATACAAACCGAGAATATGGCATCCAGCTGAGCTCTCTCCAGGCTTTGACTTTCGCTGTTGGGGGATAAAGCATCAACCTGTGTGTTGAAAATTGAATGTAGTACACTTGATGGCACTATGCCAACTCAGGTGAATATCATTCCAATTTATATTAGAGCCAATACACAATATGTGAACATTATGCAATGGCATACAATACGACTTAGACTTACACAAACGTATCCACAAGGGAAATTATTATTATATTATCATTATTATTATTATTATTATTACACAGTAGCTCACACACCACAATATATGTGATTGGTATGAAAGAGGCATGCAAGAGAATATAAACATAAAAAAAATATGTGGAGATTAATTTTAAGACCTTAGTTTATACCTGATATGCCATAACAAGTGAACGTGAAATATTTATTGTTGTTAATAATGCACTGGAGTTTTTATAGTATCATTTTAGATGGCCAAAGTACTTTACAGTGCATTATTCATTGTAGCCAGAGCTGCCCTGGGGCAGTAACATCCGGAGCTGGAAGTGTGCAGCTGTGAGACAACCGTTTGTAAGTATCCAAAAATAAACAAAGGTTTGCTTCCATAGACCCACCACAGGTGTTTTAATTAAATCTTAAAACAAAAGGTTAAGACAAAATTTGATACAAGACCAGTGATTGATTTCTTCACCTAGGATGATCATAAGGAGCGTTATTTTTAAACTCCATGTATCGGCCCATGGAGTGGTCACTCTTCAATGACAGACCATCAGAACCAGCAACAGGATTTTCCATCTTCTCCCTGAAAAATAACTTTATGCTGCGTCTCTTTGTTCACATCATTGGCATCCTTCTAAAAGAATAGAAAATGTCTAAATATACTTTTTCTCTTTTCTTTTCTCTGTATAATTAAATAAGTCATATGTCATAAATCAGTCAAGTATTTGTAATTACATGTACTGCTCAGATTTAAAAAGGTTGAGACTGAGCCACATGCTGGATTATTACATACCTGTCTCTGTCTGCTACTGACTTCATCACTTCTTTTCGCCAGACTTACCTCGATGTGTTCATTACAAAAGGGGGCTGTATTCTGGTGCTGCTCCAGGAAGCTTTCATTATACTTCTTAGATGTACACCCTCAGTGATTCATAATGTCGTAGTGCTTTTGTAGTGTGGCTCACTGCTCTGCGAGTCATTGCTTCATCGTGGTTGTGTTGTTCTGTGCTTTGGTGTCTGGCCACCCTCGGGAGCTGGGGTCTGAATATATTGTGTGTCCTGTCTGCAAACCATCACTCATCAAGGGTGTACCGCAACATTCATGGTAACAGTGTGGTTGGCTGCTCTTGTGGTTCCCTGGCTCACACACTGAGCAGCTTTTGAAACTTTTTCTTTTTTGAGCTCAGTTTTTATATTGTGATCTTAACCAACTAAGAAATGCAGCATGTGCAGTTCAAAGGACACAAGGAAGGGACTGTTGGATTATGTGAAATAAGATGTTTATTTTTCCTGTTTCCATGGAGGTCTAGCTATAGATATCTGAGATGCTACAAGCTTTTTGCACCAAAAAGCAGCAAATGTGGCAGAAGACATTCCAGCACTTAGGTGACTTGGGAAATTCAACTAAAAACAACTTCTAGAAATCTAGGAGTATTTTTTGATCATGTCTTTAGAACATCACTCTAAGCAATTCACAGAAAACTGCTTTTCCCAACTGCAAAACATATCCATACTTTACAAGATGGATTCTAAAGCTGAGCTAGAGATGGTAACCTCCATGCATTTGTGTCCTCGAGATGAGACTATTGTAAAAGTCTATTTAGCTGCCTGAGCAAGAAGGAACTTACCCGCCTGCAGATGGTCCAAAACTCTGATCTGCATCAGCAAGAGAGCTCATATCACTCCAACCTTAAAATCCTTACATTGGCTCCCTGTTCTTTCATATGCACTACAAGATCCTGGTCCTGACCTTTAGGGCTTCTTCATGGCCGAGCTCCTGCTTATCTCTCAGACCTAAAGCCATATACCTGCGCCCATAGCCTAAGGTCTACCGGCCAAAACTTGTTAATGGTCCAGCTGGACAATCGTCAAATAGCGAGGAAACAGATCTTTTCAAGCCGTCTCCCCTAAACTCTGGAACAAACTGCCTCCTAACCTACACTCTCTAGATAGTGTAGATGCTTTTAAATAGCAACTAAAAACGTTCTTCTTTGAACAAACATTCCAGCCCCCTTAGGTTTTGGGCTGCTATGACTTACGTTATTACAAATGTATTTTGCTGTTTTTATTTTGTATGTGAAGCACTTTGTGACCTATGTGCTATATAAATAAACTTACTTACTTCCAGAGGAAATACTTAGAAGGAATGGAACATTTTATCAACAATTGCCACAATAGAGAGGAGAGAGAGAGAGAGGCTTAGAAGATGCGATCCTGTTGTGTTCACCTAGCTCCCCCTGGACATTAGCTATGATGCAGCAAGACACAGGGGGATTAGTTTTGTCGAGAGGGTTGTAGCAGATGTCACTATATCCAATATTAGTCAACAATAAAATCACCATGTTTCCTGAATTATTTAGACAACACATACTAGTATATATATATATATATATATATATATATATATATATATATATATATATATATATACACATATATATATATATATATATATATACATATATATATATATATATATATATATATATATATTATATATATATATATATATATAAAAAAAAAATGTGTTCCTCACCTTCCACGGTGGTTGGTCTCTCTCACCCTCATCCAGCTCGGGCCCTCTACCAGAGTCCTGGGAGCTTGAGAGTTCTGCGCAGTATCTTTGCTGTTCCTAGTACTGCACTTTTCTGGACTGAGATGTCTGATGTTTTTCCGGGTATCTGCTTGAGCCACTCCTCCAGTTTGGGGGTTACAGCCCCGAGTGCTCCGATCACCACGGGCACCACTGATGCCTTCACCTTCCAGGCCTTCTCCAGCTCTTCCTTGAGCCCCTGGTATTTCTCTAGTTTCTCGTGTTCCTTTTTCCTGATATTACCATCACTTGGTATTGCAATGTCCACCACCACGGCTTTGTTCTGTTGCTTATCCACCACCACTATGTCTGGTTGGTTCGCCATCACCATTCTGTCAGTCTGTATCTGGAAGTCCCACAGGACCTTGGCACGCTCATTCTCCACAACCTTTGGGGGAGTTCCCCACCTTGACCTTGGGGTCTCCAGCCCGTACTCTGCACAGATGTTTCTGTACACTATGCCCGCCACTTGGTTGTGTCGCTCCATGTATGCTTTCCCTGCCAGCATCTTACACCCTGCAGTTATGTGCTGGACTGTCTCAGGAGCCTCTTTGCACAACCTACACCTTGGGTCTTGTCTGGTGTGGTAGATCTGGGCCTCTATTGCTCGGGTGCTCAAGGCCTGCTCCTGTGCAGCCAGGATGAGGGCCTCTGTGCTGTCCTTCAGACCTGCCCTCTCCAGCCATTGGTAGGATTTCTTGATATCAGCCACTTCAGTTATGTTTCGGTGGTATGCCCCATGTAGGGGCTTGTCCTGCCATGATGGTCCCTCCAGCACCTCTTCCTCTGACCTCCACTGTCTGAGGCATTCCCTGAGCACATCATCTGTTTGGGCCTTATCCTTGATGTACTTATGGATCTTGACTGTTTCATCCTGGACAGTGGTTCCCACACTCACTAGTCCTCGGCCTCCTTCCTTCCGGCTCGCATACAGTCTCAGGGTGCTGGATTTGGGATGGAACCCTCCATGCATGGTCAGGAGCTTTCGTGTCTTAACGTCTGTGGTCTGTGTCTCCTCCTTTGGCCAGCTTATGATTCCTGCTGGGTATCTGATCACTGGCAGGGCATAGCTGTTTATTGCCTGTGCCTTATTCTTGCCATTGAGCTGGCTTCTTAGGACTTGCCTTACTCGTTGCAGGTATTTGGCCGTAGCCGCTTTCCTTGTTGCCTCTTCAAGGTTGCCATTTGCTTGTGGGATACCAAGGTACTTGTAACTGTCCTCAATGTCTGCTATTGTTCCCTCTGGGAGTGAGACCCCCTCTGTGTGGACTACCTTCCCTCTCTTTGTCACCATCCTACTACATTTCTCGAGCCCGAATGACATTCCAATGTCTGTGCTGTAGATCCTGGTGGTGTGGATCAGTGAGTCGATGTCCCGCTCACTCTTAGCGTACAGCTTGATGTCATCCATGTAGAGGAGGTGGCTGATGGTGGCCCCGTTTCTGAGTCGGTATCCATAGCCAGTGCGGTCAATGATTTGGCTGAGGGGGTTCAGACCTATGCAGAACAGCAGTGGGGACAGTGCATCTCCTTGGTATATGCCACATTTGATGGCCACTTGTGCAATTGGCTTGCCATTGGCTTCAAGGATGGTCTTCCACAACCGCATTGAGTTTGCAATGAACGCCCTTAGAGTCCGACTGATATTGTACAACTCCAAGCACTCAGTGATCCATGTGTGTGGCATTGAGTCATAGGCTTTCTTGTAATCAATCCAGGCAGTGCACAGGTTGGTCTGACGGGTTCTGCAGTCATGGGCGACTGTTCGGTCAACCAGGAGTTGGTGTTTGGCTCCTCTGGTGTTTTTGCCAATGCCCTTCTGTGCTGTGCTCATGTATTGATCCATGTGCCCACTTATCTTAGCCGCAATGATGCCTGACATGAGCTTCCATGTTGTGGAGAGACAGGTTATTGGCCGATAGTTGGATGGGACTGTACCCTTTGAGGGATCCTTCAGGATCAGGATCGTATATATATATATATATATATATATATATATATATATATATATATATATATATATATATGGGCAATATGGCATCTTGAAAATATGACATAAAAGATCACATGTACAAATCACTCCAAATGCAACCTCAGAGCTTTTAACTTTTTTTTTTTTTTTTTATTATTATTATTATTTTTTTTTTATCTGTGAGTAAGTTGGCCAGAGAGTTTTGGAAATAATTTGCATTTTCTTTTTTTTTGATTCTCTTGTAACTTACTTAAAGAATTATCTATTGTACTTGTGTGTGTTATATAGTTATAATCTATGACACCCGTGGATTATTATGTTATTGTTACTGCGTTGGAAAACTGCAGTGCCCAGTGGGATCTGGCGTCGCCATAAACACCATCACAACAAAGAGCTGTGCAGCTGTCGTCACCTCCAGTGGAGATCTGCAGCACAGGCGCTGGTTTGTGTTTTGTCGAGTGGGTGCATTTATACTGGTGCACACAAAGGGCTTTCACTGACCGGCCGGTCCATGCAGTTTTACAGCTCCGTTAGAGTTTGTCCGTTTGGACTTACTGACATCCTCGTCTCACTGTCTCTGGTGTCCTCACTCTTAATGTCCCAGATAGACTGGTTTGGATTGCATTTGAGTGAATAGTGTTTGTTTTGGCCTATCGGACATTGAGTTAAATTTTGTTTGTGATCCTGCTTTGTGCACAGTCGAGGATTTAACCATTATCACAAGAGGGGAAACAGTTTCCAGCTGTAGGCACTGCACTGTCTGAAGCTCTGTTACTCAAGTTAGACTTTAATCTTTAAAGCTGTTTCAACACAGACTGACCATAAGAACTGACTTAACATTAACTATAACAGATGAGCTGATTTGTGCTGTTAAACAAGTCCCTCTTAAATAATATTACACACACAAGCTAACTAGCATTAGCCAACAGTTTTTCAGTTAATTGTTTTCACCTTTTAGTTGAAAATCAAACTCCTAAACAAGACCATGAACGCTCGTATGATCACAGATTCCTGAAAATGTGCTGTTTAAATTCATTTTTGGATTTTTTTCTTCATTTTTTTAACAGGCTAATGTGTGCGTTGTATCTCCTTCTGAACATTCTGCCATCAACATCAAAGTCTTTATTTTGGATTTTGGACCATATATATATGGTCCAAAACCATATATATATATATATATATATATATATGTATATATATAAATATAGCATCTCGCCCATTTCCTGAGAGGCTCCTGAGACAGTCCAGCACATAACTGCAGGGTGTAAGATGCTGGCAGGGAAAGCATACATGGAGCGACACAACCAAGTGGCGGGCATAGTGTACAGAAACATCTGTGCAGAGTACGGGCTGGAGACCCCAAGGTCAAGGTGGGGAACTCCCCCAAAGGTTGTGGAGAATGAGCGTGCCAAGGTCCTGTGGGACTTCCAGATACAGACTGACAGAATGGTGATGGCGAACCAACCAGACATAGTGGTGGTGGATAAGCAACAGAACAAAGCCGTGGTGGTGGACACTGCAATACCAAGTGATGGTAATATCAGGAAAAAGGAACACGAGAAACTAGAGAAATACCAGGGGCTCAAGGAAGAGCTGGAGAAGGCCTGGAAGGTGAAGGCATCAGTGGTGCCCGTGGTGATCGGAGCACTCGGGGCTGTAACCCCCAAACTGGAGGAGTGGCTCAAGCAGATACCAGGAAAAACATCAGACATCTCAGTCCAGAAAAGTGCAGTACTAGGAACAGCAAAGATACTGCGTAGAACTCTCAAGCTCCCAGGCCTCTGGTAGAGGGCCCGAGCTGGATGAGGGTGAGAGAGACCAACCACCGTGGAAGGTGAGGAACAATTTTTTTTTTTTTTATATATATATATTTCAGACAGCTGTGAGGATATGGTGGTGGTGAGTACACAAATACAACACAAGTTTATTAAAACATGAAACATACAAGAATCAAATAAAAACAAATGTGAAAGTAAATGATGACACAAATAAAGCCTCACAAAAAAGTGATATAACTGAGTCATAAGACTGAAAACTCTAGTGATACTTTGTAGCTCTGGGGCTGTGATGTTTACTGAAAGCACTGTAATCTAGTGATCTCTCCCGGGCCATATTCCAAACTTCCTTTAGCTGTTAGCTGTAACATGTATCTATTGCTCCGCCCACAAGCCTACGTCACCCATGCACCTACAAGACAATTCTCAAAAAATAAAAAATAAAATGTAATAGCATTATTTACTGTTCCTAGTCATTTTTGTCATTTAAATGTACTGCTTTCTGGTCAAAAACGCCTAAATCTACAGACGAAGCAGAGTGCCCATAGAGAGCCATAGACTGGTGTTCAGCACAGTGAATAAATGAAATACATGCTTTTATAACCGCCACCAGATCTTTATTCATGTTTAGATCCTCATCAGGACACACTAAATATTTGTTAGTTGGTCTATAATGGTAGATTTTCATAAACTTGCAGTAAAAAGTACTACTTATGGTATGGGCCAATTCACCTAGAGGACTGAGTGCCGAGAAAAAATGGTCTGAGGGCTGGATTTGGCCCCCGGGCCATAGTTTGGACAAGCCTGCTTTAGACCAATCACAGTGATCCTTAAACCTCCTCCTCCCCCGTCACTCACCCGTTTATTCTTCCAGGTACTTCCCAGTTTAATGACTCTATCTGAATTGTGGTTGTGGGCAGAGTTTAGTTCCACTTGAATATGTTTTGTTGTAAATAGAAAGAGAATATCATGCCTTTTTCATCTAAAAATACAGAGGATAGCAAAGTCCACACTTGAGTCCACAGTGCATCTCCATACACTGTAGATACACTGTACATAAAGTGTCTCTCATGAGTAGCACTATGTCCCACTGTCTCAGGTGGGCTTGAAGGGGTCGGTGGGGGTGAAGTTGTTGCGGGCGTGTGCAAAGATGGCCAGAGTGCCCACGGTGGTGAAGACGACAAAGATCCAGAGGAAGAGTCGGTCCATCACCATGGCAACGTACTGCCAGTCCTCCTTCGACTGTGCAGGGATACAAGTGGACAGAGGTCAGAGCAGACAGAGGAACCCATAATACCAGCCAAACCTGTCGTTATTTAACAATATCATACATGCTGATACGATTCATTATCAAGTGATATTGCAATTCAATATTGTTTATTTTTAAAGGTCCTGTATTACACAAAATGGATTCTTGTGAGCTTTAAGCCATATTATATTGTTGTTACCTCCTCAAAAACAGACCTGGAGGTGTCTCTTGTCAGCACATTTATTCTGTTAATTGAATGAATTAAAGGTGCACTGTGTAACTTGCACCTGCTTGTCTCCATGGAGATATTACAGTTTTGCCTTGGTTATTCCACGGTATGGAAATAAACTTGGTAATTGCAAGAGAGACAGGTTAATGGTTAGATCGATGGAGAAGCAAGCATGCACATGGTAAGAATTCATGTTTTTTTTAGGTATTTTTGAGCTATGAAACACCACGTTTAATGCCCTCCTGTGGAACACTCCAGGCAAAAAAATAGCATCTCTATGGGAACAAGCAGGTAGAGGAGCATCCAACTTAGAAGTTACATAGTACGCCTTTAATTAACAAATTTAACCATTTTAATCTGTCTAAAATGCCTTTCTTTTGAGTAGATTGTCTCTGCATTTAGATGTAATTTTCTGTGCTGATGACATATGCAGTGGTTTTAGATCTCAGCGTTACTTTTTGTATTTTTTGTGTTTTCTTTTTTCCCCCACACAAACTACCACTTAACTGATGTAAGAAAAAAAAATGCACTAAACTACTGCATTATTGTAATATTAAAATTGGAATTTGAACCAAGAAATATGATATATTTGGCCAAGTTTGTAATGATGCATTGTCATTACAATTTAACAATATCATGGATACACAGTAGAATGTAATCCAAATTTAAAACCTAAAAACACATGCACCAGGGAGGACAGGTGGAAATGAGCTCTGGTGCTACAACCTGCATAAACCTGCATCTGTCCTGTTAAGGTTAATATAGATTGTGCACTGTCCCTGTCTCAGAAATAAACTAAATAAATAAAATAAATAAATTAGAACTTTAATTATTTGTGTAAGTATAAGCACTAGCACAGTTTCACACATATAAATGAAACAAAACACAACTCCAGGTATGTTTTTGATGAGGAAACAACATTATAACATCACTTAAAACCCATAAGAATCAATGATCTGTTAGGACCTTTAAATCTTAGCATTAACATTTAACTAAAATACTCATGTTTTTTCTAAATATGTGTTTTGTTTTGTTTTTTTGTTTTTTTTTCCAAGGCATTGTACTGGGGTAATTGTGAGCACTATTCATTTGATAACCTATTTCAAAAGCTGGTACTTGAGGACTACTATAACTATTAGCTTACTAGTATTTCTAGCGAGATGGAGACTTTGTAAGTAGAACCTAGAAGTACCTAACTGTAGAAATGGTCAGAAGTACCAGCAACACCTTTTAATAAGGCGTACCTACAAATCATTTGTAACTGTTTCATAAATGTTTAATTAGGAACATCTACAAACAATTTGCAAATGTTTATTTATCATTAACTATTCATTTACTAAAAGATACAAGTATGTCAGTAGTAGTGCATGATTAGTTCATGGTTAATAAGCACTGACAAATGATTTGCAGGTATGCCTTATTATAAAGTGTTATCCCTGTATTGTGTATTCCCTGTGTCTCAGAATAGACTTTAAAGCGCCTCTGTTTGTGTACAAGTCTCTCCATGGCCTAGTACCAAAGTACATCTGTGATATGTTAGTGCCATATGAACCATCTGCACTCTGAGGAGCTCAGGGACCGGCCTCCTGCTGGTGCCCAGGGTCAGGACTAAACACAGGGAGTCAGAGTTTTAGTTTTATTTAGCTAAACCATGGAACCGTCTTTCTGAACATGTGAGACAGGACTCTACTTTGACTATGTTTAAATCCAGGATTAAAACAGTTGCATATGACTGAAGAGTTTTCATTGTGCACTCTTCTCTCTCATTTAATGCTTCTCTCTCTTTTTAATTTATGATGATTGTATTGTATTGTGGTTTGAATGTATTTCTTATTCTGTAAAGCACTTCGAATTACTTTGTGTACTAATTGTGCTATACAAATAAACTTGCCTTGCTTTACCGTAGAACCTGATTGGAGGATTAGCTACTGTGCCTATTTTAGGTACACAGGGTAAACTATGGTACTCACACTAAAAGGAAGTACATTCACATATTTTTGTTACTGGGAGCGACTCACAGCTTCGTAGTCCTTCTCGGCCTGCAGGGCTTCAGCGATGTAGGTGATGGCGTCCACCGCAGACTTGAGCTCGTCGGGCAGGGTCAGGTATGTACTGGGACCATCTATGAACTTCCTCAGGTCTGTGCACATGCCCTCGGGATTGAACCTGCAACCACACACCATACACATAAATTATAACATCATGAGTAACAGCTGTCAGCATATCAAGTAGTGAAAATAAAAAAAAAAAAGAATGATTAAGAAGCTTGTGTTGCTTAAAAAAATGTTTTTACAGAATCCAAAAATACAGATTTTGTCTTATTTTAATGTGATGGTAAATATATTTTTTTATTATTTTATTTTATCTTTAGAATAATTTTGGCTTGTAGCCACTGTAGAAAACAATGCAACATCTTCATAATGCCTTTTTGTTCCATTTCGTTTGTTAATGAAATGGAAATCAGTACTATTTACAGTAGATACAATCAGACCAAACAGCTATCAGCTTTCTCAAATCTCCCTTGAAATGTACTACATCTTGTTTTCTTTTAATTCCACATGTTAATCCTGAAGTCAAACCAACTGCCTTGTCACACCTCACCATGCGTGTCTATCCATCCACTTGTGTGATGTTTGTGTGATGTTTTGTCATAATGGTATAAACAGTGAGAGCTCAGAGGTTCTGGGGGAGACTTGCTTGGGACCCAGGGAGGCTGAGGTCTCTGGTCAGGGCAGCCCCAGGCCCTGTCCTTTCTTGTCCTGTCCATTTTTGTTGCAACAAAGAATAAACCTGCTTTCTGTTTCATCACTCACAAGGTTTTGGAAATTGATTATTGTAAATAATTACGCTGCGTAACATGACCAACTTTCAACTTGTTTTATTTTAAAGTCAATTCGGTAGGCGATGAATTGACCTTGTTGACATGTTTTGGTTGCTAGCTATCCTCAAATGTTTGCAACCAGCAACTGAAGCATGTCAGGGTACAAAGCAAATACATACTGTAGACTACTTCCTGAGAAAGCTCAGGTCTTTCAATGTGTGCAGCAAGTTATTGGAGATCTTCTACCAGTCTGTGGTGTCCAACACCCTGTACTTCGCTGTGGTCTGCTGGGGGAGCGGCACCAGGAAAAGGCACATTGGGTGGATGGACAAACTGATCCGTAAAGCTGGAGACGTGATCAGCTGTGAGCTGGAGACATTTGTCACAGTGAGGGACAGGAGGTCACTGGACAAACTGCTCTCCATCATGGACACTCCTGCTCACCCACTGCATCAGACTATAGAGGGACAGAGGAGATAATACTTCCTACAACTGTACAACAACTCACTCACTGCACCAGACTATACAGGGAAAGAGGAGATAATACTCCCTACAACTGTACAACAACTCACCCACTGCACCAGACTATAGAGGGACAGAGGAGATAATACTCGCTACAACTGTACAACAACTTAATCTTAAGTAACGGATAACCTTATGCCCTGTCAATCAGCATATCATTGGCTTTCTTGTCTCTTGTAAATAGCTGTGATTTTACATTTTATTACTCATTTTTCTATTTTATTTTGACTTGTACGTATACATTTATTTATATAATTATGCCTTATTTGACACCTGTCTCTTGTTATCTTTTTTGCTATTTATTTAGA
This sequence comes from Taenioides sp. WSHXM2023, assembly GCA_029959045.1. Lineage (NCBI taxonomy): Eukaryota > Metazoa > Chordata > Actinopteri > Gobiiformes > Gobiidae > Taenioides > Taenioides sp. WSHXM2023. Next base: position 23,917,578 of record CM057106.1, on the reverse strand, counting down.
ATTTATTATTACCATTTATTTTTTACTCTCTTTTATTATATTATATTGTGATGAGTGAGTTACTGTGTCTAAATAATTTCCCTTGTGGATCAATAAAGTTTGTCTAAGTCTAAGTCTAAAAACAAATAAGTTGCTTATGTGTACTGAAGTTGCAAGTACAGTATTTCAAAATCCACAGCAAAAGGAGAAAATTAATTTGTCAACTGGACAGAGTTTATTTGGTCAAATATGTTTTGCAGCTCATCCAAGATGCTTTCTCAGCTTGGAAGCAGTTGAGGAAGCAGCTTGGATGAGCACACAGTATTTCAAAATGTATTTTGATTGGTTTGAATATTAACATACTTTAAAGATGCACTATGTAACTCATAGACAGACACACACACACACACACGCACACACACACGCACACGCACACACACACACACACACACACACACACACACACACACAAACATTTGCAAATGTTCACCTGGACAAATGTAGACAAATTAATGTCCGTTTGCTGTAGAAAACTGCAACCAAAAGAATTGCAGTTATGATTCTCACCACCAGAGGTCAACATCGCACCATTTCAGAACACACATTGGAGGTGAGGGTGAGACATTCACATTCTACACAGTGTCCGGACAGTTCACATGCAGAGCCGGAGTGCATGGTGTGACCGGTGAACAGGCTGTGAACTGGGGGGAGGGGCGGAGCTACGATGAAGAGGGGGAGGAGGGGCAGAGGAGGGGAAGGGGCACGCCTCACCTCATCAGCTGCAAATAAATGAGTGTTCAGGGGCTAATTTAACTAAGACTGGAGCCAGAACACGCACTAAAGCCTATTACACAGAGTGCTGTCTCATCACTTCTCCTCAGGCACAGCACGGTGGGACAATCTACACTCATAACAGTCTTCACAACTAATTTGACTTCACTTCTAGAATGAATATTTAACTCAAATACTCTTTTCTCTTTTCTCTCTTTTCTCTCTAAATCCTACATTGTGAGCTTTAAGACATGTGAGAATGCTGTTCCCTCCTCAAAAACAGACCTGGACTTGTGTTTTGTTTCATTCACAAATGTTGAAATAATCGAGTATTTGTCTGTCTACATCTCCAAAGCTCAAAATGCTCTGTTCCACCTTGTGATGTCATCTAATGGTAGTTTTCAAGTTAACAGCTACCTTTTACTTTTAGTTCAGTAGGTTACCCAAATGATTCTAGTGAAGGTGTATGGAGTTTAAAAACACAGTGGAGCACTGTATGATGATATACATGACATCACAAGGTGGAACAGAGTGTTTTCTGTTTGAGAGAAGAACTATGATGTCAAACCTCCGCTCTTGTCTCTGAAAGTCGTGGTGAATAATTAGGACGTTCTGAATGTGTTAGGAAAGTGAACAGTTGGAATCAGATCTAAAAAACAAACAAACAAAAATTGAATATTTTTCTTTCAAATTTGATGCATTTTATATAGTGATGTAACAAAAATGAAAATATTGTGATATCGTTTCGTCAAAAATCTCACAGTAATATCGCGGCCCATCACAATATATTGAAAAGACAAGTTTCTTTTTCTTAAATGAACAGCTTTAGTGCAGCAACACCTAAAATAAACTACAAGAACTACATAGACCATGATCCTTTGCTCTGTTTCAGTGCAGACTACATGAAGAAATGGCAGTTATTAAAAGCACTTTTCTTTGAAGTATGATAGAATCAAAGTCTTGTCAAGGCATTTTAAAAAGAAAAGGTAGCATATTTTGTTACCGTCAACAAAATATTGCAATAAACATCGTACCGTGAGATGCGTATCGTAAAAGTATCGTATTTTTATTCAGATTAATGCTGAGCCAACACAAGAATCAGCACAGAAGCAGACCAAGCCACCTGAGTGAGAGCTTTGTGCACAAAAAATATATATATTTGACATCATAATAATTATTTTTATTGTCATTTATTATCGTGCAATGTTTTATTTTGGTAATTTCAATGGGCAGATGCACCTTCATTTTTAGTTTGAACAAAATGGTCTTGGTAATTTCTCTCTGTGATTAATTTGAAGATTAAAAGAGTTCTTGTACTGGCTTCTGTCATAGAAATAAATATGAATACAAAAAAAGCCAGTATTTTTGAACGGCTCTTTGATGAACGAAGTCAAAGATTCGGATTCCACGAAAGAGCCAAAATTCAATACTGGACCTTTTTTTTTTAATTATTATTTTTATTTGTTTGTTTTGTCCAGTCGACTGAATTCAATTTCTCCTTTGCTACATATGCTACCTGGACGACTGAGGGATCACACAAACATACAGCATATGACCTGGAAAGAATTACAGGGGGCGCTGCGGAGTCTGACCTGTGCGGTTTGGGGAAGAGCACAGAGTTGTCTGGTTTGCGGATGAAGTACTCATCGGACACTTTGCTGAGGGCAATCCGGGGCTGCTTCACCGGCCTCAGCTCCACGACGACCAAGGCCTCTGCTTTAGGACGCCGCATGCACAGGTACGGAGGGAGCATGTGCAGGAAGATCTGGAACGAGAAAGACAACGCAAATGTACAGTTTTAGGATAATGTGAGGTAGAACTTTAAAGAGAGAGTTGAGGGAATAAAAACACTACGCAATCCAAAATTAAAAAGTGCAAGTTCAAGTACATTTAGGACTGGAATTTGTTATAACAGGTAATGATAGTTTGCAGTTGATCAACATCGTCATCATTGTTCCCTGAGGGTTCGTTGTTAACTGGAGGCACTGCTCTGTCAGAAGCTCTGTTAGACTTGAATCTGAACTTTATTTGAACACGATTTGACAAGAAAGAGCTGGTTTAGTTGGAACTACAACAGGAGAGATGATCTGTGCACTTAGACAATTCTCTCGTACATAAAATTAAAGTCAAGCTAGCTAGCATTAGCAGTTTCTCAGTTAGTCACTTTCACCTTTTTGTTGAAAATCAAATTCCTAAACAGGACCATGAACGCACAGGCTCCTCTTTTGTATTTATATTTTTTTCAGACCATCTTAAAAGTTTTTTGGCAGTGTTTGATAATGTGTGTAGTGTGTCTCCATGATAACAGCTGAACATTCCACCATAGAGATACATGGAGATCACCTAGTGTGATGTCTATTGATACATGCGACGTATCAATAGAGGGCAGATCGTTAAAAAAAGTGTTTGTGCATGAACTAAATAATATTAAAAATCAAGTAAACGGTACAGTATGTATTATGTAAGTTTCTGGAGGTTATCTGCATGATGGAAATGGAAATAGAAAGTTAAAACCAAACTGGGAGTTATAGATTACAGATTACTAGAGTCAGGTTTGTGAAGATGCACGTTTGCTCACGCACTAAGTATATGTGTTTCTCAGTGAAATAAAAAAATAAAAAATAAAATGAGAAAAAACAAACAGAACAACAGTAAAAACATGCTTGTATCTTACTCTTGTTTGCCAACTAAGAAGTTAGATACAACTGATACACTGATTTCATGATTCGTGAATGATTAATCATGTTCCTTATCAGTCGATTCTGGTGATGTAATGCCACCTGCTGGTCTCCATGGAAAGTATTTTTCAGTGCAGGTTTATTGTGTAAAAAATACTTGCACACTACTTACTACACACTACAAACTACTTGGAAAACACGTATGCTCGCCTCTCCACAGAACTAAGTCACCTCCTTGTCTCCATGGAGAAAGATACATTAGGCAAAACAGTTACATCCCCATGGAGACAAGCAGATGGCAGATGCTCCACCAGAAGATTTCCATGGGGCACCTTCAGTATTTCATATTTTGTATTTTTGTTCTTTCTTAATTAGCATTGAGCTGAAATTGATGACTGCAGTCTTGGAATTATTTGAAACAAACAAACAAAAATCTACATGACAAATTTGGGGAGGGGGTTCCAAATGCTTTCCACTTGCTCATTATTTGGTCAAGGTTGATATTTAGGAAACACTTGTGTCTATTTCGTAGAATAGATAAGTCCCAAATAATACACACTTTTGGTTCAGAGCTGAGTTCAACACATTTTGTTCCAAACTGAGATATTTGTAAATGTTATCTCTCTCCAGAAATGGTGAGGAGACTCTGCAGCTCAGGGAGGGAATTCTGGAGGTCCTGAGTCTGTCCATATACTGAGAATGAGGGCGCTTTCACACCTATGGTTCGATTGCTTTGGTCCGCACTAGTCAGAAAAATGTTACAATGTAGCAAACAGACGTGGGTACGGTTTGCTTTCACATATGCATAGTTCTAAACGAACCAAAATAGACCGCGAAGACCATCGTCACCGGAACCGGACTAAAAAACACGCCACTTTCGATCACCATGGAGGAACAGCTTTGCCTTGTGCTCCTGGCGCTGATCATCATACATTATTTTGTACGTGTAGGTACCGTATTTTCCGGACTATTGAGCACACCTGAATATAAGCCGCATCAACTAAATTTTCAAAGAATTTTATTTTTGTACATATATAGGCCGCACCTGTCTATAAGCCGCAGGTGTCCACGTCTTCAAGAAGTTTTCAAGTTCCGAGCATCTGCTTGTATTGCCTCTGAAAGCTTTTGTCGTCTTTTTGCATTGAGTCAGTTCGTCACGCACGAGAGTCGCTCTGGCGCTCTACTGCGCATGTCTCGAGCAGAAAGAGCCGCTGTCCTGTCTGGGATCATGTCAGTGTCTTGTAGGATTTCAACAGGATTTCAGGCTCTCCCGGGGGTCGGGGTTAGTTGTATCGATCATGTATGAGTGGATGTCCCGCTACTGAAGTTTGAGACGTTTCGTCTCGTCATTTACGCTTCACCTGCATTTAACACATACGGGTCATTAAGACATATCCCACTCACTAATGTTCATTTAGCAGCAGAACTTATTTTATCACGCAGCGATAAACTGTTTTAGTGCTGACAACAGCGCTAGCGAGTGTTCTAACTAACCCTAACCCATGTTCACCGCACAGACAGCGGCGCTTTCTGCACTCAAGCTGCACGCGCATCCGCTGTGTTCATAGACGAATAATCCGTCCATATATTAGCCGCAACGTTGTATAAACCGCAGGGTTCAAAGTGTGAGAAAAAAGTAGCGGCTTATAGTCCGGAAAATACGGTAATTTTCTGCAATTTCGAATAATTTCGAACATGTTTCGCGGCTGCGACTCCAAAGACAACTTATAAGTTATTCGACTCGCCGACGGCGCATTGCACGCCTCTTCAGGGAGAAGAGACGTGCCCTCCTCCTGAATTATCATTTGGTCGCTAGCCGGCGATCTTCTTGCAGATCCATCAGGTATTCCATTGGTCTATCAACACAGTCTAGCCACACATTTTCATCACATTTTGAATACAGAGAGGCATAGGCTTGTTATGAAATCGTCATACAAACGGCAAGTCTTGTCAACGCGTGCCAACATCATATACACATTCAAACGCGATATTGAGGGTAGTTTCGGTTACGTCCAATTTGGTTTGGTTGCTTTCACACCAGATGAACCGTACCAAAGTAGGGCAGATAAAGCGATCCGAGACCACCCCTTTTTATCGGTCTCGGACCGGTTGATTTGGTGCGCACCAAAGTACCGAGATTGCATTCACACTAACGAAAACGAACCGAACTAAGAACTTTTGGTTCGAATGGGCCATTTGGTGCGCACCAAATGCTGTCAGTGTGAAAGCACCCTGAGACACACTTGGACATGTCTCTATCTGCAGGTTAAGACTCAGGAGACACAGGTTCAGTTGTGATTGTTGTACCTGTAAAGGGCCCATATTACACTATTTTCTTATCTATGTCATAATGTTGACTGATTTCTTCTCTAACACTGAAAACCTTCTGTTCCACCTTGTGATGTCATATGGTAATACAGGAAGTGCGCCACTGTGTTTTTAAACTCCATACGCCTTCACTAGAATCATTTGGATAATTTCAGTCCTGTTATTACCAGTCTCTACTGAACGAAAGGTAAAAGGAGCTGTTCACTTGAAAACTACAGCTTCATGACATCACAAGGTGGAACAGAGCATTTTGAGCTTTGGAGATGTAGACAGACTCATAATAAAGTGTTACTCAAAAATGTGTGAATGAAACAAAACACAACTCCAGGTCTGTTTTTGATGAAGTAACAACATTATAACATGGCTTCAGTTTTGTGGAGTTGATTTTGTGTAATATAGGTCCTTTAAACTGTAAGAACGTAGCCTACACTTCCTTGAAATGGTCACATAAAATATAATGAATCAATTATGATCAAATATATGATTTAACAGCTTCAATTTGGAAAAGTATCACCCGGTTGTATGCCTCGATCATTCATTTTATAATAATCGTTTTCTAACCGACACACCATGCAAATTGTTTCTACAGGGCCATAATGAAACAAGCAAAAAATAATTGAAATTTCAACCTAATTAAAATGGTTATGTTTAAAACATAACCCCATCCATCAGCATAAACACATATTATTAATGAGATTATAGTAGGCTGGATCGGCGCAGACCTTTATACTCTATCTCCCATACGTCATGTTATAGCCTGAACCTCCATCAGCGCCTGGTACCCCCGCTCATTGATAGCTAATTACAGAGCCAGAAACATTACGCTTAGCGAGAGTTCAGGAGCAGGTGGTGAGGAGGCAATGGTTTTTTTATGACTGATAGATTTGAAATGGATTCCATATGTCGTTACGCTGTAGTGGTTTTACTATATGGTAAATATAGTAAAAAAAAAAAAAAAGCCTATTTAACACCTATTGTATTTTACTGTTTTTATTCTTCTATTTCACTCTGAATCCATCTAATAATGTTAAAAGCTCAATTAAAGTCTATTTGACATTCAAGATAAGATTCAAGGTAATCTTCATAATTCCTCACTATTAATTTACCAAGCACTCTCGCCTTACAGCAAGAAGGTTTCAGGTTTGATTCCTGGGCACAGGTGGAGCCTTAGCTTGCAGAGTTTACATGTTGTCTTGTGTCTCGTGTCAGGGCACTGTGGTTTACTCCTCCAGACCAGGTAGTGATTGTGCAGTCCGCTCTGCTCCTGGTCTGACTGTCCTCCAGCTGAAACTCTATAGGGATTATCAGACTACGTCACTTCACGCTCTACTGCGATTTCAGACTCTCCGGGGGGCAGGGTTAGGTGTACCGATCAGGTATGAGTGGATGTCTTGGGGGGCGGGGCTAGGTGTATCGATCAAGTGTGAGTGGATGTCCGGCTACTTTGAGTCATTTCTTCTCATCATTTACGCCTCACCTGCATTTAACGCATACAGGTGATTAAGACATATCCCACTCACTATTGTTCATTTAGTATCATAATTTATTTTATCACACGGCGATAAACTGTTTTAGTGCTGACAACAGTGCTAGCTAATGCTGCAACTTCATGATAAATGCAAAGACAGCGGCGCTTTCTGCACTCAGGCTGTGCACACATCCACTGTGTTCATAAACTAATAATCTGTCTATAGACATTCTAGAATGTTGTAATGTCACAGGAACACAAACTATTAAGAAAAATATATGTATGTAGAATCCCTCAGTCGTCCGTCCAGGCAGAATCCATGGCAAAAGGAGAAATTCAATTTGTCAACTGGACAAAGTTTATTTGGTCGAATACGTTTCGCAGCTCATCCAAGCTGCTTCTTCAGTTCTGGTCAGATGCTGGTGGACACTGCTTTATATCTGTCTGAAGGGAGGAGCTTAATTACAATGAAATTACTCTGAGACAAAACATATTTGTTTACAGTTTCTGTTAGGTAGGTGGGTCTATTCAATATGGAGTGGGAGTGGGGTGTAGTTATCATATCCGTTCAGGGCCATGATGGTGTTTTCACACCTCTGGACCTGACCTGGCTAGTCCCGTTGTTTTCTGTGTTTGTTTTGATTTAGGTTTGAGGATAGAGTTATAGATGGAGACAAATGATGTCTGAGACCTCCATTTCTGTTCAAGGAAGGATTCTTTTTCTTGACAAAAATAGCCTCTTTAACTCCCCTCTCAAACCAGTTCTTTTCTCTGGCCAAGATCTGGACCTCGCTGTCCTCAAAGGAGTGGCCTGTGGCTTTTAGGTGGAGATGTACGGCAGATTGCGGCCCACCCTGGTTTTCCCGTCTGTGTTGATACATCCTTTTGTGAAGTGGCTGTTTTGTTTCTCCATTGTAGCGCTCACTGCAGTCTTCACTACACTGAATGGAGTAGACCACATTGCTTTGTTTGTGGCTCGGTGTTTTGTCCTTAGGATGGACCAGTTTTTGTCTTAAAGTGTTTGTGGGTTTGAAATAGACTGGGATGTCATGTTGTTTGAAGATCCTCTGTAGTTTTTCGGAAACACCAGCCAGGTAGGGAATAGTTACACCCTTTCTCCTGGGCTCTGGTTCTCTGTTGTCCTGTTTCTTGGCTTTCTTCGTTTTATTGAAAGCCCATTTAGGATATCCACAAACAGAGAGGGCTTTCTCCACATGTCATTCTTTCTCCTTTCCCTCTGTGCTTGTAGGAACCACTTGGGCCCTGTGTTGTAACATCCATATTGAATAGACACACCTAACTAATTAATAATAAAATGAATTTAAACTATTCAAATGTTTCCCATTTTGCAGTTTTTTAAAGTTTTTTTTTTTTTTTTTTTTTTTTAGTTCCAGACTGGAAATCATGGCATCACATTAGGGAATTCCTTAACTGTGACCTAGCAACCATGTTGTACACTTGGCCAAACTCCTTAAACGTACACAGAAAATTATATGAAAACACCTTTATTTATACAGGTTTACATAAAGTATCAGAAAAAAATTGTTTTGTGTAAACTTTTGGACAGAATTCTCCGTAGTATGATGTCATCACTTTTCTATTCTAGTTCTAACTTAACTATTCTTTGGAAACTGATTAGTATAAAATAATGAATAATATATCATTTATATTAACAACAGGTATTATCCCACCACATGAAGTGAAAATTAGAGAATCATAAAAACACACATTCATACTTAATATAGTTACAACATTAGTTAATAGTTAATCATATCCCAACGTGCTGTTGGCGTGTGCTTACCCGGCGCACCCACATGGGCATCTGGTGCGTGTTGGGGGATCTGTGGTGGAGGTTGAGCACCACCACACTCATGATGACGGAGAAGGTGACCAGGATCATAGTGAACATGATGTAGTTGACGATGACGGGTACGCCCAGAGAGGTCTCTGGGATCTTATTGGCCAAAAGCAGCAGGAACACAGTTAAGGTCAGGAGGACGTTGATGGACAGACCCATCTTCTCACCTGGAGAAGGCAGATACAAGAAGTATCAGATGTCAGTCTGGAATCGTTGGACCATAAAACAGCTTTTGGAGTGTGCTGGTGTATGGTGAATTAGCTTTGGTCCAAAGCAGAGAGCAGAGGTCACATGAGATCAGAATAATTAGGATTTATAGAGGAGTTTTTCCTCAAAATCAGTGTTCCACATTTATCATTATGTCAATCTGTTATACTGTATTTTAAGGTTACACCACTCATAAAACATTGCACCAACCCCAGTGGTAATGCTCTACATGTGTTAAAGGGTGTGTTCTTGATTTTTGTCCATGCAATGAAGTAAAATGTGTTTTTCACCAGTCCTAATATAATGTAAAAGCAGATCTTAGGGTCAGAATAAGACAGGTGTGGGCTGTCTGCTTCTAAAATACTGATCCTGAGTGAAATTCAAGATAAAAAGCACATTCAATTCATTACCTCTGCCAAGGAGGTTATGTTTTCGCCTGCGTCTGTCTGTTTGTTAGTTAGCAAGATAACTCAAAAAGTTATGGACGGATCTTGATGAAATTTTCAGGAAATGTTCCAAATTTAAAGATGATTAAATTTTGGTGATGATCCAGAAGAAATCCTGGATTCTGAATCACTTTGAAAATTTTGTTAGCATTGCGTTAAATGGGGCTTGGAGGTAACAAGTATGATGTAGTTCATTCACCATAGATCTGTTGCCTGTTTAGCCTTGTTAGTGCAGTAGGTAGTGCGTCAGTCTCATAATCTGAAGGTCGTGAGTTTGATCCTCACACAGAGCAAGGTTTTGTTAAACTTGTAACCAAAACAATGTAAGGGCTAACAAAGTAGATCTCCAATCAAGCCAGCCTAATCAAAGTTATTACCTCCGCCAAGGAGGTTATGTTTTCGCCTGAGTCTGTCTGTTTGTTTGTTTGTTTGTTTGTCTGTTTGTTTGTTTGTTTGTTAGTTAGCAAGATAACTCAAAAAGTTATGGATGGATCTTGATGAAAGGAAATGTTCCGAATGGTAAATCCAACAGATGATTAAATTTTGGTGATGATCCAGAAGAAATCCTGGATTCTGGATCACTTTGAAAATTTCGTTAGCATTGCATTAAATGGGGCTTGGCGGAGGTCTGCGCTCTCTGAGTGCTTTTCTAGTTTGAAGATAAAATAAGGCTGGTGCACTGTTAGCAGGCTAGTTGTTGCTTTGCTAGTCCACTTTGACCCATAAAGTTGTGAAAACTGGTTAAAACTGTGAATAATTAGGATGCACAAGGATAGCGCTGTAAAAAGTTAACAATTTACTCTTTTTCACATTTTTATCCGGATTACACTGTAACTGCATGCAATTACAAGTTTTACAGTGTCCCTGCTTAGACTGTTGCCCCCGCGACCCGGCCCCGGATAAGCGGAAGAAAATGGATGGATGGATGGACAGTGTCATTAAGTTGTACTAAATGAGGTACGCACAGTGTGTGTAGTGTAAATGAGTTTGAACACATTTTTAGTTTAGTTATTTTTTTTTAATTAATGTTTTGCTTTACGTTCCACATTTTACTAACAGATCTCAACTATTTTAGATTTGTTGGGTTTCACACAGAAATTTTATGAAAAAATAGTGAGCTACTGTGACACATAAAAATATTATTACAGCAGAAATGAAATAATAGCAGAAAAAAAAATGCAAAAAATAAATTAATAATAATAATAATAATAATAATAATAATAATAATAAATAGTCCAAGAATCAGAAGTGAAGTGAAGAAGTGTGTATTAGCATGCTAGTTGTTGTTAGTAATAAACTCTGCTCTGAATGCATAAGGTAAGTAAGGAATTACTGACCACAGCAAACTGTTTAAAATGAACTGTTTGTGTTTCTCACATTTTTAAGACAGTAAAAGTCAGATCCAGTGCCTTTAAGAATGTAATCACTGTGCATTGCTGGTGTTTTGTAGGCCAGTCCATTTGGACAGTAGAGGTGGTAGAGGCAGTGGACAGGGACAGATCGTGTTTACCCACAGTGGTCAACAGAATGCAGAGGGCCCATTCAGGTGAGTTAGTGCGCTCTCCCCGGCCATTACCGACAATGAGGCAGACTCCATCTCAGTTAGAGCGTGTTACACTGGTGTTCAGCTCTGATTAAGAACATTAAAAGTTCACAGGTCCCGCTCTCTGTCTCCCCACAAGAAGGTGAGGTAGATAGGAGATAGCAGTATAGATCCAGGAGTAGACACCGCAGCAATTGGAAAAGCTATTACAGTATGGTGTGTGTGGGAGTACACAGATTATGTTTTTATCGAGATATCTGACTAGTGGTTTTGTTACTGTGTGAGATGTTTTAATAGTTAACACCAGTGTTTCTCAAATTGTAGTACTTGTACCACTGGTGTCAAATCCAGAAGAGACCAACCAAGTGACTCAACCAATTAGTAAGTAAACTTTATTTATATAGCGCCTTTCACAGACAAAAGTCACAAAGTGCTTCCCAAAAAACATTAAAAAGACATACACATTGGAGAAAAACATTAAAAACAGAAAAACATTACACACTTGCCCCAGTTAGCTTTCAAACGCTTGCTTGAAAAGGAAAGTCTTTAGTTCTCTCTTGAACGTCTCCTCAGAGTCCAAGGAGCGCAGGGACAATTATGCTTTTTATGTTGAGAATGGGATTCGAACTGCCAACGTTTGGATCAACTGAGCTACTGTTTTGTACCCATTTGTAGCACACGTCTCTCAAATGCAGACATTTTGTGGCGGGGCTCTACTAAAAACTCAGGCAAGATCGAATTTCCAAGTGCAGGTGGATTTATTGTGCCAGTGTCCAAAGTGCAAAACAGTGCAAAAATATTTACAGTGAGCAAAATGTTCCGTTATTTACAGCAAAAGAAAAGAAAAGAAAATGGGTAGAGTTCAGCATTAACTCAGGTCCCTTTAGTTCCTTGTGCAGCACACCGACGTTACCTGCTCTGTAACCGGTGGCAGACTCACTGACAGCCAGAAACGGCTCCCCTTTATACCCCACTTGCTCCTCCCATTGAGCAACATATACAAATAAACGTAGGAATAAACAAGTTCACAATACATCTACAATGTATCATGTTCATCTCCCCAGCAGTAATAATATGCATCAAATGATAACAATAAGGACTTAATAATAGGTGAAAAGTCAGGTTACGCAACCGGCGTCATGTGATCAGTAGCACGGCGCGAACGGCGCCTATTTCAACTAACAGGAAATACTGGGTCGGTTTGGCAGAGTCGCGTCGCGTCGGAGAAGAGAGACGCATTAGCGAACAGGTAAGAGCTGGCATGTATGAAGTGATATATTCTAACGCGCTCAAGTGTGCACCCTTGGCGAATTAGTAACGGAGGAGAGGGGGGAAAAGGCGTAATAGCGCACCGAGCACAGATGAATAAACAGCGGGGAACACCGGGGAAAGTGAGCTAGTGTGTGCGGGAAAATTAGCGTATGTGTGCGCGGGCGCAGCCAGAGCAGACCGTGGTTACATTTAGGGGGGGAAACACCGACTAGCCTTAAAGACGGACTGGCTCCGTCACATTATCCCTCCCTTCCGGAAGTTCGACACTGTGGGGCAACCTGGACAGGTAATCAGCCACAACATTCATCTTGCCGGCACGGTGTCGAATGGAGAACCTGAAGGGCTGAAGGGCAAGGTACCATCTGGTCAGGCGGCTGTTATGGTCCTTCATGGTGTTTATCCATGTCAGAGCTCGATGATCGGTTTCCAGGTCAAACTCTCGTCCTAACAAGTAATAACGCAAGCTTTCTAAGGCCCACTTGATGGCCAGCCCCTCTTTCTCCACAGCAGAGTAGCGGGTCTCACGCGGTTGGAGTTTGCGACTCAGGTAGAGTACTGGCTGCTCTTCTCCTGGGTCGCCCTGAGCCAGAACTGCTCCAAGGCCGACTGCAGAGGCGTCAACCTGCACCAGAAACCTCTTGGTGAAGTCTGGACTCTTCAGCACAGGGGACGAGCACAGGTGAGCTTTGAGGATGGTGAAAGCTTTTTCACAGTCTTCTGTCCAGATGACTGGGTTTCGCTGGTCTTTGGCGGTGAGTGCTGTGAGGGGAGCGGCAATGGTTGCAAACTGTGGCACAAATCTTCTGTACCATCCTGCCAACCCAAGAAATGACCGCACCTCTTTCTTTGTGCGTGGCCTTGGAGACTTCAGGATTGCCTCGACCTTGTCAATTTGAGGCCTCACCTCCCCTCGACCCATCTGGTAGCCGAGGTAGCGTGTCTCCTGCCGAGCCCATTCACATTTTGCTGGATTTAGTGTCAGCCCAGCTTGCTGGATTTTCTTCAGGACCAGGGAGAGGTGGTGGACATGATCCTCCCAGGTCTCACTGAAGACGACAACATCGTCAAGGTAAGCAGCACTGCAATGCTCACATCCCTGAAGAACTCGATCCATTAGACGTTGGAACGTGGCGGGCGCTCCATGCAGCCCGAACGGCATCACGGTAAACTGAAACAGTCCAGCAGGTGTTTGGAATGCTGTGTAAGGCCGTGAGGACTCCTCAAGGGGTACTTGCCAGTATCCTTTACAAAGGTCCAACGTGGTAATGTACTTGGCTGTTCCGATTCTTTCCAGCAAATCGTCAATCCTTGGCATAGGATAGGCATCAAATTCGGACATAGCATTCAGCTTTCTGAAGTCAATACAGATCCTGAGTGACCCGTCTTTTTTGAATACAATGACCACAGGGCTGCTCCACTCAGAACTGGAAGGCTCAATGACTCCAAGCCTCAGCATTTCTTTTATCTCATCTTGGAGCTTCCCCACGAGCTGCTGTGGAACACGGTAAGGCCTCTGACGGATTGGACAGCCGTTCTTCAGGCGAATGACATGCTCAACGACAGCAGTCTTGCCCGGTTTGGCGCTGAACAGCGAGGACACCTCCTTGAAGGTCCCTAGTAGCTGTGCGGCTTTCTCAGGAGGGAGATGAACCAGTATTGGGGCAGCAGTTTTGGTCAGTCCCTCCAGTTCCATGTCCGGTTCCTCCTCATCCTCCTCTTCACCCACTTTCCTGACAAACAGGGCCTTTGTTGGAATCTGGACTGGACGCTCCCTCCACTCCTTAAGGAGGTTAACATGATAAGTCTGTTTGGACTTCTTTTTGTCAGGGTGCAGAACTTCATACGTGACTGAGCCCATTTTGCGTGTGATAGTGTACGGGCCTTGCCATTTTGCTAAGAGTTTGTTGGTGGAGGATGGCAGGAGAAGTAGCACCTTCTGGCCGGGCTGGAACCCTCGACTGCGGGCTTGGCGGTCATACCAGGCCTTCTGGGCTTTTTGAGCTTCCCGCAGGTTCTTTTCAGCCTCCTCTAGGTATTTGGCCAGTCTCTCTCGCATCTCCAAGACGAACTGAACAATACTCCGGTCCTCGTGCATGGCTGGTCTGCCCTCCCATTGTTTGCGGAGAAGGTCAAGTGGCCCCTGCACATCCCAGCCATACAACAGTTCGAATGGGGAGAACCCAGTTGACGCCTGTGGAACTTCTCGATAGGCAAACAAAACGAAGGGTAGCCAACGGTCCCAGTCCTTGCCGGTATCATTTACAAACTTTTGTAGCATCCTCTTTAACGTCTGATTAAACCTCTCCACTAGTCCATCAGTTTGTGGGTGGTACGGGGTGGTTTTGATGGAGGTGATGCCCAGTTGCTGCTGGAAAAGATGCATCAGACGAGACGTGAAGTTGGTGCCTTGGTCAGTGAGGATCTCATCCGGTAGACCAACCCTGGAGAACAGCTGGACGAGGGCTCGGAGGACAGCAGGCGCAGTGATGGTCCTCAGCGGAACGGCTTCTGGAAATCTGGTGGCATAGTCCGAGATGACCAGGATATACTGATGTCCACGGCTGCTCTTCACCAGGGGCCCCACAATGTCCATGGCGATCCTTCGGAAGGGAGTAGAAATCACTGGAAGAGGCTGTAGAAATGCGCGATCAGTTTTGCGTACCGGACAGGTTTTCTGACAGGTAGGACAGGTGGCACAGTATTTTTGAATATCAGTATACATGGATGGCCAATAAAACCGGGAACTCACACGCACAAAGGTTTTGTGTCGACCGAGGTGACCCGCCCAAGGAACTGTGTGTGCAAGGTGCATTACAAGGGTCCTACAGCTAAGGGGAACAACAAGACGTTTGCACTCATTATTAACAACGTACAAAACTTCATTGTCAATAATACATTTCTCTTGATTCAAACAATGCTTGGTTTCTTTTCCCACCTTAGCGAACAGACATTTTAAGGTTTCATCATGGTTTTGCAACTCAACAATATTTTCTGGCACATTCCACACAAAAGATTCACCATTTTCAGGTTTCTCAGACCACATTTGTTTTTCAAATCGCCTTTGACGGCGGGACTTTCTTGGCCCTTTGGTGCCTCCCTCACACAGACTACTGTCAAAGTCTGGCAGAGGTTGGACCCCGGCTTTTGCCTGTGCTCGGGTGAGAACAGGACAAGACACATTCAACAAACAGTTATCATTCCCTTCAGAGTCAACGTCCCCAGGCAATTCACTTTCATTCAACAGGTCCATTAGAATAGGTACATCCCAACCAAGGATAGCATTTACCGGTAGGTTTTCTACAACTCCCACAGTCACAAGGTAAGGCTGGTCAGCAACAGTCACAGTCACATCCACCGTAGGATAGGGATGGCTATCCCCGTGCACGCACAATATGTCCACTGTCTTGCTGTAATCCATGCTGCTAACTGGCACTGAGCTACGCTTGATCAGAGACGTGAAACTACCAGTGTCCAGTAAAGCAGAAACCTCATGACCATTGATCAGTACATTTTTGTAGCGTTGCACAGTATTTTCAGCCTCTTTAGAGCTGCCTGACTCTGGTCTTGGAGGATAGCATGCTCCACTAACTTTCGCTTTGCGAACAGGGCAAACTGAAGCTTTGTGACCAGGTTGTTGGCAGTAAAAACAAACAAGCTCCTTACCGGGTCCTTGTTGGTTTGGGGCAGAACTGGTGGTACCTGGCTGGTCCTGGTTGGGGTCACGCCTCGCTGGTCTGGGCAGAAGTGGTTGAGCTGGTGCACGCTGAGATGCAGTGGTTGACCGGACAGCAGGTGCTCCCTTGCGAGCGTTGAGGTACTGCACGGCCAACTTGGCAGCGGTGAGTCCGTCAGCTGGCTCGTGTTCCTTCACCCAGGTCCTCACCTCGAAGGGGAACACCCGCAGGAGCTGCTCCATGATAATCGCCTCCCCGATCTCCTCCTTGGTACGCTCCTCTGGTCGAATCCAGCGACGATAGAGTCCTCTGAGACGATGATAGGTCTCTGTGGGGCTCTCTCCAGGCGGTAGGGCGGAGGACCGAAATTGGTGGCGGTAGGTTTCTGGTGAAATGTCAAATTTGGCCAGCAGGGCCGCCTTCAGGTCCCTGTAACAGTGGGCCCTCTCCTCATCCATGGCAGAGTAAGCCTCCAGCGCCTTCCCACTCAGTAGAGGTACCAGTCGACAGGCCCACTCCTCCTCTGGCCACCTCCAGGTTTTAGCTATACGCTCAAAACGTAGCAAATAGTTCTCCATGTCCTCCCCACTTTGGTACTGGGGTATTTTGGGCTCACTGAAATGTCTCCATTCAGGTCTGGGTCTGTCATACGGTTCCGGAGCTTGACACTGCAGCTCAGCACCACCATCGATCTCCACGCGACTGCTATAAAACGACCTCTGGCCTCCCGGGGTTGGTAGTCCCATCCTTGGGCTACTGGCTGCTGTTGACGATGGAGTAAGTGCCTCGTGGTGTGCAGGCAGGGTTGCAGCAGGAAGGTGTGGCACCGGACGAGCTCTGGGAGCTGGCTGAGGAGGAGGTGCGAACTGAGCCCTGCTCTCAGCTGCAGGGAGGGAAGCCCTCAGTCCCCGGAGTTCTGCCAGCAAACCTTCTTCCCGGCGTTGCTGACCTGCAAGGAACTCCCTCATCAGAGCCACCATTTCTTGTCCGGGTTCAGACGACGGCTCTGGTTTCTCCTCCCACTCTTCTTCTTCTTCTGTCTCCCATACTGGGTCTGGAGCTCCTGCCCCCTCTGGCTGTTGCACACGGCTTTGTGACCGCAGACCTGTGCGCTTTGGAAGGCGGACACTCTTCTTTCGACTTGCCATCCCACTTCTGACACCACCTGTGGCGGGGCTCTACTAAAAACTCAGGCAAGATCGAATTTCCAAGTGCAGGTGGATTTATTGTGCCAGTGTCCAAAGTGCAAAACAGTGCAAAAATATTTACAGTGAGCAAAATGTTCCGTTATTTACAGCAAAAGAAAAGAAAAGAAAATGGGTAGAGTTCAGCATTAACTCAGGTCCCTTTAGTTCCTTGTGCAGCACACCGACGTTACCTGCTCTGTAACCGGTGGCAGACTCACTGACAGCCAGAAACGGCTCCCCTTTATACCCCACTTGCTCCTCCCATTGAGCAACATATACAAATAAACGTAGGAATAAACAAGTTCACAATACATCTACAATGTATCATGTTCATCTCCCCAGCAGTAATAATATGCATCAAATGATAACAATAAGGACTTAATAATAGGTGAAAAGTCAGGTTACGCAACCGGCGTCATGTGATCAGTAGCACGGCGCGAACGGCGCCTATTTCAACTAACAGGAAATACTGGGTCGGTTTGGCAGAGTCGCGTCGCGTCGGAGAAGAGAGACGCATTAGCGAACAGGTAAGAGCTGGCATGTATGAAGTGATATATTCTAACGCGCTCAAGTGTGCACCCTTGGCGAATTAGTAACGGAGGAGAGGGGGGAAAAGGCGTAATAGCGCACCGAGCACAGATGAATAAACAGCGGGGAAAACCGGGGAAAGTGAGCTAGTGTGTGCGGGAAAATTAGCGTATGTGTGCGCGGGCGCAGCCAGAGCAGACCGTGGTTACATTTAGGGGGGGAAACACCGACTAGCCTTAAAGACGGACTGGCTCCGTCACACATTTCCTCTCAGAAAATTCCACATTTCCTCTCGTAACATTCAAGTAACAACAAAATATAGAACTGTCTGGTCTAGTGTCTTGTCTCTTTTTTTTTTCCTTGTGTGACTCTCTCCGCTCTGCTCTCCAAAACCAAATTAACTATTAAATTAGCTGAACGCAATTGACACTATTTTTTGGTTGGGACAAGTGGAGAGTTGTGTGCCTGTCAGCGCTTTCCCTAGAGGATATAGAAGATTTATACTTATTCGGAACCATGATTACAGGACTTTTGCTGATTTGATTAGGCGTGGCCCTGTCTTTTAAGGAAAATCGGAGTACCGAGGCAGCTGTTCAAAGCCCCATTTGGCTGTCCGGATTGATTGGAATGATGGGCAAGGCTGCCAATACTCAAACTGTGACTTTCAGCCATATTATGGAAGGTTTGGCAGCCTCGCACCGCACTTTGGAAAACATCTCGGAAAGGTTAGCAGTCATGGACTGCAGACTTGATGGAACTTTGGCTCTTATTCTCAATAGGAAAAACAGCTAGGAGAATTTTGGCTGCTCGGCATAGAAAGATGAGAAGACCTTGAGACCAATGGACAAACAGAGCAGTGTTTAGAATTGGCGCAGCTGCTCGCTCTAAAACCTAAACAACCCAATCTTATCTTTTGGCCTCCCCAAGCCAGCACTGGTCACAACCAAGGCTGGGCTGGTGTCAAATCGCCCTGAGATTACAGCGGAGGGAGCCTGGCCCCTCCCCAACCCCTCGAGCTTCGTACCCCTGACCGAGTGGACGGGTCTGTTGCATCCAGCGCCGACAGGGCTGCAGGATCCGGATGGCTACTGCCTACGTTGGGCTACCTCCACACCCCTCCCCTACTCTGTTGCTAGTCCTGTGAAATGTTTGTACTGTGTTTTGACTATGTTGCTGATGCTCGGAGGTGTTTTTTATTTGTGTACTCACTCCATACTATGCCCCAATAAGAGCATGGTCTGGGGGCGGTTTTCTTTATTTTTTTCTCCTCCCTCTACCCTCATGTTATGCTGCATTGTTTATTCCTACTTGCTACCTGTCTTCTGGTCCGGTCCATGTAGTCTTCCCCATGTCATATTGTTGTTTTTTTTTGTATGTTGATTGCTTTGTATGTCTTGTACATGTGAAGGAATTGACAAATAAAGGCATTCATTCATTCATTCAACTTATTTTACACAAGGTAAGTAATAGTTTGGCGCTACGACTGTTGATTCTGAGAAAATCCACTCTGTTTCAGTCCTTTTTTACATGTAAACGGTCATGTTTGATTTTGAAACACAGCAACAAAGGATGTGTCTCTCTGATTAGTTCATCTGCCTGTCAATCACGCCCTCTGAAATCAGGGAGACAGGACACAGCTTCACAAAGACAAGTGGTCTTTGTGAAGTTTTGTCAAAGTGTGTGGTTCTGGCTGGTCAGGTAACCTCTGGTGGTACGTGAGCTTCTCCAGGTGGGACTTGGACCTCTTCAGTTTGTGGGTTTGCCAAATTTAGAGTTCATTTTATACTCCTTTTTGGATAATTTCTTGTTTAGAACTACAGTGAAAATGATGTAGTCCACTTTAAGACCTGGTTTAGCTATAGATTAGGCCTACAATAATTCTGTTATAGACCTGTTTTTTTTTTTTAGATCTGGTAGTATGGAGAAAACCAAATATTGTCTTTGGCAGTAATAGGTGTGAAAAGTTGGAGTCACGGGTTTAGCTGCCCCCTCTTGTGGAGATGACAAATACATCTTTTTCTAAACAGTAAAAAATCTTAACTAAGATAAGAAGTTAATAAGCATTTGAATCAAGTGGTAGTTATCTTGATTTGAGTATATTTTCACTTTCTTAAAATAAGATTTGTCATGACTTGTGCTCCCCTCCCTCCTTTCCCCTGTGTGTGTGTGTTTGTGGGCGGAGTCTCCTGGGACCTGTATCACTCCTCACCTGCTGTGCTCCACTCCTGAGACTCATCATCCAATCAACTCCTGCAATAAAGACCCTGCTCACCAGTGAGACTCTGCCAGATTGTTTCATCCTACACACGGTGAACTTCCAGGCTCTTCTCTACTGAGTTTTTGTATCTCCACGTTGTCAGCTGAGTATTTTTCTCCTACCTGCTTTTTGTCTGCTCTCCAGAGATCCCCGTCTACTCCAGCCCGATACTCACCCTCTGCATCCTGTTTTCCACCCGGTCCAGCCTCGTTCCAGCCTGTTTCTAAGTTTTGTTAATAAATCACCTTTTCTTTTTCTTAATGGTCAGTCCATTTTTTGGGTCCCTCCTCTGCTAAGCCGTAACAGAACAATCTGGCCACATGGACCCATCGGACCAGGACCAAGACCCCGTTCTCCAGGCTCTGGCCACACAGGGGGTCAGAGTGGGTCATCACGAGCTGGTTTTGAAAGAAGTGACCGAAAGACTCAGTGAGTTAGCTGTTAATGTAACTCAACTTACCACTCAAATGAATCGGCTTGCTGCTCAGCTCCCTACTTTGTCACAAACGCCACCTGCTGGTCAACCTCAAGCGACTGCTTCCCCTCTAGTTCAGTCTCTGCTCCAACCCTCCACCCCGGCTGCTCGTGAACCTCACATGCCTACTCCAGAGCGCTACTCCGGTGATCTTGGAGCTTGTGGTCATTTCCTCCTCCAGTGCTCCCTGGTGTTCGACCAGCAACCCCACACCTACTGTACAGATAAGTCTCGCATAGCATTTTTACTTGGTCTACTCACTGGCAAAGCGGCACAATGGGCTACGGCTGTTTGGGAATCTGGCTCCACCTTGTGTCACGGAGATGAGAAAGATATTTGACCACCCTGTTAAAGGCAAAGAAGCAGCTAGACGTCTACTCTCACTCAATCAAGGCTCATCCTCTGTTGCCCAATATGCCATTGATTTTCGCATCCTAGCTGCCGAGAGTGGGTGGGACGACACTGCCTTGCAAGGCGCTTTTATGAGGGGGTTGAGTGATAGGGTTAAAGATGAACTGGCTGCACGCGATGAGACCAACACTCTGGAGGAACTTATTTCCCTGGCCACCCGTCTAGACAATAGACTCAGAAAGGCAAAGAGCGAGAGCACGACAGCCCGCACCTCGTACACTTACCTTGCCTCAGATTACTCCCCCCATCTCTATTGCTCCCACTAACGATCCCCATGTGCATTCCAGTTCCCCTGCGCCCTCTTCTGGAGAGGAACCTAAGCAGCTGGGCCGTGCTCGGTTAACACCTGCGGAACGGCAGCGCCGCCAGCGATCTGGGTTGTGCATTTACTGCGGACAAGCCGGTCACTACATCAAATCCTGCCCCCAGCGGCCAAAAGAGATGGCTCACCAGTAAAGGGAGAGGTTCTGGTGAGCCAAACTACTTCACTCCTGGATTCCACTCCACAAAGACTGCAGCTTCAATCAACTCTGTGCTGGTTGCGTGAGTCCATTCCTCTCCTAACACTAATTGACTCGGGAGCAGATGACAATTTCATTGACTCTAACTTTGTATCTCAAGCTAATATCCCTTTGAATCCCATAGAACCCCCCAGAGATGTAAATGCTTTGAACGGGGAGAGGTTGGCCCGAATCACACATCAAACCGTTGGCCTAACACTGGTTTTGTCTGGTAATCACAGGGAGGTCCTTCGGTTCTTGGTGATTTCATCCCCTCATGCCCCTATAGTTTTGGGACTTCCCTGGTTAAAACTGCACAATCCTCATATTGACTGGGCTAAGAACAACATTGCCAGCTGGAGTACTTTCTGTCACTCCCACTGTCTCCAGTCAGCCATTACTCCCAGGGGACTAGCATCTCCCACTCCCCTTAGTCCTCCAGATCTGTCTACTGTACCCCCTGAATATCATGATCTGGGTGAAGTGTTCAACAAACAGAGAGCACTATCTCTACCTCCTCACCATCCCTATGATTGTGCTATTGATCTGCTTCCTGGTGCCTCCTTACCCTCTAGTCACTTGTATAAACTGTCCTGTCCAGAGAGGGAGGCTATGGAGGCTTATTTAAGGGATTCTTTAGCTGCAGGGATTATACGTCCATCTTCGTCACCTGTAGGCGCAGGGTTTTTCTTTGTGGATAAGAAGGACAAGACCTTACGACCCTGCATTGACTATCGTGGGTTAAATGACATAACTGTTAAAAATAAGTACCCTCTTCCACTCATTGATTCTGACTTTGAACCTCTTCATCAAGCCACCATTTTCACTAAACTGGACCTAAGAAATGCCTATCACCTGGTTCGAATTCGACAAGGTGATGAGTGGAAAACCGCATTCAACACCCCACTCGGACATTTTGAGTATCTGGTGATGCCTTTTGGACTAACTAATGCCCCAGTAGTTTTCCAGGCTCTCGTTAACGATGTTCTGCGGGATATGTAAAATAAGTTCGTTTTTGTTTATTTGGATGACATTCTCATTTTTTCCAGGAACTTCGAGGAACATGTTCAGCATGTTCGGCTTGTTCTGCAACGCCTCCTGGAGAACAAGCTTTTTGTAAAAGCAGAAAAATGTGAGTTTCATTCAGCCTCTGTTAATTTTCTGGGTTTCGTTATCCAACAGGGGCAGCTCAAGGCAGATCCAGAGAAAGTGAGAGCTGTGGCAGACTGGCCCAAACCTGAAACCAGGAAACAACTGCAGCGTTTCCTGGGGTTTGCCAATTTTTACAGGAGATTTATTAAGGACTACAGCAGAAAGGCAGCCCCACTGACTCGTCTAACCTCTACCCTTACGTCTTTTAAATGGTCTAGTGAGGCAGAAGAAGCCTTTACTACTCTTAAGACTCTGTTCACCTCTGCTCCAATCCTAACTCACCCTGATCCCTCCAGGCAGTTCATCGTTGAAGTTGATGCTTCTGACTCCGGGGTGGGAGCAGTCCTATCCCAGCGTTCCCCTAGGGACCAAAAGATTCATCCGTGTGCCTTTTTCTCTCGCCGTCTGTCTCCTGCAGAGGTAAACTATGACATTGGTAATCGAGAGCTCCTGGCTGTGGTTCTTGCTTTGCAGGAGTGGAGACACTGGCTGGAGGGTGCAGAACATCCATTCATTGTTTGGACTGACCACAAAAATCTATCCCATCTCCGTTCTGCCAAACGGCTTAACTCTCGACAGGCACGATGGGCACTGTTTCTAGGAAGGTTCAACTTCATCCTGACCCATCGACCTGGTTCCCGGAATTTCAAGCCAGACGCCTTGTCCCGTCAGTTCAATCCGGATGTCCCAGAATCCCTACCTGCTCCCATATTACCTGCTTCTTGTGTGATTGATGATCCAGATGACCCATCTGAGGTGTCTCCCGCTACTCACCTGATCGCGTCAGTCCATTGGGAGATTGAAAGGGTGGTGCGAGAGGCTCAACAATCCCAACCTGTTCCAGGTAACTGTCCACCAGGCTCTTTATTTGTGCCAGAGTCTGTGCGAGCTCAGGTCCTCCAGTGGGGGCATAACTCCAAGCTCACATGTCACCCTGGTTTCCATCGGACTTTAGCATTCATAAAACAGAGGTTCTGGTGGCCTACTATAATTAAGGACACTCGGTCATACATTGCTGCCTGTACGACCTGTGCCCGAAGTAAGTCTAGCCATCAAGTTCCTTCTGGTCTCCTCAACCCCTTACCTATTCCCAGCAGACCATGGTCCCACATTGCCTTAGATTTTGTCACTGGACTCCCGAACTCTGACGGTCATTCTGTTATCCTCACTATTGTGGACCGTTTTTCTAAGGCTGTGCATTTTGTTCCCCTCCCTAAGTTGCCGACTTCCACTGAAACCGCTAATCTTTTGGTTCTGCATGTATACAGACTTCACGGCATTCCGGTGGATATTGTTTCTGACAGGGGTCCACAGTTCACCTCTCAAGTGTGGAGGGCTTTTTGTCAGGCTCTGGGAACCTCAGTCAGTCTCTCGTCTGGTTACCACCCTCAATCCAATGGTCAGACGGAGCGGACTAATCAGGACCTGGAAACAGCCCTACGCTGTGTCACAGCCCGTAACCCAGCCACATGGAGCACTTATTTGCCTTGGATTGAATACGCCCACAACTCCCTAATATCTGCCACAGGTATGACCCCATTCATGGTTTCTCTGGGTTTTCAACCACCTCTCTTCCCAGATCAAGAGGGTGATGTGGCGGTCCCGTCAGTCCAGGCTCATCTACGGCGCTGTCGACAGGTATGGAGGACTGCTCGTGCTGCACTGCAGCGCACAGCAATCCGGAATCAGATTTGCTGATAAACATCGTAAGCAATCTCCTCCTTACCAGCCTGGACAAAAGGTTTGGCTATCAACCCGCGATCTTCCTCTCCAGGTTGACTCTAAGAAACTGGCTCCTAAGTTTATTGGTCCCTATGTCATTGAAAAAGTGTTAAATCCTGCTGTTGTTCGCCTCAAAATACCTTCCTCCCTGAGAATCCATCCCTCTTTTCACGTGTCTCTCCTTAAACCGGTGTCATCCTGTTATTTTAAGCAAAACAAACATTTTATGCTTGTTCATTTAGCAAATTGTTTTTTAAGTCAGTCAAAATGTACTGAAATCAACATATACTGTATACTACTCTAGTCAAGCACTTAACTTATTTTCTTCTTTCAGATTTTATTTTCCCAGTTTAAGCCTATACTTATGAATTCAAACAACCACTTGGCAAGGCTGGTTTACAGTGTATTTAGAAATGACTTCACTCAGCACTCTTCTCGGTAGCGGTAAGATGAAAAATGGCTGCCTGTCTATGCCAAAAGCACAGTGTAAACAAGATTTGAATTGGCATTCTTTTGGTTAAATAACAACTGCTCAACCACCTGGGGCACTACCACTCTAAAATTGGCAAAACAAAAATGTACCTACTGGCATCAAAGGTAGTTAGCAGGAGATTCTGAAAGTAGAATTGAAAATGTAATTGAAAAAAAACTGCATAGAATCCCTGGGTTTGTGCAAACGTGGTTGGAAATGCATGTGATTCTTGTATTCTTTTTTCAGTTAGAGACGGCGTTAACATCACTGATTGAACGGTCAGATCCACTGACTGAGGTGAATGCTGTTGTTGTATGTAAAGCGCTTTGAGTGCCTTTGAAGGTGGAAAAGCACTATACAATTTAATTTACCATTTGTGCTCATGCCTTCTAGTTATACTGCAATATTTATCTAAAACGACTACAGTCCCTGACAAAAGTCTTGTCGCTTATCCATTTTGTAGAAACAAAAGCTTATAACCTGACTTTAAATTAATCGATTGGTTTTAGAAATGTCTCATATGAAAGCTAAAACCCTCCCAAATTATGCTCAATATACTAAAATAAATTTGCTTCACTGAAGAAAGATTGATCATTTAATGAACACAGGTCAGATTTTGGCAAGACAAAAGTCTTGTCGCCTAGAGAAAATTGAACAAATAATTTACTTCAAATACAAAAATATGTTGCATAATGTCAGTGAATTAAGTAGTGGTGCTGTGAGATCCATATTTAATATCTTGTATGACTTCCATGAGCTTGAAGGACTGCATCCATGCGGTTCGACAATGATTCATACAATTTGTTGATGAAGTCATCAGGAATAGCAAAGAAAGCAGTCTTGCATGCCTCCCAGAGTTCATCAAGATTCTTTGGTTTTGCCTTCCATGCTTCCTCTTTCATTCTACCCCAGACATGCTCAATGATGTTCATGTCTGGTGACTGGGCTGGCCAGTCCTGGAGCACCTTGATCTTCTTCCCCTTGAGGAACTTTGATGTAGAGATAGAAGTATGCGATGGAGCACCATCCTGCTGCAAAATTTGACCCCTTTTATGGGTGGGAATGTAAGAGGTAGCTAATACTTCTTGATATTTTAGGCTATTGATATTGCCTTCCACCCTGCAAATGTCTCGCACACCCCCATACTGGATGTAACCCCAGACCATGATTTTTCCGCCACCAAACTTAACTGTTTTCTGGGTGAATCTTGGATCCATGCGGGCTCCAGTAGGTCTCCTGGAATATTTGCGGCGGCTGTGATGTAATTCAACCGAGGATTCATCTGAGAAATCCACCTTCTGCCACTTTTCCAGTGTCCATCCTTTTAGCAGGCTGTGGGCCTTGGCAAATGCCACACGGTTTTTTGATTGCCTTTTGTTTAGTGCTGGTTTCTGTGCACTGATTCGACCATGGAGGCCATTTCGAGACAGAATTCTACAAACTGTTCTGGTTGACACAGGGACTTGAGGTGACCAGGCCTGGTGGAGCTCTGCTGCAATGGAAAAGGGGCTGGCCTTGGATTTTCGAATCAACAAACGGTCCTCCCGAGCAGTTGTCTTGCGGGGTCTGCCGGACCTGGGCTTGTCAAAAACATCTCCAGTCTTTTCAGATCTTTTTCTTATTCTTTGTACTTGACGCTGAGACACATTGAAGGTGTCAGCCACCTCAGCAGTGGATCTGGTCTTCAGCCTCTTGATAATTAACGCTTTGGTCTCAGGGTGGATCTTAGGCATGTTGTCAGAGGTCAAGTTGCAGTTGATGTGAAGGTCTGGTGTGCTGGGGTTCTTTTTATACACACCCACTAATTGATTGATCAGTAACTGATCACAGGTGAGGCTGTAATCTAGGATTGGGTGCATCATATGACAAGGCGACAAGACTTTTGTCTTGCCAAAATCTGACCTTTCTGTGTTCATTAAATGATCAATCTTTCTTCAGTGAAGCAAATTTTAGTATATTGAGCATAATTTGGGAGGGTTTTAGCTTTCATATGAGACATTTCTAAAACCAATCGATTAATTTAAAGTCGGGTTATAAGCTTTTGTTTCTACAAAATGGATAAGCGACAAGACTTTTGCCAGGGACTGTACATTAAAGAAACAAGTCTTAGAAAACTGAAATGGGAGCTGACGTCCCTGCAAATGTCGTTGCAGCAAAGAGCAGTGTAGCTGTCGGCACATTCCATGGATAGCTGCAGATCAAGCTAGCGAGTGGCTGACTTTTTAAAATTTGTACCAAAATGACTACACGATGCTGCTAATACTACACATATCACTCAATTAAGAAAAAAAAAAAAAGAACCAAGTAAGCACATCAGCGGGCATGCACAGGTGACAGTGAAAATGGGGATTGATCTGCAAAATGATGTCTTGAAAATAAACAGAGTCACGAAGCACTCCAAATACAACTTCAGGTGAGTAAATGGTGAGAGAGAACTACTAAAAAGCATCTAAAAAGTCAATTTTGCAGGTCTGCTTTAATAGGCCTGTTCAGTGTTTTGTCAATCCATGTATGTTTCTGTTAAGAATATGAAGAATACCAACTAAAGACTAAAGAAAGTTTAAAATGTTTGATTTACCGGCGTCAGGGGGCAAGTAGAAGTTGAAGATGGCGATGATGGTGATGAGGATGCAGGGCAGGATGATGTTGAGGACGTAGTACAGGGGCTTCCTCTCGATGATCAGGAAAAATGCCATGTTCTCGTAGCCATCGTAGTCCAGGTACTTCCTGCTCGGTTTGTGGCGGATGTACCACTCCCCGCTCTCTACAAATCAGCACAATAACATACATGCATATATAGTTGTTAGTTCTTTTCCTGGAGTTTATACTTTGCAGTGACATCATGCTGGAGGTGTTTTACATGCATCTCTATGGTGGAATGTTCAGCAGTTACCATGGACACACAATGCACACATTAGCAAACACTGCCAAAAAAGTTTAAAAGTAGTCTGAAAATGGAAGAAAAAAAAAAAAAAAGGATTTAAATAACACATTTTCAGGAGCCTGTGATCAGAGTTCATGGTCCAGTTTAGGAGTTTGAGTTTCAACAAAAGGTTAGAGTGACTCACTGAAAAACTGCTGGTTAAACTATATTACACAAAAGTGACTCCTGTGAGCTTTAAGCCATGTTAGAATGAACAGATCTGGAGTTGTGTTTTGTTTCAGTCACACATGTTTGAGTAACACTTTATTATTAGTCTGTCTACATCTCCAACGCTACAATTGCTCTCAACCTAAATCTGCAGGGTTTTTGTGTTAAACGTGTATGAATGAAACAAAACGCAACTCGAGGTCTGTTTGTGATGAGGAAACGGATCAGAAAATATATGTAAAATCCCTCAGTCGTCCAGGTAGAATCCATGGCAAAAAAAGGAGAAAATTTGATTTGTCAACTGGACATAGTTTATTTGGTTGAATACGTTTCGCAGCTCATCCAAGCTGCTTCCTCACTTCTGGTCAGATGCTGGCGGACACTGCTTTATATCTGCCTGAAGGGAGGAGCTTAATTACAATGAAAATTACTCTGAGACAACACATATTTAAATACAGTTTCAGTTGGTCAGGTGATACAATATGGAGTTGTTAACAGTTTCTGTTAGTCATGTGAGTCTATTCAATATGGAGTGGGAGTGGGGGAGTAGTTAGCATATCCATTCAGGGCCATGATGGGTGTTTTCACACCTCTGGACCTGACCTGGCTAGTCCCATTGTTTTCCCAGTTTGTTTTGATTTAGGTTTGAGGATAGAGTTATAGATGGGAGACAAATGATGTCTGAGACCCCCATTTCTGTTCAAGGAAGGATTCTCTTTCTTGACAAAAATAGCTTCTTTAACTCCCCTCTCAAACCAGTTCTTTTCTCTGGCCAAGATCTGGACCTCGCTGTCCTCAAAGGAGTGGCCTGTGGCTTTTAGGTGGAGATGTACGGCAGATTGCGGCCCACCCTGGTTTTCCCGTCTGTGTTGATACATCCTTTTGTGAAGTGGCTGTTTAGTTTCTCCAATGTAGCGCTCACTGCAGTCTTCACTACACTGAATGGAGTAGACCACATTGCTTTGTTTGTGGCTCGGAGTTTTGTCTTTAGGATGGACCAGTTTTTGTCTTAAAGTGTTTGTGGGTTTGAAATAGACTGGGATTTCATGTTGTCTGAAGATCCTCTGTAGTTTTTTGGAAACGCCAGCCAGGTAAGGAATAGTTACACCCCTCTCTGTTTGTGGATATCCTAAATGGGCTTTCAATAAAACGAAGAGAACAAAGAAACAGGACAACAGATAACCAGAGCCCAGGAGA
The DNA here is from genome assembly GCA_029959045.1 of Taenioides sp. WSHXM2023. Taxonomy (NCBI): domain Eukaryota; kingdom Metazoa; phylum Chordata; class Actinopteri; order Gobiiformes; family Gobiidae; genus Taenioides; species Taenioides sp. WSHXM2023. Next base: position 23,888,362 of record CM057106.1, on the reverse strand, counting down.
AGGTGTGTAACTATTCCTTACCTGGCTGGCGTTTCCGAAAAACTACAGAGGATCTTCAGACAACATGAAATCCCAGTCTATTTCAAACCCACAAACACTTTAAGACAAAAACTGGTCCATCCTAAGGACAAAACTCCGAGCCACAAACAAAGCAATGTGGTCTACTCCATTCAGTGTAGTGAAGACTGCAGTGAGCGCTACATTGGAGAAACTAAACAGCCACTTCACAAAAGGATGTATCAACACAGACGGGAAAACCAGGGTGGGCCGCAATCTGCCGTACATCTCCACCTAAAAGCCACAGGCCACTCCTTTGAGGACAGCGAGGTCCAGATCTTGGCCAGAGAAAAGAACTGGTTTGAGAGGGGAGTTAAAGAAGCTATTTTTGTCAAGAAAGAGAATCCTTCCTTGAACAGAAATGGGGGTCTCAGACATCATTTGTCTCCCATCTATAACTCTATCCTCAAACCTAAATCAAAACAAACTGGGAAAACAATGGGACTAGCCAGGTCAGGTCCAGAGGTGTGAAAACACCCATCATGGCCCTGAATGGATATGCTAACTACTCCCCCACTCCCACTCCATATTGAATAGACTCACATGACTAACAGAAACTGTTAACTCCATATTGTATCACCTGACCAACTGAAACTGTATTTAAATATGTGTTGTCTCAGAGTAATTTTCATTGTAATTAAGCTCCTCCCTTCAGGCAGATATAAAGCAGTGTCCACCAGCATCTGACCAGAACTGAGGAAGCAGCTTGGATGAGCTGCGAAACGTATTCAACCAAATAAACTATGTCCAGTTGACAAATTAAATTTTCTCCTTTTTTTGCCATAGATCAGAAAATAGTGTAATTAAGGTTAAGGTTTATTGCCCCCACTGGGAAATATGACTTCTGCATTTAATGCCACTGGGGCCACCCCTCAGGAGCTCAGACTCACCGCTGAAGGCCTCGTCCAGAACGATCTCCTCGATCTCTCTGTCGTTGGAGTCCAGGGAGTACTGGATGTCAATCTCTGAGGCGTCGTATGTGTATGAGCGGAACACCATACTGCAGTTCTGCCAGTCGAACGGAAAGTACTCCACCTGGATACACAAACAGGCTTAAGGTAATAGTGTCAGCTCATAAAGTCGCATTGTGTAACTTTTCTGGTCAAATGCTTTTCTCCATGGATATGTTATTGCTTTGTCTGGAATGTTTCACAGTATTTATCTTCATGTAGTCCAAACAGACCAAGTTACAGGTCAGATCTGTGGAGAGGTGACCCCGCTCACAGTCAGAATGTCTGTTTTTCTAGGTATTTTTGAGCTCTAAAACCACCTGTGATTGAATAAATGTAAAGTAGAGCTGTTTAAAGTAAATACTGTGGAACATTCCAGGCAGAGCAATGACATATCCATAGAAGCAAGCAGGTAGAGGACCCTCCACCAGAAAAGTTGCACACTGCGAATTTAAACTACTTTTAGACAACATAGGCTTGGCAATTCATATTGTTTAAAGAGGGGATATTTTACTTCTATGGGGTATTAACTGCTAACCTAACATATTTATTATAACGCAATATATTATATTTCAAAACATATTCATCATGTTACCTTTTATTGTTTTGAAAATGCTATATTGGCCAAAAACAACATATTAACATGTTTCATAAGTTTCACTTTGTTTTTGACACTTAGTCCCCCCTCCTTTTGTTCCCCAACAATCAAAATCAGCGTGCATCCTGCTCAAGAAGATACTGAACATCACAACAGGTTTGTGAAGTTGCTGTGTACAGTTTTGTATCATGTTTTTGTATATTTATGGAGAATCATCATGGGGGTGCGTGGGTGATGTAGGCTTGTGGGCGGAGCCTTGTACAGAGTCTTACTGCAACTTTAAGGAGGGTCTGAATAGGGCCCGGGAGAGATCGTAAAAATACTCAAACATGCATGGATGACATCTAAAACCTCTTCAGGCATGTTTTTGATGAGGGAACGTTATATAATGTAAAAAGCTAAAAACAAACAAACAAACAAAGAAAACAATAACTTTGCATAATATTCCCTTTTCAAGTTACCTCGTAAATGCATGTGAAAAGTATATGAAACAATAAAACAATGAAAGTTAAAAAAAAAATAATAAAATAAAATAATGAATATGACTAGACTGACTATAAACGTTGAATAATTAGGTAAAGTACAACTTGTATATGCCTGCTGAGCCATAGGTGGTGCGCTGAGTCTCAACTCCCTTTGCTCTCTCCCTTTCCTCACTCCCCCTTCAGAGTGTTATTCAAAAGAAAAAAAAAACAAGAACACCACACCAGGTTTGTCAAATTGTAGTTGTAAAAGTTGTAAAAAACCTCTTCAGGTAAATTTTTCATGAGGGAACACTGCTGTAACATTGTAAAAAGCTCCAAAAAGACCCTGTTATGAAAAAATAAAACAATGGAAATAAAAATAAAATAAAATAATGAAAATGACTGTATTTGACAAACAACTATAAACAAACATAGGTGGTGCTGTGTGGGCACACTGACCTTGACCTGGCAGGAGCTGAGGTACAGAGCGGGGGGCGTCCATGTCACTTTGCCATTGTGGTAAACCTGGACGTGCACATGAAGGGCCACGTCGAACACTCCGTCATTACTGCACACAACACCAGCACGCGATATAACTTGAAAACACACCCGGGGGCTAATCTTAAACTAAAATCTGTTTCTGAAACTTTCTAAACCACTATAAAACAATATACTAATACATCTTTTCACCATTTTAAATGTATTTAAAAGATCTCTAGATTACTTAACCTTGCATACACATCTAAAACCTCTTCAGGCATGTTTTTGATAAAGGAATGTTAGAACATGGTAGAAAGCTCCAAAAAGTTCTTTAATATTTTTCAAAGATGTTCAAAATATCAGGTGCTCACATTTCTCAGCACTTCTTGAGGTCAAAGCTGTCAAAGTGTTTACTGATATCTCCGTCGTAAAAAGGCTGTTTATTATTGCATCCATAAAAGGCCTTCCCCTCAGTGACTTTGAGCAGACCTAATGTTCCTCCAATCACCATAAAGGCTAAATCAATAACCTATAAAAGGCATCATTAAATATTTAGCCATCATAAAAACAGACTTTTCCATATGTCTTTAGGTGGGTTGTCTTTGTAAAGCCAGAGCGTCCTCACTGTGCACAAGATTTATATTTGTATATGAATTTATATATTGTTAAGGGCTCATTTAAGCCTCCGCTCTAAAAAGCTATTACAGTCACAACTGAACCTGTGTCTCCAGAGCCTTAGTCTGCAGATAGAAGACATCTCCAAGTTTGTCTCATTCTCAGTTTATGGACAGGCTCATGTGAAGCTCAGAACCTCTAGAATTCCCTCCCTGAGCTGCAGAGGCTGCACTAGCACTGACTCAGGATTGGTGCAGGTGCTGAGGTTTAGGTAGTGACCGTTCAGATCAGAGAGAGGCATTTTAGGTTTAAACACACTGGATTTCAGTTTTGAAACTGGCAACCCAGAGACTCATGTGAGGCTCATTCTGCTTTCTGACTGAAGTTATAACTTAAACACCACCAGTTTTTTTTTTTTTTTTTTTTTTTTTTTTTTTTTTTATTACAGGTCCCATATTATCCATATTATGTAAAATTTATTTATTCTTGAGAGCTTAAAGTCATGTTGTTGTTTGCCCATCTAAAACACACCTGGAGTTGTGTTTTGTTTCATTCACGCATTCTTTAGTCTGTCTACATCTCCAAAGCTCAAAACACTCTGTTCCACCTTGTGATGTCATGCAGTGATAGTTTTCAAGTTAACAACTACCTGTTACATTTTGTTATTTAGAGATTGGCAATTCCCAGACTAAAATGATCCAAATGATTCTAGTGAAGGTGTATTACCACATGACATCACAAGGTGGAACAGAGTGTTTTCTGTTGGAGAGAAGAACTCTGCTTAAATCTACAGGGTTTGTGTGTTAAACATGTGAATGACACAAAACACAACTCCCGGTCTGTTTGTGATGAGGAAACATTATAACACAGATCAGACATTCTTCACAGTTAAAACTATATTTGATCTGAAAGTGTTTACCTCAAATCTTCCATGTGATTTCTTTAGCACAGTTCTTTTGCGTGTCTGTGTGAGTTGTGCGTACTGACTTGTTGATGAGGACGATGTCTGGGAGCCACACTTTAGCAGAGGGGATCCTCAGCACTGTGATGCCCTCGTGCTGTTTGGGGTTCCACCTCAGCCTGTAGTCTGTCCACGCCTGGGTCACACCAACACACAACATGTCCACACATCAGACAATGTTTAAAGTGTGTTGTGTCATTTTTCTGTTGGGGGGTCTGCTACTTGCTTGTCTCCATGGTGATGCTATTGCTTTGCTAGAAATGTTCCTCAATATGGAATTAAATCTATCTATCTCTTCCAAGACAAACAAGTGATTTTACAACTCCTATCTGTGGGAACACAAGCCCACTCACAAAAAAAAAAAAAAAACAGCTCTACTTTACATTTATTCAATCACAGGTGGTTTTAGAGCTCAAAAATACCTAGAAAAACAGACATTCTGACTGTGAGCGGGGTCGCCTCTCCACAGATCTGACCTGTAACTTGGTCTGGTTTGGTCTACATGACAATAGAAAGGTTTAATGCCATACTGTGAAACATTCCAGACAAAGCAATAATAATATCTTCATGGAGAAAAGCAATTTGACAGACCCTCCACCTGAAAAGTTACACAATGCAGCTTTAATAGGTACAAAATAGATATGTTTTATGCTACACTATCAAACCAAATGGGTCTTGTGATATTTTTTTTTTTCCAACTGTTTTACATTTTGATAAGACAAAAAAGGATTATGCATTTGAAAATACATGAAAAACTGTGAGGCCAAAACTGGAAAATGAATCGCGAAATTTATATATTAGAAATTATATTAAAATCTCATCTTGTCTTGTTCTTGTGGACCCAATCTCATATGTCGTCTTGGCTTGTGGAAACTGTGTCTCGTCCCATCCCTAGTAATATAATTTATATAAGTGGACATAGCTAACCCGCTAGCCACTGGATTCCAAAAAGATAGTGAGAATGGGCGTGCTTCCGGCTCCATCGACTCCAGCTCCAACTGACTTTGTATTGAAAAACTGTCACCCCTCTCTTTGTAACTGCTACTGTCAGGCTCCTCATTTTTGTCTTAAAATGTTCGTATTAACCTGCTCACGCTACATGATCTTGGTGTTTTTATTTCACTATTTTGTCCATAAATCAATTCCTTTTCCTAATATGGAACTCAGCTTCAAATTTGCCCCTATATCTGCTAGCCTCAAGAGCTTCATTTGACTGGAGGTGAACGCTATGGGTGACATAGCATAGCACACTCCCTTAGTCCACTTCTTTATACAGTCTGTGGTGTAATGGGTGTAAACAAATGTAGTAAAATGTTCTCGAATTGACATATTTTCTCAAATAGAGGAAAACAGCCAATATTAATCTTTAGCTCTTTAAGTGAGGATACATTTGAAATGAATTAGTGCTATTGAAAGTATAGAAAATCAGATACTAATCAATCAAAACTAGATATTCCTTTGAACAAGTATCATTACTAAAAATGGTCCCATTCACAGGTCAGAAATGAGCTTTTCCTGAATATCTTTAGAATGATGTTGAGCTGTATCAGAACACGTATAAGAGCACATAGACTAGTATACGCCCATGGACCACTATGGAACCTACAGGACCACTGAGGGAGTACACACATATAAGAACACGTAGGAACAGGAAAGAAAGTACTACCCTCAATGTGGAAAATCACATTCTATTGTCTATTGAATGTTTGAATGTTTTATTATTATTGTGGTATGGGAATTAGTATCAAGTCTATTCCTTAGTATCGAAATCAAGTTCAAAGTTTTAGAACTGATACAACAAATGAAGTAACCAGTCCAAATATAATGAGTATTAAAGGTTGTATAGAGGATTTTGCAAGGAAAGAGAAATACAGCAACTGTTTGTCCTTTTCAAATGTTGTGCATGTGTGACACCACCCCCCTCCTCCACAGCTTTCTAAATAGAAACGCCTCCTCCTGCCTCCTCCTGACTCTAGAAATCATGTTTGTTTACAGCCGGTGCGCGTTCAGAATTGCTGAATGAACGGCTGTTGAAGTTTCCTGTCCAGAAATCATTTAGCGACCAACGGGTCAGTCTTTAGACCCTTCGTCTGCTTCAGTGCACGCCATGACTGGAAGGAATCTCCAAGAATCACCTTAGTTTTGCTTCGCTCCTTTTTCCCTTCTCTTCTTCTTTCAGCGACGTTAAAAACTGACTTTCTTTTGTGGTTAACTGGTAGTGGATTCTTGTCTGCCATTGCAACAAACTTTGTGCAAACTGCGATGAAGCTACAGTTGGAAAAAGCCGCTAAGAACTGCTGCGTTGGTTGAGTAAAGAACGTCTTGTGTATGTGGAATGTGTGAGAGGCGAACGTAAACCACATAATCCCAGTGCTAGAAACGTAGGAACTTTGATTGACAGCCTAACAGTTAAACTAAAAAAAAAAAAAAAATCCTCCATACAACCTTTAATACCACCTCAGTAGTTCACCAGAAATATTCTGAATTCTGAAGTGTGTAAAAATGGTTTGTGTTATAAACTTACCAAATTCATGACCACTATTGTGCTCATCTCTTCATTTTTCATATTCTGCAAAAAAAAGTGGAAATGAGTAAAAGAGATTTTTTTTTAAAAAAGTCACATTGTTTACTTTTTATTTTAAGATTTAATTTACTCTAAATATTCCCCAACACAATTCCGGGGGGTGGGCCATTTCCTGATCAGAGTGTTCTATTTAAAACACTGGAGGAATGTGTGTGAGACAGCTGGGGCTCTGTGTGTGTGTGTATGTGTGTGTGTGCGCGTGTGTGTGCATGTGCGTGTGTGTGTGGGGAGAGTGTCCTGTAGGCTGGTATTTCATCTCAACAACTCTGTATCTATTGTGAATACTACTACTGCTACTACTACTACATAATGGTGTTGGGAGTTAAAAAAAAAATCTAGTAATAGTAGTGCATAGGGACTGGAAGTAGTAGTAGTAGTAGTAGTAGTAGTCGTGGAGGTACTAGTAGTAGTAGTAGTAGTAGTAGTAGTAGTAGTAGTAGTAGTAGTAGTAGTAGTAGTAGTAGTAGTAGTAGTAGTAGTAGTAGTAGTAGTAGTAGTAGTAGTAGTAGTAGTAGTAGTAGTAGTAGTAGTAGTAGTAGTAGTAGTAGTAGTAGTAGTAGTGCAGAGGGAGTATTTTACTTCTATGGGGTATTAACTGCCAACACATCACGTCTTTAGATCACCATGTTACCTTTTATTGAAAATGCTATATTACTCAAACACACATGGATGACATCTAAATCTTCTTCAGGCATGTTTTTGATGAGGGAACAATTTTATAACATAGAAGGATGCTCCAAAATGTCAATTTAGCGCAATCTCCAGTCTTTCAAAATGTAAAATGTGCCATGAAAAAAAATGTATTGAAACAAATGCGTGAGTCCAGCTCCAGGTTAATGCTAATAATAGTTAGCACGGAGGAGGCTAATGCTACATCTAAGTGGGTCAGTGTTCAAGAGCGTTCTGTTCGGACACCCCCGGGCCCTGGGCACTTCCTCTGGGGAACAGTGGGGGAGAGAGTGGGTCACCTTGACTCATGCTATAGGGGTAGTCAGCTCCGATAACATGGAGGGAGAGAACACAATGCATTTAGCTGGCCTCTTTGCTGCGGCCCAGTTCATTAAATAGAGTTACATAACATCGGGAAACTATATATTAAGAATGAATATTTTACTATGCTTGGATCAGGAAATAAAGTTTAAAAAAATAACAATGCACCATGCTGTATACAAATCAAAGGCAATAAACATAAAATAAAGTTAATTATAGGTTCTTTATGACACAACATTGACTCTCGTAAGCTTTGAGCGATGTTATAATGCTGTTAATTCATCAAAAACATACTCAAAGTTGTGTTTTGTTTCATTCACACATGAGTCATCCTTTATTATTAGTTTGTCTGCATCTCCAAAGCTCAAAATGCTCTGTTCCACCTTGTGATGTCATAAAATGGTAATTTAACTTCTTGGGTTCAGCTAGCAGCCGAAACATGTCAACAAGGTAAATACACTTTACTGATTGGCAATTTATCATCTATATAGATAAAGAGTGTTTGAGAGAAGAACTGAATACCTGAATACAGTATGCAGGGTTTGTGTGTTAAACGTGTGAATGAAACAAAACACAACTCCAGGTCTGTGTGTGATGAGGAAACGACATTAGAACAGAGATCAGAAAATAGCCTCATATGGGCCCTTTAATAGATGAGATGTAGATTTCTTGTTTTTGACTGTGACTTTGACTGTGATTGTCAAATTCTATGATTGTGTACGGCACTTTGGTCATCTGAAGTTTTTAAAGTGCTTTATAAATAATGTTAGTATGGTACTGGTATGGTTTCATGTATGATTGCGTAATCCTGTACTATCTCCTGTCACAGCTCTGCACTCTCTGTTCCATCCAAAAATGTTCAGAAATGAGTGATTAGTGACTTTCAGCTCCTTTGTGCAATCCAATTCTTTCGGATCCGTTCATGTCAAAGAGCCGTTTTAAAAGACTGGCTCTTTTTATATTCCTTTCTATAACAGAAGCCAATGTGGAGTGTTTTTTTTTATTTTATTTTTTTATGAAATTCTAAATAAAATAATGCACAATAATAATAATAATAATAATAATAATAATAATAATAATAATTTACTCTGCTTCTGTGTTGATTCTTGTGTTGGCTCAGTGTTCATCAGTGTAAAAAAAAGTGCATAAAAAATTTTGAAAGAAAAAGATCCAGTTCCAACCGTTCACATTAAAGGTGCATGCTTTTCTCCATGGAGATGTTATTGCTTTGTCTGGAATGTTTCACAGTATGGCATTAAACTTTTCTATCTTCATGGAGACCAAACCAGACCAAGTTACAAGTCAGATCTGTGGAGGAGCGGCTCCGGTCACAGTCAGAATGCCTGTTTTTCTAGGTATTTTTGAGCTTTAAAACCACCTTAATAAATGTAAGGTAGAGCTGTTTAATGTCATACTGTGGAACATTCCAGGCAGAGAAGTGACCAACCAAAAAGTTACACAGTGCACCTTTACGGAACAATTCAAAAGAGCTGATTTATTCACAAACATCACATCACTAGCAGAAACAAAGCCTGATATGTGCAAATATGTGATGCTTTCTTCTCACCAGTCCGACGAAGGAGGACAGCACCAGGCCGATCCGCACCACCACTCTCTCCGTGGGGTCCAGAGCAGGGCGCACCTTCTGGTTATAGTTACTGAAGATGCTCTTCAGGAGGGAGTTCTCCGCATCCGTCGCCCCTGACAACAACATGAAGAGATCAGCATTTATGGACAACATCTGAACAAAGAGGTTCTCAACATACAGGTTGCCAAATGATTTCAGGGAGTCCCCAGATGATATGAGGTAAAACGGAAAATGTATGCAGTAATCCTGACTAGGGGTGTGCAAAACTCAAAAATACTGAAATATCGATATATTGTATAGTTGTTATCTATATTGAAATATTGTATAGTTCAATTTGATGATACAGTATTGGTATCATGGCCTGCTGTATCGATATATTTATTTATTTAGTTTATTTATTTATTAAGGTTATAGCACTAGAGCTCATTTCCACATGTATATTGCCAAGACTATTTTTTGGTATATTTTACTACTTTTGTGAAAAAGCTAAAATTATGTTGCTTGTTTAGAGAAAGGAAACTTAATGCAATACATTTTTACTGTTTTGATGAGTTAACGTTGCACAAACTTACAAATTTAGTGGTTTAATAAAGACTTTTAGTATCACAGCCATGTTTTAGCCTTTTTTACTGAACCATATTGAACTGATTTGAAATATATCATATCGAATTGTATTGTATCAAAAGTGCACTGTATCGAAAAACTTACTGTATCGTGGCCTGTGTATCGAGGTATGTATCGTATCGACAACTTCTTCATGATACCCAGCCCTAGTCCTGACACCCTTCAAATGCAGTATGTAGACGTGTATGTCCACATTTATTAACCTACCAAATTTCATTTACGGTTTGAAAATAAAATCAAATAGACAAATTTTGTGTGTAATCTTATTTTTGTGTTTGCGTGTGATAGTCAGTTGTTGTTATTATGGGGGTTAGGGATGCAGGATTTATTTATTTATTTATTTTTTAATTTATTTATTTATTATTATTATTTTTTATACAGAAGTCTAAATGAGTTTGCCAAAAATGATATAGCCTGTTTAATTAATGCAAATAATATCGCTAACTTTAGGCTACATAAAGACGTTTCTACTGTTTTGCATTATTAGGCCATTCATTGTTAATTCACTGACATACTGAAGATTATGATGGTAGATAGACTTATACTGTTAAGAGCTGGGGGGTCTGGGGAGAAAATAATGTCATTTATGTAATATGGTTGTATTTATGATTTTTAAAATTATTAATAATGAAATATATATACATTATTTCAATTTAAAAATGAAAATCTGAAAAAAGGGGTTAATCACAGTTTAAAACACACTCAAATTAATCCCAGTTAATCTTGTTTAATCACATTGTTTCCTTAATTATATTGCACAAATTGTCACTTTTCTTTCCAATATTTATAAAATTGTTGGCCTTAATAACTTGTAAAACTCTTAAAGGGCCCATATGACGCCATTTTCTGATCTATGTTATAATGTCATCACAAACACACCTGGAGTTGTGTTTTGTTTCATTCACACATGTTTAACACATAAACCCTGCAGATTTAAGGATGAGTTATTCTCTTACACAGAAAACACTTCCACCTTGTGATGTCATGTGGCAATACAGGAAATGTTCCACCGTGTTTTTAAACTCCACACACCTTCACTAGAATCATTTGGATAATTTGAACTCTGGAATTGCCAATCTCTACTGGACTAAAGGTAAAAGGAGCTGTTAACTTGAAAGCTATCGCTTCATGACATCACAAGGTGGAACAGAGCATTTGGAACTTTGGAGATGTAGACAGACTAATAATAAAGAATTACTCAAACATGTGTGAATGAAACAAAACACAGCTCCAGGTCTGTTTTTGAACAACATTAGAACATTAAAGCCATTTACTTAGGAGTCACTTTTGTGTAATATGGAACCTATACAAAGTTTTATGCATGTTTTATGTTGCTTGTTATGAGAATTCAACAAAAACTTTGAGAGAACTACATTACAGATGTATTATTTCCACTGCTGGTTAAAAGCTCATAAGTCCATGATTAATAGACAGATTTCAAATTTTCTAATAAAATACAAATACTTAAGTAATAAGGAAAAGAATAAGAAAATACACAAAAAAACAAAATTATATCTCAACACCTGATACATGGAATACTTTTCGTACCAAACACCATTAACTGAACAACTTCCTCTTTACTGTTAGCATTCTAAAATTAGCCCCGACCCGCTAACGCCAGCCTCCATATTGCCAGTATTTACATGTCAGCTTATCAGACTTACCCCCAATGCTGTTTATGCTCCACAGACAGCATGCTAGCAGGAACCAGTCCACGCTCCTCATCCTGCCACGTCCCCAAATGTCCAAAAAGATGATCTTTTCAACAATCTAGCTCCTTCAGTGGCTTTTCCTCTTTGTTTCTTGGCGTTTGGAGCAAACTTTTGTACCCACTGTTGTTGCCTGTCAGTCACATGAGCCAGGCCAACTGCAGTCTCCTCCGGTTACAGCAGCGACAAGGTGGGGGTATGGGGTGAGGAGTGGGTCACTATTGGTCTACTAAGTAAGTAAGTGTTTGAGAGGTGGTACAATAGCCAAAAGTTATACTGAAGTAAGAGCAGAGGTGGAAACTTCTACTCAGGTAGATTTATCTGAGTACCTTCTAGAAGAAATCATACTTTTCAGATTACTTTTCTAGCAGCATATTTTTAGTCCTACCTGAGGAATGTTTTTGTTGAAGTAACATTACTCTTACTTGAGTAAAAGTTGTGGTTCCTCTCCCCACTGTGAGTAAGTATAAGTAACAAAAGCTTTATGTGACAATATGAAATTATTTGAACATTTGTGTTTCTTGTGTTTCAGATATGATTTAGTTTCTCACATTTTTGAAAACACCAGATTTTGTGCATTTGTTAGTGTTTTGTTATAAGTTCATCCATCCATCCGTTTTCTTCCACTTATCTTGGGCTGGGTCAGGTCACGGGGGCAGCAGTCTAAGCAGGGACTCCTAGACTTCTTTTACCCCGGACACTTCTTCCAGCTCCTCTGGCCAGCCGAGATACGCAGTCTCTCCAGCTTGTCCAGTGTCTTACCCCCGGGGCCTCCTTCTGTGGGATGTGCCCGGAACACCTCCTGAGGGAGGCGTCCAGAAGGCATCCAGAACAGATGCCCGAGCCACCTCAACTGGCTCCTCTTGACATGGAGGAGCAGAGGCTCTACTCCGAGCTCCTCCTGCGTGACTGAGCTCCTCACCCTATCTCTAAAGGAGCGCCCAGCCACTCTGCGGAGTAAACTCATTTGGCGTCTCCTGAGGGGTCGGACGGTTTGCCAGAATTTCTTTGAGGCTGTCTGATATTCCTTCTCCATGGCCTCTCCGAACTCCTCCCAACCCCGAGTTTTTGCCTCTGAGACTGCCCGGGCTGCAGCACGCTTGGCCTGCCAGTACCCATCAGCTGCCTCAGGAGTCCCATGAGCCAACAAAGCCCGATAGGACTCCTTCTTCAGCCTGACGGCATCCCTTACTTCTGATGTCCACCACCAGGTTCGGGGATTGCCGCCGCGACAGACACCACAGACCACAGCTACGAGCGGCCGCATCGACAATAGAGGCCGAGAACAGAACCCACTTGGATTCGATGTTCCCAGCCTCCCCCGGAATCTGGGAGAAGCTCTCCCGGAGGTGTGAGTTGAAGGTCCCCCTGACAGAGGGCTCTGACAGACATTCCCAACAGACCATCACAATATGCTTGGGTTTGAGAGGTCTTTCCGGCCTCCTTTGTTATAAGTTATCAAATTAAATACATTAAAATAACATGATCTTGTTGATCTCTGAACTGCAACTGTGATGTTTAAGGCACATAATAATATGCCCCCTGAGTGTATCCAAGAGATGTTCAAACCCAGAGTAAGTACAATATGAGAGGTCTCTTTCAGAAAACTCATGTGAGGACCAGCCTAAAAAGTCCATGTGTCTCCAAAACAATTTATAAAAAATGTGTAAGTCCAGAATTATAGAGAATTATAGAGAAATATAGAGTAATACAAATCATGTAGCATACCTTATGGATCTTACAAATTAACTACAACCATTAATTATACAAATTGTCTGTGTCTGTATATACCAATATGTATGCATACTGACATGTTCATGGATTAGTGTGTGTGTGTGTGTGTGTGTGTGTGTTTGTGTGTGTGTGTGTGAACATCAACGTGTATGGGATTGTGTGTCTGTACATGTGTATGTATGTATACCACTACTTACTTCTACTTAGGGCTCCAGCGAAGGGGGGGTGTCCCGTCCCCGTGCGTTGAGCCGACCAGATGAACCAGTTTTTTGGGTCTGGCCTTGACGTGGCGAGGGGGCTTGTGTGTTCCCGGGACCTTGGAGAGCGATACCGTCGGGAACTTGCTCCTGGTAGGGTCACCCTAGGCGGGCCAGTCTCCAGGGTAGGTTCCAGAAGAAAATAGGCCCCAGCGTGTCGGTACGCTGTAAGGTGGCAGCCCCACCAACCGACTATCCTGCGGAGGGCTAACAACCCACCCAGGAGAAATCCTTTTGTTACGAAACTGACCAGAGAAAGAAGCCGGACTGCCCAAAACGGTAACGGACCCCAGCCCGCCCCCGACCAACGAGTACGGATCAACCTTCGTCGTAGGACCCGTGTCGCAACATGGAATGTCCAGACGCTCCTTCGCCCCAGAGCCGCCACCCTGCTGTCCCGAGAGCTCTGCCGCTACAACATCACCCTTGCAGGACTCTGCGAAGTCCGATGGCAAGGCAGTGGCGAAACAACAGCAGGCGACCACTGTTACATCTGGAGTGGCCCCGAGAGACGGACAGGCCTTTATGGCGTGGCTCTCGCCATCCCAAAGGCCCTCCGTAAGTGCCTCATCAGCTGGACACCTCTGAACGACAGACTGTTGTTCACCCGCTTTCTCCACCAGCATGGCAAGATGACAGTAATTGTTGCCTATGCGCCCACCGATGTCGCTGACGAGGATGCGAAGGATGCCTTTTTCAACCAACTCCATCAGGCTGCCAACCAAGCCCCACCACACGACATCACCATCATTCTCACGGACGCCAATGCCACTCTATCTAGCTGCGACCGGCCTGCAGGCTCACCTGTTGGCACAATTTTTGCTGACAAGACCACAAACGACAATGGTAACCGCCTTCTCCTTCTCTGTCACCACAACAACCTCTGTGTTGCTGATACTTGGTTTCCCCGGAAACTCATCCATCACTGGACTTGGTACAGCCCAGATGGCAGAACCAGGAAAGCGCTGGACCACATCCTCATATCGCGACGCTGGAAGTCGTTTGTCACCAACTGCCGTGTTTACAGAGGAGCAGAGCTTGGCAACACCGACCACCGCTTGTTGGTGGCCCAGCTTAAGCTAAAGCTGCGAGCCAACCAGCACACCAAGACCCCGCCTCACCTGGACTCCTCCCTACTCACTGATCCAAACATCGCCGCAGACTTCAGCCGCTCTGTCCGCCGTACCTTTGATGCCCTGGCCCTGGACAAAGTGACCGACTGGACAACCTTTAAGGAGAGCATCATTCAGTCAGCTCACAATGTCCTCGGATGCTCACGACCTTCTCCGAAAAAGCCTTGGATATCGGAGAGGACACTTGACATCATCGACCGCCGGCGCGAGGTCCGACTCCGGGGCAACCTGTCGGAGTACCGGCGGCTGAACCACCTGCGCAATGTGGCTATAGCCGAGGACCGTGAGAGGTTCTGGAAGGCAGAAGCTGAACACCTAGAGTCCGCGGCCAACAACAACAACATGTGCCGGGTCTTTAGTCTGCTGCGCCAAGCCCGTAATGGTCCACGCATTAAGACAGCCCTGGTGAAAGATTCTAATGGCCACCTCTTAACATACTTCAGCCTCCTCCTCCAGCACAGCTCCATCCCGGCTGATCTCATCACCCCAGCCACTGCAAATGTTGCATCCACCAGCAACGCTTGCAGCACAGATCCTGTCACCCCAGAAGAAGTCAGAGCTGCTCTGAACAAAATCAACAACAGGAAGGCCCCTGGCATCTGCGCCATAACCGCTGAGATGCTGAAATCTGGTGGTGACGGTGTTGTCGAGTGGCTCACCCACATATTCAATCAGGTGTGGGAGACAGAGAAGCTTCCCAGCAACTGGACCAGAGGGGTCATCCTACCCTTCTGGAAACGCAAGGGTGACAGGCTAGACTGCTGCAACCACAGAGGCATTACCCTTCTCTCCATCCCTGGCAAGCTCTTTACCAGGATCTTGCTCACCCGTGCTCTCCTAGCCATCAGAAGCAGTCGCCGCCCCCAGCAGGCTGGCTTCATGCCTAACCGCTCCACAACAGACCACATCTCCGCTGTTCGTCTGCTGATAGAGAAGACCTATGAATTCCGTAAAGACCGACATCTCTACATCGGGTTCATAGATCTGAAGGCTGCCTTTGACACCGTCTGCCATGCTTCACTGTGGAGTATCCTACAGGCCCTTGGAGCACCACCCAAGATCGTCGCCCTACTCAAGCTGCTTTACAGCAACGCACAGAGCTGTGTCTGTGTTAACGGCAAAGACTGTGACTGGTTTCCCATCTCCAGTGGCGTTCGTCAGGGCTGCGTGGCTGCTCCCGACCTCCTCAATTGCATCATTGACCACCTGATGCTCAAGGTCTGTGAGCGGATCCCCGGATTGTCCTTTGGCGACTACCACCTGACTGACCTGGAGTACGCTGACGACACCACTCTGTTCAGCACATCTTACAGCCAGCTGAGAGACGCTCTGGGCATATACAGTGAAGAGGCAGGGAAGCTTGGCCTCCAAGTGAGCTGGGCTAAGACCAAATTTATGCATGTCGGTGATGGGCCGGATCCACCCCCCCTGCAGCTTGGCAATGATATTGTAGAGCTTGTCAAGTGCTTTGTGTACCTGGGGTCCATAGTGACCGACAACGGAGACCTAAATCCAGAGATCAACCGCAGAAGAGCCCTGGCAGCATCAGCCCTGCAGTCCCTCTGGAAACCACTCTGGCGACATTCTACCATCTCACGCATGACGAAGCTCCGGATATACAATTCCGCCGTACTCTCCATCCTGCTGTATGGCTCGGAGACATGGCCCCTGAACAAGACTCTGGCTGCCAGAGTAGATGGCTTTGACAGCAGAGCTCTCCGCACCATCGAAAACATCAGGTGGCCCCAGCAAGTTTCCAACCAGGTGCTCAGAGCTCGCACGCGCCAGCCCAGAGTATCTTGCCTGGCTGTGCAACGCCGCACCCGCTGGTTTGGTCATGTCCTCCTCCTTCCTGCTGACCATCCCACGAGAGCCATCCTCCAGTTCGATCCAAAGGCAGCAGGCTGGAAACGACCACGAGGCAAGCCCCGCACCCGATGGCTTGACGTCATCGCGAGCGACCTCCAACAACTTGGAGTCACCGTGGAGGACGCAGAGCAGCTGGCCCAAGACTGCCAGCACTGGAAAAAAAACTGGTATGTATACCAAAAGATATAATTAAGTAGGTCTTCTTTCCTGCACTCATAAAAGATGAGATGATTTTTTTTTCTGCTGTCTTGTATTGTATTCTTTTCTATATATTAATAGGGTTAGGCAAAATAAGTGTTAAACCTCAGCCTAAACTCCTTAAGCCTGTTGAATAACTTTAGTGCTATGTGTGTGTAGAATCCCTCAGTCGTCCAGGTAGAATCCATAGCAAAAGGAGAAATTTAATTTGTCAACTGGACAGAGTTTATTTGGTGGATATGCTAACTACTCCCCCACTCCCACTCCATATTGAATAGACTCACATGACTAACAGAAACTGTATACAACTCCATATTGAATAGACTCACCTGACCAACTAAAACTGTATTTAAATATGTGTTGTCTCAGAGTAATTTTCATTGTAATTAAGCTCCTCCCTTCAAGCAGATATAAGGCAGTGTCCGCCAGCATCTGACCAGAACTGAAGAAGCAGCTTGGATGAGCTGCGAAACGTATTCAACCAAATAAACTCTGTCCAGTTGACAAATTAAATTTCTCCTTTTGCTTTAGTGCTATGTGTAATTTTAATTTTAATTTTAAATTTAAATCTAACTTTGTTTCAGGTGACATTAACTTAGTATTCACAGATACTTTTTTACTCTTACTAGTATTTCTTGTACCACTACTTTATATTTCTACTTGAGTAATATTATTCTGAAATAACTACTCTTACTTAAGAAACAATAAATACAGTAAGAGTATGAATCCAAAAAGTAAAAAAGTCTTTGTGAATACTACTACACAAGAAAGAGTAACTTAAACTGTTGGGACGTAACATTTATAATTTGAAGTTAATGTAATTCTAAGGATAAAACATTAAATTAGTCCCAAAATCTGGTGTTTTCAAAGGACAGACACAAAATGAGACAAACTAAATCAGATCTGAAGGAGCTGCAAGAAACGGCGGCACGGTGGCTGAGTGGCTAGCACTCATGCCTCACCGCAAGAAGCTTCTGGGTTCGATCCCCGGGATGCCTGGGAGTTTGCTTGTTCTTCCCGTGTCTGGATGGGTTTCCTCCGGGCACTCTGGTTTCCCCCATCAACCCAAAAAAACATGCTCCATAGGCTGAGGTTCTGACCAAGCCTAGCAATAAGATCATGGGGATGGGTCCCCGGGCGCCTGAAAGATGTGCTGCCCACTGCTCCTGAAAAGTATCGGTAATGCAGAGGATAATTTCCCTACAGGGATCAATACAGGATAATTTTAAAAAAAATAAATAAATCAATCAATCAATCATTGCAGATTGTCACATAAAGCTTTTGTCACTTTAGACTTCCTCACAGTGGGAAGAGTAATCACAACTTTTACTCAAGTAAGAGTACTTTTACTTCAATAAAAATATTACTCAAGTGGGAGTAAAAGTGTGTTGCGAGTAAAGAACTCAGAAAAGTACAATTTCTTTACAACGTTACTCAAGTAAATGTAACTGAATACATGTAAGTACCCACCTTTGATCTGTTTATGCTAATGCTCCTCTCACAAAGCTTTAATAACTAAGAATTTATGACGTGCTGTCTCCGCCGCATTGGTCAGAAGCCAATTTAATCACCGTAGAAGCTAACTATTAACAGCTAACGGCGACTGTAAGGGCCGGTGCGGAGGAGGGGAGGGGGTGAGGCTGGCACTGGGTCAAACTTGATTCTTTGCTTAAGTACGAGACGCAGACACACATCCCACACAGTGTAGTCTAGCCCTGAGTCAATATTCACACGTGCGTTTGGTTGTATTGATACTCTGCAGCTGATGTCATCAACATTCCCTGGGGGCGTGACGCTAACTGGAAGCATGCTCTATCTGAAGTTAGACTTTAATTTGAGATTTATTTTAATATAACACAATCTGAAGAGAAAGAGCTGGCTTATTTGGAACTAGAACATATTTGTGCTTGCTTGGCTAATGTGTGTATTGTGTCTCCATGGTAACTACTGAACATTCCAATAAGGATGTATATAGAGCACCCCCAGCTTGATGTCACAGCAAAGTATCAATTGGTACACATTTACATTTTGTATTTGTTTCATATCAGCAAGGCTCTTTCCAGTTTTTGGAAGTTGTGTACAAAAATTGTCTAAAATGAGAAATCATCCACGTCCATTTATAAGAACCTCCAATTCCATACAACAGGTCTATTCACTTGTGGCCCTCAAAGCAAGCTAATTCCCAAAAATCCAAATATTTTATCTTGTTTACTAGTTATGGGTTATTACTGTTTAGTTCTGGTTTATTGTTAGTTTATTTGAGCTTTAGACCAGTTTAGTCCTGGTTGAATTCTGGGTAAGTCTTAGTTCAAACCCAGTTGTGTCTAGTCCTTTAATACTGGTTCAGTATTGGATGGGCAGTTTCCCAGAGTAATGTCGGTGAAGCCTTTTGTATTTTATTTCTCATTCTTGTACAGCAGTTGTTGTTATATTATTATTGAATCAGATGTTGGGGATATTTTGGCTGACCCGAAATTATGTGGTGGAAAATCTGGCCCTCAGGAAAATTTTGTTGAATAGCTCTGACATCCAATATAATACTAAGTAACAATAGCAAATTAAAACACAATTCTATATTCTCTGAAGGACAACATTTAAGCATCAGTACAAGTACTGAGATAAATAGTATAGCTACATTTACATTATTGTTTGATTTTATTTTTTTCTAAAAGAAAATCCATTCCAATGTCGACTTAATAATGTAACTAATAACCTACTCCAGGCTTTTATTTAAGACCGCTGTGTGAGATATTATTAGCACTAGCATTGTTAACTATGGGGCTCTTTAGAGGATTAAGATGTGTGTAGAATCCCTCAGTCATACAGGTAGAACCCATAGCAAAAGGAGAAATTCAATTTGTCAACTGGACAAAGTTTATTTGGTTGAATACGTTTCGCAGCTCATCCAAGCTACTTCTTCAGTTCTGGTCAGACGCTGGTGGACACTGCCTTATATCTGCCTGAAGGGAGGAGCTAATTACAATGAAATTACTCTGAGACTATCACACCTATTTGTTTACAGTTTCTGTTAGTTAGGTGGGTCTATTCAATATGGAGTGGGAGTGGGGTGTAGTTAGCAGAACCATTCAGGGCCATGATGGTGTTTTCACACCTCTGGACATGACCTGGCTGCCCCGTTGTTTTCTCTGTTTGTTTTGATTTGGTTTGAGGATAGAATTATAAATGGGAGACAAATGATGTCTGAGACCTCCATTTCTGTTCAAGGAAGGATTCTCTTTCTTGACAAGATCTGGACCTCACTGTCCTCAAAGGAGTGGCCCGTGGCTTTTAGGTGGAGATGTACGGCAGATTGCGGCCCATTCTGGCTCTCCCGTTTATGTTGATACATTCGTTTGAAAAGTGGCTGTTTTGTTTCTCCAATGTAGCGCTCACTGCAGTCTTCACTACACTGAATGGAGTAGACCACATTGCTTTGTTTGTGGCTCGGTGTTTTGTCCTTAGGATGGACCAGTTTTTGTCTTAAAGTGTTTGTGGGTTTGAAATAGACTGGGATTTCATGTTGTCTGAAGATCCTCTGTAGTTTTTCAGAAACGCCAGCCAGGTAAGGAATAGTTACACCTTTTCTCCTGGGTTCTGGTTCTCTGTTGTCCTGTTTCTTGGCTCTCTTCATTTTCTTGAAAGCCCATTTAGGATATCCACAGAGAGGGCTTTCTCCACATGTTGTTCTTCTTTCTCCTTTCCCTCTGTGCTTGTAGGAACCACTTGGGCCCTGTGTTGTAATAAATATGTGTTGTCTCAGAGTAATTTCATTGTAGTTAGCTCCTCCCTTCAGATAGATATAAAGCAGTGTCCACCAGTATCTGACCAGAACTGAAGAAGCAGCTTGGATGAGCTGCGAAACGTATTCGACCAAATAAACTCTGTCCAGTTGACAAATTTAATTTCTCCTTTTGCCATCTTTAGAGGATATTAAGATAAGATAAGATAAGACTTTATTGATCTCACAGAGGAGAAATTCACTCGTGACAGAAGCTCACAGTCAGGGGACAGTATAGTGCAAAAAGTTGTGAAAAATTGTGCAAACACTCAGAACAATAAGTAAATAAAAAATAAAATCACAATAAATATTAACATATTTACAACATCAGGTAGCTCTTATGTACAGGGAGTGAAAGAAATGTAAATATATAATAAAACATATCTATTATATAATATATATATATATGTAAAAGAATACAAATATACAAATATATAAATATATAATCTGAGGACAGTGGAGGCGGTTACTGATGAGGTGACATGGTTACAGGTTATTGCACGGGCTATTGCACAGGTTATTGCACAGGTTATTGCATGTGTTACACAGTGGAGTTGTACAGTCTGACAGCAGTGGGGATGAAGGACCTGCGGTAGCGTTCCTTCTTACACTGAGGGTGCCTCAGTCGGCCGCTGAAGGTGCTGCTCAGTTCCTCTACAGTCCGGTGCAGAGGGTGAGAGGTGTCGGCCATGATGGATGTGAGTTTGGCCAGCACCCTCCTCTCACCCACCTCCTCCACAGACTCCAGAGGACAGCCCAGGACAGAGCTGGCCCTCCTGACTAGTTTGTTCAGTCTTTTCCTGTCCCGCTCTGTACTGCTCGGAGCCCAGCAGACAACAGCGTAGAGGAGAGCAGAGGCCACCACAGAGTCATAAAAAGTCTTGAGCAGGGGCCTGCCCACTCCAAAAGAACTCAGTCTCCTCAGAAGGTGGAGGCGACTTTGGCTCTTCTTGTACAGGGCGTCAGTGTTGTGGGACCAGTTCAGTTTATTGTTGAGGTGAACACCCAGGTACTTAAAACTGTCCACTGTCTCTGTGTCCTGTCCCTGGATGTTCACCGGTGAGGGAATTAGTGTCCTTCTCCCGAAGTCGATCACCATCTCCTTGGTCTTACTGGTGTTAAGGCACAGGTGGTTGTGCTCACACCAGTCCACAAAGTCCCTGATGACCGATCGGGACTCCAGCTCATTCCCCTCAGACACACAGCCCACAAGGGCCGAGTCGTCAGAGAACTTCTGGAGATGGCAGGTGTCCGTGTTGTAGGTGAAGTCCGAGGTGTAGATAGAGAAGAGGAAGGGTGAAAGGACAGTTCCCTGTGGGACCCCAGTGCTGCAGACAACCACCTCTGACTCACAGCCGCGCACAGTCTATCAACTGATAACACATAACCATATTTAGATCACTAATTTACCTTTTATTGTTTTGAAAATGCTGTATTCACAGGAAAATATATATTAACATAGTGTTGCCTCCCCTTGCTCTCCATGCTAAGTCACTCCCCACAATCGGCATACATTCTGCTAACTACTACAGCTCCACTCAGTTAGAGATATAGGACTACATTCCATACTCCATACAACTGCACAACAATTCACCTTTATGTAATAGATAATACTCCCTATGACTGCACAACAACTCACCCTTATGCAACAGATAATACTCCCTACAACTGTACAACAACTCACCCTTTTGTAACAGATAATACTCCCTACCACTGTACAACTCACCCTTATGTAACAGATAATACTCCCTACAACTGTACAACAATTCATCCTTATGTAATAGATAATACTCCCTACGACTGTACAACAACTCACCCTTATGCAACAGACAATACTCCCTACGACTGTACAATTCACCCTTTTGTAACAGATAATACTCCTTACAACTGTACAACAATTCATCCTTTTGTAACAGATAATACTCCCTATGACTGTACAACAACGCACCCTTATGCAACAGATAATACTCCCTACACGTGTACAACAACTGGTCGTTGTGCATCATTTTCTATCCTGCTTCTATCCAGGAGATAGGTGTTAATGAAATGTAAATCCCACAGTGTCTTATTATCTAAGAGTAGCCTAACTTGACCTTAAAATGACATAATTGACAAAATCAAGCAAAAAAAAACACCCAAGACACCAGCATTACAATCATACAAATATATTAGTTTATTTTATTCAATAATATCCAATAATGCGTCTCTCTCCAGTTATAATAGAAATAGATACATATTGCAAATGCAGAGACAAGATTTGGGGTTCGAGTGTCCTTGGGGTAGGAGGGTAGGAGGATTTTAAAGGTAGAATAAATATATTTGATAAGTTCTTGAAGTAGTCCAGTATATGATTGGCGCATGCACCTTTAGCCCCGCCCCATTGCGCTTGTCCCCGCCTCCAGGAAGTCAAAACGTCCAGCGCAATTCCAAATCCGACTCAACCTTTTGCATGAATATATTAAGATACATTTTATATCGATATATTTTTTTGCCTTGTTGGTATAAAAATAGTTTTGTTGTGGCTTTAACAGCTGGAAGACTCAAGTTCTCTTTTTGCATTTGAAAAGAATGTCCTTGGAAGACTTGGAAGACGGTCCATGCAGTACAAAATCCCCCCACCAGGCATCGCTGCGGAGGACCGACAGCATCTTCCAGAGAAACAGCCCATTTAAAATATCATTAAGAGGTCAGAGTCGTCACATTTTGATTGACAGGTGGAGAGATTACAAAACAGTCATTTCAACGTTCTTTTCATTTTGTATGGAAGTAGTGGTACACAAAGAAATGTTGCAATAAAGCCCTGGTTTCACATATATTTTCAATTATTTTAACACTCAAAAAACTCTCAAAATGTGGGCATATGGTAAATAGGTTGAAAATTGAAATGGTATGCAAACTTAATTTCAATTTCAAGTGAGTAACTAAATCAGTGTTTGACGAACTTTTTACACCAAGTAGCACCAAATAACTTGTGGGGCTTGCAGAGTATCACCAGGTCTAAACAAGGTCTTTAAAGGGGGACTGTTTCAGGTCTAAATTCAGCTTTATAAAGTCTTAAAAAAAAAAAAAAAAGACTACAACATAACTATACTTCTAACAAAAAGTGAAGTAGGGCTAACAAACCAAAGGCCCAATATTTTAACAAAGTTGAGTACCACCAGATCTAAACCAGGTCTATAAAAAGATCAAGTCTGGCCTAAATTCAGCCTAATAAAGTAGTTCTAACAAAATGTGAATTAGGGCTGACGCAACAAAGGCCCAATATTTGTATGAAATCTATGTAAATGACATTAGTGAGCGGCCATGTTTTTAGTTGATACAAGACAACGTTCATCTAGTCCACTGATTGGTTACTCTACCTGTCAATCTTCAGCCTATTAAGATTTGGAGAAAAGATGGCTGGAAGTGCCACGCTGTAGGATTGAAGGACTCCCAGTTAATGGTTTTCTATGGCAAAATGTCTGGCATATTCTCCACCAGCTTCAGAAATCTGCACCATCACCATATCTTCAACCAACAAATCAGAATCAATTTTAATTCTGATTCTAGAATTAAAATTGAAAATCGATTTCATGTAGATATTAGCATAGATAGATTTGTGCACTTCGAATGCTAGACATGTAATCTGTGAACATCTCTAGCATTCGAGTGGAGAATACACGAGACATTTCTACAGACATTTTGCCATTAACTGGAAGTTCCGCAACCCTTCAGGGTGGGACTTCCGGCCGTTGTGAAAAAGGTCTAGAACAAAAGACTTTAAAGCCCTGTACCTGATTTTTTTTATTTACATGTATTTGAGCAAAAATTGTCTTGCCTCATTACAGATATATTGTATCAGCAGCTTTGGAGATCTGATTATATAGCGTTTTATTGTCTGATAAGTTAGCATGCTAATCTGCAAAACTGGTTTCTGAAAGTTGTTAAAAGTGCTTAGAAACTCATCCGGGTGAGTAAGTAGGATGCTCAGAATACATAATAAGTAAGTGAGGAATAGCTTTGGACCACTTCAAGCCAAATAAAATGAAGTAGTTCTGTTTTTCACATGTTTTTAAGACATCAAGTACAGCGCCTTTAGCTTGGTATGCTAATGCTAGTCTTTAATATCAGTGTAGCCAGGGCATTGAACAGCAAACAGTCAAAAACACACAGTATAATGGAGTCACAATAGACACACAGAGCCATCACATAACTTTCTTCAGTCTTTTCAATATCTCTTCAATATATTATCTTTTCTATGTATTTAAAATATTACTTCACAATAAAATTTGCACATAAAGTCAGACAAAACTCCATGGTGCATACACAAATCAACAAAACACACGCAACACATAATCAGTAACATGACATGACAGTGGTTTCTAAGCCCAAGATTTGAACACGTATAATATATAAATAAATACCTTTATTTTGGAGGCCATATATAAAAATAAAAAGCAGAGACCCAGTTAGATTCGGGACCCCAATGCATAGAAAAAGTGAATCCAACTTCAAGGCATTCAAAAGACAGTCCAAGCACTCATAATATATAGATTTAAAAAGCCTCTCTAAGTCATATTATCAATGAATTTCAAGTCACAATATTCTAAGACTCCAATCAACAATGGTTCTCAAAAGGGACGTTACTGCACAAACTTGATGGACGGAAAGTAATTTTGGACAACTTTGCTTGAAGAATTTGTTTGTAAAAATCCACATTCCAAATTTGTAATTCAAAAATTCACGTTTTTTCAGGGTCCTACATTACGCAAAAATTAACTTTTTAGTCATGTTATAATGTTGTTACCTCCTCAAAAACAGACCTGGAGTTGTGTTTTGTTTCATTTACACATGTAACCCTGCATTATTAAGCTGTTTATGTCTCCAAAGCTCAAAATGTTCTGTTCCACCTTGTGATGTCATGTAGTGGTAGTTTTGAAGTTAACAGCTACTTTGAACAACAACTGAACTGCTTTATTGTACAATACCCTAGAATAACCATAAGTTATTACAGTTTTAAAAGTGTTTTTGCTTTAACTTTTGTTCATTTGAAATCGCCACAGAAAGATAATATCTGGTGTACCCAGAAGTGTAGTTTCAGTTAGGCTGAAACAACAGCTATAGCTTCAAGGATTGGCGATTCCAGAGCTGCAAATTCATCAAATGCTTCTCGTGAAGGCATATGAATTTTGAAAACACAGTAGAGCACTTCCTGTATTACGCTTGATGACATCTCAGTTTAGGAGAACAGCTTAAATGTGCAGGATTTGTGTGTGAAACAAAACACAACTCCTGGTATGTTTTTGATGAGGAAACAATATTATAGCATTGAACATAAATGAGCGTAATATAGGCCCTTTAATTTCATGTATTGTCATGAAAGGTTTGAGAATCACTGCTTTACAATGTCATGGCGTGTAAAACTTGTAAAGGTCAAATCCTCATACACTCTGTTTAGGTCACATATGTATTGAGCCACACATGAGTAATGCAGATCTGTCTACAGAGACCACCCCTTTAAGAGCACCTTGCCTTTAATTTGGTTTTAAAACCCTATTGAGGACAGGACATTGATCTAGCTCTTTTATTACAGCTGAACCAAACCATCCGGGACAAAGCCTCTTTTGTCCCCACTGTTTTGTGGACTTTTTTTTTCTTTGCTGCATTGCAGATGTGCCGAGAGGGGGGGAACTCCACCTCAACACTCCAGCGCACACACTCACCAGAGGGCAAAAAGGTAGGGAAATCAAACGCACCCCTAATAAAACACACAGTTAGTTTTTCTATATCAATATCAATGGCCTTTTCATGCTCACCATGATAGGTCCTTGTTAACGGACTTTTTATGATGGCGCCCAAGGACTCATCGATCCAGCCTCCCCTTCAGAGACTGGGCTGGTATATGGTCTGGCTCAGGGGTCTCTAACCTTTTGTATTCAAAGACGCAACTGTCTCAAAAATCCTAAATTTGCTAATTTAAAGAGGGGCTATTAAAACATATTTGATCACCATGTTGCCTTTTCTTGTTGTGAAAACACCATCTTTGCCAAAATTATGATTAGTTACATTTGAGTCCCCTCCCTTTGCTCCATGCACTAAGCCACTCCCCCTTCAGAGTATCATCACAAGACAATTGCCGTGTCCGACACATTGCATCAGGTTTGTGAAGTTGTAGTGTACAGTTTTGTATCATGTTTTTGTATATTTATGAAAGATGGCTGAGCAGAAGTGTGGGCTCATACTGCTAACCATGCTAACCAATGACATAAAAGCACTGGCATGTTTTTGAAGAGGGAACATTTTAACAGAGTAAAAAGCTCCAAAAAGTTGATTTTGCATAATACCCCCTCTTTAAAGATAGGCCTACATAGTAAGAATAGTTCGAGCTTTTTAAACTTTGAAATCTTGGTTTGTTTCAGGCAATAAAATACCTTTGAGACTTAGTTCTTTTGATGTTTGTATAGAGAACAACAGCTAAAGGCGTAAACATGAAAGAATCAATAATTCAACAATAGCAGCCAACATTTATGTCGCTAAATTTGATAGGACAATTTAGGGCAAGTCTGGTGATGTCCCTTAGCATGCTATGTGTCATTAGCTTTACAGTCACAGCAAAACTTCGCACACGTCTCTGAGAGTTGTCAGAATCACTTATTAGGATGATTGAAATGCATAAGGTAAGTGAAGAATGACTTCAAACCACTGTGTTGTTTAAAATGAACTAGTTCAGTTTTACGCACTTTAAATCAAGTACGTCGTCTTTAATTTGCATTCCAGAAACTTGCAACATAGAAACTAGCATATGTTTTGTTACACTGTCTTTTTCTTATTCACGTTAAGATGCAAACACGTGCCTCCGCCGTACTGACCCATGTCCCGTACTTGCTATGCTATCCACAGCCGTACATAGCCCCAGATGACCCTGCTGCAGTAGCCCAGAAAGCACCACTCTCCTCGGGATGAATGTGAGACCAAGTTTGCCCCTGGGAGCCATTCAGACATCCATCTTTTACACCTTCTACTCACTACATCGCAATCCGTTTTCACCTATTCAAGACATGACAACAGCGAGCACGCTAACAGGCCCAATACGTAACATTTAGCGCTGGTTGGGGACAAATTTATCTCCAGAACACAGACGGTTAGCATTGAACATGTGCTCGGGCTGAAAAAGACGAGGAAAAACGGTGATCTGCGGATTACGGCGCAAGCTGACAAGACAAGTCCATAAAACATGAATACGTACTGTGAAAACATATCAACAGAACACAAAAACAATGGCTGTGTCTGAATGTCCACCCTAGCCCCTAACCTCTCATTCACTACATGACCTGCACTATTTAGCGGACTGGCATCTGGGTGAAAAGTCTGCTAAACTCACCTAAAACTTGATGTCTGTAATAAATAATGATAAAATTGGAAAATTATTAATAATCATACAAGTTTTCGTCAAGATGAATCCCACGTAAATGAGCTGGATTATTCGATTTTTGTTAGAGATGTGGAAATTATGAGATATAAATTCAGTTTTTTTTTCTCTCATATTTATTTATGTACTTACTTTTTTATTCTTTATTTCCCTTTTTTCCCTATATCTATTTATTTTATTTACATGTTACTCTATCTGTATTAAATTTATTATTATTAATACTATTTACTTTTTTATTTTATTTTGTTTTATTATTATTATTATTAGTAGTAGTAGTAGTAGTAGTATTAGTATTAGTATTAATTCATTTTTCTTTTCTCTGGAGACAGTAAGGGAGGGTAATGGGAGGGGGGGAAGAAATGTGGAAATTATCGATCTTTTAACCACTCAAACAAAGGTATGTGGCTAACGTTACCAACAGCTATGGTTTATTTAAAAGTTTTTTATTCATAGTGAGGGATCAAAAGTGTGATAAACCAGCGCTTCTGTCTGCTTTCATTCAGTTTTGTGTCGAGTTAAAGATATGTCACTACCTGCTGTTGTTTTCCTGACTCTCACAATGCATTGTGGTCTATATTGGCCAGTCAAGTGACCAGCGATGCCCACTACTTTTCAAGCTGCATTGTGGGAAATTTTGAATGCACTATTTTTTGACTCACTGCACATTCAGCCATCACTAAAAACGGACATTCAGAAACAGTCAATAACTTTAACAATAACGTTAGATGTGATATGAAATACTGCAAATATTTTAAAAATGATGATGAAATTGTTAATGCTAGTTTGTATTATCTTAGAGAGAAGAAGGATAAAGAGGATATTTCAACAACGTAACTAGGTCAAAGATTTCATGACGGTCAATCAACGTATCAAAAAGGTTGAAACAAAGAGGTGGGTATTACTCAGTTACATTTACTCTTTAAAGAAATTGTACTTTTCAGAGTACTTTTCCGGCAGCATACTTTCACTCCTACTTGAGTAATATTTTATTGAACTAACAGTACTCTCACTTGAGTAAAAGGTTTGGGTTACTCTTCCCACCGTGAGTAAGTCTACAAGTGACAAAAGCTTTATGTCAATAATATAAAAGTATTTGAACATTTGTGTTTCTTACACTGCTCCGCATATTAAAAAATAAATAAATAATAAAAAAAAAAAAAAGTTTTATTTAATGTTTCGTCCTTCAAATGACATTAACTTCACATTATAAATCATTTACTCTTTAAATTATGGCTTTCTTGAGTAGTTTTCCCTAATTCTTTTTACCCTTACTTGAGGAATTTCTTTGATCACTACTGTGTACTTGTACTACTTTAGAATTAACGTTACTCACTTGAGTCCCATTTTTGGCTACTCTGTCCACCTAGGGCAGAGTACTCAAGTGAGTTACTCAAGTGAGTAACGTTAATGTACAATGGCTACTAGAGTCACAAAGCATTGTGGTCAGACTTGATGACCACTTGCTATGCTTCTAAGAGTTATGCTAAGGCTAAAATTTTAATTCTAACATGAATATATATGAAGAAAGTAAACACAACTTTTATCCCAATGTAAATTGTTAACGGAGCAGTTTTGGCTAAGACCAGTGTTCTTTTGGTGAAAATATAGTGAATTGAAATTTGGATTTAGTTACATAGACACATTTTCTATTTTTTTTTATATAAATAATACAGTGAAAAGATAAAATGTTACATTTATTTATTCACTTAGCTACTATTAATTCTATTTAGTTGTAGACCTAACCAGCTCCTCGATACAAAGTAGCACCAACAATCCATCAAAAATACAAACATTTATCTCATTGCAACAAACATAGCAGCTAAAAACGTGCAATCATGTTAATGTAAAACACACTGGTTGAAAGAATAGTCTTGTATTTGAGTTGTATAGTTGCCTGTACGGAACCACAAATGAACAAAGAGAATCATGCCTTTGCAGTATCTGAAGCTGATGGATCATTCACGTTACTGTCGAGTCAGAGAAATTGCACGTATTTCCTGATAATAATACTCCATCACTGTTTAGCATCCACTGACAGCTCCAAGTAAAAAATACATACATAATTGAGCCATAGCCCTACAACATAGAAAATGGCGTCTCTAATGCAAACGTGTGCATATTTGACCATGACGTTAAATCATACTTATATCTGCATATTTCATATTATTGTTATTATGTTACATAGTTCTAATAGTCATGTACAGGTATCATAGCCCTTAGTTCATGTTCAGGGACCCTCCAATGCACATTTACTTAGTTATAGCTGTATAAAAAAAATAATACATTATTATTATTATTATTATTATTATTATTATTATTATTATTATTATTATTATTATTATTATTATTATCTGATTTCATGTTAGAGTGCTTTCATAAGGTACATTGTTATACATTTTATTTAGCTTATTTGACCCTTGGTTTTACGACATGGTTTTATGCTATTGCTAATGGACACATGCAAGCTAGTCCTGGTGTCATTGCCTGATTTAGCACCGGAGCGTATTTGACACCTTTTTAATTCAACTTTTTTTAAACATGTTTATTAGGCTATGTGTGCTGTCTGCTGTAGCCACACGTATTATATTAAGATGAAATATATTCACAGCAAAGTTTAACAATTTCAGAGTCTATTGTTAGAAATAGGAACGAAAAAAATTGTAACTTTTTACCTTTACTCTGATATTTTTCCTAACATTTATTAACAGTTTAAATGTGTCATTTTCACAAACTTTGAACAAGTATTTATAATATCTATATCTATATATATAAACAGGCGGGGTTTGGAATCAGAGATTTTTTTCAAATTGTTTTAAAATGACACAGCTAAAATGTGAACTTATTGCAGTGTGCATATTTCCCAGCCCTTTTAAAATCCTCAGTCAAACTCTTTCCTCCAAACTGACATCTCCACTTCTTCTGACTCATTTAATTAAAGACGTGTAATTACCGCACTAATAAAACGTTCTGGATTCAGCTAACCGCAGGGGACCACTATTCCGGCGCACCAATTTGTACTTAACACTTTAATTCTGTTCTTTAGCCCGTGTGTGGACACCGGCGCAGCGATTTAAACCTATCTGGATTGGTTCCCTTTGTCATCACTTCCTGATTAGTTTGCGCCGCTTGTATCGAGGTTATCAGTGCGTCTAATTGGCGTTTGAAGGTAACAGGGGAGATCCATTTGCATAATTCCAGCTTTGTTCAACACGTCTGCAAATGTCTTTTCTTTGGTGTGTCCCTCTCTGTCAAAGTCATTATCGCCAATCCTGTTTCACTGATTAAGTTACAGCACAATTCCTCTGCAATTCCAACTTACAATTGATCCTTTAAGAAGTGGAAAATAAATAAAAATATGTGTCTGGAGTTACAATGGGGGTAATATATGATATATATCAAAATCAAATAATTACATTTCAAATTGTAATTTTTCGCAAAAAAGAAATTATTGATCTCAATGAGACTATGTTTTTAAAATTAAGATTCACGTCACAGTATACATGGATAAACACTGTAACTTTTCTGATGGATGAATGCTTTACATGCTTGTCTCCATGGACAGGGAATGTTCCATAGTATGTCATTAAACTTCTCTATTTTGCCATTGGGTGAAATGATTTGCAGATCAGATTGGTGGAGAGGCGGGTCAGCTCACAGTAAAATAATCTTTTTCAAAGTAATAAAGTAATAACATCACCATTTTTGTCCTGTGAACGTGACTTTTTTAGTATTGATACCTGCTCAAATAAGTATCTAGTTTCAATACTAGTTTTAGTCTCAATTAGTATCTGATTTCCGATACTTTTGACAACTGTAGTGCTGAATGACTTTTGAAAGTATAATGTATTTAAACTGTAACTATGTATAATAAAAAGTGACTACAATTATCTGGAGTTGACTTTGGTATCTTCAAACAGTTCATAACACAATTTTAGGATATTTTTTGCACAATATGGCACAGTGAATAATTTAGAGCGAGTGATTGATTACAGAGGGAACAAACTCATGTTTTGGAATTGCAGTTTGATGAATGGTGTATGATTCTCCATCTGCTGCATCCATGTTTGGCTATTTCCAATAAATAGCCTCATGAGAAAGGGAGAGAGGCACAGCTGAATATAGAAATGTGATGTGGGTATTTTAAGGTCTCATTTCTTAAAGCGGACCTATTCTGCAAAATCGACTTTTAACTGTAAAGTTACTGTTTTTTCTCTTCTCAAGTACCCTCTTGAAGTTGTATTCAGAATGATTTGTGCATACTGGAGCAATCTTTAACTGCTTATTTTGCTATTTTGCCACTCAATCCTTGTTTTCACTGACAACAGTACACGCCCACTGCTTTGTACTTACATTGTTCTCCATTTTTATTTTCTGAACCTGTGATACACGAAAGATTTGACAGCGTCGCATAGGCATTTTAGTACAAATCTACAGCTATCTATCAGAGGTGCCTACAACAGCATGGCACTTTGTTGTGATGCCATTTACGGCGACATCAGCTCCCACTGGGCACCGCAGCTTTGTTATGCAGAAGTCAGCAGATTTGTTTCTTTTATTAAATTATTTTAGATGAATATTGCGATTTAAAATGTCCAAATTATAACATAATAACCCACGGGTGTTATATAGAGCAGACACAAGCACAATTGGTCCTCTTTAAAACTTCAGCACAAGTGTGAGGGATAGTACAACATGCTAACAGGAAAACGATTAAAACCATTAAAGGGGCGGTATCCTGTTTCATGTAATCAAGTAAAATTTCTTTAGCTCTAGCAGATTTAAAAACAGCTTTTAGTGTAAATGAGACTGCTGTGTGCTGTCTGTGTAATAAAGCGTTTCAGGAAGTAAGACTGGAGGACTGTTAGCATGCTAATTGTTTTTTAACATTACTGTGTTAGCAAAGCTCAGTTGTGCCCTCTGAAAGTTGTGAAAAGCGCTTATAAACTAATACTATTGGATAATGAGAACGCTAGGAATGCTTTAGGAAAGTTTAGACCACTGCAAACCCTTTCAAATGAACTAATTGTGTTTTTCACATTTTAAAGACAGTCAAAATCAGGTACAGTGCCTTTAAATGGATAATTGATAGTTTTGGTATACTACTACAGACTGTGTTCATGTTCCACAGTCTGATACGATGTCACGGGGAGGAGCCTGTATTTGTTTATAGGTAATTCACCATATATTGAAAGAAATGGCTAAAGATGCACAGATGTTGAACCAAATAATTTTTTTTGCTAAGGATTGTGTAAAATAATTTCACTTTGTTCATACAGTATGTGCTGAGGCAGAAATTAACTGCTAAGACAAAATATATTTAGGTCACCATGTTACCTTTTACCATGCATTCACATGTTTAATAAGTTTCATTTTCATTTTTTACGGCAACTCCCCCCTTCCCTTGCACTAAGTCACTCCCCCTTCCCCCTTCAGAGCACTATCACAACACAATCGGCGTGCATCCTGCTAATGAAACTACTGCACATTGTACCAGGTTTGTGAAGTTGTAGTGTATTGTTTAGTATCATGCTTTCGTATATTTAGGAAAGGGTTCAAATAGAGCCTGGGAGAGAGCGCTACATTACACAAACATGACATCTATGACATGACATCTGAAACCTCTTCAGCCATGTTTCTGATGAGGGGACATTATAAAATGGTAGAAAGCTCCAAAAAGTTGATTTTGCATAATACCCCCTCATCAACTTTGACAGTTTTTATTTCATGTGTATAGGCAACGTAATTGGCAAGATATTAACCAAAAACTTCAATTTATCTCTGTTTGTACTCCCCTTTCTGGTCCACTCCACATTCTAGTGCCTATAGAAGTGAGCGTATGTACACTATATGTTGACCCCATTACCTTAGCGTTCCATGGACACTGCACTTGTCACTGTGAAGACAGCTCAGCAGATAGCTCATGAACCCATGCGATGCCTGACTGACCAGAGTTAAAGAGCTATCCCATAATACTGACAGCCCACTGATGACAACAGCCTTCTCATCACAGCTCCTACAGCTGGAACAGTTAGCTTGCTAATGTGATGGAGCACTACTTACAATTTAGAGATATTGCTTGTGATAAAAATGTAATTAGCCTTAAAAAACAAAGACACAAGTTTATTAAGAATGATCCAGGCTTAGTAAGGGGTTAGGAGGGTATTAAAAGAGAAGCTATGCTGTGGGCTGTCTGTATTTAATTATAAAACGTGTTATTGGCCAATAATCAGGAAGTGCACGCTAGCATGCTAGTTGTCGCAAGCTTTACCATGATGGGAAACTCTCCACTAGTTTCTGAGAGTTGTGAAAAGCACTTATAAACTCACTGTGGTGAATAATTAGAATGCCCGGGATGCATAAGGTAAGAGAGAAATAACTTTGGGCCACTGCAAACCATTTTCAAGGAAGTAGCTCTGTTTTTCACGTTTTTATGACGGTAAAAATCAAGTGCCACAAACCTACATCACCCACGCTCCGACATTACAATTCTTCATAAATATACAAAAAACATGATACAAAACTGTGCACATCAACTTGACAAACCTGATGTTATGTGCCGTAGTTTAATTAAAGGGATGCACCCCGATTGTGTTGTGATAGTGCTCTGGAGGAGGAGTGACTTAGCGCAGAGAGCAAAGGGAGGGGAGACTCAGGACGTCAAATACAAAAATTGAAAATTTTCAGTAAACAGTAAAAGATAACATAATGGTGACCTAAATACGTTATGTGTTAGCAGTTAATACCCCATAGAAGTAAAATACCCCCTCTTTAATGTCAGGCTCCAGGAATCCTAATTGACACTACGAGCGAGGGGTTTCTTTGTGCAGAGGAGAGGAAAATGTTGTCTGTTTCACAAAGTAATCAGATGGTGCCAAAGGTGACTGAGAGATAGAAGGTTATGGTAGCTACACACACACACACACACACACACACACACACACACACACACGCACACACACACACACACACACACACACACACAAACACATAGTAGCAGCCTCTGTCCAATGGAATAAAGTCGCTGACACAGTAGAAGGGAGCTATAATGGCCTAAGAAATAAAGTCTAGTAGTTCCATGTACACCCACTGCAAAAATAAACAAGTGGAACCTTAGATAGAGATTAAAGGGGCTTAGATAGAGATTAAAGGGCCCGTATATATACTATGGGATATACTATGGGCTCTATTCACGCTTATGTCACAAAACCGTAAGACGTTTGGAAACATGTGGATGATGACTTCCTTTGGGCTCTGTTGGCGACAAAATCTGCGAAAACTGAGAAAATGGCCTGGTTTTCTTCATCTATATGTCCTTGTATTCTTTCTTTTTTCCTTCTAGAAATTACCTATTCGTGTGTGTATTATAATTTGTCTAAATTAATAAAAAAAAAAAAAAGATGTCACAGTAGCATTCTGTTATGTTCGGCAGATCAGTGTCGGTAACTACACCAGAAGTCATCATCCATATGTTTCACAAACAGACCTGGAGTTGTGTTTTGTTTCATTCACAAATGTTTAACACACACATTTAGGCTGAGTTCTTCTTTCAAACGGAAAACATTATGTTCCACCTTGTGATGTCATGTGGTAATACAAGAAGTGCTCCACTGGGTTTTTTAATTCAATGCATTTTCACTAGAATCGTTTGGATGATTTCAGCCCTGGAGTTGCCAATCTCTACTGAACCAAAGGTAAAAGGGGCTGTTCACTTTAAAACTACCACTTCATGACATCACAAGGTGGAACAGATCATTTTGAGCTTTGGAGATGTAGACACTAATTATAAAGGCTTGCTCAAACATGTGTGAATGAAACAAAACACAACTCTGGGTATGTTTTTGAGGAGGTAACAACTTTATAACATGACTATCAATTTCAAATGAGTTTACCTTGCCATAAGATTTGGAGAAAATCTTGGAAAATTGGAAGTTCACACCAGTATACAGAAGCATCACGATTTTTAAACGAAAATTTCAATTATTGGGATTTCTTATGATTTTCATTGGCGTAATTCATTATTTTGTTGCTTGTGTTTCAAGCGTTCTTATTGGCTGTATTTGTCCAATAGCATTCAGAGGTAGTTTGACAATTATCAACTTTATAGATCAACACTCCAAAAGTAATTACAATGGCCAAGCTAAGTACAAACAAACCTGGAAGATTTTTGAATATTTTGATTTTAAAAAAATGTATAAAGTGGGACTAAACACCTTAGATCTGCCCACAATCACATTTCAAATAGTGCTGCTAAACCGGACAGTACTAAAAGGGAAAGTGAAAGGGAAGGAGGGGCGGGGCCTGGAGGTATAAGGAACAGTATGATTGGTCAAACAGGTATCCACACTTCAAACCTCCGCAGACAGGTGTTTGTGATCGGAAACACCTGGCTGTAATAGGGGCAGTCTTGCGTAATGTCACATAGTACTTGAAATCACTATGACCATTGAAGGCAGCGTAGACTCTTTGACAAGAAAGCTGCAAATTGACTTAGTTTGC
The DNA here is from genome assembly GCA_029959045.1 of Taenioides sp. WSHXM2023. Taxonomy (NCBI): domain Eukaryota; kingdom Metazoa; phylum Chordata; class Actinopteri; order Gobiiformes; family Gobiidae; genus Taenioides; species Taenioides sp. WSHXM2023. The sequence goes on along the minus strand of CM057106.1, from coordinate 23,851,869 downwards.
CCTGAAATTACCAAAAACTAGAAACAACAGATAATGCTATTAAAACACCATGTGCACTGTTTAGTTACAAAAAAGACAGATTTAGTGTTTAGTTCCACTTTAAATAAAAACATAAAAATAAAATGTTGAGAATTGCTTCTGTGGGATTCTTCTTTTTTCCATCCGCTGAACCTCGTCATCACGTCATGCATTTTTTCCTCTTTATGAAGTTATTGCTTTAAAATTCCAACCATGAATCAGGGACAGATCTTCTTCCGAACATTATAATAATCCGAACACTCGACAAAAAGGCTCGATTTGCGTTTCTCCTGCCTGACTGCGTTGATCAGCCTCCGAGAACATAGGCCTACCATCCTTCACAGGCAGCAGGTTGGGAGTATAGCCCTAACAACCCTGTGATAGAGTATCAATATGTCCGCTGGTGCGCCCCCTCCTGGTAGCTCAGTGCTAGGAGGAGCTTTTGCATTTGGATTTGTGTTCTTTGTGTTCTTTATGTTCTTTATGTTCTTTATGTTCTTTGTGTTCTTTGTGATCTTTGTGTTCTTTGTGATCTTTCTGTTCTTTGTGTTCTTTCAGTTCTTTGTCCTTTTTGCCATTTTGGAGAACCGGAGAGTCACTGGAGGTCTTGGGCGTTTTCCGTGGCGGGCTTTGCTCAGCGACGTCGTGGAGTGAGGGTTCTCTGTACATCGCCACTACAAAGACAAATAATAATACATTAGTCTTACATAGTGCTTTTCAAAACAGTCAAATTCGCTTTAGCATTTTGCACATTATTCCATTGCTCCAAACTCAGTGAGGGTTAAAGTACTATTGCAGCCACAGCCATGGGGCAGACTGACGGAAGTGAGCCTGCCAATGTACACCACTGACCCCTACGACTACCATCAATATACCACATACATTCAAGGTGGGAAGTGTCTTGCTTATGGACACAACAGCAGTATACACTGCTTCCCCACTGTGATATCTAGTATTCTCAGCAGCGATGGCAGAGTCTTGTATGGACTTAAAAAACCTGGGATGCAACAATCCTGAGAAAATTCAAAATGCATTCGCTCCTAGAATGTTTTACAGAGGGATTGTGAAACCAGCATGAATTAAAGTAAATATAAAGTAAATTAAAGTCAATTTTGTAAAATTTATGTCCTTTTAAATAAGACAGTGAGTGCTTGAATTAAGTAGTATTTATCTTGATTAGAGTATATTTTTATATCCCATTGTCTTATTTTAAGACCAACTACAATATAGTCAAAGTATTCTCAAATCCAGATGAACACTTCTTATTTCAAGCACTTAGAATCGTATTTATGTCTTTTCCAGTATTGTTACTGATTATGACAATGGAGAAGAAACTGCTAAGTAGTGACTCGACACATTCACCTCCTTGTCTTGACACAGACTGGACACTGTGTTGGGTCATTGTAATAGTGTTGAGTTGTAGTTTGAAGGGCACTGCAGGGCAACTGTAGTTAAGTGTGAACACAGCGCTGGGCTCATTTGATGAATGAGCTTATGTAGCCAAAAGAAAAGGAGAAAATGTAATATAATATACACTGTAGCTCCTATCCCATTTATAGCAGCATACATCATTTCAAAGCTATTACACTACAACTTTTGCAAAACATTTGACTCTTTGTGTCTATGTGTTCTTTAAATACAGTTTGCATTTTTCAGACCAACTTAAAACTTTTTTTTTTTTTTTACAGTGTTTGCCAAGGTGTGCATTGTGTCACCATAGTAACTGCTGAACATTCCACCATAGAAATACATGCAGGACACCTTCCAGCGTGATGTCACTACAAAGTATCAACATCGTACCATGAGATTCATATCATGAGAATATTGTGAAATTTGGCTATCGATACATTCCTGTTTTGTAATAATCAGTTGCATTACCTTCGATGAGTTTGGGCAGGAAGTGTGCTGCTCCCTTGGTCTTCTTGACGCGGTTGCCCTTCATGACCTGCCCGTCGCGGTTGATGCCGATGTACCAGGCCCTGCCCGACTGCGTCTGCCGGTACAGGATGGACGAGTAGGTCACATAGTAGTTCTCAAACACACACTCCTTGAACTTGCACTCGGGCGTGAAGTGCTCCTGCAAGACACAAAAGAAAAACTCTTGTTAAAAACTGCAGGGCGAGAGGTTACCCTGATGAAGGTGAAAACTACACTTTATTGGGCACATGGGGCAATGTTCTGTTTGGTTGTTTTGCTTACTGTCAGGGCTGTTGCATTCAACATAAAACACTCATTTTGTCCAGTTGGTCAACCAACCAATCACATAGAGTTTAAAGGTACTACACCTGGCTCGGGCACCAGTGGTTCAGACCAGTGCCTTGCCTGAGCAGCCAGTTCCTTCTACATTTTCTTTGAATCTAGAAGTTTCTGGACTTGGACCACAGAGCTTGACAAACCTCAGCCGCTATTTTAGCGTCTGTGTCTCAAATATGGAAGACATCTCTTGAAAATCCTCTTATCATTCAGAACAAGATATATAACTTCTAAGACGAATAAGAGTTTGGTGCTTCAATTGTTGATTCTACAGAAACCCATGCTGCTTTCTCTGTCCTTTGTGTTATTTATTTATTTATTTTTCCCCTTTTACTATGCAAGTCGCCATGTTTGTTTTGACATGAATGGACCATGGATCTCTCTGATTGGTTAATCCACTTGTCACACCTTCTGAAATTGGGTAGACAGGTTACAGTTCCAGTTCTACTCGTCTTTGTGAAGTTTAGTCATAGCGTGTGGTTCTGGCTGGCCTGGTAAACCAATCACAGGGCAGCATTGTGGTTTGAGCGATAGCCAAAACTGAGGCATTCAAACCAGTGAAACAAACATGACAACGTGGCTCAATGTACTTCAACCTATTCTCGCAAAAATATCCAAATGATGATCTTGTTTTTAAAAAACATGCTTTGTGCATTTGTGGACAAGGCTAGAGTCATTCCAGATTGCTACTCATCTCAATCTGGTGTACCCCAGGTTTGTATTTCAGATATCCATAAAAAGTCTCATTCACAGGACATAAATGAACACTTCCTGAATGTCTTCAGAATTATCTCGAGCTGTATCAGAACAAGTATAAGAGCACATAGACTAGTATACACCCATGGAGCACTATGTAACCTACAGGACCACTGAGGGAGTACACAGATATAAGGACACGTGGGAATAGAAAAGAAAGTTCTTCCATTTAATGTGGAAAATCACATTCTATTGTCTAAAGTGTGTTTTTTTTTATTACCACTGTGGTATCGGAATCCATAATGAGTATTGAAATCAAGTTTGAAATTTTTACATCATGACAGCACTGCCATACTGTGGAACATTACAGGCAAAAGTGCATCTTTCAGTGTATTGCCCAGAGACACAATGCCAGTATAGCTCATATAGTTTGGCTTCGAACTTGCAACCATCTGAAAATAACCCCCATGAACAACATTTCCAAGACTGACAGATATATCACAAGAGATAGCTGCATAAAAAACACATTTTAGTAACAAACATTTGGAGTAGCAGCATTTTTTTCCTGCATACTCTCTCCAGTTTGCTCCGCCTCAGCTGTGCCAAAATGGATCCCACATTTCACCATGACAGGGTTACACCGAGGACCACCCCGTGAGCAAACTGAACGCACCCACAACCGCCAACTCTATCACACGCGTCAACAGTTAGCTAGCCCCGTCGCCATAACTCTTCACCGTACGGTTTACCTGTTACCAAGTACTCCTGAGCAGACTATCCTTCACCCACCTACCTCCATCACTTAACTGACCCTAGTGCACAACATGTTTACCCCTCTGCCTCTCCTCCTCTCCTCTTCCCCTTCTCCACTCCTCCGCTCCATCTCATATTCCCGCTCCATCCCTTCGTCATTTGGTAACCTTGCTGAGGAACAAACCAATTTGCAGGATTGATTTGGAGCCTTGATGTGACGAGTGAGCACAAAAGGCCTGAATAAGGACTTTGCTCCCTCTCCTCCCTCCTAACTCCTAACCTATGTCTCCTACGCTCCCTGATTCTACTCGCCAGGTTGTAGCCTTGAAAGGTGGCAAAAGAAAGCAAACATGATGAAGTGTCAAGCTCCTAAAAAGTGTATTAGAACACAACATGGCCGTACAGATGGTCATGCTAATGTGGACTTTTGCTTTTAACTATGCTGTAATTTTCCCTCATGAACCTTAAAGAAGACATTATACTTTTGTCTGCTGATTAAAATAGTTACAAAATAATAACAAAATAGTTATAATAGATTTTTATTTTATTTTCAGAATCTAATTGGTGGTTATATTATATTTTAGATTTCCAATTGAAAACTGTGGCGCTGATTTCTGCCTGGGCCCATATTATTTCCTCATCAAAAACTTACCTAACTTTTATTTCATTCAGGCATATTAAACACACAAACCTTGCATAGTTTTTCCTCTCAAACTGAAACTTGTCAAACACCTTGTGATGCCATGTGGTAATGTACTAACAGGACGTGCTCCACCGTTTTAAACTCCACACACCTTCACTAGAATCATTTGTAATTTCAGGCCTGGAATTGCCAATCTCTACTGAGCAAAAGGTAAAAGGAGCTGTTCACTTGAAAACTACCATTTCATGACATCATAAGGTGGAACAGAGCATTTTAAGCTTTGGAGATGTAGACAAAGGGTTACTCAAACATGTGAGAATGAAACAAAACACAAATCCAGGTCTGTTTTTGAGGAGATAACAACATTCTAACATGACTAAAAGCTCATGAGTCAATTTTGTGTAATATAGATGTGTTTAAGATGTGTTTCCACTGTGCAATTTTCAGGTTGATTTTGACACATTGTTTTTCTGTTTATGTTGCATGCACATTTTATGCGAAATTTGTGGTCCTCTGTATTATCCTTTAAACATGCTCTTGACTACCTTTATTTTATTTTGGCATCATTAGAACTTAAAATAATGCATATTTTTATAACCACACATTGCTTTTCTATCAGTCTGTGCCATGTCTGTGCTCCTTCATCAGCATGTGTCATTAGCAAGCACATCATCTACTGGCAGCAGATGGTTTTAACAAACAAAAGCAACATGACCACATGGTGATATAATCATGTGGTTGTGAGCTAATCAAATGTGAAAATAGTCTAAATGAATTTAACATCAGGATCTCCACCTATGACGTCACAATTTGGGAAAATTTAATAGTATTTATTATTATTCTTTTTATTATTATTATTCTTATAATTTTATACGTTAGCGCTAATGTGTGACAGCAGATAACAGTTGTGCAGTCTATAAATTTATTATACAGGACCTAATTTAAGACCCTCTATCTTTAAGGCTATCTACCTTAAGGTCTCTAAGGTCACACAACAAAGTAACAATTTATCTGCTAACTCGTCTAATTAAACCATGATTGAAGTGTCTTTGCGAATTTGAATTTAACTGGACCTCGTTTGTATTAATGACTCCGGGACTCCATACCTTTAGGGTTCTGCTCGATGCTATTAGCACTAAGTGAGCGGCTGCTAAGTGAACAAATGTGTAATTAAAGAGTTAAGCGAGATACAGTCTGTGTAATGAGCTTGTTTGTTTGTGCTACAGCAGTGGTTCAGACTGTGTACTTATTCAATTAAGCACCAATTCTTTTAATACTGTGGGTTCACTGTTGCTGTTTTGATGAGGTATAGTCCCTGAAAGACCCTTAGTTCAGTTTCTCTTGCTTTTTCCTCCTGTAAGAATGCATCATGTAGTAAATAGTAAGATGTGGTGGTGAAGAAGAGGAAATGGAAACTGCTGCAGTGGAGATGGTGCAAAGTAGTTTTAGGGTGGGGTAGTGAGGATTGGGTTGAGATTTGATTGGTTAAGAGACTAAAGTTGTTTAAATATTTAACATTTTTGTTTTGGTTCTCGAGCCAATGGTCCAATTAAAAACCTTACAGCACCATGCTTTGAGTTGCCATTTTAAGACTCAAACCAGTTGTTAAATAGAGGTTATTACACAAGTGGAGCACTTCCTGTATTACCACATGACATCACAAGGTGAGTGTTTGAGAGAAGAACTCAGTCTGAATATGCAGGATTTGTATGTTGTGTGAATGAAACAAAACACAACTCCAACTTGTTTGTGATCAGGACACATTTAAATGTGCACTGTGCAACTTCTCTGGAGGGTCTGCCACCTGCTTGTATGCATGGAGATGTTATTGCTTTGCATGGAATGTTCCATGGTGTGACATTAAACATTTCGATTTAGCATTTATTTATTATCTGTGTTTCTATTGCTCAAAAATACCACAGATCTGAACTATAATGTAACACAGTGCTGTAACCTGCTCGTCTCCCTCGTGATAGATGATTTTGATCTATACTGTGGAACATTCTAGACAAAGCAATAACATTTCCATGGAGACAAGCAGGTGGCGGACCATCCACTAGAAATGTTATGCAGTGCACCTTTAAAATAGATCACTAAATAATGTAATATGGGCCCTTTAAATGTCTCCTTCCTTTTTATTCTATTTGAAAATCAGGCTCCCCAGCTTTAAAATATGCTCCACTGCATCTCATAATATACTCCTGGACTCTTGTGCACCAATAAGATTTGCCTTTCACTGGCCAAGAAAACCTCGATGATTTATCCTGTAGTTACTGATAGAGAAATTGGACTGCTGTGCTGTATCAAGGGCTTTCACTGCCAGCTTAGTTTTTTTTGTGTTTTTTTTTTGTTTTTTTTTATCTTAGCCTACGTCATCAGAGGTATAAAATAGTCCCTACAACGGAAGCATAGCCAGACTGGACTGGACATTTGATACTCTGCAGTGACATCACGCTGGAGGTGTTTGACATATATGTCTATAGAGTCCATCAGTTACCATGGAGACACAATGCACACATTAGCAAACACTGTCAAAAAAGAAAAAATACAAAATGGATTTAAACAGCACATTTTCAGGAGCCTGTGATCAATCCGAGCGTTCATGGTTCTGTTTAGGAGTTTGATTTTCAGCAAAATGGTATAACAGAGCTTCAGACACAGCAGTGCTTACAGTTAGCATCACACCCCCCGGCAATGTTGACGACATCGGCTGCGAAATACCAACACCACAATTCTCAATTCACAGTTCTCTGGCTACTTCTGTTAAAAATCAATTCCTAACGCTAACAGTGAGCATGTTTCAGACTGCCAGATGGTGCTGGTCCAACTGCACTAAACCTATTTATGTAGAGAAACGACAAACGGCTCCAGGTACGTCTTTGATAAAGTCATTATGGGTGTTTAAGCTCATTCAGTTTCGCATAATACGTCTTTTGTATCCAGTCAGAGCGTATGAGGGCTGCTCTGAGGAGGAGAGATGGCTGGTTAAGGAGTCATTTAAACTGGCTCAGCGCTATAGAACTAAAACTACACCAGGGAGCAGCACATCTGTCCAGTCCTCACAGCAGATCAGGGGCCGATCAGACTCGTGCGGGAATAGAACTACTGCATCAATATTAGGCTATTCACACACAGCAGTGTCCAAATCTTCAACTAAAACATTTCACCATAGTTTTTGTTAAAGAGCTTTCTCCCAACGCTCCCTCAACAAAAAATATAAGGGTTTAGATGTCATTCATGCATGTTTGCATAATTTAGCGAGCTCTCACAGGCCCTATTTGAACCCTCCGAGCCCCTGTGTGACGTTTGTTGGGGGTCTGACACTTGCTTGTTTCTATGGATATATCATTGCTCTGCCTGGAATGTTCCACAGTGTGACATTAAACAGCTCTGCCTTACATTTATTCAATTACAGGTGGTTTTACAGCTCAAACATACCTTGACCTCTCCACAGATCTGACCTGTAACTTGGTCTGGTTCGGTCTCCATGAAGATAGAAACTGTAAACTGTACACTATAACTTGACAAACCTGATGCGACGTGCAGTGGTTTCGTTAGTGGGATGATTATGTTGTGAATGCGCTCTGAAGGGGAAGTGATTTAGCGTGGAGAGCAAAAAGAGGGGAGAGTCAGAGTAGCAAAAACGAGAAACATAACAACACATACAGCCTTTACTGTCCTGACAGAGACGAGACTGATACCTGCTCCTCACACAGAGGTCAAAATGGCTCTTTCCCTCTCTCTATCTGTGTATACTCTCTCTGTCCCTCCCTCTCTTCCCCTTCTGTCCATATCCTCTCTGTCCTTCTCACTCCCCCTTCTCTCTTTTCTCTCTGCTCTCCCTATTCCCTCCCACTACCCAGAGATGGATGGGACCCCCCTTCTCCTTTGTCTCTACTCTTTTCCCTCTCCCTCCTGCTCTCCTCTCTTTGTAGGAGCACAGATGGATCATCTGCTCTCCCCTCTCCCTGTTCTCTCTCTCCTCTCTCCAGTAGCACAGATCGACCCTTCCCTCTCTCAAAATGGATGGATTTCCTTCCTCTCTCCCTGTCGCTCCTGTCTCTTCTTGTCTTTCCCTGTCTCTCGCTGTTTTTCCCTGTTTCTCCCTGTCGCTCCTGTCTCTTCCTGTCTTTCCCTGTCTCTCCCTTTTGCCCCTGTCTCTCCCGGTCTCTCCTGTCTCTCCCTGTCTTTCCCTGTCTCTCCCTGTCGCTCCTGTCTCTTCCTGTCTTTCCTTGTCTCTCCCTGTCGCTCCTGTCTTTCCCTGTTTCTCCTGTCTCTCCCTGTCTTTCCCTGTCTCTCCTGTCTCTTCCTGTCTTTCCCTGTCTCTCCTGTCTCTTCCTGTCTTTCCCTGTCTCTCCCTTTTGCCCCTGTCTCTCCCAGTCTCTCCTGTCTCTCCCTGTCTCTCCCTATTGCCCCTGTCTCTCCTGTCTCTCTCTGTCTTTCCCTGTCTCTCCCTGTTGCTCCTGTCTCTCCCTGTCTCTCCCTGTCTCTCCTGTCTCTCCAGCTGTGGAGGGACAGAATGACTCTTGTCTCTGTTACTTTCAGACACAGCTCAGAGGACACTGGTTTAACCCAAATGTATATTGTTGTTGAGCTGTTTGATTTCTAGCCCAAATGGTTGAAGGTTTAATTCCTGCTAGAGAACTGCACGGGTTCGGGTACCCGTGGGTGAACAGCAAACGTTCATGAAACGGGTGGAAAATGTTGTGTCAGATGCGGGTTCGGGTCAGGTCGGAAGAGCTATAGCACGGGTCTAATCTGCGGTTAAAACAAGATGCCTACAAAAAATAACCTATATTGTAGTGAATTGCAAAACCTCATTTCCATGATTGTAAATGTAAAATAAATGTAAAATCTGACTTTTTTTTTTGTTTTTTTTCCGGCACGCCCGCATTCCCAGAAATCTTTGCCACATTCATTTTCAAACCACGCGATGTCCTGCAGTGCATTTCAAAATGAAGAGTTGAACTTTACATTTAACATTTCACTTCGCCTACTGTCATGGCAATAAACTTTTGAGTTTCATTTTGGCTCTCTGATTTATTTTCGTTCGGGTACGGTTCAGGTGGCGGGTTTATTTATTGCGGGTCGGGTGCGGTTTAAAGTATGACGGGTACGGGTGGGGGCAGTTTGTGAAAATCAGACCCGTGCAGGACTCTGATTCCTGCTATTGCTATTCCCTACTTTAGTGGTATATTTAGGCAAGACCCTTTAGTATGGCAGGAATGGAATGGCTCCCAGTAGCCATGTCGTTTGTGCACTACTTTGCACTTGATGGATATTCAGACTCAAAATTGGGGGGACCCTGTTTAGTCCCCTGCAGGCAATAGTGGACATTCAGAGACAGGAAGTCTATGGTTGTGTCCAAATGTCCGCACTATTCCCTACTTAGGGCACTATTTAGAGGTCATGCCATTTTCAGGGGTGTCCGAATGTCCAGTTGGTGAAAAACTAGTGCACTTAAAATTTCCCACAATGCACCTTGAAAAGTAGTGGTCATCAGTGGTCACTAGAGCATTCAATATAGACCACAATGCACTGGGAAAACAACGGCTACAGCGACAGGTGTTTAACTGGACACAACCCGATTGAATGAAGCAGATAAAAGCTCTGGTTTATGACTCTGATCCAGATTCTGAATAAAACACGACTAAATAAACGCCTAAATTTCAGACAAAAAGCAAATAATCCAATCTGATTATGTGAAATCCAGAGGGACAAAAACTCTATTATTAGTCCATAAACACTTGGGTCAGTCTGATCTGATCATTATTTATGACAGAAATCAAGTTTTGTCAGAGTTTAGTGGACTTTTTTTCACCCAGACGCCAGAGTCACATGATCCGACTGTCGTGATCTGCATGTCTGAATCTCTCTGTGAATGAGTGCACTGTAGAGGGCGCTAATGAGTGCGGGCCTATGTAGTGAATGAGGGGTTAGAGACTAGGGTGGACATTTGGACACAGCCTGACTTTTCCCCACTCAAAAATATGAATCATGATTTATTTATAGTGTTTTATTTGAATCACATAAATGCAGTATGACCATTTTCACAGCTTGAGACGTGCATGAAAAGGTGAATACAGTTTGTCCAACAGTCCTTCACTTTGTATTTACATGAGCTCAACATAACATGTTTGTGCTATTGAACAGTTCCATGTACTTGCCTGTGTAGAGATACTATTGAACATAATGAGTGGTTCACATGCACACAGTGACCCCTCACACCATGGCCCTGTTGGCCTGTTGGCGTTCAGAGCGCGCCCTCCTGCTCCACTGGACCATTGATCCCATGTCAGATGTGTGGAGGTCAATAGGCATTAGTGCAGAGAAAACATCCCCATTAGAGTGGAGCCGATCAGGCAGCGCAGAGGGCTGGAGGAGAGGTCAGAATGGACAAGTTCATTTAATTTAAGTCTTACAATCTATCTAAAGTCTTTTTTTTTTTTTTTTGTCTTCGTGGTGGTGCACTTAACCTTACACAGCACGATGGATTTTTGTGATATTTGTGAGTTCATAAACCGGAACCTGGTGACCGGAAACTGGACCCACCAAAGAGCAGCATTGTGGTTGGGGTGGAGAGAAAGTTGAAGCACCAGAGGGGAACAAAACAAACATGGAGACACCGATGTACTTCAGCCTATTTTAGTGAAAGTATAGACTATTTAGTTTGTGAAAATCAAGCAGAAGGGAAGTGATTTGTGCATTTGTGGACAGGGAAGATGTCTGTGCTTTTCTCTCAACTGGATTTAACCAAAGTTTGATTTGTTGGCTTGTTCTGCTTTCTGACACTTCGACCAGTCAGTTTAGAGTATTTCTTTGAACGTTCCAATTGGTCCTGATTATTTTCAGTGAGAGCCGTTCCAGATTGATAATGTGTAGGACTCAATTCAGTGTGCTGTGAGGCAGTTTAGTTTGAAAACTGCTGGCCAATGGGAAACTCTCAGAAGGAGTGGACATCATAAAATCCTGTATGAAACCCTTTGTTTTCTTGTATTATAGATATTTATATTTAATTGTGTGAGGTATGGGAGATGTTAAAGTTACCATCTGTACACATGGATTTGTTTTTAAAGAGAGTATTTCTGTGCTGTGTCACACCCACACTGCCACCTAAGTCCTTGTTATCTTGGCCTACATCATGACAGGTATAATACTCCCTACAACAGAAGTATACTAGACTGGAATGGACAACACTACCACAGTGTCCTGAGGGTTTATGTCTCCAGGCACTGAGTCTGTACTGATGTAAATAATCTTCTCCCTCTTCTGTGTTAGTACTGTAGTCCCATGTCTCTGTAGCCCCATGTCAACTGAAGAAGCTGCTTGGATGAGCTGTGAAGATGAAATGTCTTTACTCAAAAAACTATGGTCCAGTGACAGAATTGAATGATTCTTTTGCTATGGATCCTACCTTGACGACTGAGGTATTACACAGACAAGTATTGGACAACGTCAGTTTATTCTACAACACACATTTTAGCCCATTTCTGTTGACGTTAGATCATTTACCTGGCAAGACCAGAGGCTGATATGTCTCTGTATTTTTTATACAGAGACATATCAGCCTGAACTCCACACACTCAATCCAAAACCAACCACGACCGTCTAATCAGGTTTGTTTATTTCAGTGACACATGTGAAACGAAGGTGCTCATTGGTCACCTACCATTTTGAACAGAATCACATTCCTCTCTCCTCAGAATTTAGTGCTTCACTCATTGGTTCTATAGAAGACCGGCGACTCCAGGTAGAGGTCTTCAGGAAGCCCACACACACCGACCAATACCTGCTTTTTGATTCACACCACCCACTGCAGCACAAACTGGGAGTCATTCGGACATTACAACATAGAGCCCAAGTGGTTCCTACAAGCACAGAGGGAAAGGAGAAAGAAGAACAACACGTGCAGAAAGCCCTCTCCGTTTGTGGATATCCTAAATGGGCTTTCAATAAAAAGAAGAGAGCCAAGAAACAGGACAACAGAGAACCAGAACCCAGGAGAAAGGGTGTAACTATTCCTTACCTGGCTGGCGTTTCCGAAAAACTACAGAGGATCTTCAGACAACATGAAATCCCAGTCTATTTCAAACCCACAAACACTTTAAGACAAAAACTGGTCCATCCTAAGGACAAAACACCGAGCCACAAACAAAGCAATGTGGTCTACTCCATTCAGTGTAGTGAAGACTGCAGTGAGCGCTACATTGGAGAAACAAAACAGCCACTTTTCAAACGAATGTATCAACACAGACGGGAAAACCAGGGTGGGCCGCAATCTGCCGTACATCTCCACCTAAAAGCCACAGGCCACTCCTTTGAGGACAGCGAGGTCCAGATCTTGGCCAGAGAAAAGAACTGGTTTGAGAGGGGAGTTAAAGAGGCTATTTTTGTCAAGAAAGAGCATCCTTCCTTGAACAGAAATGGGGGTCTCAGACATCATTTGTCTCCCATTTATAACTCAATCCTCAAACCTAAATCAAAACAAACTGAGAAAACAATGGGACTAGCCAGGACATGTCCAGAGGTGTGAAAACACCCATCATGGCCCTGAATGGTTATGCTAACTACTCCCCCACTCCCACTCCATATTGAATAGACTCACCTAACTAACAGAAACTATAAACAAATATGTGTTGTCTCAGAGTAATTTCATTGTAATTAGCTCCTCCCTTCAAGCAGATATAAAGCAGTGTCCACCAGCATCTGACCAGAACTGAGGAAGCAGCTTGGATGAGCTGCGAAACGTATTCGACCAAATAAACTCTGTCCAGTTGACAAATTAAATTTCTCCTTTTTGCCATTGGTTCTATAGAAATCCTCTATGTTTTTCAGTCCCTTCTAATAACTTTCCATTTTCCTCGTAATCAGCCATTTTTGTTTTGATACTTACAGACCATGTGTGTGTCTGATTGGCTAATCCACCTGTCAGTCACGCCCCTGTTAACTCTGGGAGATTCAGCTGTGACCAAACTAACATCTTCGTAAAATCTTGTAGAAGTGTGTATTTTGGATTCCAAACTACCATTTCTGTTGAAGAAATGGTAGAAATGAAGAAATGACTTATAAGACCAGACAGAGTATTTATGTGAAAAGAGACATTTCCTCCACTCCATTCATCTAAACTGACATACTACTGGCCGCTCCACCACTCTGTCTCTCTCTTTCTCTCTCTCCCTTTCTCTGTCTCTCTTTCTTCCTCTCTGGTGGAGGATGGTGCAGGACAGACTAAGACTGGGGTTTGGCCTCTACTCCATGGCCAGTAATGTGCTGGGGCTTTGGAGGGGTGGTAGCCTCTGTGAGAGAGGAGCAACTCTTATTTGGACCTCTGTTTTTGTAAATAGTGTAAATAGTATGTATATGGAATGTCAATACTCATTTTTTATGTAAAGAGCACGAGGTGTACATGAAATTTAATGCCAATGTGTTTGTTTGACAGACACAATAAAGGTCTGTTAAAAATCAAATCTCTCCCTCTTTCTGTCTCTCTCTTGCACTCTTTCTCTCCTTCTCTTTTTCTGTCTCTTTCTCTCTCTTTCTCCTTCTCTCCTTCTGTCTTTCACTCTCTTTCTGTCTCTTCCTGTCTGTGCCTCTCTCTCCTTCTCTCTGTCTCTCTCTCTCTGTGTGTCTTTCTCCCTCTCTCTCTCGATATCTGTCTCTCCCTCCCTTCCTCTGTCTCTCTCAGTCTCTGTCCCTCTCTGTCCATCCGTCCGTCCCCCTAAGTCTCAGTCCTTTGTGCTGAGCTCGTGCTTTCTCTTCATTGACATGTCTCTGTAGTGATTTCAGTTTCAAACACCGGCTCCTTCCTCATGTCTCAGCCTTTATATTTCAATCGTGGATCTGTTTTACTCGGAGCCTGACAAACTGTGAACGATATCTGAGCCTATTTGTCACTTCGGCCTTGTTTATGCTGAACCAAAACAAAGCAGGCAGTGTGTAAAAGTACACCTCCGCCTCTGACAAAACACAATAAATATGCACATTTATCTGAGCTACTATTTGGAAACCTCGCTATTAATACCACATTTTACTCAGAGGAGGGTGTGTAACTTGTCTCATGGAGGGTCCGTCAAATGCTTTTCTTCATGGAGATGTTATTGCTTCATCTGGAATGTTTCACAGTATGGCATTAAACCTTTCTATCTTCATGGAGACCAAACCAGACCAAGTTACAGGTCAGATCTGTGAAGAGGCGACCCCGCTCACAGTCAGAATGTCTGTTTTTCTAGGTATTTTTGAGCTGTAAAACCACCTGTCATACTGTGGAACATTCCAGGCAGAGCAATGACATCTCTATAGAAACAACAGGTGACAGACCCCCAACCAAAAAGTTACACAGTGCACCTGTAGATTCTTAAATTGAATGGCAAACCCATATTTTTTGTTTTTTAGTGGTGCCAAAATTGTAATCGGACCAAAAAAAAAAAAGGAAAATGATGTATAAAAGTAATTGATCCTTAACTTTTTTGATGGAGGGTCCCCGATCTCCATGGTGATGTTATTGTTTTGCCTGGTATGTTCCACAGTATGGGCATTAAACAAATATTTCTTGTATTTATTCAACTACTAAGGTCTTTTTATTTCTCAAAACTACCTCAAAAACATGCAATATTACTGTAAGCGGGTCCACTTCTCCACACATCTGACCTGTAACTTGGCCTGGTGATGTGGCTGCTTGTCTCCATGGAGAGTTAGATTAAATGCCATACTGTAGAACATTCCAGGGAAAAAAAAAAAAAAAAATAGCATCAAGAAGGTGGCGGACCCTCTACTGGAGAAGTTACGCAATGCACCTTTAAAGCTACCATCTAAAAGTTTATTCAGTTTTTTTTTTAACAGATGGCAGATGTGAAACCTGTTCCTTCCTCCCTTCACCTGACCCTGCCCCTCTCACCTGACCCCGCCCCCCTCACCTGGCCCCTCCCCTCTTCCGTGCTGTCTGGTCATCGTCAGGCCAAAGCTGTAAATGTTATTAAAAGCAGTTACATACAAGCTACATAAAGTTGTCCCAAATATAATGTTGGGAAATGTCATGCCCAAGAACACAACAGCAGGACGCACATCTGTGATCCAAATGTGGGAAAAAGGCACCCACCCACCACTCCTCCATCCTATGTAATTACAGGTTATAGTTTAAAAGGTGTATTGTGTAACTTTTCTGGTGGAAAGCTTCACGGAGACCAAACCAGACAAAGTTACAGGTCAGATCTGTTGAGAGGTGGCCCCACTCACAGTCAGAATGCCTGTTTTTGTAGGTATTTTTGAGCTGTAAAACCACCTGTAATTGAATAAATGTAAAGTAGAGCTGTTTAATGCCATACTGTGGAACATTCCAGGTAGAGCAATGATGTATCCGTAGAAACAAGCAGGTGACAGACCCAAAAGCAAAAAGTTACACAGCGCATCTTTAGAGCCACAGTATTTTAGTCAAAAATAAAATTTAAAAAAAGCTTGTTGCTACTTTGGCTATAATATTCCACTATATGGAATAATATGGGCTCAAAGTGTGACTTTTTAATGATCTTCTTAAACGAGAGGAGCCACAGTGCACGAATAAGAGTTTGATACGGGACACTGAACTTTTCTGGTCATTCTGACCTCTCCTGTTCGCTCACCCTCTTCTCCCGATCGCTCACCCTCCTCTCCCGGTCGCTCCGTGGGTAGAGAGGAGGCTGACTGTGGAGTGCGGAGCCTGGTTAATACGGGCTGGGAATGACGCTGCCTCACTCCTTCTCGATGTGCGGTAGTACGTGTGGAGTTTAAGTTCCGCTGTGCGTAAAAGTGAAGCTGTAACGGAACTCTTCACATGTCGCCTATAAGAAATGATAAAATCCGGGCCGACGTGTTTGCAGTCTGACAGGGAGCGAGAGACGAGGGATGAAGAAGCATACAGCCAGAACCCACTAAAAACCAGTTCATTCTCATCCTTCACAAATGAAGAAATGAAAAAAAAAAGTATAGTCAACCGAAGATTTTGCGACCCCCCCGTTGAAGACTTCTATCTTACGTATAAAATCACAGTCAGCCGCTCTCACCTTTTTGTTGAAAATCTCCAGGACCATGAACAACTCGTAAACATGTTGCTTAAATCCATTTTGTATTTTTTTTTTTTCTTGAGTTTTCAGACGATCTTAAAACATTTTTGACAGTGTTTGCTCATGTGTGCATTGTGTCTCCATGGTAACCACTGAACATTCCACCAACAGAGATGTATACAGAACACCCCCAGCATCACCTCACCCCAAAGTACCAATACTTCTTCTACTCCGGTCTTGCGTGTGGAGATGCCAGCCCCTCTGCCCTCGCTCAAAAAAAAAAAACTTGCTAATTAGCCATCTCGTTGTTTATTTCGCACGATGCTAGCTCAGCACTTCACTCTCAATTAAAAGTGTTTGCGTCGCATTTGCACTGATCACAATCTGCTGT